>LKUV01000002.1:0-600000 GCA_001414455.1 Hymenoscyphus fructigenus | reverse complement strand
TACTAGTTATATAGGCAGCTAGAGTTTGTTAGAACAGAGAGAGACTTATATCTGTCTAGGGTTACTAGAACTAGTATAAGATAAGGAAGTTTATATATTGATTTAGCTATACTATATCTAGTAGAGGTTTATATATATAAATGCCTTATAGTTACTATACTATAGTACTCTCTAGAGAGGCAGAGTCTAGAGAGTTTAAGGTTAAGGTACTTTGTAGAGTAACTTAAGGTACTTAAGAGACGCCTTGACTAGTACTTTAAGAAGTGTTTTAAGGTATCTAAGAGAAGCTTTAAGAGGTTCTTTGAGAAGTGTTTAAAGGCATCTAAGAGAAGCTTTAAGAGGTACTGTAGAGTTAAGCTTCTTGAGGATAAATAAGTTAAAAAGAATCTCTGTATTAAAAGAAAAGGTTATATATTGTCTTATATTATTAATTAAACCTTCTAGAATTTATGTCTCTATTCTTTATAATATTAAGTATCTTCTTGTCTGTCTACTTAACTAGATTAATCTCCTTAAGAGTATTAACAAGAGCTATAGCTATATATACTTTCTTGCTGTCTATCTTAATCTATATACCTTAACAATAAAGTACCTTATATAGCTTAGTAACTTAGGATCTGTTAGCTGTTATAAAGTAATCTTTATCTCAGCCTTTAAAGTCTTCTTGAAAAGTAGCCTAAAGTACTTTATTGTTATCTTCTATTTAGTTATATTTGTCGACGTACTTAGTAATAAAGTTTATAAGGTTGTTCTTACTAAGCTCTCTTAGTAACTCTATTAGTTCAGCTATGTTATAACTAAGCAAGGTAGAGTAGAGGTTTAAGAGTAGAGGTGTAAGAGTATAAAAAGCCTTAGATTCTAGCTCTTCTAAGGTTTAAGAGTATTTGTAAAGTAAGAGGTAAATCTGCTGAATATTATAAGAGTATAGTATAGGTAAAGAATAAGAGTACTAATAGTAATTAGGTCGCAAGTATTTAGTCTTTGTAATTCTAGTACTTCTAGAACTTGATCTAAGAAGGTGCTCTATATATACTTGTTATAGTAGTAAAGTATAAATCTATAGTCTAAGAGAGAGACTTTACTCTTTAAGTTATAATACTACTATACTATATTAATATATACTATAATCTAAGAAGAAGCAGAGGCAGTTAACAAGTATATCTAATCTATACGCGCTCACTAATTAGTGTTAGTATAACTTAGTAGTTATAAAGTATAATATAATAAGTAGTTGTATTTCTATATCTTTATTATATAAAGAGTAAAGGTAAAGAGAGGTTAGATCCTGTAAGCTTAAGTATATAAGTAGTAAGCTACTTATATAAGCTAAAGCACGTAGATTAACTAAGCTGTTATAGAAGGTGCTATTTACTAAGAATATATAATAATACTTTTAGAGTATAGTAGCTTGTTAAGTAATAGTAGAAGATAGAGTATTATTTTCAACTATTCTAGAGTAGATACTAAATACTAGTAATGTTAGTATAATTCTATTAGAACTAGCTGTAGTATTCACAGCTTTAAATGCTATCTATAGAGCTATATCTCTATAGAGAGTTAGAAGGTCTTTAGATACAATCTTGTAGACTCTCTAAACTAGACTATAATATTGTTCTACAGAGCTAATAGAGTTATAAGCTTTAACTAAAACAGTTTTTATATAAAGACTTATAGAATTTATAAGTTTTTTAAACTTCTTACTAATAAAATTTTGTTCTATGTTATATATAACTAAATCTAGAGAACTAAGGTAGGTGTTAATCTAGTAGTAACAGAGCTTTTTCTATATATAGAATACTAAGATATTATGTAGCTAACTACTAGCCTAAAAGTAGGTAGCTTTATTAATAACATAGAGCAAAGGTTAGCTTTTAATATATATAATATTAATATATATATAATAATTAAATTTAACATTGTCTTAGAGTATAAAGTAGAAGTAACTTAAAGATCTACTATACTTCTAACAGTATTAGTAGTATTTATTAAGGTGTTATAAAATTTCTAAATTAATACTATATCTAGTACATTGTAAAAGTTTCTATAGGCAGCTTATTAATAGGTGTTTAAAGCGTCTGTAGAGTTAGCGAAGCTTAGTTTCTATTAGGTATTCGAGGAAGTCTTGTAAAAAGCTATATAGTAACTTATTCTATAAGAAGAAAGAGTAACTAAAGTGTTATATAATTAGAAATTTTCTGTAAGAGGTAATTAGTATATTTTCAAGGTTATTAAAGTAGATATTAAGCCTGTCTATATTAGTAAGCGACAGTAGAAATAGAGTATTAGTATAGAGAATATAAAATTCTACTATGCTAATTAGTAAGGTAATTTTAACTAATCTAATTAATAAAACCTGTCTAATACTAGATTTAATACTAACTTCTCTCTCTATAACTTTAGATATTTATGTTTTAATAATTATATTCTATATAAGGTATTAATTATAGCCTACTATTGATTTTAATATAGCCTCTGTGTTAATTATAATATTAAAGAAGTTATTTAATAAATACCTCCTTAAAGTTATTAAGGTTTCTAGTTCTCTAGTACTAGAGTCTAATTTACTAAATATATATAGATATACTAAATTACCTAGGCTAAGAGTAATGTCTTTTGTGTTTATATTAGAGAATATACTAATTAAAGTAATATAGATATAGAAATCAGGCTCTTTAGTAAATTAATTATTTTCTTTCTCTTCTTTCTTAGTAATATATTAAAATATCTTATTAGTAGTAGTAGTTTGAGATCCTTTGTAGTCTATAATATATTAGTAGTATAATCTTTTGAAAACTTCTTTAAAATTCTCTTTGAAGTAGTTGTTATACTAATTCTTAAATCTCTCTTTAGTCTAGTAGACTTCTGCGTTTATATAATTCGTTAACTAGTATTCTTCTTTCTTATATATATAGTATTAGACCTTTGATTTTTATCTTTCTCCTTAATAGCCTCCTCTTCTACTATGTCTGCCTTAGTACTCTCTACTATAATTTAACTAATATTAACAGTTTGTTATATAAACGTCGAAAAGTTAATCTATAATATATATCTCTAAGTTCAAAGGTATAGTACTTTAGATTTTCTTATATATTATAATCATAGTTTTAAGACTATTAATTAAGCTAGTAACGTTATTTAGTAGGTTAGAGCAAGTAAAATAGTATTCTAGCTACTTCTCGCAAGCCTAGATAATTCTCTTATAGAGAAAATTATCTATGCTTAGGTCTTCTATAAGTCTATAGTATAGTTTTAGAAATTTATTAACTATAATCTAAAAGCAGTAAGAGGTTAGCTTATTAGAGTAGTTTGTCTTAATAGTTTAAAGAGTAAGAGTATTCTATTCTATTAGAACTTAGCGTTTGTAGCTTATATCTTTAAAGTAGTCTTTAATGTTGTTATATACTATTAAAGTCTAGGCTAAATTTAATAAAAGTTATATAGTAGTAGTCTAAAGCTAAGCCTTTTAATATAATTAGTAGAGCTTTTATATTTATTATACTTAGCAGGTTAACTCTGTTATAGATGTCAAAGAAGATTATTAATTTAAAGCTAAAGTTATTACTAGTACTACTATACTTCTTTTTGTTGTTATAGAACTTTACTATATTTATTAGTTTATGTCTATATTCTAAATTTAGTATTAATTCTAGAAGTATAGAGCAGGTAGTTAGAGAGAGTTTTTAAGGTTTTTAAGAGTTAGTTTTGTTATATCTTTTAGAAATATTATCTAGGTTATTTATATACTTAATATATTAAGAAAAATATATAAAATTAGTTCTGTTGCTTTTCTAAATCTCTACTATTTAGTTGTCTGTCTAGTAAGTTCTTTTCTTCTCTTTAGAGACTTTAAAAAGAGAAGCAGCTACTAGTTTATTCTTACTATTATTGTTTACTTAAACTTTATATAGATGTAATATCTTATATAATTTGCTGTTAACTTTGTAGTTAATATATTTAAAGTATTCTTTTATCTAGTCCTTAAAGTCTTCTTAAAAGCCTATCTATAAAATATTATTATTATCTTTTCTGTTTATATATTCCTTAGTATAGTTCTTAACAAAAGCTTAATAGTTAAAAGACTCTAGTCTTTAATTCTGTTCTAAAGAGAACCTATCTCCTGTATCTACTATATTATATTACTTTGTAAAAGATTAAGGTTTTTGTAGGTTTTCGAAAAGTTTAGAAGTTTAAAAGTTCGAAAAGAGGTATTTAAGAAGTAGAAGGTTTGTAGGTATAGAAGAAGGTATTTAAAGAAGTAGAAGGTTTATAAGATTCAAAGGTTTAAAGGTATAGAGAGAGGTTCGCAGTAAAGCTAGCTAAGTAGCCTCTGTCTATCTATAGAAGATATAACTTATTATAATTCTTCTGCCTTCTCGATTCTAATAGCTTAACTATAGAATCTTAGTTAAGGTAGTAGTTATTTTTATAGTCTACTACAAAATAGTACTCTTAAGTAGATCTTAATATATTGTTATATTTGTAAGTCTATAACTAAAGCTATAAACTCTAAAGCAGTAATCTAATCTATACACGCTTACTAATTAGTATTAGTATAACTTAGGTTGTAATAACTGTTATATATTATACGTCTAGTTTTATTAATTTATTATTATTCTAAAAGAGAGAGAGTTAAAGGTTAAAAGTAAATATCTATAAGCGTAGAGTAGTTATATAAATAATATAACTAACCTAATAAGGTAGTAGTAACAGAAAAGTATACCTAGAACAATAGTATAAGAATAGAAGAAATAGAGTATACTATAATATATACTCGCTTAATACTATATCTATTTAATAGATGTTAGTAGTATAAATAGCTATATAATATATAAAGGCAAAATCTTTATTCCTGCTATAATAAGCAAGGAATTTATTAAAGAATAGTATAAATTACTAGCTCACAGATACTAAGGAATTAGGTAGACAATGCTTTACCTAAGATAGAGGTTTAGCTTTAAGGAGAACCTAAACTAACTTATTAGAGAAGTAATATCTAAGTATAATACCTGTATAAGAAATAAAGCTTTCTACTATATATCTTATAAACTACTAAAACCTAAGAACTTAATAACAGAAGTAAAGTATAACTCTATTCTATTTATTATAGAATGCTTTATAAAATAAATAATTCTTGTACTCTATATAGAGTTAAGTATAGTAAAAGAATTAGTATTTAGATTTATAAGAGAAGTAGTCTTATAACATAGACTACCTAAAAAGACAATCTTAGACAGAGACAAGCGCTTTACCTTAAAATTCTAGACAGTACTTATAGAGTAGCTAGTATAACAAAACTATCTAACTAGCTAAACAAAGGTAACTAAGTCTCGAAGATAAGTATATAGAAAGAGGTTTAGATATACTAGGTATTTACTTAGAAGTTAACTTATTACTTATATTAAAGAAGTTAAATAAGATAAATAGATTAATAACTAAGTTAAGTATAAAGCTTCTATCTAATAGTAGATATACTAGTTCTATATAAAACCTTCGTTTTTATAAAGTTAACAAAGTTAACAGTTACTCTAGAGCGACTTGTCTACTAGTTGCTCTATTACGTAACTATAACTAAAGGAAATCTTTGAATTAGTTAGCTTCTCTAATTAATCTCTATTACCTATAACTACTTAATAGTATCTTGTTCTGTTAGAGCGCTGCCTAGACTTACTTATTATATACTAATATATAATTTATAATACTATTCTCTTCTTAGCCTAGTATGTCTTTATACTTAAGTATAACCTAAGAAATATTATTAGAAAGCTGGTAGCCTTCTTCTTTTATTATGTTTTTTATAATACTATATTCTAAATCCACTAATAATAATTATCTCGACCTTACTTAATAAATTAAATACTCTAGTAAAGAACTATTATAGCTCTATGTATCTGTTATAAAAAGTCTAGTTGTTAATATATTTGTTAGTCTTGACTTTAGCTAGGTTTATATATATATATATAGTAGAATATTAATGTCTCTTATATTTCTGTAAATTATATATAATTCTCTATCTATAAGTACTTCAAAAAATAAGTAAAGAAGTACTAAGAAGTAATATAAAACATATATTACTTATATAGAGAAAACATAACTTATACTTTTAAGTACTTAACTCCTTGGCAGTATTAATATACTAGTATTCTAATATATATAGAGCTATAAAACAATAGGTAGTTTATTTATTATACTAAATATACCTGTTAGAGAAAATTTTATAACATCTAAAATCGAAATCAAATACCTTTATTCTTAGAGTAGCTATTTTTAAATAGACAGAAAGAATACCTAGAGAAGAAGAAAGAGAAGGTTATAGCCTAGGCCTAAGAGGCTATAGCTAGAGTCTCTTGACTCTATAAACAGAAGTAGCTTCTTTTAGCCTATAAGAAGAAGATAATAGTAGCTAGCCTTAACTCGCGCAACGAGTTAGATACTACTAAAGAGTTAGAAAGAAAAGAGAAAGAAGAGTAGAAGGTAAAAGACAGAAGAGAAGAGAAGGCTGTCTAGCTAGTAGCTCTTTCTACTTCTAACTCCTCTAATCTTGTCCTTGAACTAGGCCTTAACCTAGCTTTTTTTATGTCTTTTCTAGCTAATAACAAGATATAAGTAACTCTAGGTTTTAGTAGTAGAACTTCTAAAGTTCTACTAAGTACTAGTTAAGGTTTCTTCTTAGTTTCTAAGTATTTTCTAAATATAAGTAATCTAACTATTTAATTAGATCTTTAATAACCTTATAATCGAGAATTATTTTAACCTTATATTCTATATTTAAATTAACTAGTTGAATTTCTGTAAGTAGAGCTAGTAGTACTTCTAGCAGTACTAGTTTAAGTAGAGATATATAGAATACTAGATAGATTTTTATAGTTTTTAGTAGCGTGAGTTTATAATTTAAAGGTTCTTTAATATATTTAATTCTAAATAGTCTAAGCTTCTTATAGTCTAGTTTACTACTTAGTCTTTTTGTGTTAATGTTTTTTCTAACTAAGTAGACTTTATCTCTCTCTTTCAGTATTAGCTTCTAACTATATTATTTATTATAGTAGTATATATTTCTTTCTACTATAAATTATAGTTCTAATATAAGTTCTTTATATAGTTTCTTGATTTTCAAGACCTGTACCTAAGTAAGTTAGTTGTTAATAGTTATGTTTAGTTGTTCTTAATATACTACTAATTCATACCTAAAGTTAGCGTAGAATAGTATAATAAGTATTATTTTTGTTATTAAGCTATTATATATAAACTATACTAAGAGTAGCAGCTTGACCTAGTTATTCTACTAGTAGTTTATATAATAGCGTAAGTATACTTTAACTACTAAATTTATTTATTTGTTCTCTTTATTTGTCTATAGGCGAAAAGCTATCGACAGCTTCCTTTTCGTACCTAAACACTCTATTAGAGCTATCTAGAATTTCAAGGTAAAGAGTTTATCTCTCTTTAAGATTATTTCTTTAAGTAGTCTATGTTTTGAGACTACTTCTTTTAAGAATATAAATGCTAATTCTTTAGCTATACTTGATTCTGAATATTATACTAGAATTATATACTTTATAGGCTAGTCTATAATAACTAGAATTGAATTATATTCTACTTCTGTTATTAGTTCCTTGAATTTTAGTAGTTTAATAATAAAATCTTAAGACATTAATTTCTAAAGTATTTATAGTATAGTAGTAGTATTTATCTATTTATAAGGTATATAGTAGAAGGTCTTGTTTCTAGTACTAGTATTATACTCTAGTATTATTTCCTTGACTATAGCTGCTAGATACTTAATATAGTAGTATTGTTTTAGTCTCTATAAAGTTTTTTAAACTTTCTAGTAACTATAAGTAGAGGCTATATAGTATTTAAAAATAAATTTCTTTATATATAAGGTAGAGACTTTAAGTTTCCTATTCTTGTACTACAGAGATTTAATATACTTATTAGTAGAGTATACTATATTAGTAAAGTCTTTACTCTTTGCTTATTTGTTTATAACAGGTTGTTCTTTTGCTAGAGTAGTAAGAATCTTCTCGCTTTAAGGCCTGTCTTCTACTAAAGTTACTATAATTTCGTAAATTATTAGAGCTAGATCTTTATTGTTCTTGTACTCTAGTTTTCTACTAAGAGCATCGGCCTAAGAGTTTGAACGCTCTCTTAATATAATAAAATACTATTTTAAATCTAGCTAGGTCCTAGGACTACCTAACAAGCCTTTGATTACTAAGCTCCTTGAATATTATAAATATACAAAGATTCTTATAATTAGAGAGAACTATTACTACGTATACTATATCTTAGAGATATATTCTCTAATACTATAGAGCTAGAACTATAGCAAGAAGCTCTTTTTCAAAGATACTACTATAGTTTTGCTAAGTAGAGTCTAGTGTTTTAGAAAAGTATATAACAGGTATTAACTTTCTGTTTTCGTCTAGCTGTAGATATATAGCTATAACTACTATATCTAAAGTATCTGTCTTAATAGTACTTAGTTTTCTTCTATTATAATTCCTAAGAATTAGTTTTATAATAAATTATTTCTTAATTAGTTAGAATGCTGTCTCTGTAACCTTGTTCTAATTAAATAGTATATTCTTCTTAGTAAGATTAGTTATAGACTTAGATATTCCTATATAATTTCCTATATATTACTAGTAGAAGTTAGTAAGTCTCTAGAATCTCTAGACGTTCTTGACATTCTTTAGTAATTTCTATTTAATAATGTCTTTTATCTTTTCTAGATCTACCTCTATCTAACCTAGAGAGATTAAGTATCTAAGAAAAGTAGTATAAGTTACTTTAAGCTTATACCTAGAGAGTTTAAGTTAAGAATCTAGAGTAGCAAGTCTTCTTAAGACTTCTCTAATATATCTCTTATAATTCTCTACTTTCTCTAAGTAGACTAAAATATTATCTAGATAACATATAACAGTTACTCTTAGCAAGTTAGAATACTATTATTCTATCTCTAACAAGTAGCTAGTATATTAGTAAACCTAAAGAGTATTACTATATACTTGTAGAGTCTTAAGAGTAAGACAAATATAGTCTTCTACTTGTTGCTAGCCTTAATTCTAATTAAGGTATAAGTGTTCTATTAGTTAAGTTTTATAAATATTTTTGCTCTATTAATTCTATTCTATAGATATTAGTCTTCTAGTAATAGATAAGTGTTCTTAACTATTAAATTATTTACTTCTTAAAAATCAACGTATACCTGTTCTTTAGAGTTATCTTTTTTGTATATAATAAGTATATTTAATAAAGCTAAATATTCTAACTTATAAATATATCCTTTCTTAATTTCTTTCTATATATATTCTTTAAGGAGTTAAAGTGTTTTCTAATTATACTAGTAGAGTTTTCGTTTCTTAAGAGTATAACTCTTATTAAGTCTAATTTTATTATTCTATAAGTAATGTTTCAGAAGAGCTTATATATCTTCTAGGTTTAGAAACAATTCTATAAATTCTCTATACTATATAGATATTATGTTATTAGTAGTCTAGCTAACCTGTAGAGAACTCTAGGCTAGGTGTCTAGGTAACTTAGAAGAGGTAGTACTAACCTTCTTCCTGCATTATAGTTACTGCTATATATAGTTATATTAGCTAAAAGTAATAATTTATTTCTTCTAGTTAATATCTAGATTATATTCTTAAATCTAGAGTATACTAAGTATTACTTTCTTGTTTTCTATCTTAATAATATTAAACTATATATCTAAGTAGTATTTACTAATAGTAGTTTCTATAGAGATAGTTTACTAATTAATAACTCTATTTTAGTAAGCAACATCTGTTTTGTTAATAACACTTAATATATATAGTAAGGTTTTCTTGACTAGAATATTTAGTATTTTGAGAGCTTTTAGAGAAAAAAAGTTATCTATTACTCTAGAGTTAATTATAACATAGAGTTTCTTTCCTCTAATTTTAGTAGTTACAAATAACTAGCTCTCTCCTAAAGTAGTATATAACTCTAGCCTAATATAATAGATATTAAACATTTAGTTCTTAGTATTATCTAGCTAGACTATACTATTCTAAGCCTATAGAAAGAATATAACCTTTTCTTTATTAGTATAAACTACTTTATATATCTATTAATATTCTACGTCTGTCTTTTAGTCTAGTAGAGCTCTAGTAAACTGTTTCTCTAAGAACTAGTTTAATATAAGCTATAGTCTATAGTAAACCTATTCCGCGGTTATAGCCTGTAGAGCTTAGGCAGCCTAAAGTTTCTCTTCTATTAGATAGTATAATTCTATAAGTAGTAGAGTTTCTAATCGATTATATAGTTAAATTCTTTTATTCTATAGTAATATATCTAGAATCCTAGCCTCTAAAGTAGATTTAATTTTCTCTGTTATAGGTAATAGTATATTTATAGAGAGAGATAGATCTGTGTTCTATAGTAGAGTATAGTAACTAGAAATCTAGTCTCTTATCTTCTAGGTTAACTTATTGATTTCCTCTCTTATAGGTTTCTATAAAAACCTAGGTGTCTCTAATCTAAGGCTTACTATATTATTTATTCTCTTTAGATAATTTTAATAATTTAGAAGACGCTACTTCTAATATACTTATAGGTAACTTATATAATACTTATAATAGTAATTTATACTTTTCCTTGGAGTATATATTATAGCATTATTCAAGGATGAAATTATCTTCCTTAACTTAAGTCTTATATCTCTAAGTCTCTAACTTCTTGTTAGAGTATAGTTGTACTTATTCTAGCACTAGTTCTCTAAGATAGAAGATAGTAAAGATAGAACAGAAGTTATAGTTCTTAATAAACTTGTCTAAGTTAAAGTTAAAGTAGATGTTTATTTAGAGTAGAAATAAAATAAGTTTATATATCTTTCTGTAATAGATATCTAGTAACTTAACCTAGATAGTCTTAAGTACTTTAAACTTATAGGGTTTAAGTATATTAGATATACTCTTATTATTATACTAGTGTAGCTATAGTTCTATAGCTTATATAGCTAGAGCATTAACTAATACTCTTTTAGTCGCGCTGCTAGAAAGTGTTAATATATTAACTTAGCTAGTACTAGAGCTAGCAGTAGAGGCAGCAACTAGTTTTAGTAGTAAGGAAGCTATAGTAACTAAACTTCTAAGCAGGTGCTTAAAGTATAACGAAACTACTTAATTAGCTAAACAAAGGTAACTAAGTCTCGAAGATTAGTATATAGAAAGAGGTTTAGATATACTAGGTTTATACTTAGAAGTAAACTTGTTACTTATATTAAAGAAGTTAAACAAGATAAATAGATTAATAATTAAGTTAAGCACAAAGCTTCTATCTAATAACAAACGTACTAGTTCTATATAGAACCTTTTGTTTATATAATGTTAATAAAGTCAACAGTTACTTTAGAGTAACTTGTCTACTAGTTAGTTACTCTATTATATAACTATAACTAAAGGAAATACTTAGATTAATTAGCTACTCTAACTAATCTCTATTACCTATAACTACTTAATAATATCTTGTCTTGTTAGAGCGCTGCCTAAACTTATTTATCACGTGCTGACACGTGATTCATGATAGCTAGGTGTAAAAAGAAAGCTTTCTCTAGCTTTCTACCCCTAGACAAATAGAGGAAATAAATATATAAATTAAGTAGTCGAAGTATACTTGCGCTGTTATATAAACTATTAATAAAACAATTAGGTCGAACTACTACTATTATATATAATAGTTTAGTAATAGAAACAATACTTATTATACTATTCTATGCTAACTTTAGATATAAATTAGTAGTATATCAAGATATACTGTCTATAACTGTCGAGAATAAGCTTACTTGTACTTAGGTCTTAGAAATTAAAGAACTATAACGTGGTTTATCAGCACCTCGTTAATATCAGTACCTCGTCACTTGAAATCTCATACAAAAAACGTCTGTGCACAACCGTGCACTTTACGTATTTATTAATAAAAAAATCTAAAATTGAAATTTTACTAAGGAAACAAGAGTTTAATATTATAATAATATCAATTTTAATTCTTTACTAGTTTTAATTAACAATTTGCTTAAAAATACCCCTGTAATCATTAGTAATTTTTCCTTTTTTAAATAACACTTTAATATAAAATAAGTAATATTTAAAAACTAAGAATTAAGAATACTCTTATATTAATAAAACTAAAATTTCAATTTTAGATTTTTTTATCAATAAATACAGAAAGTGCACGGTTGTGCACAGACGTTTTTTGTATGAGATTTCAAGTAGCGAGGTACTAATATTGACGAGGTGCTGATAAACCACGTTATAAGAAACTAGAAGAAGACTTGTAGTTTATAGTAAAACAAAATATATACTACTATAATAAACAACATTATAACCTTGATTATAAACCTAGTACCTTTAAAATAACGTCTCTAATGCTTGAATACTATAATAATTATAAGAAGTTCTCTATTATATATATAATAGTTTTGTTTAGTACTAGTAAGTTTCTAGGACTAGAATACTACAGAATGCTAATATTGTTTTATACTATTAGTAGTATCTACTTATTATAAAATAGTTCTAGCAATAGTAAATTTAGATATATTAGTTTCTATAGAAATCTTCTTAGAAGAGTTAAAATAGACTAGAATATATATACTAATCACCTCTAGATCTTCGTACAAGGCTTTCTAAAAGTTATAGACATAATTAAAACATATCTTTAACTCTAGTTATTATTAAATAAATTAATATATCTAGTGTCTCTCAAGATTCAAGTAGAAGATTTACTATATCTTTAATACTAGCTAGATAGAGTATAAATTCTCTTAAATCTAGATTAAGTATAAATTAAAGAATTAACTTCTTCTCTAAGTCTATTAACTTATAATAATTAGCTTTAGAATTAGAGTAGTAGGTTTAGCTAGCTATTCTATTAGAGAGGCTTATATATAGTACTTTGTAGATTTGTGCTATAGAGCGTTTACTTAGTTTTTTGAATATTTAAATAGCCTTAATAAGTAGAATAATTCACGTTTCTTAGGTTTTAAGACATTTACAGAAGCTAATATTAGATTAAACTTTAGAGGTACAGGCTTAGTTCTATTAGATATATAAGTTATACTAGATAAAGTAGATATTTAATTCTAGACTCTACTAGAACCTCTATTAAAAGAGACACTATAGCAGTCTAGAATACTAAGTAATATACTTGAATTTAGATCGCAAACTAAGCTATTTTAAAATAAGCTTAGCTCTTTATCTAATTTAGTAAAAGGTAGATTTCCGCAGCTTATTAAAGGCGCTGAACTTATACTATACTAGAATACACTTATAGTAGCTTGTATTCAAGAGCTTAAAGAGCTTAATAATAAGTTAACTAAGTACAAGAGGCGAAAAAAGAAGTAGATTTAGACTAGAGAAGTGTTAAAGTTTAGCGAGATATTACAAGTAGTAACTTTAAAGTCACCTTTAGTATAGTAGAGCAGGAAGAAAGCTTATAGTAAGAATAATTAAGATATAGTTCAGCGAGCTTAAAGATATAATAGAAGGCGTAGAGAGACTAGGTATAATACTTGTATATGTTCTTATATTATAAAAGAAACATCTGATTCAGATAAGAGTACTTAGTAGATTTTTTATATAGTAGTAGAGAAGAAAGTAGTAACTTCTAATATAAGGTAATAGTACTAAGAGATTTCGCAGATACTTAGTAGTTATAGACACTTAGTAGTTAAATATATTATCTATTATATTAGTAAGTCTAGAACAATATATATATATATATTAATGCTAAGAATATATTTAACTATTACTAACTTCTCTAGATCTATAAGCTTTTAGGATTTATATATAGAATTATATTATAAAGGTTAACTATATTACTAGTAACTAATTATACTATAATTAACTATATAAATTATAGCAGCGGCTCTAGTACTTAATTTATAGTTATAATTCACAATCTAACTAGCTAAGATAATTTTTTTTCAATTACTTTTATTTTATATTATTTGTTAAAGTAGTATTTAAGTTTTAGTTAATATAGTTTATTAGCGAGTCGATTATATCAGCGAGTTAATTACTTTAAAACCTATATAAAAAACATATATATATAACTATACACCTTATTTATTTATAAATAGATTTATTTTAAGTTAAAATTTTATTAAAGAAACATGGTTTTAAGATTATAATAACATTAATTTTATATCTTTACTAGTTTTAATTAATAATTTATTTAAAAAGATCTCTGTAATTATTAACTATTTTTTCTTTTTTAAATAACACTTTAGTACAAGCTGTGTAATATTTGAAAATCAAAAATAAAGAATATTTATATGCTAATAAAACTAAGAATTTTATTTTAGATACTTTTATTTATAAATACATAAAGTATATAGTTATATATAGATGTTTTTTATATAGATTTTGAAGTAGTTGACTTAGTAATATAATTGACTCGCTAATAAACTATGTTAAAGTAATATATCTGATATAGTTCTATGTTATATTTACTTATATATTATACTTACTTAATGTAACTATATACTGAGTCGTGTACTTTTTACCTATATACTACTTTAAATCTTAATTAAACTACTACAACATATAGAATTAATTAAAATTACTCTGAATCTAATAAACTAGATATATTTATAGGCTTCTAGCAAGTTTATATATTATAACTAGCTTTTTTACAAGTGCTATAGTATTATATAGTTGATTTTCCTCTATTTTGATTTCTCTCTCTAGAGTGCTTATTAGTCTTAATTTACTTATCGGCCTCCTTCTAAGCTAAAAGATTATATATATCTTCTATAGTAAGTATACCTCCTTTATATATATATGTCTTTTTTAGCTCTATAGCGTTTGCTAAGAGCTTTATTTATAACTCGAAGAGTTCTAACCTTAGTAGCTAAAAGAGTATTCTTATAAGCTAGAATCTCTGTACTCTTTGCTAATATAGCTTCTATCTAGAAAATTAGTATTAGAGAGCTTCCTTAATAATATATAATATAGCTTTTAACTAGAGCTGTCTGTAAAAGAGTCTCGGTTAGGTTATAAGGTATCTAGGAGACCTAAGAGTTAGTATAGGCAATTAGAGTACTAGAGAGTATTAGAGTCTATAACTTAACATCTAGCTTAGAGATTATAGCCTAGAGATCTAGAGGTACTAGACTAGCTCTACAGAACTCGGCTTTTGTGTTTTAGGTTATAATTAACTAGTTATAAGCTCTATAAAAAGCTAGAAAGAACTTAACTTTAGTGATATAGTTAATATAAGCTTTAATAAAAGTCTTAATTTGTCTCTTATATATATATTTAAGAATACTAAAACATCTAACATTAAATAGCTAAGTTAGATAAGAGAAATAAAAAGGCAGACAACAAGTAATAATATTATATACCTTATAATACTCTTGGAATTATACTAACTTATAGCTCTTATATCTATCTAGAACTAATATATAATATAGCCTCTTTGCTTAACTACAAGTATACTTATTAAACTGTTTTATATATTCTAGACCTGTTTTATTAATAGTCTAGCTATTGCTTGTTAGTTTAATAACTTAGTTATATAGAAGACTACTCTTAGTATACTAACTAGTAAGGTGATTCTTTCCCTGGACTACTAAAAATAAAGAGATAGTTAAACTCTTTTCATTAATATAGACAATAGCTATAGCTTATTTCTAATTACCTAGCTAGATAGCCCTGCCTCTGCTATGTTAATTAGCGTATATAACTACTATTCTTGAATAGATAACATCTATTATAAATCTAGTCTTGTTAAAGTTATATAAACTATAGTTCTAAATTCTATATTTAGCCTATATATTCTCTATAAGTTAAAACTATACTCTAATAAGTTTAGAATCTTCGCAAAGAGCTCTTTGAAAGTTATAGATATAATTAAAACATATCTTTAACTCTAGTTGTTATTATATCGTTATATCTATTAGATTCTAATATATTCTTCTTAATATAACATAAGTATATAATTTACTATATCTTCTATACTAAGTAATTAGAGTATAAATGCTTATATATCTAAGTCAAGTATATATTAGATAATTACCTTCTCTTTAAGTTTAGTTAACTTTATATAATTAGATTAAGTTTCTAAGCAAGAAGGTTAACTAGTTATTCTATTACATAAGAAGGTTTCAGAGACTTTATAAAGCTTCGTAGCCTTATAACAACTAAGTTTTTTAGTAGTTTAAATAGCTTTAATAGCTAAAATAATTTATACTCCTTGTATATATATATATGTGTGTTCTATTTTACGTCTGTGTAAAGAGCCAAGTATAGGCAGAAGGTTTTAACCTTATAACCTATATATAAAGCTAGCTTCGATCTCTATGAAATATAAGACACTAGGAGAGAAAGGCTTCTAGTAGTAATCTAGTTAACTAGTATATACATTTAAGATATACCTACATTTATATAGTTCTATAGCTGCTAATTAGTAGTCTCTTAAGAAGATATTAATCTACTAACTTATAGACTAGCCTCTTATTTCATTAGCCTGTAACTCTCTTCTTTCTACTTCTCTTACCTGTAAATTTTGTTTTTAAGAAAATATTAGTAATAAAAGAAAATAGAAAAGTAGAAAGTAAAAAGAAGAGTAGTATATAAGTTAAGACAGGTATTATAGTCTCTAATCCTGTTTATGTCGAGAGTAGATTTTAGTAAAGTATCTTAAGTCTGTTAGCTAGCTAGCTTGCGAGACTCTTAGAGCGTTTCTAGAAGCTAGAGAATAGCTTCTAATACTGTTTTCTTTGTAAATATTTTTCTTATAGAGCTAAGTCTACAAAAGAAGAGGTGTAGTAGAGACTTTAGTTATCTGCAAGAGTAGTTAGATGTAAAAGCTATATATTAGAACTAGTTATAGTAGGCTGTAAAGTCGCTGTACTAAGAGTACGCTACTAGAATTAATTCTAGTACTACTCTATTAAGCTGTAGCTCTTCTGTATTTGTAGAATAATAGATTATAAGGTCTATATAGTTTAAAGGTACTGTTGTAGACTATAGTTTAGTTATAGCTGTCTTTGTAGATAACTTAGCTATTCTCTTAAGTAAGGCCAGGGTATAGATTATATATTCGAGTATAAGTATTATAGCTTCTTGTTTTGCTACTTTATTAGCAGCCTTGTTGCCTGGGATATTTAGATAGCCTAGTACCTAGTATATTCTAACTACTCTAGGAGGTATAGTTAGTAGGCGCTGTAACGAAACTACCTAACAGGTCTAAACAAACGTAACTAGTCTCGAAGGTTAGTATACAGTAAGAGGTAAGAATGTGTAAAGTGTTTACTTAGAAGTGAACTTGTTACTTGTATTAAAAGAGTTAGAAGTAATAACTTAATAACTAAGATAATAAACTAAGTTAAGTACAAAGCTCCTAACTAATAGCAGATGTGCCAGTTATATATAGAACCTTCATTCTCCTAGAGCCTAGAAGGAGCCCTAGATCCCAAGCTCTAATGCAAGCTCCTGCAAGCTCCTGCAAGCTCCAACAGTCATGTGATTGTATCACGTGATAACTATAATATGGAAATCCTTGGATTGTTTAGCTAGTCTAACTAATCCTCTCTGGCTGTAGGTTCTTTGTAGATGTGTTTAACCTGTCAGAGCGCTGCCTGGTCTTTACTAGTCCTGTGCTAGCACGTGATTCGTGACACTATCTCCTTCTTAGCCTAGCGTGTCCCTATGCTTAAGTACAACCTAAGAAATATTGTTAGAAGGCTACTAGCCTTTTCTTCCTTTATTATGTCCTTTAAAGCACAGAAATATAAACAGCACACTCTCCTTTTTGAAACCATCTAAGTATATAGTTCTAAAATTATGTCTTGTTCTAACTGTTGTTAGTACAACTGAAAATACTTTATCCTAAACAACAAGTCACAGAAGTGTAGAGAGTGTGTTTGTTAAGGCATTAGATGTAACGCCCTCTAGTCATCTAATAATAACCTCTAGAACATTTGTCTCAAAGAGAAGCGTCTAAAATTTAAAAGAGATATAGCTTTCAAAGCAGCTATAGCTGGTCTAGCTTGTGTCTGCGAGCTTGAGCAACGTCAACAAGAGTTGTGTAAGCGTAGAATTGACATAGTCTGTTAGAGGCTATAGACGCTTGACAAGCTCGACGCTGTCAAAGAGAAAGAGAGAGAAGAGAAAGAGGAGAGAGAACAGAGAGAGGAGGAAGCAGCTAGGCTAGTAGCCCTCTCTAACCCTGTCGTTTCTGACCCCGCCCTTGACCTAGGTCTTAACCTATCTTTTCTTTTGTCTTTCCTAGCTAACTACAAGATATAGGCAAGTCTAGGTTTTGGTAGTAGAACTCCTGAAGTTCCTTCTAGCACTAGTTGAGATTTCCCTTTAGTTCTCAAGTATTCTCTAAATATAGGTAATCCAACTACTTAACTAGGTACTTGACCTGTCTTCTAACAACCTTATAGTCAAGAATCCTCTTGACTTTATATTCTACATTAGGGTTGACAGGTTAGATTTCTGTGAGTAGGGCTAGTAGTACTCCTAGTAGTACTAGTTTAAGTAGAGATATATAGAATACTAGATAGATATTCATAGTCTTTAGTAGCGCGAGTTTATAATTCAAAGGTCCTTTGACGTGTTTGATTTTAAACAGTCTAAGCTTTTTGTAGTCTAGTTTACTACTTAGTCTTTTAGTGTTAATGTTTTTTCTGACTAAATAGACTTTATCTCTCTCTTTTAACGTTGGCTCCTGACTATGTTGTTTGTTATAGTAGTATATGTTATGTTCTGCTATAAACTAAAGTTGCTCTACAAGCTTTTTGTGTAATTCCCTAAGTTTATAGTCTTTTAGTCCTGCTTTGTCATTATCGACAGTACTCTGTAATAGGTCCTGATAAGCAACTAATTCATACCTGTAGTTAGTGTAGAATAGTGTAACAAGCGTGGTTTCTGTTGTTGAACTATTATAGGCAAACTATACTAGTAGCAGAAGTTTAACCTAGTTATCTTGTTTATAGTTTACATAACATCTTAAGTATACTTTAATAACTTAATTCATTTGTTTAGTACCTCTATTTGTCTAAGAGTAGAAAGCTGTTAACAGCTTTCTTTTTACACCTAGGCGCTCTATAAGAGCTGTCTAGAATTTCAATATAAAGAGTTTATCTCTGTCAGAGATTATTTCCTCTAGTAGACTATATAGAGCGACTACTTCCTGTAGGAATGCATAGGCTAAGTGTTCTACTATACTTGCTTCTATATATAGTACAAGTACTATATACTTTGTGAGTTGTTCAACAATGACTAGGATTGAGTTATATATAACTCCTGTTATTAGGTCTTTGAATTTTAGTAGCTTGACTATAAAATCCTATAATATAGATCTCTAAGGTATCTGTAGTATTAGAGTAGTGCTCATCTATCTATAAGGTACATAGCAAGAAGCCTTGTTCCTAGTATAGGTATTACACTCTGCTATTACTTCCTTGACTACTACTAATAGGCGATTAATATAGTAGTATTACTTAACTCACTATAGAGTTTGTCGAACTCTCTGATAACTATGTACTGGGGCTATATAGTATTCTTTAACAAATTCTTTAGCATAGAATTTAGAGACATATAACCTTCTGTTAGTGTACTGTTCTTTCTTATTTCGTCCTTGCTTGGCTAGAGCTGGCTGCTCTAATTCCTAGGCTTCCTAGATTTTCTTTGTCTAAGAGTTGTTAGTTCCTATTACTGCTATCTCATGTATAGCTGGCGCTAGGTCTCTATTTTCTAGAGTCTTCAAGATTATAATCTTTTTATACTCTTTATTTCCTTTATAACTAGGTTAACAGCTTAAAGTGTCTACTTGTGGATTATTAGTTCCTTTGACATAATAAATCAATATATTAAATCTAGCAAGGGTTTGTAACTATCTTACAAGGTGTCTATTACTAAGTTCTTTTGTTGTTATAAATGTCTTAAGGTTCTTATAATTAGTGAGGATTAATACTTAGTGCCTTACACCCTGTAGGTAGATCCTCTAATGTTCTAAAGCCAAGACTATAGTAAGAAGCTCTTTCTCATAGATACTATAGTTTTGCTAAGCTAAATCTAGTGTTTTAGAGAAGTATGCCACAGGCATAAGTTTCCCCTTGTCATTTAGTTAAAGATGTACAGTAGTGACTACTATATTAGAAGTATCTGTCTCTATAGTACTTGGTTTGTCAGCGTTATAGTTCCTGAGAATTAGTTTCTTAGCAAACCTCTTTTTTATTACTTGAAATACTACTTTAACAACCTTATCCTACACAAAAGAAACATTCTTTTTTGTGAGGTTTGTTATAGGTTTCGAGATTCTAGCATAGTCTCTAATAAATTATTAATAGAAGTTAGTAAATCCCTGGAAGGATTAGACGTCTTTGATGTTTTCTAGTAACTTCTATTCCAGAATTACTCTAACTTTCTCAGGGTCTACTTCTATTTGTTTAGAAGTAATAGTATACCCTAGAAAGATAGTACAAGTTACTCTAAACTTATATTTTGAAAGTTTAAGGCAGGAGTCTACTGTTGCAAGTTGTTGCAGGACTTCCTTAACATGTTCCTTATAGTCCTCTAATTTTTCTGAAAATACAAGAATGTTGTCTAGGTAATAGATAATAGTTGTTCCTAGAAGATTCTCTAGTATTTTATTATTTTGTCTCTAACAAGTAGCAGGTGTGTTAGTTAGACTAAACAGCATTACTATATACTTGTAGAGTTCTAATAGTAAGACAAAGGCTGTCTTCTATTCGTTCTCTTGCTTAATCTATATTAAGCTAAAGGCATTTTGCTAGTTAAGTTTAGTGAATATCTTAGCTTTTCCTAACTTGTCCCACAAGTACTAGCCTTCTAGCAATAAGTAAGCGTCCTTAACTGTTGTCTTGTTGACGTCTCTATAGTTAATATAAACTCTTCTATTTGGATTGTCCTTCTTAAATATAATAAGTATATTAGAAGCAGCTAGTAAGTCTGACTTTTAGATGTGTTCTTTCTGAATTCCTTCTTGTATATACTTCTCGAGAAGCTGCAAGTTCCTCTAATTGTAAGGCCAAAGCCTCTGCTTCTTAAGGTTATGACTCTCTCTTAATTTAATCTTATAATCCTATAGCTAATGTTTAGGGAGAGCTTGCATGTTCTCTGAGTTATTAAACAACTCTATAAATTCCTTATACTACACAGGTATTACATTATTAGCAGTCTGGCTAACCTGTGAAGGACTCTAGGCTAGGTGTCCTAGCGCTTTAGAAGAGGTAGCGCTAACCTCCTTCCGGCCTTGCAGTCACAGCTATATATAGTTACATTAACTAAAAGTAATACTATATTTCTTCTAGTTAATGTCTAGATTATGTTCTCGAATCCAGGGCATACTAAGTATTACTTCCTTGTTTCTTATCTCAACGACATTAAATTAGGTGTCTAAACAGTGTTCGTTAATAGTAGTCTTCGTAGAGATAGTTCACTAATTAATAACTCTGTTTTAGTAAGTGACATTAGTTCTGTTAACAACACTTAAGACATAGAGTAAAGTTTTCTTGACTAGAATGTTAAGTCTCCTATAGGCTTTTAGGGATATAAAATTACTTGTTGCTCTAGAATCAATTATAACCTGTAATTTCTTTCCTCTAATAGTTGCAATTACATAAAACTAACTTTCTCCTAAAGTAGTATATAATTCTAGTCTAATATAGTAAATGTTAAACATCTTGTTCTCAGCATTGTTAAGCTAGGCTATAGTATTCTAAGCCTATAGAAAGAATATAACCTTTTCTTAGTCTATGTATACTACTTTACATATCTGTTAATATTCCACTTCTGTCTAATAGTCTAGTAGTGTTCCTGTGAACTGTTTGTTTAATATCTAGTTAGATGTTAGTTGTAGTCAGTAACATACTCATTCTACTATAGAGAGACCTAGAGTCTGAGTAGCCTAAAGTTCCCCTTCTACTAGGTAGTAGAATTCCACAGGTAGTAGCGTCTCGTCACAGTCTATAGTGTAATTATATTCTTTCTCTTCTCTAGAGATATATCTAGAACCTTCGTGTCTAAAGCAGATATAACCCGCCTAATTATCATTAATAATGTACTGTTAGAGAGGAATAAGATTATGTTCTATAGTAGTATGTAGAGACTAAAAGTCTAGTCTTTCGCCCTTTATGTCTACTCAACGATTCCCTCTCTTATAGGTCCTAATAAAGACCTATGTATCTCCTACCTAGAGTTCTCTACTCTAATCATTCCTGCCTAACGATTCCAATAACTTAGAGGACTCTTCCTCTAAAGTACTAGCTAGTAATTCATAAGTAGCCTGTAATAGTAACTTATGCTTGTTCTCTAAGCAAGTGTTGTAGTATTGTTCAAGAATAGAATTATTCTCTTCTTTAACTTAAGTTCTATATCTATGTACTTCTAATTCCTTATCAGAGAGCTCTTGTGTTTCTAGCAATGCTATTTCCCTTTAGAAGGTAGTATTAACTTGTTTTCCCTTGTTAGCTTACTTCTTCAAGCTACATTCGTTTGCTCTATAGCCTGACTAGCTACATAAGTAGCATAAATTCTGCTTGCGTTAGTAGTTCTGTTCTTTCTAGGAAAGTTTACCTTACTTACTTGTTTTTTCTTTAGTCTTAGACTTGTGTGTTACATTAAGTTCTATTAGATCCCCTTGGTTGTAACTTTTCTTGAGATAGTGTTCTTTAAAGTAGCTATAGTTTCCTTTTTGTTCCAGGCGTTGTTTGTATATGTAGTTGTTAATTTAAATTAAGCTGTCTACTAGCTTCTTTAAGTCAGTAGACAGGTTAGAGTGTAACAACTCATCCTTTACTATATCCTTGAGACCTTGGTAGTATTAATCAATAAGAGCACTGTTGTTTCATTCTACTCTCGCTAAGTATTGTTGAAATTCTAATGTATATTTCACAGCAGACCCTGTCTAGGTAAGGCGTTAGAGCCTATTAACTACTTTCTTCTTGATGTTAATATCTCTGAACACTCTCTGTAGTCCTACTTTAAATCCTTTCACGTTAATAAATAATCCTTGAGTCACAAGACTTATTTTCACAGTTAGCAAACTGTCTATATGTTGTCTCTTCTAATATTCCTTAATGTATAGCTTAATCTACTTATAGGCGTCTCCTATAAGTTAAGTCACCATCTAACAGACTTGGTTAGATTCGTTTAGAAACTTGTTCTCGTAGAACCCTAGGTATATAGAAGATTTCATAAGAAATTCTCTAAGTATTACTAGGTTCCTATTATATTTGTTAGACATAGAGACCTTAATGTCCTCTCTGAGAGTGACATTTAGTCTCTCTATCGCTAGTGTCAGAGGTAGTGTAGGTGCTAGAGTGTAGTCTCTTTCGCGGCCAGAGGAGGACGACATAATCACAGTCTTACTTCTAAGTAGGTGCTTAAAGTATAACGAAACTACCTAACAGGTCTAAACAAACGTAACTAGTCTCAAAGGTTAGTATATAGTAAGAGGTAAGAATATATAAAGTATTTACTTGGAAGTGAACTTGTTACTTGTATCAAAAGAGTTAGAAGTAATAACTCAATAACTAAGATAATAAACTAAGTTAAGTACAAAGCTCCTAACTAATAGCAGACATACTAGTTATATATAGAACCTTTATTCTCCTAGAGCCTAGAAGGAGCCCCAGATCCCAAGCTCTAATACAAGCTCCTGCAAGCTCCTGCAAGCTCCAACGGTCATGTGATTGTATCACGTGATAACTATAATATAGAAATCCTTGGATCGTTTAGCTAGTCTAACCGATCCCCTCCGGCTGTAGGTTCTTTGTAGATGTGTTTGACCTGTCAGGGCGCCGCCTGGTCTTTACTAGTTCCGTGCTAGCACGTGATTCGTGACAGGCGCTGCTATAGTAGCTATTTATACGCGACCTTGTAGAATTCTTTAAAGATTAATTATAAGAAGCCTGCGAAGAGTATAAGTAGTCTAGTAGCTACCTCTAGGTTGTTTAAAAATACCTAGAGATCTATAGTATATATAGCTATAAGAAGATTTAAGGCTGCCTATACTCTATATAGAGTAGCTGTTGTCTCTACGTTAAATACCTCTGCGTTACAGCTTAGAGAGAATGCCTAGTAGTTAATTTAGTGTCTATATTAGTAGGTTACTAATCTACTACTAGTGGCTCTGTTAGTAGCTTTACTTTTTAATCTGTCTAAAAAGACCTATATATTATAGAGTAGTACTATCTCTAGAAAGTTAGTAAAGTTCTTTGCTGCCTTCTTTTTCCTATATTCTTATAGGCTAGAAATATAGATAATAGTTTTCTTACAAGTCTCCTAGACACTCTACAAGCTGTATTTAATTAGATTAATATATTCTGACCTAGAGAGTACTAACACTAGTTGTGTAAATCTCGTTTATATAGACCTGTAGTAGGTGTATTAGGTTTAGGCGAGGTGTGTAAGCTGTAAATATCTAAGTAATTAGGTTAAGCTTGATTTCTAGCAGCTGTAGACGTACTTCTTTATATAGAGCTGCGGTTTATATAGTTTAGTAGACTAGTAAGATTGTCTAAGCACTAGTTAGAACTACTTTTTCAAGTGTTTATAGATGTTTAGTGATTTTGTTTAATACTTTCTTATTGTTAATTATTTTATATCTACTAGGCTACTAGGTCTCTGCTGTATAGTAGCTCTTTTTAAGTACACAGGCTGTTACTACCTGTTAGAGAAGAATTAGAGGTACTCTATAAGTTGATTTGCCTAGTAATTATAGAGTAGTACTAACTATAAGTGCTTTTGTAGCTAGGATAGTAACATGTTATCTAAACGTTAGTTTATAGTTAAAGAACACTTCTAGCTATCTTAGCAGGCCTGTAGATTCCTTGACTAGATATATACTAGCTGTAATTTACAGACCTTCTAAAGGTAGAAGGTTCTTTTAGCTTCTAGTAAAGTATATTAGTTCTAACTTTTTAGAGTTAAAAGTAATATCTTCTGCCTTTCTCTAGTCGAGAGCCTCTTGTAGTACACTCTCTAGCTAGGTATAGTTCGCTTGTAGGTTTGTAGAGACTATAAGTAGACTAATATTATCTATATATCTAAATCTACTAGTTAGCCTACCTAGCTAAAATAACAGAGTAATATATAGTATAAACAGAATTAGTAAGATTAATAATTCTTAGGAAAGTCTATAAAATATATTAGTTAGAGAGTCTGTTTCTCTGTCTAATTTAATTTTTATAGTCTGCTAAGTAATAAATAATTATACCTAGCGTACTAAGTATTTAGGCTATTCTTACTTATATAGTCTATAGATTAGCTAGCCTAGTAGAACTACATTAAAAGCTTCTTTAATATTTATAGTTAGAAAGAAGGCTTTGTAACTGTCTATAAGTACTTTCTTAACATTATAAGTTAGGTATATAGTAAGGTCTACTATAGACTATTAAGGTAGAGTACTAAATTATTGTTTCTCTATAATTTAGTACGTTATTACTAGCTAGGCTATTTTATAGGCGAGGAGTTGTTCTAGGCCTTTTCTAAGTACTAAAAGTAGAGCAATTAGCCTATATAATTAAGAGAAGGTATAGTCTACTTTATTTAGTTTTATAATAATTATAAGAATTATAGACTAGAAGCAGGTAGAGTAATGTCTATAGGTTAGACATTATTAGAAGAGCTTTACTATTTAGACTTCTATATATAGCTAGGCAATCTATAGGATTTTTATTAGAATTTCGTTAATACCTAGAGCTGTGTTACCTGCCTTTAGAATTACTTTATAGAAGTTAGAAGTAGTAGTTTCCGAGAATAATATCTCTCTTGTCTTTACAGTCAAGAAGTTAAATAAAATATTCTCTGTCTCTGCTAAGTTAGTAAGAAGTTCTCTTATTAAAAGCTTTCTCTTCTCGCTTGTACTACTTGCGAGAGTAGCTGTTAGGTTTTATAAGTCTGTAAACAGAGAGCTGTAGTAGATGCCTATAGACTAATACTACTTTATTATCTTATATATATTATTGATTTCTGTTACTAAGTCTAGCTTGTTTTCCTAGAACGTTGATTCAGCTTTATAGACTATATTTCGTAGGTTATAGGCTGTAGAGCCTAAGAGGTCTGTTCGGTAAGCTTGTACTACTACTCTATACTTATTATTCTACTAGAGCTAGCTAGTGTTCTAGCCTAGGAAGCGCTTTGTAGATCCTGAATATACTTAGTTAATTATCTTAGTTAGTATTATAGCTAAGTTATCTAGGTCTTCTGTTAATAGTTTATTTATAGGCTAGAGTAGGTTGTTTAAAGTAGTCTATAGTAGGTCTGTAAAATGTTTTTAGTTAATTATAGTAGGTTAGAGTTTCTAGGTTAGTTTATTAGTATAGTTGTTTAAGTTTATAGTTGTATAAAGTAAGCTATAATTAGATGTAACCTCTATATATTCTGCTTTTGTTATAATTATATATTATAGGCCTGTAAGAAACACTAGGTTAAGTATACTTCTAGTTTTATATATAGGTTCTTCTACTCTTAATGTAAGAGAAAAGCTATTATTGTCTAGCTACTATATAAGTAGCTTTGCTTAACTTAACACACAAGAGTAGGTAGAGTCCTAGTTTTAGTAATATAGGTTAAAGTTACCTGCGAGAAAGGCTAAGTACTAGAAGAGTTATATAATAGTTAAAAGAGAGCTAACTGTAGCTTCTACATCTGTGCCGCCTACAGAGGAGTTATAGATGTTAACAATGTTAAAAGGTAGTCTGTTAAGAGTATAGACTTAAAGGAAGATAAAATTATAAGAGATATAAGAGTATAGCTGTGTAATATATAGTCCTGTGTTTTTATAGACATAAGACATAACTCGCGAACAGGTTTCCTAGTTATCTATAGGTGTAAATAGTTTATATAAGAGGTAAGACTTAGTAATTTTCTATTTATAGTCTATAAGAATATATAGTTCTTGAATAAGAATAACATTAATAAGAGAGTTATTTACTAGAGAGAGTGCTATCTTGTATAAGGTAGCGCCTCTTTCTATGTTAGCTTATAGTATACTTAGAGGCTTTGCTAAGAGAGTATAGTTATATAACATTATAATTTATCTAGTAGATATAAGTTTTTAGCCTCTACTAAGTAGAAACAGATAGCTGAGGCTGTTATTAGAATAGTAGTTTATAGTTTATAGACTAGAGTTATTAGAGAAGAGGTAGCTAAAGAAGGCTTCTCTTTAGCTATTTAAGTATCTATAGACAGCGTAGCGTAGTAGCCAGCTGTTCTATATAGCCTTTTATATACGAGTTTACTTGCTTAGAGGATTATAGTTTGTTATAAGTTAGATATAAGCTCTTTATATACTAGGCGTAGTAGACAGTAAAGATAGTCTACTATAGTTCTTGTATCTTTTTAGACATTTATATAGTTATATTACTATATAGTATATAGTGTGTTCTAACTCTAGGTAGTCTAATCTATAAAGTCTACAGTATTATATATAAGAGTAGAAGTAGGTGTTATGTTATCTATAGTATTTAGTATATTAGATTATCTTTAGTTTGTTTTTGACTAGGCTTATAGTAATTGTAGTTTCTAGTATTTGTAGTAATCTAGAGATCTACTTATGTCCTTGTGTCTTAAAGTTAATAAACTAAGTTAAGTTAAAGAATCTGTTGTTAATACTTTAAATTAACTTAGTAACTTATATAGTTTATTAGTTAGTTATGTTACAGACTACTTCTAAGATAATTTAGTCTATAACAGAGGTGTTTTAGATTATAAATAGGTTGTTAATTATAAATAGATTGTTAATTATAAATAGGTTGTTAATTGTTTTTACTGTTTGTAAGACAAAGTCTAGTTAGTATATAATCTAATTAAGCTGTTTCTCTATTAGATAGTTAGTTATATTTGTTCTAATTTAATTAGTATATGTTTGTAGTACTATAAGAGCTTTTGCAGACTCTATATACAAGGCGAATTCTGTTTTTGTTTTAAGTACCTTTTTAATAAGATAGGCATCTTTATAAAGTAGTTGCTTTAGAGATGCTAGAATTGTAAAAGAGCCTGCTGTACGTACTAGGTGTTCTAGAGCGATTCTAATAAAGAGTTAGTAGTCTTGTTAAGCTAAGGTTACTTTTACAGGTAGTTTACAGGTTGTATTCTAGCTTGTTAGGTGCTCTACTAGGCAGGCAGCGGCAGCGGCATATATGTGCGGCAGGTGTCGAGGAGTTAGTTCAGGGGCCGGCCGAGGAGAGCTCGCAGGTTGTAGCTGTTGTTATACTAGGCATGTGATTTGTAGAGGTGTTGCTTGTAGACAGAGTCAGTGAGCCTGACAGGTGTGTATTAAAGTAGCTCTACGTGACCTTAGATATATCTTTGCAGAGAGCTTAGAGAGAGCCGCGAAGTCTCGCAGGTAGTTTGCAGACTATGTCAGAGTTGAGATACTTATCTCAGAGAGCTATAACAGAGCTGTAGATAAGTTAACTGTTTGTTATTCTTTTAGTAGCTCTCTGTAGTAATGTAACTAGCGTGTGTAAGAGAGAGAGGTTTGCTTTTACAGCTGTATTAGTCGCAAGAGGTGAAAGAGACAGTTAAGCTATTTGCAGTTCTTAGTAGCTAACTAGTGTCTAGCGGAGCTGTAAAGACATAGGAGGTTTTTAACAGATGTAGTAGATAAGTTTAAACTTGTTAAGTATACTTGTTATACTAGTATAGAAAAGGTGTTTTTTGCTGTTGTTTTGATTTATACTCCTTGTATTTAAATCTCTATTAGTAGTTGTTAAGAAAATATATATTTAAGTAAAGAGGTAGTAAAAATTAAAAAAGTATATAACTTAGTATTATACGCGGCTCGGTGTATAGTTAGGTTATAGATAATATTACTAGATATTAAATATTAGTAAATTTATTATAATAAAGAATATAATATACTATATTTATTAAGTTCTATTTTTATTATAAATTCTAACTAAAAAAATAAATAAAATTGTTACTACTTAATAAAATATATCTAGTAAACTATAAAGTAAATCTAGTAAATAAAGTAAATAAATCTACTATAATAAACTAAGTTATAGTAATAGACTTTACTAATATTATAAAATATAAGAAGTATTTAATTCTAGTACTAAAATATAGGCTATAAATAGAGATATAGTTTAAGAACTACTACTATTAAACTTTGAAATTTTAGTTAGAATACTACTAGAATGTAAATGTTATATAATATATTTCTTTGTTAAGTAGATTACAAGAATACTAAAACGCAACAACTCTAAATATATTATAATAACACTATTAAAAAACCTCTAGTTACTTATATTAATTAATTCCTAAGGTGTCTTATATATATAAGTATTATGTTTAACCTAATTATATATACTATAATATTGTTACTTACCTTCTAAGCAATGTTACTATATATTATTACTACTCTCTTTCTAATAAGTTTAAGTACTTTAAATAATTTCCTTATCTTTCTTAACTATAAGACTTCTACTTTAGTAAATATACTTCTTTTGCTTTGTCTTCCTTCTCTTTTTAAGCTAATTTACATCTTGTAGTACTTTAATTTTAGCTCTTATAAGAGTAGTTCTATGTATTATAATTTAAGCTCTCTTAGCAAGTTAGTTAAATGCCTTGTTAATTAATGTTAGAGAGCTATCTTAGTATTAAATAATATAGTTTTTAAGATATATAATCTAGAATTTAAGCTCTATTATTTTCTATTACATCTTTAGAGTCTAGTTTAGCTTATTTGTAGAGAGTAGAGTTAGTGTATTTAGTATTAGATTAAGATAAGAAAGTATGTTTTTAGAATTATATAAAACTAAGCTAGTTACTTAAAATCTACTCTTGATATTCTACTCTATAAATGTAGCTTTAAATGTCTCTTTAAATATAGGAAGAAACTTAAGCTTAGTAATATACTAAATTCTAACTTAAACGAGATTCTTAATCTACTTACTATATAATACCTTTAGAGAGCTAAAACAGCTACGTTAAGAGGCTAGAGAATACAAGATAAGTATAGTAGTAGATAAAGAGTAATAATACTATTATTCTAATAGTATAATTAAAATTAAACTAAAATATATAACTTATAACTTGTGATATATAGAAGCTGTATTAGTCATGTGACCTTTCGTCTGATCTAAGGAAGTCTTTATCTGCTATTATAAATCAATCAGGAATTGAGCAGTTCTAGTAGATAGAGTTTATAGAGTTAACAGAGTTGACGTAATATTAGAGCTTAGGAGCTTCTATAAAGCGAGACTTCTCCTGCACCTCTAAGGAGGAGCAGAGATTAGTTCTGTACTGAATTAAAAAGATTTAAATTAACTTATTGCCTACTATCTACCTTATATAACTATTAAGAACAAGAAGTCTATATTGTCTAACTATATAAGCTTATACTTTATATAATTAAAACCTACTCTCTATTTCTTAGCTAGGTACTCTTTAGATAATTCCTTAACTCTAAGCTTGTAATAATTTTAGTAGTTGTAATAACCTCTACAAGAAACTTAGCTTTATTAAAGTTATATATATTCTTCTTATAATCTTATATTTTGTAATTATATTTTGTATAAGCCTAAACTAGTCTCTAAGAACTATAGAGTCTTTGTACTAAGCTCTTTTATAATTATACTTATAGCTAAATTTTGTCTTTATCTCTATATAGTATTTAATAAAGGTAAAAGTCTAATTCTTACCTACTAGAGACACGTTGTGTTCAGAGAGAAGAAGATTTACTATTTCTTAAACAGCTACTAGCTAGAGTAGAAATCTATATAAATCTAAGCTAAGAATATATAGTTTGCCTGTACACGTAGCTCGCCTATTAATAATATTATTAGCTAAGAGTATAAAACTACTATTAGCTTATAAAATAACTCTATTATTAGCTAATGTATATACTCTTTATAAGGCAAATAAAGTACTTAGAAAATAATACTATAGAGCAAAAAAAACTTAAGTCTATTAAGAGAGTATACTTATTATAGAGAATATATAGAATATATTAGCTTAAAAGAAGGCAGAGAAGTAGACTTAATATAATAAGTATTTTAAGAGAGGTAGGCAAAATAAGAAGTAACTGTAAAGGTGTATAATTAGATTGTCTGCAAAGAGAGAAGAGTTCTCAAGTAGAAGTGCTACTTAACTATCTATAGTAGCCTAATTTCCGAGGTTTATCTGATACTAGCTTATTTGCTAAGCCTTAGATTCACTGATTCAAAACCTTTACATAAGGTCCTGCTTTTCCTTATCTGTCTTTCTGTTCCTTCAAAGCTCTTAGTTGTTTAGCCTTTATAGGTTTTAACTTCCTTGGGAACTAAGTCTTGAACGTTTGAATCAAAGCTACACTACTTATAACATTAACTAATAGTTTCTATGAGTCTACCTCTGGCCTATATCCTCGCTATCTTATGAGATATTCAAAGTCTCTACCGTTCTGTCTTAAATCTACTATCTCTTCTATTGCTTATAGGAGATGGCCTCTGTCGTCGATTGCTATAGGCGGTGGTGCTGGGTTGTACTGTTCTGGCAACAGGATGCTGGCGGCAGGGCAAAGTAAGTTAGTATAGAATACAGAGTGTAGAGTAGCTAGTTTGTAAGGCAGTTCTAGTTTGTAGGAGTGAGAATTTATGATTTATAGTACTTAGTAGAGTCTAATGTACTTAGCGTTAAATTTTGGTATAGGTTGAGCTGACTTGATATTCTTTGTGCTTAACATAACTATATCACCTACTCTATACGCTGGGGCTAGTGTTCGGTTTACATTTACTGATTCTTCTATACAATCCCTTGTAGTAAGTAAATTAGTACATAAATAGCTTAAGATCTCTTCTATCTTCTAAGCAAAGGTTTGTCCTGCAAGGGCGCTCTAGGAGGTAAGTGTAGCTGATTAGAGTAGCCTAAAACTTATACAAGAGTAATAACTGTTGTTTGCAAAGAATAGTAACATGCTGGTTGCTGAGCTAACTACGTTCCTTATAGTAAATTCAGCTAAGAGCAGGAATTGAACCTAATCTTTCTAGGCAGAGTTAATGTACTGTTGTAGGTACTTAGAGATAGATTTATTTGTGATTTCAGTCTGTTTATTAGTCTCTGGGTAGTATGTAGTAGATAGATTAACCTGAATTTGTAGTATCTCGCAAACAGATTGCCAAAAGTCTAAGACAAACAAGGAACCCTGATCTAAGACAATAGTGTCTAGTAGTCTATGAAGTTTCTAGACGTCTTGTACAAATAAGTAGGCTAGCTCAGCTACATCTATATTCTTGCTATATAGTGTAACGTGGCAGTCCTTAGTAAGCCTGTCTGTAACTACTATAATTTAGTCAAATCTGTTGATTAATAGAATAGGGCCTATGAAGTTAACTAATAAGTCTCTCTATCTTTGAAGTAGTATCGAGAGTAGTTTCAAAGTACTCTAGTATTATAGCTGGGAGTACTTGTTCTAAAGACAGTTCTTACAGGCTTTACAAAACTAGGTAATGTTGTAGTAAAGTTTCGGCCACTAATAGTGTCTACACATAAGCTTAAATAGCTTGTTCTTGCCTAGGTAACTGCTCTCGACTAAGTCATAGGCTCTTTGGAGAAGCTATACTTGAAGTTCTATATCTAGGACATAGAGTCTATCCTAAAAGTATAGCCTGCCGTTGGCAATCCTATACTTAGATAGTGCTACTTCTTTAGAGTATAGTATATAGTCTCTTTTGTTTATTTCCTTGGAAGTTCTTCTCCAAAAAGAGTCCTGCTTATAACCTTCCTCTAACATCCTAGTCAAGATATAGTCGTTGGATTTAACTTCTTGCTCATCTAGTTTAGGTTCTTCTTGTTTGCTAGAACCTTTATCTAGAGGTGCTAAGCAAATAGCAGGATCTAAATTCTAGGGTTTAAGAAGTGACTGTTGTTAATAAATAATACAAGGGTTGTTGTCTTGACTTGAGAGGTCTTGGGATCGACGAGTAAGTGAGTTAGACTTAGTGTTCTTCTTACTGGGTACTAGTTTAATAATAAAGTTGAATTCAGAGAGAAACTCGCTCTATCGGACTTAGTAGTAGGTGAGCTGTTTAGTGGTTATAAAGTACTTTAAATTTAAGTAATCAGTGATTACTAACACAGAGTACGCAGTCCCTACTAGTTTAGAGCGCCAGGATTCAAAGGAACGTACTATAGCTAGTAGTTCCTTATTATAGATCTTGTAATTACATTCTGCGGGGTCTAGAACCTTTGACATAAAGGCAACAGAGTAGAGGACCCTATTGTAGTATTAAGACAAGATACTAGCCGAGACATAGTCAGAGGAGTTACATTCAACAATAACTTCCTTCTTAGGGTTAAAGTGCTTGAGTGTTAGTGTAGAAGTGAATGCTTACTTAAGAGCTTTAAATAACTTGTTGTAAGTTAGGGTCTAATCCTAGCTTACGCCCTTCCTAGACAGTAAATTCAATGGTTTGACTAGCTTTGAGAAACCCTTAATAAAGCACTAGTAGAAGTTTGAGAAGCCGAGGAACACTTAGAGGTCTCTAAGGTTAACTAGCCTAGACTAGTCTGTGATAGCCAAGGTCTTTTCGGAATCTATTCTTACGCTATCTGTAGAAATAATTATGCCTAGGTAGGTGACTTCCTGAACTTTAAACTAGCACTTCTTGATGTCTAGCTAGAAGCCAGCTTTCTCAAGAGCCTCAAAGACTTGCTTGACATACTTATAGTCCAAGGTCAAGTCGTCTAAATAGATAAGTATATCATCTATGTAGGCAGTACAAAAGATGTCGAGGAAAGAGTAGAGTATATTGTTAATTCAGGCTTGCCAGGTTGCTGGGGCGTTTGTAAGGCTAAATAACATAACCAGGGACTCGAAGAGGCTATAGTAAGTGTTAAAAGCTGTAAGCTATTTGTCTCCCTCCTTGACTTATATGTAGTTAAACACTGTAATAACATTAACTTTAGTGAAGTACTTAGCTTTACTAAGTCGTTAGAGTGTTTCCTGGATTCGGGGTATTAGATAACAGTTCTTAATTATAATGTTATTAAGTACTTGGTAATCTACATAAAAACATAGTCCTCCCCTAGGCTTCTTTGCAAAGAGTACTAGAGAGGCAGCTGGGGACTTACTAGCTTAAATGAATCCTTTTCTGAGCTGTTTGTTAAGGTACTTACGTAAAACCTCTAACTCTGGAATAGACATGTTATAAAGGGGTCTAGAAGAAGGAGACGAGCCAGGCTTTAATTCAATCTTCAGGTCATAGTCTCAGTAAGGTAGTAGTACATTAGCTTCTTAGTAGTTAAACAACCTAGATAATCACTTCTTTAAGTATAGAAGAAGCAACGTCTCAGAATCAGCGTCTTTTTCAGGGTTGTTATACTTCGTGAGCGCTTTTCAGATATCGTCTAGAGAGGCTCTACAAAGATGAAGTTTAGCTGTCATTTGACAGGAGTTGTGAGAACAAGTCAGTTATAGGTTGTTCCCAGCTAATAATTCCTTCTTCATACACTTCTGGCCAGAGAGGCCATTGTCTATACGAATCTAGTGTAGACTTTTGCGGTCCTCATAAGCCTGGCCTAGCTCCTTGAGTTGTTGGTTAATTTCGAAGACAGATAGCAAGAAGACTTCTATGCTATGAGTAGTTGCTAGTTAGTAGAAGGCAGCGGCGCCAACCTTTCAGGGTCTAGGAGCATGTGAAATATTATGCTTTATATACTTAACTTGTATAGAGTCTAGTTGTTTTAGTATACAGTGTCCTTTGCAATGCCTAGAATTAAACAAAATTATATAGTTTGTCTAGTTAACACAAGGGTTGTGTAGAGCAAGCTATAGGTGGCCTATAATTATATTATAGGAGGCAATCTTAGTCACATAAAAGCGTTGCTAGCACTTAATGTACTTTCCTACTACTATGTCTAGAATAACTACGTGAGTAACATCCTCTGCTAAAGATAGCCTTCTGTCTACAATGTAGAGTTGTTAAGGTTAAGTAAGAAGAGTTAAAACAAATCCAGTGTTTTATACATAGTCGGAATTAATAAAGTGTTGGGCTAAAGCCCTAGAGTCAAGTATAAAGTATATAGTAGAAGTTATCTACTTTTTTGTATTACTATGTTGTACTACCTTACAGGGAACTTCTATTATACTTTGCTGCCTTTCTTCCAGGGACAATATCTTTAGTAACTTCTTCTAAATATATCTCTGACAGTAACTTTTGTCAGAGACTAAGCTTTTCCCGCCTCTCTTCCTGCCTTGTGTTTCTTGGCTTCCTTTAACTTAGAACAGGTGTCTCGGTTGTGATTGTCTATATTGTAGTAGAAGCACAGGCTGTAGTCTATTTAGTACTTCCGGCAGGCAACCTTCTAAGCGTTGGTCTTGGCCCAAGTCTTGTTATTCACGTCCTTCTTGGTCTAGACTACTTTATAACTAGTCCTAATAGCGTCGAGTTCCATAGGTTTAGTATTAGCGACAGCGACTGCTAAGGGTTAGTAATTCAAGGCTAGAGTAGGGGCAGTGCTAGAGTCATAGGCAGAAGACCTCTTAACATAGTGCTCTCTAAACACAGATTAGTTAATATTGTCTACTTTACAAATGAGGTTAGCTAAGTTGTAAAGGCTGATTTAAGGTAAGTAATCACAGTTTGTACAGACTTGGTCTCGGATTATAGGGTAGACGGCTAAGAGGAGGCGTTGAGTACAGTTGAATCTCTAAGAGCTAGAAGCAGTAGCTAAGGCTAGGTAGGTAGATAGAAATTCAGCTGTTGGTTTATTGCTCTACTTCTTGTTCTAGATCTTGACAAAGGCTTCTTTCTAGCTAAACTTGTTTCTAAATGTATGCTTTAAGATATCTAGGATGTCTTGCACAGAAGTTAGACCAGGTCCAAAGGAACTGTCTTCTCACATATAAGGGTCTATGTGACTTCTGGCTTCTCCCTCAAGAGTAGTGAGTACATAGCTCATCTTGCTCTCTTTAGTTGAGAACTAATCAGCATTTACTTAAAGCTTAATGTTAAGATTAATAAGGTAAGTGTAAAGGTTGTTAGCTTTTCTGCGAGCGTTCCTGCTAAAGCATTGAGGGTCAACATGTTGAGGTAATTGAATCAGTTGAATGACTTGAGGTTGAAGTTGAGGTTGAGGGACTAGGCCTAGGGCTAGAGTAGCTTGAGTTTGTAGTAGGTGAATTTATTCTTGAAGTTAATTGATTCAGTCTCTTACTTCTTGATCTTTACATAAGGCGTTAGCTTTGTAGTCTTTTTCTCAGGATACAGAGTCGTTGTAGCTCTTGAATAGGCCAGCTAAAGCAAGGGGAAAGCTATTCTAGTTGTCCTAGATAAACTTTATAAGGGTTACAGAGTCAGCTGAAGCTGTCTCTTGAACTTGGTCGAGGCTAATCAAGGGCATTGTAGCAAACTATTACAGCAACAACACTGCCAGCTGTATAGTAGAAGGGTAATATAATAACTTCATCGATTGTATTAAGTTGAGAACAGCAGACAATATATAAAGGTATATAATTAGATTGTCTACAAAGAGAGAAGAGTTCTTAAGCAGGAGTACTACTTAACTATCTACAGTAGCCTAATTTCCGAGGTTTATCTAACACTAGCTTATTTGCCAAGCCTCAGATTCACTAATTCAAAACCTTTACAGTAACTCTCTAGACAATAATATAGTACTTATAGAAAGACTAGTTATAATATATAAATATATTAAGAGCCTATAGATACTTTTAGTTTATTAGATTCTAAATAGTTTTAGTTAATACTATTTATTATAGTTATATACTTAAGGTAGTATTTAATAAACTTGTCTATATATTTTTAGCTTATTTATCGTCTATATATTATTCTCTCTTTTTCACTACTAACATATATATATAATATAAATCTAGGTGTTTTTGTATATAAAGTAGTAGAAATAAAAGCTCTATTCCTAGAAATTATTATCTCCTGTATTGTCTACTACCTTTTAAAAAGTCTTTCTTAGGTTATTAATTATATTATCTATTATCTTTTAAGGTACTCTCTTCTGCTTCTCTATTTATATATACTTTAAATCTAGCTTGTTCTTTAGTTATTTCTTTCTCTTATATAGCTGCTGTTCTATATACCTCTACATTTACTCTATTAAGTTTATATCTAGTAACTAAGTAGAGTAAAGAAGCCTCTAAATAAAATAGTAGTATAATATCTCTTTAGTTATCTTATAGCTATAGGAGCTAGAGTTATCTATAACTAAATATATAATCTTTTCTCTTTCTATCTTCTAAAGTTTTTTATACTAAGAAAAAAGCTTTAGCTTAAGATATCTCTTATAAAGCTAGTACTAATCTACCTTTTATTTACTTCTATTTTCTCTCTTATATACCTGTTTGTAAAGGAAGTTATAGAGTTCTTCTTAGCCTATTCTAGCTAGTTAAACTCTTTCTCTATAAGATATAACAATTATATATTTGCCTTAGCTAAATAACTCTTCTTGTTCTTGACTTCTTGTATTATTTGTAGGTTATATATAGAATAAGAACCTTGGCGAGAATTTAGGTAGATAGCGCTAAAGAACTATCTATTTAAATACTTCTTTACTATCTCTAACTAAACGTTCTTATAGTAGAATTTATTCTTCTTTTGCTAATACTAATCTAGGCTATTATCAAGCTCTATATATATAGTAGCAGCGTCTGTAAACACTACTTAAGAGAGGTCTATTTTAAGAAGTTATTTAGCTAACTTAATATATTGTTTTATAAGAATTAAGGTAAGTTTAGACTTAAATCCTTCTCTTATAAAGAAGTAACTAGTATTATATAAGATCTATTAAAAGAATAATTCTAAGATATTCTCACTCTTGTCTTAGTTACTTTAAAGAACTAGGTTATAAAGGTGTAATGTATTTAACATCTAGTACTTGTCTTATATACTTGTAAGCTTAGAAATAACTCTTCTTTATAACTTAAAAGTAACTTTAAGTAGTTAACTAGAAAAAGACTTATTTATAACGTTCGTAGATATATTAAGATATTAACCTCTTGTATTACTATTCTAAGTATATATAATATACTCCTTAACTCTTCTTCTAATATATCTAACTTTACTCTCTCTAATAGAGTAAGACTTGTTATTTCTACCTTGCTATAGAAGAGACTCTTGCTTGTTAGTGTTATATTTTAAAAGTTATTTTATAATTAAAGTATAATATAGTATACTAGAACCTCGAATATCTTAGAACCTTAGATACTTTTCCTTACCTCACTACCTAGATGTAAAATTAAGTTATTATAATATATAACATTTACTTAAACTCCTTGAAATCTAATAAACTAATTATATCTATAGCTTCTTAACATGTTTATATATGTGATATGTGGAGGTCACGAGGTCATGAGGTCATGTGACTTTTCATCTGATCTAAGGAAGTCTTCATCTGCTATTATAAATCAATCAGGAATTAAGCAGTTCTAGTGGATGGAGTTTACGAAGTTAACAGAGTTAACGTAATATTAGGGCTTAGGAGCTTCTATAAAGCGAGACTTCTCCTGCACCTCTAAGGAGGGGCAGAGATTAGTTCTGTACTGAATTGAAAAGATTCAAATTAACTTATTGCCTACTATTCACCTCACAATATATTATAACTATACTACTCTTGCTACTACTAATCTCTTTTTTCAAGACCTCTACTATATATATATATTTAGGAATATTTTAAGAACACAAGCTATAAGCAAGCTATACTTATAGAATAGAATAACCTAAGTCTTAGCCTTGTTAAATTCGAAAACCTAGACAAGACAACTACTTGGTTCTTCTAACTTCTAGTAGCTAAGCTTTAAGTACTTTATTATAGAATTACCTAGAATCTCTAAACTAACTTCTTTCTCTTAAACAAGCTTGTACTTACTTGTAAGAATACCTCTAAATACAAGATTATATACTCTACTATACTATTACCTTCTTAGCTGTTAGCTGCTATTAGTACTCTTAAAATTTTAATTACTACTTATAAGTATATCTATAGTACTACTACTATTAACCTAGCAGTAATCTATATAATAGATTATAGGTTTTAATCTATATATAGTAACCTAGATACTAGCTAGAGATATAGTTACAATAGAAATAATAATTAAAAGTAATACTTTATTTATAAGAAGCAAGGCTACTAGTTAATAAACTACTCTAAGTATAAGTATAACTAAGCTAGAGATTATTTTAGAGCAAGATATTAGATTAACCTTAGAGGTGAATTTAATAACCTACTTTTAAAAGATTCTTTAGATAATATATCCTAGAGTATAAAAAAGAAGAATATAATTATAACAAAGCTTAAAGATTTTCAACTTCTAAGCTTAAAGAGAGCAAGAGTAAGAGTGAAAATTTTCTAACTTTACTTAGTGAAATTACTATAACAAGTACTATAAATATTATAACTAAGCTCTCTAAGAGAGCCTGTTTTTATACTTATACTAGTTTATAACCTACTACTACTACTAAAGAAGAAACTAAGGCTCTAATAGCTATAGAAGCTAAATACTATAACTTAAGTTACTTCTTTAGTATTATAATTAATATAGAAGCAGCTCTAAGATCAACTATAGGCTATAACTAGTACCTAGTATATAACTTAATTTAGAAAATAGTGTTATTTAATGTCTTTTATATAATGTAACTGTTGCTACAACTCTAACTAGACTAGTTACGTTATATATATAACTATTCTACACCTATAGATGTTTGCTTTTAAGCTTTAACTTCTTCTCTTTAAGTAACAACAGTGAATTAATAAAACCTCTTTATAAGATATATAATATATAACAGTTATTACAAACTAAGTTGTACTAACACTAATCAGTGCTCTTATACGTGCTCACAGATCAGCTAGGTAACTACTTGAGAGTACTATTTTATAGTAGACTATAGAATAACTACTACTTTAACTAAGATTCTATAGTTAGGCTATTAGAATCAAGAAGGTAGAAGGATTACAACAGGTTATACCTTTTACAGACAAATAGAGTACCTTAGTTACTTTAGCTAGGCTCTATAAATAAGTGTAATTTAAAGTCTTAATCTCTTTACTAAGCTATTTCAAGCAAATAAATACAGATAGCCTTATTTTACTCTATATTTGCAAACTTACAATAATAACAATACTGCCTCTCTACGAAAGAGCCTTCTTCCTTCTCTTATATTCACAGACCTAGCATTTACTTAACATGTAGTTTGCCTCTATAAATAGCCTTAGATTACTCTATATTTACAGACTCTATATTCCTTCCTTATTGTAAATTCACAGACTCTGCTATAGATTCCTCTAACAAAAGAGCTATAAATCTCAACTATACTAAAGTAGCAGAAGCTGTAGAGGAACTAGATTATAGTAAGAGCTGCTAGTCTTTTAAAAATAGTTGCTTAGTCTTCTTCTTCTTATCGCTAACTCACAGATTCTACTGTTAAGTTCTTACTTATACTCTCTGAATCTCTTTTCCTCTTATTAAAACTATTATTCTTTAATTTAGCCTTAACCTCTTTGTTAAGCTCTTTAAGCATTACCTCTGTAAATAGCCTCTACTTGCTTCTACTAGCTATATATAAACGCCTACTAATTTACTCTATAAAAGAGCCTTATACAAGAGCCTTGTATAAGAGCCTTCTATAACTCTATTAGTCTAGTACTATTAACCTCTTTACAAACTCTCGAGACTTTAAGACTAGGAGATTTTTGACTTATACTAGTATCTGTGACTCTGTTAGGCTAGTACTACTTTCTTTACGTTATAAGCCTCCTCCTTATTAAACTAACCCCCTTGATATATCTCAAAGCCTTAATCTTCTTGTTAAGCTATTTCAAGTAAGTAAACAAATGTAAATAGCCTTATTTTACTCTACATTTACTACTCTCTCTTATTAATAACTTCTCTCTTCGAAAGAGTCTCTTGTTAGACAATAGACTATTATATAGTATTAGTAACTCTGTCGAGTAGTATATTCTCTTTCTTGTAGATAGTTAGAGTATTTCTATTATTACTTTATTACTAACTTATAGATTCTACTGTTTAAGTTCTACTCTTTCTTAGTAATAACTTCTCTCTTTAAAAGAGCCTCTTATTAGACAACAGACTATTATACAGTATTAGCAACTCTGTTAGTTAGTATATTCTCTTTCTTGTAGATAGTTAGAGCAGTTCTATTGTTACCTTATTGCTAACTTATAGATTCTACTACTAAGTCCTTATTTCTTTGTTTAGAACCTTGAAATCACATTAAGTAATAGACTATTATACTAGTATTAGCGACTCTGTCAGGCTAGTATTGTTCTCTTTCTTATAAAACTAAAGTCTACTTTATAGATTATTATTCTATATCAGCGACTCTGTTAGAGCAGTATACTCTCTTCCTTAAGTAGTTACTTTAACAGGTTCTAAAACACACCTAAGAGTACTTTACAAATAGCCTCCTTAGATTACTCTATATTTGTAAATATATATTAAATACTCTCTATAAAAGAGCCTTCTTTCTCTTCTTGTATCTGTAAACTCTATACTCTCTTATTTACAAATCTTCTTTTATATTTTATAACTTTTATTTAATTCTTAAAATACTCTTAGAGAAACGAATATTCTTAGAGAACCTTTATTTATAACTTATCTTTCTCAAAATACTACTAGAATCTCAGTACCTAAAAACAGCTTAGCATTCTAAGGTATTATACACAGTACTGATTTAGATAGTAAGCTATAAAAATAAACATTTCTAGTTTTCTTGGTTTTAGTACTTAGTTTTTAGCTTACAGTATTTAGAAATAGCTTAGTATGTTAAGACATGTTATTTAGTATGTTTTTAGGTATAGAGCTATGTAATTAAAGCTTCTAGTATTACTAGTTTACTCTTACTTTAAAGTAGACCTAGTATTGCTACAACTCTGACTAGGCTGGTTGTGTTATATATATAACTATTCTACACCTATAGATGTTTGCTTTTAAGCTTTAACTTCCTCTCTTTAAGTAATAACAATAAATTAATAAAACCTCTTTACAAGACGTATAATATATAACAGTTATTACAAACTAAGTCGTACTGACAGTAACTATATAATATATTCTACTGAAATTATATTATATAATTATATTAAATTATAATCTTTTCTAACTAACTCTTGATTTAATTAATTGTAAGACGAGGATATAATTTATATTATATCTAATTTATACTCTAGACAAGTATTTCTCTAATATCTAACCTTTCTATACTATCTATAGTAACGTTAAGCTACTATGTTCTCTTCTTGTTATATATAAGACTAATATACTTCCTACTGAATCTATAACTTAATATTAGCCTAATTAATTATCTATGATTTCTTCTTCTTTATTAGAGTACCTTGTTTCTGACTTCACTTCTTTTTATATTGTTTTTATTATATCACAAGCTTATTTACTCTATAAAGAGCTATATTCTCTCTCTTGAGTAGTTTAAACTAAGTAGCTATATAAATGTATCTCTTTTAGAAACTAATCTATTATATTAGCAATAGGTGTTAGTAAGCTACTTTAGTCTCCAAAGATTTAGTTTTTAATAAGCGCTATTTAATAGCTTATTTTAATCTAGTTTCCTAGTCTCTTTAATAACTATAATATAAGTTATCGCGTAATATATCTAATTACATAATGCGTCTAACTACGAGGTACTATTTTACTAAAACTAAATTTATTTAATAATAATATACTAAAAAAGCTGAATTACAGCTAAAGTCAATGCTCTAGTTAATAAAACAGTATTAGATGTCTAGTCTTAGTTATATAAATCTCTATATAAGCTGCGAAGAAGCTAGAGGTATTTAAAGATACTATAACACGTCGCGTTAATAGAGACTTATTATATTCTTAAGCGCGCTAGCAATAACAGAAACTTTTATTTATATAAGAAAATATTCTTCTTAAGTAAATTAAAGAATTAATAATTAGTAGTTATTTACTAGAGCATTAGTTATTAAAGGAGATAGATAGTATAAGAGATTTATATAAAACAAATTTATAATTTAGACAACCTCTTACTTGCCTTACTTAACATTCTACTATAAAAGAAGCTCTAGAGGTGTAGTTTAATATATATAAGAAAGTAGACTAGAAGAAAAGAATCAGGCAGGAGAATATATATAATATAGATAAATCTAGATTCTTAATTAGAATAATAGAACTAAATTAAATTATTATTAATTCTACTCTTTGTATAAAGTATTAGGCTTATCTCAGTTGTTAAGAATAGATTTCAATAGTTAAATGTATTTACATAGACAGGACTTTTCTTCTAATACTAGAAATATTCAAGAGAAAGAGTGTTCTTTAGAATTAGATACTAGATAATATTCTAGATAAATAGTTTTTCTTAGTAAATACAAAAGGTTAGACAAGTAATCTTTATAGGTAAAACATGTCTTTAAATCTATAACTTATATAAAAGTAAATAGTAAATACTATCTCCTTGTCTGCGATAGCTATAACTGTTATATTAGTAGAAGCTCTATAGCTTATTACTTGTAAAACTAAATTATACTTCTTATCCTTCTACCTTCTATATTATATTTACTTTAACTACTTGATGTTGTAATCTTTAGTCTATTAAAGAAGCAACTAATAGCAGTGCTTTTTTATATTAACGAAGTATAACTTATATAAATACAAAAGTTTAAATAGATAGAGGTATATATTTAAGCTTAATTTAATATATATAACTATAAGAGTATTAAATCTATATAGTATAGCGCTAGTTTAGTTCTATTTAATTTACAAAGAGTACTTTATATTATAGGTCTAGAGATAACTCCTAAGGTTAAAAGGCTAAAAACATCTACCTAATTTAATATCTTTAATTAAGTCTTTAAGGTAGTAAATAAGCTTGTTAACTTAAATATTAATAGTTATATAATACCTTTAATACTAGTTTGCTAATATATTTAAAAACTAATAACTAGAACTAAGTAACTTTAAGTATAAAGTATTATTTACTAATATAATTTAAACAACCTATAATAGATTATAAAGAAGTATATAACCTGTATAAAAGAAAAGAGAGTTGTTTTAAAGAGTTACTTCTATATTTCTATACAAGAATTATATAAAGTAGCAGTAGAAGCTGAAAATACTACAAAAAAGCAGGTATATAAAAAGGTAAAAACAAAGAGCAAGACTAACTTAAATATAACTAAGAGTAAGGAGAATATTAAAGAAGAAAATAGAGATGAATCTAAAAGTGAAATTAGAGATTATATTATAGTTAATTATTAAATAAATTTAGTTTTAGTTAGGTAGTACTCTGTAATTAGATATATTATATAATTAGATGTATTACGTGATAACTTATATTAGTATATCTTTGTTAGCTAGAGAGGTTAATATATAAAGCCTAATATTAAGCTTTAAAACTATAGCTTCTAAATTATATAGAACTGATCTAGTACCTCTAAACTCTTCTTAGATGTTTTTAGAAGTTATAGATACACTATAAGTAGCCTAAAATACTAGTAGAAATTTAGGTTTTGTAATATAGTTAATATAGTTATATACAAGCTCCTTAACCTACTTAGTATATACCTTCTTTAGAGAGGCAAAGCATCTAACATTAAGTAGCTAAAGAAGATAAGATAAATGCACAGGTATACAGAGAGTAATAATATTCTTCTCTTTGTAGAAATTAGTAAACTCGACTATCTTATAGCTACTATAGCTATCTAGAACAAGTAGACAATAAGCTTCCTTTATATAATCCTTTGTATACTTATTAAAGTACTAAATCTATTTAAACCTGATTATATTTATTTTCTAGCTATTATTACTTAAAGAGATAGACTAGTCTAATAGTATATTATTAATATTAATTATACTAGGCTAAAAAATAGTATTATCTAGCAAAGATAATAAATAGTAGAATTACCTAAGTACATAAACTGCCTAGATTACTATAACCTATTTATAGTTGCCTAGTTATATTAATTTTAGCTTTATATAGTTCTCTAAGTCTATAACAATAATATAGTGTAAGATAATATCTATCTAGAAGCTAGTCTTGTTAAAGTTATATATATTATTGTCTATAATCTTATACTTAGCCTTAGTATTATATATAAGCTAAAACTAGTTCTCTATAACCTGTAGAACTTTTATCTTAGCTCTCTAGTAGTTATACTTGTAATTAAAATATATTTTAAGTATTAGATAGTATTTTAACAAATATATTTAGCTAGTTAGTACTAACTTTACTGCTGCTATACTAAGAAGAATATTATTCACTATATCTCTTATAATGTAAAGAGTAGAAGAGTATCTATATAAAGATGAGTTTAAAATATACTTAACTATTATATATTCCTTAATATCTAATAGAAGCCTTGAATTATATATATAATTATATCTCAAAGAAATTCTAGCGTGTTAGCTATATAGAATATATTTCTTAGGTAGACTAATTACTAAAATATAATAATACTATTAAAAAACCTCTAGCTACTTATATTGATTAACTTCTAAAATATCTTGTATATATAAGTATTATATCTAATCTAATTATATAAACTATAACGTTACTACTTAGCTTCTAAGCACTAGCGCTATATATTATTACTACTCTCTTTCTGCTAAGTTTAAGTACTTTAAATAATTTCCTTACCTTTCTTAACTATAAGACTTCTACCTTAGTAAACATATCTCTTTCACTTTCTCTCTCTTCTCTTTTTAAGCTAATTTACCTCTTGTAGTACTTTAATTTCAGCTTTTATAAGAGTAGCTCTGTGTGTTATAATTTAAGCCCCCTTAGTAAGCTAGTTAAATACCTTATTAAATAATATAGAAGAGCTATCTTAGTGTTATATAATATAGTTTTTAAGATATATAGAGATTAAAACAAAATTAAGTAATAATTATAATTACAAAAGAGCTTAGTATAAAGACTCTATAGTTCTTGGAGACTAGTTTAGACTTATATAAAATATAATTACTAAATATAGAATTACAGAGAAGAATATATATAACTTCGACAAAGCTAGGTTTCTTATAGAGGTTATTAAATAACAGCTACTAAAATTATTATAAGCTTAGAGTCAAGGAATTATCTAAAGACTACTTAGCTAGGAAATAGAGAGTATGTTTTAATTATATAAAGTATAAACTTATATAGTTAAATACTTTCCTTGTTTATTCTTTTCAAGAGATAGTAAAGGAATATTACTCTCTTTATTAGAGAGGTAAGCTTGATTAGATAGTAGGATTTTAATTTTAAGTTAAGTATTATGTTTTAGTGTTTTAGTAATCAGCTTACCTAGGTAATCGCCTTGCTCGGGAAATACATTAACTAGTTAAAAAATACTAATGCAAAGTATCTATCTTAGACAGCTAAAAAAGTTATAACTCACAGGAATTTAAGAACTTCTATAAAGAGAACAAGATTATTATACTCTATATATCTTCTTCTTATTTATCTGTTCTATTAGATATATAAGTTATACTAGATAAACTTGATATTTAACTATAGACTCTACTAGAACCTATAATATATAAGATACTATAGTAGTTTAGAACACTAAGTAATATACTTGAATTTAGATTATAAACTAAGCTAGTTTAAAATAAGCTTAGCTCTTTACTTAATTTAATAAAAGACAGATTTCTATAGTTTATTAAAGGCGCTAAACTTATACTATACTAGAATACACTTATAGTAGCTTGTATCTAAGAGCTTAAACAGCTTAATAAGCTTAATAATAAGTTAATTAAGTATAACAGACGAAAAATAAAGTAGATTTAGACTAGAGAAATATTAAAGTTTAGTAAGACGTTAACTATAAAACTTAACTAGAAGTTCTATATACGCCTGCTATAAGAAGTCTCTTAGTAAAGTAATATTTACCTTTAAAGTTATACTAGACTAATTTAGAATTATTAGCCTTTAGACTAATAATACCTTAATACTAGCAAGCCCTAGGTTTGCTATAGCTAAAGAGAAGAAATTAAAGAAGACTAAGTTTATTTCGAAACCTAGAGAGTAACTTACTAGTAAGTACTTACTTAAGTTCAATAGTAGCAAAGTTATACTCTAACTAAATAGCTTAATAATCTTGACCTAGAAAGGCTATACTAAGTACTTAAAGCTAGTTAGTACTTTAGTAATAGACCTAGTAAGCTTCTAGAGTAACGTTTGCTAGAGTGCCTTAATTAGAGACTAGTATATAGAGTCTACCTAGTAATAGTCTTATAACTAGAGACTGCTTTTAACCTCTTCTTTGCTACCTAGAATCTTAACTCTTAAAGCTAGAATATTATTAGACTACTTTATTTAGAATATAGTATTATAGAAGTTAGCTTAGAACATATATAAAGAGACCTTAAGCCTATAAAAATAGCAGGTCTTATATTCTCTAATCTATTATATATATCTGTAATTCTCTTTTCGTCGAGGTATATTATTTCTAATATCTTACTATACTCTTACTCTCTTAGTTTAATATATCTTTACTAATAATACTACTAGTACTACGCTGTTCTAAGAGAGCTACTAAAAAGTAGATAATTAAAGAAATAATAGACTTAAGTAACAAAGTGTTTATCTTAGTAATACTCTCTTTACAAGAAAAGCAAATTCAACTACCTTCTTCTACCTCTAAACTATTACTATATACTTTACTCTACCTTATCTCTAACTAACATAACTATAATATATACTTGCTAGCTGAAAAAGAGATAATAATTAAGGCAAGAAAAGTAGAACTAGAGTAAGAAGAGAAAGAGATATAAATAGAAGAAGTAAAGAAAACTTCTTCTATATAAAATACTTAGTCTTATAAAATTACAAAAACAATAGATATACTTGTTCTCTTACCTTATAGCTGGCTAATATTAAATAACTTCCTTTATATACTTATTATATATATCTACTAAATATTAAATAGTAATTTCAACTCACGAAATCTCTCTTGCCTCCTAGAACAAAACACTATAATAGAAAAAGCTTTTACATAGACTAAGCTTACTAACAGATAAATTAACTATAAAGAAGTACTTCTCTTATTAAAAGAACTTAAAGATAATAACTATATCTAGATACAGTTCTTTGCTATTTTCATGTATATTATATATTAAGCTTATAAGCTAGTACACCTAGACCTCTAGAATAGCTTACTTTATTTCTACTAGAATATTATTAACTATTCTTTTAGTAATGTCTCTTAGGCTATAGTCTTAAGGCTCTTAACTAGTATATAAATGTCTCTCTTAATAGTATTATAAATTTAGAGAACTAGCGCATTCTAGAGAGAATAAAACAAAGATATCTCTACTTCTACTCTATTAAAGAGAAGCTAATGAAGCTAAAATATAAGAGTAGTAGAAGCATTAACAAGCTACCTATAACATTAAGAATAAAGATTAACATTTATAGATCTTAGAACAAAGGAAAGAAGTACTACTATATCTTCTACTTCTACTTATATTACTACTTCTCTTATTACTTAAAAGAATATAATTAAACAAAAAGGAAATAGCAAAGAGATATATAGAATAAGGCTATCTAAAATAAATTAGTTTACTCTTTTATATATTTGTATTCCTTACTTAGAACATCTAAACACAGAACCTTAATTTAATATTATTCTAGCTCTAAGAACACTCTTATTATAGTTACCTTTACTACTAAAGATTAATGCTTAGTAACTTCTACTATTATAATATCCTAGTAATCTATACTATATTATACTAGACATTATTAGGTTTAGAACAAAAATAGAGTATATAAGGCTTAATATAATACTATATATTTTCTTATTTAATATATATAGACTTCTATATTTAGCTGCTATTTTTTAATACTAGGCCAGTAATTAAAGCTACAGGACTTGCGCTAGTCAGCTAAAAATAGATAGTCTATAAGTCTAAATAAGAATATTATATTATTTTACATAGGTTTTGTATTATATAGTAAGAATAGAATAAAACTTCTTAATAAGTAAATTCAATAGTTAATTAACAACTCTACTAGAGGCTTTTAATTTATTAAGCTAAACAAGAATACTCTTAGACTAGTTATATTCACTAACTTCTTCTTTGCTAATAATAAGAACTTTATCTCCTAGATTAGCTATGTTATTATACTATTAGATAAGCTAGAGAACGCTAATATTTTATACTATTCCTCTGTTAAGTATAAGAGAGTTATATAGAGTGTTTAGCTTCTTAATTATATATAATAAGCACTGGATTTAATATAGCTACGTCTGTTAAGGTAACTCTAGAAGCTATTCTTAGTCTTAAAATATCTCTTATAGTTTCTAGTAACTTAAAGTTACTTTATAAGTGCCTAGTTAAACTTAGAACTACTAAGAAGAAGCGTCTTATAATAGATATAATAAGCCTACAGTAAGTATATAAGTAGTACAAGATTAGTGAAATTAAGTAAATTAATAGTAGTACTAACCTAGCAGACAGTATAACAAAATTCAAGTCTTGCTCTGCTCTATATAGCCTAATTAGTATAAATAAACTTAATATCAAGGTCACTGAATAAGTTAAATATATACTTAAGTAGAAAATAAAAGATATAATTAGTTAGATAGAATAGGTGTTTCTTTTCTTTATCTCTTACTGTCTTTACTACTTTCTAGCTACTTTTAAAGTAGGCCTAGTATTATTATATATTTTAAGTAAATAGCACTCTATATAATGACCTAGTTAATCTACGTGCTTTAGCTTATATAAGTAGCTTTCTACTTATATACTTAAGCTTACAGAATCTAACCTCTTCTTTACCTTTGCTCTTTATATAATACAGATATAGAAATATAACTACTTATTATATTATACTTTATAACTACTAAGTTATACTAACATTATCTTAATAAATAATAATAGTATTAGTATTATTAGAATTTTATTCTTAATTTATTAAAACTAGCTATACTATTAGTATAACTATCTCTTTATTTATTATATTACTTTTATAATCTGTTTTTATATATAAAATATAATCTATAAGTATATTTCTTATAAGATTAATAAGGTATATAATATTCTCTAGAATTATAATTTTACTAGTAGTAGTATATATAACTTTAGTAGATATAGTTATAGTTAAACAGCTTTATACTTTAAAGTAATAAAATTTAGTTAGATTATTAATATAATAAGTAAAAGTAAAGTATATTTAATTTATAAGAGTAGTAGTAGATAATATCTTAGTAGCTAGATTCAAAGAGTTCTACTAATTATACTAATCTACTTACTAGAATTATTTTCTCTTAGAAGCTTTTATTTGATATTAACTCTTCTAGCTAGCTAGTAATATAAGTATCTTTTTAAGAGTAACTATAATTAGATATTATATAAGATAAATTAAAAGTAATTAACATAACGTACATTATCACCGAGTTAATTATATTACTAAGTTAACTACTTTAAAACCTATACAAAAAAATCTATATATAACTGTATACTTTATATATTTGTAAATAAAAATATCTAAAATTAAATTCTTAGTTTTATTAGTATATAAATATTCTTTATTTTTAATATTCAAATTTTACTTAGCTTGTACTAAAGTGTTAATTAAAAAAGAAAACATAGTTAATAATTACAGGAGTCTTTTTAAGCGAGTCGTTAAATAAAACTAGTAAAGATATAAAATTAATATTATTATAATAATAAAACCTTGTTTCTTTAATAAACGAATCTCTTTATAAATATATAAGGTATACAGTTATATATAGATGTTTTTTATATAGGTTTTAAAGTAGTTGATTTAGTAATATAATTAACTTAGTAATAATCTATGTTATATATAATATATAGAGGCCTTGTAGGTTATGTAACCTTTCGTCTAAACTCAGAAAGCCTTTATCTGCTATTATAAATTAATTAGAAATTAATTAATTCTAGTAAATAAAGTTACTAAAGTTAACAGAGTCTATGTAATATTAGAGTTTAGAAGCTTCTATAAAGCGAGGCTTCTCCTATACCTCTAAGGAGGAGCAGAGATTAGTTCTGTACTAAATCTAATACTTGTTTACTCTTATATAAGATTTAATTTAACTTATTGCCTACTATCTACCTTACATTATATATATAGTAAACTAGCTAAACAAGCGAACTAGTAAATTAAAAACATGTCTAAAATTATAATTTTGACTTTGTAATATCTTTACTAATTATTAATCAAGAATGTTAAAATTAAAACTTTAATTTTATTACTATATATATATATAGAATTCTGAGTTTTAGACGCTATATAATCTTAGTTAGCGATTCGCTTAAAAAGACTACTGTAATCTTTTTTTTTCTTCTTCTTCCTTTAATAACTTTTTAATATAAATTAGGCTTAGTCTTATATCTTAGAACTTTTATATTTATATAGTAATTAAATTAAAGTTTTAATTTCAACATTTTTAATTAATAATTCATAAAGATATTATAAAGTTAAAATCGCGATTTTAGGTATGTTTTTAATTAGCTGGTCTGCTTCTTTAGCCGGTTCGCTATATATATATATGTTAGCTATAGATATAATATTTCAATATATCTAACTTAGCTAGTAAAGTAAATTTATTTTATTACTTTCTTTATTATTATTATAGTATATAGCGAACTTCTAATTTATATAATAAATATCTTAAAGTATTTTATATTTTATTTTAAATACTTTGTTAGCTCTATAAACTAGTTAGAATACTAGTCTACATAGTACTAGTTAAGTATTATTAATATTATTAAAGTTAAAGTAAGAGGAATAAATATATAAGCTTTTATATAGTATTTATTATAACTAGTAAAATTCTTAAGCTAGAGAATATACTAGATACTAATAATATTAATAATACTATAAACTTAGTAATTGCTTTCAAAGCTATAATATAACTAGAAGATATAGTAGTATATACTAAGGTTAGTACTAATAGATACTTTATCTACTAGTAGATTAGCATTATAAGTAGAATAGTATCTAGATATAGTATAAAAGTAGAGTAAATTAGTAATAAAGTAGCTAAATCTATTAAGAAATATTAAAGACTATTTTTCTTTTCTTAGATATCTCTCTAGAGATATAAAGACTTAATACTTATATATAGTATATTCTACGAACCTGTAGCTCTTTTAAGAATCTATGAACCTAGATTTTAGTCTCTTATAAGCTAGTTATATAGTTATATATAGAGAGATTTTCTCTTTATTAAAAACTAATTATTCTTAACTTTCTACTATAAGCTTTCAGTTCTTCTCTTCTATTTATTCTCTTAATCTATTTACTTTATAATAATTCTCTACTGAGCTAGCCTACATCTATATATACCTACGAATATATATACCTAGGCTAGCTACTACAAATAAAGAGCATAGGTTATACTTAGAGAAAGAGGTATAGAAGGTCTTTTACTATTTAGAAGATTATTAAAGCAGAGATAAAAAGTTTAAAAGAAGATAAAGAGAGAGAAAGAGCTTAGTAGATAAGTTATTTTCATAATTAAACCTCTATATATACTAAGACTTATAATAATAGAATAGATACGTTTTATTACTCTACTTATAACATTATATTAATAGAGAAGAGTCTAGAATACTATTACTAGTATCTGTTTAGAAGGCTTTTAACTTATATTAAGCTATTTAAGATTCTAGTTCTAAAGGTCTAGATACTCTCTGTAGATATAGTAACTCTTAGTTCTTATTCTAAACAGCTATAGAAGAGATACTAGTAATATATCTAGCTGTAGTATAAAATACTTTCTAGAGTTTATACTTAGTCTTTATAAGGTATAATATTGCTCTTCTCTTTAAAGAAAGAGTATATAGTACTAAAATACTATAAAACAAGAGGCTTAAGCTTGTCTTAGAAGAGATAGAATATTATTATAATTCTCTAGCTTAGTATAACTCTATTTCTTTATAGAGATCTATCTTGTAATTAATATAGTTTATTAGTATACTGTTTATATTAGTATACTATATACTTTAAACTACGTATAAAAAACATCTATATATAACTATATACTTTACTATAAGGTAGATAGTAGGCAATAAGTTAAATTAAATCTTATATAAGAGTAAACAAGTATTAGATTTAGTACATAACTAATCTCTGCCTCTTCTAAGAGATGTAGAAGAAGTCTTGTTTTATAGAAGCTTCTAAACTCTAATATTATATAAACTCTGTTAACTCTATAATTTCTATCTACTAGAATTAATTAATTCCTGATTGATTTATAATAGTAAATAAAAGCTTCCTTAGATTAGACAAAAGGTTATATAACCTACAAGGTCTCTATATATTACTACTATCTCTTCTTCTAAGAATCTTGTCTTTAAGATTAGTTTTGTCTGTTTTTTGTAAAAATATTACAAAGGTATATTTTAGTAGATATAGTAGAATAGTATATAAATAGACAACATTATTACTATTTACTGTTTACTATAGCAAACAAAATTACTCTATAGCTATTAGTAGGGGACTTAATAATTTTACAAAGATATAGACAACGTTTATAACTAAGAGAGTTAATTAGATTCTTTTCTCTTGTTACAGTTATATTAAGGCACTGTTTAGTATTCTTATATATATAATACTAGAATATTCTAAACAGTGTTATACAAGGGAATAAATTAACGTAGTTTATTAGGACCCTGTGTATATTAGGACCCTGCGCACATTCCTACTCTCCTACTACTTTAAAATATAATTAAATAACTACAATATATAAATTTAACTAAAACTACTAAGAATCTAATAAACTAGATATATCTACATCTACTTAACAAGTTTGTGTATTATAACCAGCTTTTCTACAAGTGTTACAGCGTCTACTAGTTAATTGCCCTACCTTCTAATTACCTCCCTCTACATGTATATTACGTTAAACCTGCTCATCTATGTCTTTCTATGCTAGAATATCCTGTGCATCCTCTATAGTAAGTGTACTGCCTTGACGTACATAAGTCTTCCTGGCTCTGCGACGTTTGCTAAGGGCTTTATTTACTGCTTAAAGTATATATACCTTAGCTGTTAAAAGAGTTACTTCATAAGCTAATTACTCTATACCTTTTACTAATATAACAACTGTCTGGAAAATTAGTGTTAGCAAGCTTCCTTGGTGACTAGTAATCTAGTTCTTTACAAGAGTTGTTTGTGAAAGAGCTTTGGCGGGGTTATAAGGAGTCTAAGAGACCTAAGGGTCAGCGTTAATAGAGGAGAGCCTAGTAGAGGTTAGTGTCTGTAACTTTACATCAAGCTTTGAAATCACAGCCTGTGAATTAAAAGGTACTAAGCCAGCCCCACAGAATCTAGCTTAAGTGTTTTAGGCTATTATTGATTCTATATAGGCTGCTTTAAAGGCGAGAAGGAACTTGACCTTTGTGATATAGTTGATATAAGCTTTAATAAAAGTCTTAATTTGTTAACTATATACCTGTTTTAAGACACTAAAACACCTAACATTAAGTAGCTGGGTTAAATAAGAAGAGTAAGAAGGTAGTCTAAGAGTAATAATGTTATGTGCCTTATAGTACTCTTGGAATTCAGCTGATTTATAACTCTTATGTCTATCAAGGACAAGCATTTGATATAGACTCTTTGCTTGAGTAGAAGTATACTTATTAAAGTACTTAAGCTATTCTAGACCTGTCTCATTATTCGTCCAGCTATTGATTATTAGTTTAATAACCTAGTTATACAGAAGGCCGCCCTTAGTATACTAGCTTGAGAGGTAGCATTTCCTCTTTACTACTAAAAATAGAGAAATACTTCTACCTTTGCTGTTAATACAAGCAATTGTAGTAGCCTATTCTCGATTGCCTAGCTAAACTGCCTTGCCTCTACTACGTCGATCTACATGTGTAACAACTATAGAAGGAGTGATCATGTCTATTATAAAGCTAGTTTCGTCGAAATTCTAAAAATTACAGTCTAGAATACTGTATTTTGCTCTTATTTTCTCTACTAGTTAAAACTATATACTAATAAGCTTAGGATCTTTGCATAAGGCTCTTTGGAAGTTATAAACGTAATTAAAACATGTCTTTATAGCTGGTTGTTATTGTATAAATCAATACACCTAGAGCTTCCTAATATATCTCTCTCTCTGTGATTTAAGGATATAATTTACTATATCTTCTATACTAGCTAGCTAGGGTACAAAGCCTCTTATATCTAAATTAAGTATATATCAAACAATAACCTCCTTCTCTAACTTAGTTAAATTTGTATTTGCTAGCTAACAATCGAAGAGTAGAATATAGCTGTTTATTCTAAGGCAAAGTATAGATTTAGGAACTTTATAGATTTTTGTAGCTTTTCGACAACTTAGTTTTCTTTTCAAGGTTTGAATAGCTTTAATAGCTAAAATAATACATGCTTCTTGAGTTTGTACCTCTATTAGAAAGAGTAAAAAACACGTGTCAAAATGATAAGGTTAGAGAGTCAGCAAAAGTACACAGGGTCCTAATATACACAGGGTCCTAATAAACCACGTTATATAAAAACCTTATATATATACTTCTAAGACATTAAAGAGAAGCTAGAGGTTAATAAGAAAGTATAGTATACTATATATAAATTACAGAAAGATTATAGTATCTTTTAGAATATATATAGAGACTTTTTCTTCTCTTTTCTATATTCCAGAATCTCTTATTATGTCTTATTCTATGTATAAAGCTAATCTTACTAAGTTCTTTCTAGTTAGTTAGTGTTTAAAATACTTTAAGTACCTACTTATTAATCTCTTTGTCTTATATATAGTTGCTCTAGGAAAAAAGAACTATAACTAATATACTAAAGGCTCTAAATTATATAAACTAGTAAGCTTCTTTACTTTTAGAATTTTATAAGTAATTATCTAATATTCTAGATTCCTTGATCTCTTTTAAAGGTATACTAGGCCTAGAATAACACTATTAATATCTTTAAGCAATATCTTAAAGATTATTTAAATTAATACTATATTTAAGATAATGATAATATATATCTTCTTCTAGTAATTAGGTTTTTAATAAGTAGAAGAATATATAGAGGCTCTAGAACTCTTCTAACAATATTAAAGAATTAGATATAGAGGAAGCCTAGAATAGAGTTCTAGAGATATATTACTTTATATACTTAGAGAGTTCTTGCTAATAGTAAAAAAGAAGTATAAAGATATCTATACTAAAGGTGTTAGACTTATTACTAATATCTCTACAGAGATAAGTAGATAGTTGACTAGTAGTACTATAGCTGCTAATAATACTATACTTATTATAGTTTATAAATTAACTACTAAAGTTCAAGTCGGTTAAGAGGTTTTTATAGTAGTTATAAGTTCTTAGAAGTTCTAGAATTCTACGCTAATATAGTTATAGTATAATGTTGTTTCTAATAAGAATAAGTAGATCTTGTCAGAGGTGTTATAGTTCTTTACAAGAGTGTAACTATCTTAGAAGTTAGTATTTTTTTAATTTTTAAAGATATAGAGTTATAAATCAGAGAGAAAGTTTATAGCTATAGTTAATCTATATAAATAAACTGTTTTTGTGCCTTAATTTCTATGTAAACTTTAGTATTTTAATTCTTAGTAAACCTAGTAATCTATATAAAAGAAAAAACCTAAGAAAGAGTATCTTAACTAAAGTCACAGATCTTATATAGTCTACTAGGTTCTCTTTTCTTCTTTAAAGAGTACTCTTTTTGTTATAAGGTGTCTAATTCTTTTAATACCTTAGTAGATAGTTAAAAGAAGAATTAAGGTAAAAAGACTATAGTTCTTGTTATATAATTAAAGAAGTTCCTTAGTATTTATAAGGTTAAGATAAGTAGGTAACTAGGTATTATAATTATCTAGCTAGGACTTCTATTTAATTAAATACTTAACTTTATTTTCTCAGCCTTCTTGTCTGTAATTAATAATAGCCTTAACTTTCTATTCTTGTTTCTTATTATTCTTTACTAATTCTAGAAGTTCTCTAGAGGTATAGAGGTAAGGTTTCTAACTCTTTTTAGTTATATATTCTTTAAGAGCAGAAATATAAAACATTAGATATAACTGTTTATATTTAATAAGTCAGTCTAGCTTGTATACAGACGTTCTAATATATTCTAGAATCTTAAAAGATCTAATAAATTTTAGCTTAAGCTTGTCTACTTTAAGTCTAAGATTCTTTGTTAATAGTATAACTAAGTCTTCTTTAAAGAAGTATTTATCTAACTAGTGTTTATTAAAATAAGACTTCTAATTGTTTTATATATAATGCTAGAGATTATAAAGTTTATTCTACTCTTTATAAAGAATCTCTAGTCTTCTATAAGTAGCTAGTATCTTCTCTTTAATTCTGTTCTTAGGATTCTATAGAAGTTAGAGTTAGTAACTATAATATACTCTAAAAGATATATCTTACAAGACTAGTTAGCTTTTCGCTAGCTGTAATATACTCTAAGGTACTATTCAAGAGCCTAGTTTTACTGCTCTATCTAACTATTTGTTTATAGATAGAATATAGTACTTAACCTTTACTTATATACTATGTAAAAGTAGAAAGTAGACGAAAAATTACTTGTAAATATAGTTCTATAATTAGAAACAATTCTATTAGAGGTGCTAAAGAGTAAGAAAACATTATTCTATATTAGTCTAGCTAACTCTAGATAGTTAACTGTCTTGTAACAAGTAATATACTTTACTATTTTAGAGTACTAGTCTATAACTACAAGAATTATATTAAAATTAAACTTTCTTATAAGGTGAATAGTAGGTAATAAGTTAAATTAAATCTCATATAAGAGTAAACAAGTATTAGATTTAGTATAGAACTAATCTCTACTTGTTCTTAGAGGTACAGAAGAAGCTTTACTTTATAAAAGCTCCTAAACTCTAATATTACATAGACTCTGTTAACTCTGTTAACTTTATCTACTAGAATTAATTAATTCCTGATTAATTTATAATAGCAGATAAAGGCTTCCTTAGATTAGACAAGAGGTTACATAACTAACACAGCCTCTATATATTACACTTCTACTAGGTTTTTATACAAGAGTAGGCCTGTGACAAAATCTATAGAGATCTTACTCTAGAGTCTTTTTAGCTGTATTAAACTACTTAATTAGTCTATATAGTATATTTCTCTTAGCCTTAACTCTCTATAATAGAGACAGACATTAGTTTCTATATTTTTCTAATACTAGAATTTTTTTTTAAGAGCTCTAGAGTCTTGTTATAATATATAGAGGTCTTGTAGGTTATATAACCTTTCGTCTAATCTAAGAAAGCCTTTATCTACTATTATAAATCAATTAGGAATTAATTAATTTTAGTAGACAGAGTTAACAGAGTTTATAATATTAGAATTTAAGAGCTTCTATAAAGCGAGACTTCTTCTGTACCTCTAAGAAGAGGCAGAGATTAGTTCTATACTAAATCTAATACTTATTTACTCTTATATAAGATTTAATTTAACTTATTATATACTATCTACCTTATAAGCTAATCCCTCTATACTTAATAGAGAGGTAGTATAATAAGTAAAAATATCTCTAAGACTTAGAAGACTACTTAACAAAGACGTTACTTAGACTACTTCTAAGTAAGTTTCTAATAATAGAGAAAGCTTCTCTAACTCTATTAGTAGACTCTTACAGAACCTTTACAGAGACCTTTTAGCTAAGACTCTAGCTAAGAACCTCTATGTAATTAAACTAGACTTAAGTAATACTAAACTTAATATAACTTAGGCTTAAGAAAACCTTCTTTGTACTAAGGTTAAAGATCTTCGAATATAGTAAGAGAAGGTTAATAAAATTAATTAATATTCTCTAGTTAGAACAGAAGAAAAGCCTTATATAAGATAATCTCTGATTTACTACTACTACTACAATGTTATCTATCTGTGAGTTAATACTAATACCTACTATTTTGTCTTATATATCTAGAGAGAGTAAAGGTTAATAGGTTAATAAGAACTTAATAGATCTAGAGATAGATAAAGATTTAATTTATTCTAAATCTCCTTAAAATGTTCTTAAGTATAAATTAGACTAAGAGAAGCTTCTTAAGGTCTAAATACTAGAAGTATATTATAGAAAGTCTCTTAAAGAGTATTAAATATTTATATTATTATAGAACGTACTCTTTAGGTTTTAACTCTAGATATATAGCAGACACTTCTTTAGAGTAAATACTACTATAACTATTCTTAGAGACAAACCTTACGAAATCTAGAAAGCTATATTAAAGTAGAATCTACTAGTGTACAAAATTTACTAAGATAGTTTTAAGGCTTATCTAGCTAATTTAATTCTAGTATCTTAAACATACTTTTAAGAAGCCTTTAAAGGACTTTATAGCCTTAAACAAGTAGACTAGGAAACAATTCTAGAACTTTATAAAACAATAGTTTTTCTAGAATTATACTAGGAGAAACAATCTAAGAGAGACTATATTAAAATACTTAATACTATACTTACTAATTATAAAACCTATTAGATAATTTTTATAATTCTTTCTAGAAATAAAGTAAGTTCTATATAGAAATAGCTTAAAAAGACTTAGAAAGTAGAATATACTACCTATCTAAATAGAAGTAAAACAAAGGCAGAAGAATCTAAAAAAGATACTTCTAGTTTAAAAGACCTCTATCTAAAGAATAATAGTTTATCTAGTTCTAAGGATTGTTATTAGTTAAAAAACTACTTTTAAAAAGATAGAAGAAGTAATTTAAATAGTATTTTAGAGTAATTAAGAACTAACACTAGTTAGTATAATAACTCTAACATTATCTATTATACTTGTAAGTAATCTAGATATGTTTTAGGAAGCTGTAAGTGTTAGAAGTATAAAAGAATCTAGAAAAAGTAAAAACCCTAGATAAATTAAGAAACCTCTAGAGAATACTTAATACTATTTAGTAGAAGTAATATTTTAAAACAAAGTTCTTAAAGAAGCTAGGAAAAGCAAGAGCTAAGTTCTAAACGTCGAGGATTATAGCCTAAGTAAAGAAGATATAATAAGTTATATATTAATATACGTAACTCTAAATTAGCCTAAAACAGGTGTCTTAGTAATATATACTAGTCTTAGAGATATAAGCTCTAATTATAAATTCTTTAATAATAACTAGACCTAGAAGAAGAGTTTTATAGCCTTAGTAAAGTATAATTAGAAGTTTGTTATAATTTATAGAAGTAAATTCAAAGTACTCTAAGCCTATAATCTATAGGTACTTATTACTAATAATTATAGAGAAATATAATCTTTTAACCTCTACTTCTATAAGTATAAGAATAAAGGAATCTATACTCTTGTTTTTAGTTTAGAATTTTATAAATCAACTATTACTTAGTATACTAACTATACTAGAAAACAATAGACTAATACTCTAGCGTAGCTAGACAATATAGAAATTCTTACTCTAAAGGAGTTTAAGGAGAAGATAAATAATAACCTAGACACTTAGGCTTAGGTTCTGTTTATAAAGAAAGAAGAATATAATTATCTTAGATAATAGACTTTATATGTTTATAATAGATATTAAGTCTCTATATACTTATATAGTAATGTAGATAATCTCTTAGTAAGTAGTCTAGTATATTATACTAATATTATCTAGAAAGAATTCTTAGAAGTACTTAAATATCTACAGGAAAAGAGAATAGACTTTTAGATGTTTTTAATTCTAATAAAGCTTTGGAACTTCCTAGCCTTAGTAGTCTTAAGTATACTGTTAATACAGAGAGTACTATTCTTTATAAGCTCTTATATAACTTATTAGAGACCTAACTTAAAGCTTTATACTTATATCTATAAGACGCTCTCTGAAAACACTTAGTATAAGTCTTATAGAGGTGTCTATTCTTTTTGTTCTTAAAAAAATAGAGGCCTATAGCTTTGTATTAATTATTATAGTCTTAATAAAGTTATAATCAAAAATCATTACTCTCTTTCTCTTATTAATAAGTCTTTTAACTAGTTAAGTAAAGTAGTTATCTTTATAAAACTAGATCTAAAAGATACTTATTATTATGTTATAATTTATAAAGGCTATAAATAGAAGATAGCTTTTAGAACCTGTTATAGATATTTTAAGTATCTTATAATGTCTTTTAGTCTAGCAAATACACTAGTAATATTTCAAGTATATATTAATACTACTCTTAGTAGTCTTCTAGATAATTTTAATATTATTTATTTTAATAACATTCTTATTTACTTATAAAAGAAAGAAGACTACTATAATCACGTTTGCTAGGTTCTTACTAGACTATATAATAGTGATTTATTCTATAAACTTAGTAAATATAAGTTTAACATTAATAAAGTTAAGTTTCTTAGCTTTATTATTAGAATAAATAGTATAAAAGCAGACTCTAAACAGATCTATACTATTATAAAATAGCTCTAGGCTACCTTGTTCTATATAGTCTAAGTTTTTCTTAGGTTTATAAATTTTTATTATTAGTTTATTTATTATTACTCTTTTATAACCTTAGGTTAACAGATCTATTAAAAAGTATAGAATAGAGCTATAGAACTAGTCTCTTTAATTAGACAGATATAGCTAAGAAAAGTTTTTAACTTTTAAAAACAGTATTTATAATAGTAACTATTCTAGTCTGTTTTAACTTTTCTAAGAAGATTTATATCGAAACTAATATATCTAAATTTACTATTACTACAACTATTTTATAATTAGTAGATGTTACTAATAGTATAAAACAATATTAGTATTCTATAGCATTCTAGTTCTAGAAACTCACTAGTACTAAACAAAACTATAGTATCTATAATAGAGAACTTCTTGTAATTGTTATAACCTTTAAGTATTAGAAACATTATCTTAAAGGTACTAGGTTTATAATTAAGGTTATAACTAACTATAATAACCTCTAGTACTTTATAGAAACAAAGTACTTAGAAAGCTATTAGGCTTACTAGATAATATATCTTATAATATATAATTTTAAGATTATATATTTTAAAGGTATCTTAAACTCTATAGACAAACCTAGTAGAAGACTAGACTATAAGAATAGTCCTAATAATATAACTTAGCTTCTAACCTTTTAGAATAAACTAAAGAAAGCTTTTATAACTATAATTCTAGGTTCTTTTCTAGCTCTAGAAAAGTTCTCTCTTAAAATACAACTCTTAGTATTTGCTATATCTACTATAGTACAAGGGCTTTTACCTTAAGGCGTGTATAAAGGCTTTCTTAGAGATTCCTTGAAAGAGAAGTAAGGTATAGACTACTACCTTAAAGGTTCTACTACTATAGCTAGAGTAATAAGAATATCTCTATGTCTTAATTACTTAATAGAATTAAGAACTTTGTTATCTCTTAAGTTTTTAAATTAGATAGTTCTAAATATTTAATTCTATGTTTATAGATATATATAGCTACTAGAAGAGCTATAGTACTAGCCTCTCTTTCTGAGCTACTCCTTGATATTATTATATTAACTTAGAGAAATAATTTAGAATAGAGAGATATTCTAAAAAAGAGGCTTAGTAAACAAGAGATAAGTAAGAAACTAATTTAGACATATAATAAAACCCTTCTCTAGTTCTATTTAAAAGTTATAGTACCTAATAACTCTGCCTTATAAGCTTAATTTATAAACCTTTATTATAATAACTCTTTAGTAGAATATTATAGAGTTAACAAGACTTTAGAGCTTTTAAAAAGATTCTAGTATTAGAAAAACATAGAAACTAATGTCTGTGTCTATTATAGAGAATGTAATATCTACTAGAGAGTCAAGGCTAAGAGGTATTATACTATATAGTCTATTAAGTAGTTTACTACAGCTAAAAAGACTCTAGAGTAAGATCTCTATAGGTTTTGTTATAGGCCTACTCTTGTGTAAAAACCTAGTAAGAGATCTTAATTTTAATGTAATCCTGTGTAGTTATAGACTAGTACTCTAAAATAGTAAAGTATATTACTTGTTACAAGACAGTTAACTCTCTAGAGTTAGCTAGACTAATATAGAATAATGTTTTCTTACTCTTTAGCACCTCTAATAGAATTGTTTCTAATTATAGAACTATATTTACAAGTAATTCTCGTCTACTTTCTGCTTTTATATAGTATACAAGCAAAGTATAATATATATAAACCTTGTAGATTATATAACCTTTTGTCTAATCTAAGGAAGCCTTTATCTACTATTATAAATTAATTAGGAATTAATTAATTCTTGTAGACAAAGTTAATAGAGTTTATAATATTAGAGTTTAAGAGCTTCTATAAAGCAAGGCTTCTTCTATATCTCTAAAAAGACGCAGAGATTAGTTCTGTACTAAATCTAATACTTGTTTACTCTTATATAAGATTTAATTTAACTTATTACCTACTATCTACTTTATAATTTTATATATAGTATACTATACTTTCTTGTAAACCTCTAGCTTCTCTTTAATGTCTTAGAACTCTCTATATAAGGTTTTTATATAAATTATTCCCTTATAATAATACTGTTTAGAACATTCTAGTATTATATATACAAGAATACTAAACAGTGTCTTAATATAACTCTATAACAGAAAAGAGTCTAATTAACTCTCTTAGTTATAAACTTTGTCTATACCTTTGTGAAATTAACAAGTCACCTACTAATAGCTATATAGTAATTTTATTTGCTATAGCAAATAGTAATAATATTATCTACTTATATACTCTCCTGCTATACCTGCTGAAATATACCTTTATAATGTTTTTATAAAAAGTAGACAAAACTAATCTTAAGAACAAGATTCTTAGAAGAAGAGATAGTTGTAATATATAGAGGTCTTATAGGTTATATAACCTTTTGTGTAATCTAAGGAAGCCTTTATCTACTATTATAAATCAATTGAGAATTAATTAATTCTAGTAAATGAAAATTACAGAGTTACTAGAGTTTATATAATATTAGAGTTTAAGAGCTTCTATAAAGCAAGGCTTCTCCTACACCTCTAAGGAGGGGCAGAGATTAGTTTTATACTGAATCTAATACTTGTTTACTCTTATATGAGATTTAATTTAACTTATTGCCTACTATCTACCTCACAAGTTGAAACACTTGTAATATTTTGATTTCATCAACGTCATAGACGTCTCAGTACCTTGCAGTTAGTATTAAAACATAAATTCCAAAGCCTGACACTTGCTATAAACTTCTCAGTAGTTTCGAGTTCCCTGTCTCTGCTAAATATTACATCTACGAATTCTGTTCTAGCATCTTTCTTCAACTGAGCTGCTGTCTCCTGACCTATTACCAGCCTACTTACAGTAGAATCCTTCTTCGCTGTCAGCTTCGTTGGATCTTTATCAGATCTGCTCTTACTGCTATTATTCTTTGTTTTAAGCATCGTGATCGACTCAGCTCTATCTAGTGTCGGATCTAGCATAGCCGCAACCATAGACTAGTTTGATTCATTCTCTGATCAGCCTGACGTAGTACTGTGATTTACAGTGTTGTTTGACTCTTGATCTGATTTATTGTAACTGGGTTTGTGTTTTTTCTTACGCTTACCCTAGAGTATATACTTTTCGCAAGATCTCAAGAGTTTTTTCAGCTTGTCTATTATCCTCTCTCTAGAGTAAAGAAAATCCCAGAAGTAATATAGGCTCTTCTTCTAGAACCCAGTTTTTCAAAGAATAGCTAGCAGGTATTTTGTGCTTTACAGCATTAGCATAAGTCACCTTTTGAGATGTTGGCAGCTTCGGGCGTAGTAACAGTGATTGTCAAGGCACGAAAGAATATAGCCGTCTTTATAGAGGCGAGGTATTTTCATTTTCAGAAGAGTCTTCGTAATAGTAATTGTTAGTATTAGGTAATAATTACCTTACTTACAAATAGGCTTTAGGTTTGAACCTTAGTCTATACTAGAATGTTCTAGAGAGTTCGGTTAGCCGAATACGTGATTATAACATTCCTTTCGAATCTTCTAGTTATTACTCTATTTGTAAGCTATAGAAACTCCTAGAATCTCTCTAAGAAGTATATATAGCCCCTTGCTGTCCTTATAGTTAGAAACTAAGTCAAATTTAAGTCTTTATCTTATACCTATCTATTGATTCCATAGAAACGTGACATAATAGCTACGTGACCTACCCTGCTCCGATCTAATTACTTCACCTATTACCTACCCTGTACGTACCCCGTACCTCTAACAGTAATCTTCGTACCGGTCGTGCTTATAGTAAGTTTAGCTGTTTCTATTCCTGCGTGGTGAGACCCAAGAGCTATTTGTGATATTCCTATCTAAATCCTTTTGAGCTAAAGTTTGCCTTGAACTCCTACGAAGCAATGTCGTAGCATAGTCGCTAGAGTGATAACTGGCTGAATATGTAGACTTGCTGTTGGAGACATACCTAGGCGTGTTAGATAATATATAATAGGTATAATAGTCTCTATAACGGTCGCTAGAGCCGAATCTAGAAGAACTAGACGCCGTTGAGCTTTCTGCGTAAGTATAACTTGAGCGATAGTGTGGTGAGGATATGAATAGAGTGTATGATTTTTGGTTTTTGAGTAATTTGAAAAATGAGTTAAAGGTGTCTCTTGCAAGTCGGGTTCCACATGCCTCGATTGTATGACGTTCATTTCCACTTCGACAACAATGACTCGTTTAAAAACGAACCTATCTTCCTGTGTTCTACTTGAATTGCTAGCGTGGACCATGGGTGTTGAACACTCTTCTTCATTGGACGATTTATAGGCATCATCTGAACTTGACGGCGCATCAAATAAATCAAATGCAGGCATATCTTCCTCCTTGTTAATGTCCACAGTCTCGGTTCTCCTTTGATGTGACATTCCACACTTGTTAGTAGGATAGTCAACAATATCCCGGGAAGGATTTTCTAGTAACATACCAAGGAATCAGTCCTTGTGATTGTTTCAACTCCAAATGACAGTATAGACACTAGAAACGTTTATTCGCGGATGATTGTTCCGAAATAATAAACCTATATTGAGGTGTTGGTCTAGCCTCAGGGCCGTATCCCATGGGGTGGATCTCTTGATCTCTCGGTTTGTATGCTGGTCCTGGAAAACGTACTCTTTCCTGGCAACTTTCCCATGACCAGGAAGCTCTTGAAACCCTATCTCTATCATGGCGTCTAGTGCATCCCAGGAAGTAACGTAAAGCAAGTCCCATTGAGTAGTGCGGCTGAGTACATCTTCAAAAGTAAACGTTTGAATGAGAGCCTTCTGAGAGCGACTCATTAAAACTGTCCGTACCTCTTGGACAGCACTCAGGGTCATCCCAGAGTCAATAAAAACTTGTGATACTTTTTCCTTGAGTTCAGAGAGGCAATTCCCAAGCCAACCTAAACTTACCACAAGGCTTTTATTTCCCTTGTCCACTTGTTCCCGAGCCTTTATGAAGGAGCTTGTTTAAGCCTCTGCTTGAGAATCAATTTTCTCTTCTAGGGCGTCGATTTTCCGATTGGTTTCGTCTGCGGCGATTCTTTGCATATTCCTAGGAGATATAGTATCAGCACTCTGTTTCTGCTTCCGAAATAATGGTACATACATATTTGCGAGCCCAGATAGCATATTAAACCTCAGAATATGCTGCGTCAGCTCGGCCCGGAAGCGTACAACCTCCTCCTTTTTGGACATCTGCCATCGTACCTTCATAGTCACATCCCTGAAGACATTACCACCGGCGCCAACCCCCAACCCCCAAACCCCTGTTAAACTTCACCGTCTGTTGCGAGAAAGCTTTAATACATCTGTGACAATCCTCGGCCGTGCTCTGGGTTGATCGGAATATCTGGTCCAACGCTGCATCTTCGCATCTTGCCTGGAGTAGGTGCTGGTGGCATCCCAGAGCCGTTTCAAGTCCTTCCAGTTCACGTTTTACCTCCTGGTATTCTGCCGAGGAACCTCTGCTGCTATCGAGTGCCGCCGCAAAACCTCGCACGATGTTCAGCAGGGCGATGATATCGCCAATGCCTCCGATTCCCACTGGCATCGTCACCTTGGGTATCGCACTCCGAGTAGGAAGGATTATAATGAATGGCCATCACCACAACCGTAGCTGTTGCTACGTATGGGCATTTCCTCCAAGTGAGGCTGACTGTGGGGCTGCGTTTGGCATGGGGGTGGTAATTGTAGTATACGTGATGTTGAATTGCGACATAATATCATTGGTTTAAAATGGAACCCCTTTTTTTCTCAACGCGAAATATGTTGGCTACACAGAGAACTTTGGAAACCTTCATGCTGTTATTAAGTATTTTCTCGATAACGCTAATCGGAGGTGGGTTTGTTTCCCTGTTGTAGTTTTACTACCTTTAAGGCCCTATTTTAAAGGTTTCTGAATCTCTTTTTATTGTATGGAGTAGCTCTCTTCGGCACCGGTTTCCACCAGACTATCTCAGAATCTATCGTCGCCAACAGAATCCAATCAACACAACAAAGAAAGTAGATAACACAAAGGGCATAATTTGAGGCCTTGTGCCGGCAGAAGCGTCCTTCAATTCCACATGCGCATGTGGTTCTGTCTTGATATCCAGCCTCACGCAGCATTCTCCAATATGGCAACCTTCATCTGCAACCACAACCCACTGCATAATCAGAAAATTAGAATCATATTCTAAAAACCACGCGTGTGATGGAAAGTATGGATATACTTACTTCTCCAATTCCAGCTTCCGGGGGGGCCACTCTGACGCCTACTCCGCACCCTCCGATGATCAAGTTTCCAGGTCTATAGTTGGGATCGGCTTTCATGCGTTTGATAACAGAATGATGGATTTTCGAATTTGGCGGCATATCTCTCACTTCCCCACGGGGAAGTGGCCTAAAAGCTGTTGGCTACCTACATTACAAAAGAACTTGTAGCGTTAAACTCACCATCTAATTGGTTTCCAGCTCCCATCCTCGAGCAAGTCCATCCTACGAAAGGGTAACCACTCCATCATCCTCCAGATCAATACGGAGATCCGTGGCGTCCCTTGCCCAAATTCCAAGCAATCGTGAATTTCCCCCGTAATAGCTCGTTGCATCCGTTCTTTGAAGGATGTCTCCATTGCAATTTTCATGTCTTTGGATAATCTATCATCAATCTCCTGTTGTTCGGGGGTTTTACCAGGTGCATCTGAGACTTCAATTGTTGGGACATTGGGTGCGCTTGTCTTCCCCGCAGCTTCCATGGTGTACTCCCAACAACCAAGTTTCTTCATTTTGTCCTCGTTAAATCTCAAGCCACTTTTTATTGCACCGAGCATAATCCATGCTAGTGGTAGGTGGCTCAATGGCACTCTGCGACATATCAGCATGGATTTCACTAAAACAGGGGATTATGAGGGAAAAGGAAATGGTGAAAAGGTTGCATACTCTCCCTCTGCCAGACCCCAACCACCACCAATGTCGGCATGGCCACCTGCAAACCAAACTTCATCAATAACTTGGTTCGTTTCATCATTATCAGAGGATTCATCCCCGTCATCATTCACAATCACGGCAAGCGAATCTCCTTTAGGGGATACACTCCGCTCTGCAACCGAGAGGGCGTGTGAGCGACTGTGAGAGCGATATCGTGCGCTCCTTCGTGGCTCTCTAGTCCTTGGCCTAGATCGTTCTACACGCATTGAGGCCCTCTTTTTGGGCTTGAACCTCTTGGTGACATGGGCCCATTGGTGATGGTGATGATTCGCATGTTTTTCACTCATATGTTTGGCTCGAGCAGCATCGGTCTCTGTTTTCCGTCTGCCTTCTTCAGATATGAGATCTGCTCTGAACTTGGCTCGGCGTTCGTCGATACTGACTGCATGCCGGATCATTCTGGCGGAGCTAATAGCGGAATACTGATTTCTTAGTCAAGATAGATGTATATGTGTTTGGGGCCTTACGGGCATATGAACTTTCGAAGTCATTGCGTGCTCGAATCGACGAACAGAATTTACCGTGTCGAATAATCCGAGATATCGCTGGGTAACTGGTTAGATGCGAATTCGACATTCAATGCAAGATTAACTCACTATTCTTCTGACTGGCCTTGAAAATGTTTCGCGAAAAGAGACCATAAAATCATACGCCTTCTTCTGTTTTTCCAATGCCTCGGGGTCGCAACTATCCATCGATTTCCACTGGCTGAAGGTTCTCCAGGCAAATTGTATCATTTCCTCGTTGCCATAGGTAATCAAGCCCATCCAGTCTAGCATTTCTGCAAGAAATCGAGCGGTGTAACTTCCTCGAGAGAATCCAAACATGTATATATCGTCGCCCTTCGGTTCACAAATCAGCTTGGTCTCGTGAAGTGATCTAGTGACGCACGGGACTATAATATTGCATTAAGAACTTGTATCCTCCAACCACATGCTCGTCGAATGAAGTCCCGATAGCGGCATCTTTGTATTGCATATACCAGTCCCTCCATTTCTCCAAGATACCCGTACTGCTGAGCGAAGAGGTTGTCACATATGTCCCAATACCAGCTGTGCAAGAAATCGATATATTAATAAAGATACCCAAACCCCGTGGTCACCGGTTTCACCTACGTTGATAATAATGATAGCCAGCCCCATCTGATCTATCTAGCATTCGAAAAATCTTGAGGATGTTGCTATCGCTCGGGTCGCCATTGAAGCTGTTGCCTATTGATTACCGTCAACTTCACATGCACTTTGTTTTGCTGCGTCGTCGGGGTACCTGTTCCATCGAAACAAAGAACGATTGTTTTTCGAGGCTTCTGGCCTATGTAACCTCCTTGTGTAATATCCAGCAGCGGTCCGACAGCCTCGGACGATTGCGAGTGCTGTTTGGATGTCTGAAATGGAATATGTAGAGATTCCATAATGGTGATTCTGTGTTCCAACAAGAGATTGTTTTGTCGTTGCGAATGCCAGAGAGTAGTAAATTTGAGAAAATGGAAACGATTTCAAAAAAGAAAGTCGGCCAAGACGAAAAAGCTACTCAATTGTCGTATGGTACAACAGAAACCCCGCCTTTGACGCAACACAGAGATACGTATATTTTTCCGAGGTGGTTGTCTGCAACTGATGCGGAGGAAGAAAGAAGCATATCCCGTCCGAGGAATAGAATTACTTACCATGTGATTCTAGATGTGCAATATGATAGCCTGGTACGTAAGCTATACTGCCTGGTCAAAGAAAGTGTTATGAAGGGGTTTTACCTGATGGAGGAAGGACGAAGTTGGTTGACACCACAGAGTGAAATGCCTCATTTCCCTCACCTGCGTGACCCTTCAGCGTCGAGATACATGAGATCAAAGACTAGTATCTTCTGTAATTTTGACCAATCGTCAATGATGGCGCTTGGGACAGGTCGTACTTGTATCACAAACACCGGCCCAATACATCATTACTTCTATGATAAGGAAATCGGGAGGTGTTGCTCGTTCGGGCCACTGATGAGATACAATACACACGTTGTCGATGAAGCCGTTCGGAGAGAGATTTGATTGTGTAATTAGTACCTTGATGCTCGAATGGGACTCAGTTGGGAGCAAGAGACGGGAATGGTGTTGTGATGCCATATTTGTGAAGAGGCTGAGGGGAGGATTGTGCAAGGTTCTAGGTCAAGTGACAGCGCCCAGTGGCTGAACTTGGGACCAATGTCTCTCTTCAACACCAAGTGTAGATTTTTGGATGTTGTTTCCATCTGATAAGAGGAGAGGGGTTGTTTTGACGGGTGCAGTTTGATTCAAAAATTGACAAAGGGCCATTTTTCCCGCAAATTTACACCATTAACAAACTATGGATAGGGACGCTGCGGAAGCTCCTGCGGTCACTGATTTTGTAAATGCAGGTTATTAGATGCAAACTAATGATATTCTAACAAATATGACTGGCATCTATTTAATCCCAACAAATGTTCAGCGTAAAGCCTCACCAAATCGTACAATGTAAACCAAACCATCCTATATACACATAATCATACCAATCACTTCAGGCCTTGCAGCTTCTCATCCATCTTTCCCAATCCAAAAATCCGGGTATATATACAAGAAACAAGTCCCCCATTCCCATTTCACCCCATCCCAACCGAACCCAACCAATCCATCCGGACCTTTCCTCAAATGAATCTCGTAATTCATATCCCTTCCTCCCTTCCCAACCCAACCACCTATCCAAAATTATTAATGATTAAAGGAAAAAAAGAATCGTCGATCTGAGTATATAACCTATTCTGTTCACTGCTTCCCCCTCAAGCATTTTTATTCGCACTAGCTTGCATCCTCCTCAACGCATCCCGATGAGCATCAAGCATATCTCCCCTCCTCATCCTCTCATCAAACGCACTATCCCTCTCCCCCCTCATCCTCGCCTCCATCGCCTTCCTCTGCTCATCAGCCTGTCGTTCACTCCATAACGCACTCCTCTGCCTCTCAATACTCTGTTTCGGAACATGCGAGTTGGAAAGATCCTGCTGCACACTAGCACGCCAAGATGCAAGTTGTTGCTCCCTCACAATGGGAGGAGGGAGTGTCGATTGTCGTCTGGGCTGGTGTGAATCATAAGGAACGGGTGAGCGTGGCATGACAATAGGGGATGACATCTGCTGGAGTGAAGATTGACGGATGAGATCCCGTCGGGCGGCGAGAGACATGTTGTCGTCGTCTTCTACGGGGGCGGGGTTACTCATGCTGCTCCGTCCGTTGTAGACTGAGCCCGAGTCGCTTCCTATTCTAGATCCTGGTCCTGAGGTACTTCTGTAGTTCGCATGTGCTTGAGGTGGGGGCCTCGAAGGCGTCTGGGATGGGAAGTTTCCAGGAAGGGATACTTGTGAAGTGTAAAGGCCCTTGTTACGAACCATTGACTCACGCTGTCCCATAAGAGTATTTGTGCTTCCAAAGGGAATGTTGGGTGAAGAAACGTTGGGTGAAGCAGGATAGGGACTCTCGGGTAATGGAGGCGAAGTTAGTGGATTTGAGGATGCCCTTTGTTGAGACATACTGCGTCGGATAACATCTTCTTGAGATGATTTGGGTGAAGCCTCCGTAAGAGATGCGTACGAAGAGGCAATATGCTTGGAATTGGCAGTGCTTGCTTGCGCATTGGATATTGTGCGAGCCATTGGAGGAGGAGTGGCATTCTCGGCTGTCTGTTGCAATTCTTCTACATTAACAGGCACCGAGGCTTCCTTCTTTCTGGGCTCTGCTTCTGTTTGTGGTTCCTCCATTTTCAGGTCTTCCACTTCTGGAGTTTCGGCACTGCTTAGGTGCTTCGCCCATTCGTTGGTTCGATAGGACATTACTACTTTGGAGAGTTGAGGTGGAAGTTGGGCTGCCGTGAAACTTGGTGGTCTAGACTTGGAACTGACCGCCGAAACGACTGATCGAGCCTTTTTCGGTGTTTTCTCTCCGCTGTTTTCAATTTTGGCGGATACAGGACTGGTTGCAACTTCTAGTTCGGCCTTTGGATCTGTACTTGAAGTCAAAGACTTCTTTTGGCCTTCAGCTCCATCTTGTGTTTCCGAGTTTCCAGCTTGCTCCGTAGTACCGGTTGCCTTTCGGTTTCCATCCTCGACATTGGTATCGTCCGATGGTACATGTGCTGCCTCGCTGGTATCCGGTGCTTGATTGATCGAGGAGCGGATGCTTCTCAACTCATCGTCATCATCACTCAATCCATCTATGGTCGCAGCCACCGAGCTAGCACGGTCTTCTTCCATATCGTGTGGTACGACCAAATCTTCCGCACTTGGTCCATCATTAATCGAAAATCTCTTTGAACTTCTGGGAGAAGGGCTCATGAGCGATCTATCCGAAAGCCTTCGAATCAGGGCAGACCCAGCGGAGATATGCTTGAGATACCGACTTTTGCGGTGGCCATCTTGTTCTTCGTCGGCAAAAGTAGCTACAGATGAACCATCATCTTCGGTATCACCTTCTGGAACTTTGAATGGAAGGGGTACAACATCTGGTGCTCTAGAAACCCTGACTGAAACTGGGGGATTTGAAGAGCGCCTAGACTCTCTTCTGGATGGCCTACCCTCCGGCCGAGCTTCACTGTCCGAGCCAAGGGCATCAGTAGACTCTCCATCCTTTGTCGAGGCATAACTTTGTCGTCTCCCTAAAGTTCCTATTCGTATTCCGTTCGCATCAAACTCGGGCTCAGGGCTTGGATCCCTCGCAACACGAACCGTTACCTGATTGCCGTCTTGAGTTTTGTTGGTCATGCCATAAGTAGTGTGTGCTTGCTGTAGCGTGGGGGATGGCATATCCGACAATTCAATATCATCGTCACCGGAACGTCGTGACGAAGTAACCACACTGGTAGGTCCTTTCTTGTGACTCTCCATATCACCAACCCCAGAATCCCGTTGGGAGGCAGCCGTTGATTTTGGAGCTCGATCCCTATCTCCATACACATTTTCCCACTGATCTCTTTCTTGATTGTTGAGAATTTCAATCCGGTTTCCAACATTTTTCTCTTCTTCCGCTGTAGTGCGTTCGTCTGCGAGTCGCTGAGTTGCTCGCTGCTCACGTCGCTCTCGAATCACCTTCCAAAGTTTCACCTGGGACAAAATCCCAACGATAGCGAGGACGATGATTGCTGCGATTTCCACCTTGATGCCTCTGGTCAATGGATACGATGTAGCACCGACTGGAAATAGGTTTTCGTTAAGCGCCCAGATGTAGGCCCAAAATTCCTTCAAACCTGCTCTGCTGAAACAATCAATGCCGAGAACAAGAACTGTTGCGCCCGCGAACGAAACACCTCCGATGAGTCCATAAGGTCGTGTGTAATGGCTGAATGAGGTCGAAAATCCAACGGCAGTGAATGAGGCGATAAAGATAGACTTTGACGTCGTTGAAGTCAAGAGTCCACCGGGTTTTAGGACAAGCAACCACATGCTCAAGCAAAATCCACCGAGAAGAGCACCCAATCCTTCAGTCATCTCAGTAAAGACAACTGAACCTCCTCCAACAATGAGGCCGGTCATGGTCGCCGCAACAACGTAGGCACCTTGGATGGCGTTGCTAACTGGCAGATTCATGACATAGAGAATAAGTACTACGATTGATAGGCTTGAGAGGTAGGCGGCCGAGAGGAAGATGTGGAGAAATTTGTTCTTTATTCCAACGACAGTATAAACTGCGCCAGTAGCCATCAGAATGACACCTGCCACGCCATAGCCCGGAGTTATCCTGGGAGTGATGGGAAGTTTATTGGGCGTGAGAGTAACTGCAATTAGATTAGCGAAATTTTCAAAACTACCCGGTGAATTGAAACGTACAATTATAAATGGCATCGTTAGCAGAAGAAGTTGGATCTGCTCCATCGGTTCCAGTAGTTGCTGTCGCAGAGGTAATTGCGGCAACTGTGTTCGAGACAGAATTGGTCGATGCCCCGCTTGTTATGGTCGCCTTGGTACTTTGGCTGGAACTCGAATCTTGCCCATTGACTATGGAGCTTTCTTCGTTGTTCTTCGAATCGCTCTCGGATGATTTGCCGGAAGCCGATGGCGAAATAGAATTTGATGCCGATGGCTGGGCTGCTGTGATAGATGGAGTTGTAGGTCCATCCCGCCGTTGAAAATGCACTCCCCTTCTATCCGCGACTGCAAGGTTGATGCAGAGGCAGAGTAATACAATTACTAGAATTGACGAGCCTCTAGCGAGAACCATGGCGAAGGTTGCAACGAAGCGAGTGAGTGGAGTTGTAGAAAAAATATCGCAAAGGGAACGACAGTCGAAGCTTTCAAGGTCTAAAGAATATGGGTAGCATTGGCGCAGAGCCTGCTGGCGAGAAAAATCAACGACAGGTAATTGATGAATGAAAGTTGAGGAGATATGGCGGAGAGACAAATTTTGGGTGTAGGGTTCTATTTGGCTGGCGTGGGTGAGACGAGATCCTGGTCGAGCTTGGGTAATTGCAAGCCTCGCAAGAACCGTGGAGGCTCCACACGGATCGTGAATGAGTGGAGTGAAGCGGAGCTATCGATACCTTGTCGTCGATTAATAACCTTGTTCCAGATGTGGCGAATAAGAAACGGGAGCTGAACGGGTGAGGTAAAAACGACAGTCCAAGCTTGAGTGTTGGTCGAGAGAAAAAGTACGAAGTGTGCCGTGGGTAAGGCAGAGGAACCGTTGGTACTTACATAGCAAATTTGGTGTTATTACAGTCGAGGCGCGAAGCTCCCGAAAGAGATTAGGATGTCCCGTGGCGGCCAAACCCTCGTGTATGGTTCGTCACAAAATCACGATTTATTGCGGCAGTTCTAAGCTTACAGGGTGTTTATCTGGGTGCTCATCAGAAGGAGAAACCATATCCAGCCAAAAACCAGGGGTGGCTTGATCTGCAGACGGGGTCTTTCTGTTATGTCGCTAGCCTCAAGCCAAGACCATCGTTCTTTTTGAAGGAACGCATATAATATTGACGCCGCTCCCTCAACAACAGCATCGATTTTTCGTCATCCTGCCTCAGCTTGTAGAAGGTGACCAACTAGTACCAGATGGCGTCTGCAACACGAGAATGGGGAGACCACTTGTAATTCAGCAAAAGGGGGAGGTGAGAACCATTGGACATGTACCCAGAACCCTTGTAGTGCAGGCCTGAGGTGGCAGAGAAAGACTCGAGGAAAGATGGGTGATCGATGGCTGCCAGATGATGGGAAAACCCATGCCAAGAGAGGCTTTAGTTGCCTCGAAGATCGAACCAGACAACTGGCTCGGTAAGTACGGCTCGTTCTTTACAGTGCGGGTGCTTCTTCTGAGATCACTGGCATAGAATGACTGCTGTGTCTTTGATGCCGGCAAGAAGTTTGGATTAACCCGATGGGCTGGCCGATGATGTGGGTGTCGGTGGTGTTGGTGCGCTTGCAGGAACGGCCATATTCCTCAGTTTAGCCAACCAATAACCACAAAAAAAAACTTTGCATTGAGCAGGGATGAGGCTATGAAAGTTTATCAAGTTCCCGTCGACACGTCGTCGTTGCTTTTTGCGACGTTCTTGTTCTTGGTCCCATCTGGCCTTGTTCCAGATTATTATTAGACTTGCATTGATCAGCGGGGCAGAGTCGTCGATCAGACTCGGTCTGATGTTTTGGATGTTTAGATGGTTGATGCCTGGAGTCTCAGGAACCAGAACAAGGAAGAGCAAAGTGACATGATGTCGAGACTCGCAAGGCGATGGTCGGGTACTCGGGAGCACTCCAATAGCCAGGCAACCAAGCCGAATCTGGGGGATTTCCAAAGTGCAATTTTAATTGCTCAGGGGTAATTACCCAATTCGGTTGGTAGCTACGGTCGCATCCGACTACCGGCAATCATCGTCACTCGACGACCAATGAATTTCGACCAATTTTCCGACTTGGTCGCGTCAAGAAAAGAAGAACGCGCCTGGAGAAAGAGGTCTTGTAAAATCAAATCGTAGGAGGGCTAAAGTGCGAAGCTGAGATGAAGCTGTTGCTGCTGCAATAAAAGTAACACATTCGAGTAATAATAACGCAAGTCCACCATGTTCAGGTTGCAAAGTTGCCGCAGACTAGAATCCGGTCTGCGACTGTAATCTCATCTGGCAGGTGTTGTGCAATTATCCAGAATATCACACGACAACGTCTCCTTGCACCAGATGATGTAGGAAAGATAACGGGTTGCAATGAGCTCATCTCCAATTCTCGCCGGGTAGTTGGTGCAAGCAATCGGAAGCCCTCAAAGTCTCGCGTAGACATTCAAGTTCCTACAACTCCGGACGTGGGGTGCAGAGGTGAGGAGGTGATACGGAGGTACGAAGCAACACAACATCGTCCACTCTGACCAGCGGTGAGTTGCGTCTTTTCCACGATTCAAGAAACAAGAGAGAGACATCTGGGGGCATGACAGCCAGCGCTTGCGTAACTGTTGTACTGTCTCGTGGAAGTACTCTTGGAATCCAAGGTTGAATGAATTTGAAATTGCGGAGGACTCTCCGTGACGCCTGAGCTCGACGCATGAGCCTTACGCCCTCCTCAGGCCCTTTCTCTCCGAGTCTCCGCCGCACTTGCAGCGAATACAATAGAGAGAGCTTTCTCCTATACAGGCGCTGAGCCGTCCAAGAACATATCGCGAATAAAGAATCTCGTGGTATAAGGGGAGGAGGGAGAAGGAGGGGTCACCGAGCAATGAGCTTCGGGAGCTGAGAGGAGCACCCTGTTCGACACGTGATATATTTCGCTTGAACTCCGGAACATCAACGTCCTCTATTTCCTTCAGACGCGTCGAAAAGTTCTGGATATCAAATCAAGCTCCGTCGATTACCACTCTCAACACTAACTCCTCGCCAACTCAGTACCCTCTCGAGACTTCTCTACAACCGAAACCCTCCCTCCAAAATGTCGTCCTGCCTCGCTCGTCGCGCCTTGACGGCTAGCGCCCGCTCCTTCTCAACCTCGGCACCAAGATCATCCTTCGCAAAGATGACCATCATCGGTCGCCTCGCAGATACCCCCGAGTTGCAAGCAACAAGCACAGGAAACGAGATTCTCAAGTACGCCATCGGAACCAACAGCGGACCAAGAGACAACCAGAAGACTAGCTGGTTCAGAGTCACAAGTTTCATCCCAGAAGGTCCACAGAGAGACTTCATCACAAGCTTAGATAAAGGGTACGTTCGTCTATATACGGAAAGGCCATGGAATCTGCCAGGGGAATGCAGCTATTGCAGTTCCAATGGGCATACATTTGCGCATGCGCCGGGCTGTTGAGCATGACTGATTGATATAACTTTTAGAACCTTGGTTTACCTGGAGGGAGATGCTTCCATGTCCGTCTACCAAGATACCGAGGGCAAAACCAAGAGCTCTTTGAACATTGTTCAACGTAAGCAACACCTCATTCAATCCACTCCAATTCCTACTAACATAAATCGCAGAAAAACTCGAGGTCCTTTCCCCAAAGAAGCAACAATAAATTCTCGACAGAATTCCGAGCAACAACAATACCCACCTCTCAAATACCCCAACTGTACCATTCAAAACGAGTTAATAAAGCCCGGTGTACGATTTCGATTTCAGATGCTTGTATAAAGGGAAGGAACAGGGAGGCTGTATTTTATCTAGATAACGGAAATACCAACCCAACACTACTCTACTCTACCGCGGTCAGTTGATTTCTGCTGGCCCAAGGAGCCTGTGATATTGTATCAATCAAAATGCTGTTGGTCACTTTCTTAATTCTCAAATAGATGTGTTTCCTTTTGCCGTGCTATAGTTTGCAATTTTCCTTCAGGGACGGAGATTTTTTGGTGTTTTGAGGTGAAATTTGGATGTGAGCAAGCCTGTGTTAAATCTGATTTCACTTTTGTCAACGGTCCCCTGTTTATTGGTTCTAAATCTTATTTTCGAGTTCTTTGAAGAATATCCCCGAGGTCGAGCTGGGGTACTTGTCTCTTCGTTTTAATTCTTGCGCCTTTCTTTTCAGCGAGCCCAACCCGTTGCTGAATTTTTAGGGCTGGTGCGAAGAATTTGCTACAGCCAATTGAGGTTGCCTCATTTGCCGGTTACTTTGGACTCGCCATTGGTAAATGGAAAGCTGGATGTGATGAGAATAGTAGAAGTCTACTTTCCATCGAATTTGAAGCCGTCTGGTTCTTTACTGCTTTCTCGGATGTCCTGCATGCAGCTATTTACAATTCCAACCTGAACCATCACTATCCTGTTTCCATACATCTAGTTATCAGGGTCACATCATTTCTCGGGGCGATATCTATCTCAACTTAATTCAAGGTTCACTTCAAGTAACAAGTACAATGTTGTAAAGTGGAGTTTTATTATCTACAAAGGAAAATGGTATCTCTCTGTTGCGCCTCTGCCAATGCGCTTCCCAGCTCCCCTACGATGGAACTCGGGATGTTTAAACAAACCAATCCAACCCAGCATCTAGCTACATACGATGAATATCCGAACATCGTAGCGCTGTGGTGCACCCTTTTTTTTTATATTTACAAAACCCCGTTCCTATAAAACCCATTTCCAATCCAGTATCCATAAGATTGATTTTCCTTGAACGCCAGTTACACTTCCCAAAATCAAACTCCAAGTCTCGGTCTCGCAAAGGATAGTGAATACTTCAGTTAGTACCCACCTAACTTTTTCGTTGTTCCAATTTTTTAGTTTACTTCGAGAAAGTTAGCCGAAGCACTTGGGACAATTCAGGATATTAGCCGAGGTGTTTTAGAACAATGAAACTCGATTGTCCCAAATGTTTAAGTCAACCCTTGACACGTTCAGTTGTCTTCTGGGTCCTTGGTCACAAATTCGAACGAATTGCTCGATGTAGTCTCCTTGCCCTTGCCCTTGCCCTTTCCATTGCCACACTTCTTTGACTTTTCGGTTGCTGGTTCTAGCTCCGGCTCCTCAGTCTGATGTTTCTTCGTTGGTGGCGGAGAGTCACCAACTACCTCACCATCCTTCTTGCTCTTCTTACTTCCCGGTCCAGAGCCTTTTTGGTGGCACTCGCCTACTCTGCGAAGACGGGACCACGTCCTGTCCTCGCTTATGAAGAACTCCTTATTCGTGCATTGACTGCGAGAAAGAGACCGGATTGATGCCTCGGTCATTACTTCGGGGGCCCATTTTATGATTTCGGCTCTAAGGTTTGCGCTGTTCATCTTGTGTCCGGGTACTACAGACAAATACTTGTACAAGAGATAGTTCAAGTTTGGTTTCGCTGGAGCTTTTCCATCTTTTCTAGGGAGTCTAGTGGGAGCCTTTAATGAACCCTTGGCTCAAACATAACCTTCCGGGCTGTCGATTTCCTCATAGACCGATTGTTGAGGGCCCAAGGTAAGATACTGGTTTTCGACTACATTGATTTGCCAATTTTCCATTGTGCGGCCATAGTAAAGGTTTGGTCCCGAAGGGGGGGCGGAGATTTGTTGGACTGGGGCTGGCGAAGAAGCAGTTGAGGAGGCCGCTGTGGAAACAGTGTCCACGGAGGGATGGCAGGATGGAGGGGTGAAGCCACTCTCGTCGTTCTTCATGCTCATAAGTATATTTCAGTAGTCTTCCTGAGTATATGAACCGGGGGCAGTTGAACGACTGATAGCAATTGCGCTTGAAAGATTGCTGCTAGGTAGGGCAGAAGACGAGGAAGAAGCAATTGTAGCAGCGGTAGCAACAGTATCTACGGAGGGAAGGGAGAGGGGAGTGGTGGAAACCCTCGCCTCCTCCCATAGGCTCAAAAGTATTTCTCCGTAGTATTCCTGAGTATGAGAATCCGGCGCAGTTAAACTACTGGTAGCAATTGTGCTTGAAAGATTTCTTCCAAGTGTGGTGGGAGGCGATGAAGGAGCAACTGTAGCGGTGGATACACTGTTGTAAGAGGTAGTTGGGCTACCTATGGTATTTGCGTTACAAAGCATGCTATCGACCGTTACTCTTGGGGGATATGAGACCGTACCGGTAATTCTCATATTACTGATGGTAGGAATTTAACGATATTTTTGTGAAAGTGGTTGATAAAGTATGTTGTTGATAGAAAAGGTGTGTTGCGTGTGTGGGAAGAAAAAAGAGGTTGCCTTCAACAGGGGAGTTGATATCTTATATACCTGGATTCTTCTCCCCCAACTTAGGCTAGAGTTGATGGCAGTCATAATTTTGAGATCATATTGAGGAACTATACTCTAGCTTTAGCACCACGAAGCAAGCCAATTCTTCTAAGCCGCCTCAAATAATACTTTTCATTGACCTGTCCATTTCGAGCAATTGTCTTGGGTTGCGCTAATCCTTTTTAACATTATTTCTGGTTGTCTCAAACCATCTCGAGTAATATTCTTAATTGTCCCAGCTATTTCGAATACAAATCATGATTTTACTAACCCTTCTCGAATAAACTTTGCAGAGCAGGTGCCGGAGAGCAATGACGAGCCTCTTCTATCTTGAGGATAGTGTGTATGTTTCCTCGATTATAATAATGAAAATACGTATTCACGGGAACTCACTCGATACTAATAAACAATTACTTATTATAATTCCTCTCTATGCGCTGCAATACACCTTTTTTTATATGTACAAAACCCCGTTCCCAAACCTGTTTCCAAACCAATATCCCTGAAATCCAAACTCCATCTGGTGGTTTAACTTTTTCTTGAACGCCAGTTGCACTTCCCAAAACCAAAAATTACACTCGGCCAAGTATTCAACTGTCTCCTCGGATCTCGAACATGTCGAGCAAAGAGTTGCAAGATGTAGCCTTGCCCCTGCCTTTGCGATCCTTCTTTGGCTCGGTGGTTGCTGGCTTCTTGGTCTGTTGTTTCTTCTTTGGTGATTGAAGCTCATCAGATCCATCGTCATGGTTGTCGTTGTTGACGCGCTTTCGCTTTTGTACCGGCTTTTTCAAGGGATTTCCAGAGGGATTCTCGGAGGGGTTTTGTTCAGGCTCTCCGACTCTACGAAGACGAGTATATGTTTTCTCCTCCATCATGAAAACATCACGATTTCGACACTTGGATGCTTGAGCATTTCGTTTTGTCGTTTCTACGCCTCTAACAGCTATTACTTCCGGGGCCCATTCAATGATTGCCAGAATTAGAGGAGTGGTCTCCATGCGATGTCCAGGTACCACGGACAAATACTTGTGCATGAGATAGTTCAAGTTTGGCCTTTTACCCTTATGGGGGGCTTTGCACCTGCTTTGTTCGACTGGGAAACAGCCTGGAGGCGTGACACATCTTTCGTAGACTCCTCGTCGAAGGCCTAGACGGAAATACTCGGCTTGGACATTATCATTTAGAAACGAAACGAGAGTGATGGTTCCTCGACTAAGGGGTGGCGAAGAAAAAGCTGTGTTGGAGGTGTCGTTGATGTTGGAGTTGGAGGCGTTGTTGGTGGTGGTGGTAATGGAAGTATTGTCCATGAAGGGGCATTGGGGGTTTATCCTCTCCTTTCCTAGGCTCAAGAGTACTTTTGCTGCTTCTTCTCGAGTAGGACGTGGCGAAGAACAACCCGTATTGTTGGTGGTGGCTCGGGAAGTACTGCCCACGGAGGAGTAAGAGGGGACGAAAACCCGCGGGTTTCCTATTCCTTGAGTAGGAGGTAGTGAAGGATAACCCGTATTGTTTAGCATGAAGCCAATAGACAGAGCGCGACGAAGTCTCAAAGAATTTACACTGGTTGAAAGACCATTTCTAGGACGAGGAGGCTGTCCATTAGGCCAGTGTGGGAATTGTTGATCTCCAACTGGTCTCTGAGTGCCTGGTAATGCTGCTCGTTTGGCGACTGGTGCAGCGTTGTGGGCGGAGCTGGAGCTTTGGGAGCTTTGGGAGTTTATGGGAACGTCGTTGTGGATGTATCTCCCTTGGTCGGTATTGTTGTCTCTGTTATAGGGCAATATAAAGCTGCGAGCCGTACCCGCAAGAGCTGGAGACGTTGCCCTTCCGTATGGGAAATACATGTTGGCGATGGTGGGTATTTAACGAAAGTGAGGATAATGAAGTTGATGTAGGTGTTGAGGTAAATGGTTGATAGGAGATAGTTGTTGAGTGTGTTCGGGAAAGAAAAAGCTAGGGGAGTTGATTTATTAAATAACCATTCCCAACTGACGCTAAAGTTGAGGGCAGTCACGATTGCGAGTTATTGTTCCTGGGGGTCGAGTAGTTTGGGCAGGAAGAACCAAGTTAACTCTCCCTAACCCTTCTCAGCCAACACTCCCAACTGTCCTAAAGCGTAGCGAACTGTCTCCGTGCCTTTGTGGGTTGATATTTTCTTTATTTTCTCATAATTATTTCAAAATTACTCGTCGCTGATGACGATAGTTACAAGTAGGGTGTGTTTGGGTTGTGGCCGGTTCGTTTCCCTCGATGAAAATACGTATTCACAGTGACTAACTCGATGCTGGTGAACAATTGCTCATCAAAATTTCTCTTTGGTCTATGTTGTCCGGCAAAGAATGTGAAACAAGGGTCGAGTCTAACTATTGACTATCCAAGACTCGGTTGCAGTGGGGCCAGCAGAAAGGAGAGGATGAGAATAGAAGGCTGTCTGGGCTCCCCTATCACAGGCCAATGGTTGGAATTTAGTATTCCTATCAGTAGATAGAAGCCCTGTGGATTGCACATAATGATATTGAGTTGGAAGCAACAGCAACGTTGCGGCGATTGATGAAAAGCTTCAATTGTGCGTGGATCGTGGCACAAGGGGAACTTGGGTCCAGGCTCTGCTCTACCATTTTCCACACGACCTCACAAGTATCGCAGGTTGCTGAGGCTTTCTCATTCTAACGTGAGGCCATCATAGTAGCTTCTATGGGTTGCGAGCTCCAGAACCCTGCAAGTGTCGATGGCCGAGGCCGGTGTTTCTTGAGGGGGTGCCTGGAGCATCGTGATAACTTCATCATAATTTACAGTGTGCAGCTAAAAAAAACTTGGATAGAACTTATCAATGCATGGGGCAGTAAATGTGTAATAACAGCCAATGGCAGTAGAGTACTGGAATGTATAAAAATTGTAAGTTGCGTGTTCGATGACAGTGCTTTTGGGGAGGAAGGAGCGATCAAGCATCCTTCCTCCATGTTGCCGATTATCGGCACGGGACTTGACTGAAGTAGAAGTCACCATCATTCAAACCTCAAGGCTCCGCTTGCAGTTTACAATTCAGTTGGCCAGTGTGCTGGACATGGTGACCATTTCTGTTTTGTTTTGAAATGTATCGGACTATTGTCTCTGCACGATGGAAAGCGACGGCTCGCAACCTACGTGACTTCAATCTGCAATAATGCCAAATGTACTCCTTATCGAACTCGTACCTGTGCAACGGTCCACGGAGGTATCATGTATGCATGGCACATCTTCAAGCATCTTCCATTGGAAAGTGATCCGCCGGAGGGTGATTTCAACTGACGCAAGCGCAAGTATCAACAATCACAGCGAACCACAACAGTCTGAAGGTACTAGAATTAACATTGAACAGCCACAAAGCTTATCCGGCAGTTTAGTTATGTGATCGTACTTCAGAACTATCATTTAGTCTTAGCATGCAGTACAACCACACTTGGAGCCTTCCGTAATGAAAGCAGCCTTTCTTCCAAACACCGGATAATTTCGAGCCGACGTATCAAAATCGCGAGGCTGAAGCGCAAAGCAACGATAAAATACTGGCCCGATTCTTTTCCATAAATGCAGCAGAAAGCAGACGGCAACAATGGAATAGACGCCCATAACGGCTACAAGGCCGTACCATGACACTAATAGGAACAATATCTTCTTCTTGGTCTTTGATCTGGCTGACAAAACAAATCGAAAGAAAGCAGGAAAGAAAATGAATTGTCTCGAGCCCCAATTGAAAATGAATAAATAATAGTCGGTTCCCTTTCTCCTGGCGTTTCGCAGCGAAGAAGAAGCAACGAAATAAAGTCTTAAGCCCTCCCTACATTCATTCGCAGACGCATATTACAAACAAGGGTTGTGGCTATCATGGGAACGATTGAAAAAAGGTGATAATGGCTGGTACTTTGTGCCACATGCTCTCTTTCTACAAAACGGGCTGGATGCGCGGATCCCATGAGATGGGCCTCACGAATTACTCTCGCAGTCCTATCCTCTCTGGCATCCTTCCGAGGCGTTGGTAGCAATTCTGTAGGTACTCATTCGGCGACACAGTGGAGTTCATCTCACTGTACGTAAGTAATGAATATTTCTTTTACAGAGTTTAGATGCGCAGAATGTCAGTAAGGGTTCAAGCAATCTTTCAGGTGAAGAGGAACATGAAAACAGGAATAGGAGATACGGGATATAAAATATGGAACATTCTCACTTTATTTTCTTCTGCCTCTACTCCTTCAGTTACTTATTCGTGTATGGAATGCAAATTGGGTTTGGTATTGGTTTTTAGTTTCCCTTCTACCATAGTCAAGTAACACCTCTGGCAATTCAAACTGGAACTGCGACTTCCTCCAATTTCCTGCCCTCAACGATCTTTCTTTTCGGGCCGATAAGTCAAACCCAAACTTACTGCAGCACAGCCTCTATTTTCGAGTCCTGGTTCTCGAGTGGTACAGCCTTTTGGTGTTTGGTCAGGCACATGGCATTTTCCTAAGCGAGCTCTCCTTTTTTGGAGCCATGCCGTGACGTACCACCTATGTTCATCTAGTAATGAAGAAAGCTACCGGACCTCTGGTCGAGGTCTACTGTCTAGCAGGCTAAACTCGCCGCAGAGGTCGGTTGCACAGCCACATTACTAAACAAATCCAGGCAGTTGACGGACTCTCGACCTAGTCTTCTCGTGCAAAACTTAGCGTGCTTTCTGCCCGCATGTTTGAATCTCCACTTGGTTTGGAAATGGAACATGAAGCTTCGTACTATCTTTTAAAGTGCTGACCGACGTTACACTATTTAGGGGGCACGCTGTCGCCAAGCTAGTTTGGCGAACCCCCACAGTATCGTGAATGAGTCAAAAAGAAGAATTAGCAATGACAGCAACGTTGCAAGCATAAAATCGATGAGGAAATGTGTTCAGTACAAAGTTACGGGCCGACGATATGCGGAAGCCGAAATCCGAAAGACGGTGATGGCGATGGGGTGCCTGTCAGTAAAAGTTAGTTCTAGTATTAAAAACATAATCTTTCTTGGCAGTATTCTTCCATCCACTGAGTCTCGGCTACATCGAGAGGGATGAGGATCTTGAGAACTTTATGTTTTATTATCTAGGAATGAATGGGGGTTTTTTTATTTTATATACTTTAGTATAAAGATGACCTAACTACTGAAACTACGAAAATTTTTATGGTGTATATTGATAACTTCAAAATTAGTCTCCGGTAACGGTCATAGGTTTTGCCGTGCTCATTTTTTTCTCGCTTCCACGTGTTTCTTTATTAGGAGAAGCGAACTGCCGAGAATCACTAAAAGCTGTTCGCCTATGAGCGACTTCAAAACCCCAAAAACATTATAATTAGGAATTGGAACTGTTGGTATGACTTGGTAGTCATAAAGTGTGATGCAACAAGTGGTTGTATTCCTATATCTTATTGCATGAATAAATAAAGCAGAAGAAGAGGTGGCATCCCACAGGCTTAAGTATGTGAGTGGCAAGCCACTCACATGAACCTAAGCATGTAGATCCACCATTCCATAAGCTTAGGTATGTGAGAAGCGAGCCCCTCACATGAACCGAGCATGTGGATCTCCTGGAACATAATGCAAGGTGCTATTCACCAGAAATGTATAGCGACAGGAACAATTGCCAAAACTGAATTTTCATATTAATCTGGGGTTTGCATAGCAGATGGGATGGCGATCGAGGTTGTGAGACGTCATCTAGAAGGAAGTAGAAACAACAGCTTTTGTGTCTGGGAAACAGTTCACCTATTGGAAATTGGAGGCTGGACATACACAAGGAGGATAATTTGCTTTGAAAAGTCGGTGTTGTCAGTGTTTTCTCAATAAGTGAGGGTCGTGGGAGTTCAAAGATGACGAGAACTGGGGGTGCCACGATGTTAGTTGGGCTCTTATTCAAACGTGAAAATTGCGCCTCTGCGACTTTGTTCGAGTTTCGATAAGGATTTTAATTGCTTCTCTCTTGGAAAAGGTAAGCTAGTAATCAAATTTGCCGCTTTTTTGGAACACCCACACACAGAGAGAGAGCGAGAGAAAGAGATTTGTTCAACATGTGCTCTACGTTAAAAACAGCGGTACTATAACAAACGAGAATTAAGAAACCTTAAGAACACAACCAATGAACGTACGGTTTTCGCAATTTCTACTATTCAAACTGCCTTCCGAGAGTCTAAACAGCTACTTTCAACATTACCTGTTATCCGAGAAGTCTAGTTTGAAGTTCAATTTTACTGGATACTGGTTAAATGGGACACTTCAAGCCAAAGTTCCCGTCATTATTCTAAAGATTCAGACAAAAAGCCAAGGTCAATTTACTTATCAAGTAGTTACGTATTGGCTTTGAGTTATACGAGGGGTTTAAACCAGAATAAAATACTTAACCTAGACCTGTAAGAGGAAAATCAGCCTACTATGTGAAACCCGAAAGAAAGTTAAATATAAAAATGATTCTCTTGAACTCCCACCGCCCGGTCGGTTTTTGGAACCTTCGTGTGGTTCCAGGTAATTCTCGTGCTATTGGTAGGTTACCTACGAATAGCAGGTTCAATTCTGAGTTACCCGTGAACAGAGATACTTTTACCGTTTCTAGGTAGCCCACGAATAGTTTATTTTCCGACAAAACCCGGGAGCTGTTTACAGGTTACCTGGGGACAGGAGTTAGTGCTATTCGTGGTTTACCGACTGCGACTGGCAAGGTAACTCAACCATACAAAATAATTAATTACTCTACATTCACCGGTCGGAAACACTCAATATCTTGATACGCATGTAATTCTAATTCTATTCTTTGATTTTCACGAAGGAATAATTATTTAATGTAGTGGTTGTAAATCCAGAGTGCATTGAAGTGATTTCCGTCAAGTGTGAGACCTTTTGCTACCTCTTGCGAAACCTTCATGAAAAACTATATTTCAATTGTCTACTAATTATTTGACAATGCAGATTTTTACGAGAAATCAAGGTGTGTGGTCCCAATCGTTAGCTTACTGTAATTATACTGCTCATGGTGCAATATATCAGTCCAGCGAGGTTATTGGACCAACGAGTGCTGTTCGCAATCTGTGACCTACTACTTTTTTTGACTATATTTGATACCCCCACCCTCCTGTTGTCTAACTCATTTTTGAGTAAGCTGCGAGGAAGCCACTAGTAAGCTGCCCCAAATTTTAGACCCCGAATTCTGAGCTCGAGTTACTCGTAGCTTACTCGCTATTCGTCGGCTTACTCGTACTTGCGTAGCTTACTTATCAACCACTGGCTTACTCCCTATTTACCAGCTTACTCGTACTCATATAGATTACTCGTACCTATGTAGCTTACCCGCAACACTTGGGGATTACTCGCCATCCACTGGCTGACTGGTCATCATATAGCTTATCTGCAAACCTTTTTTGGCCCCCAAATTGGCACCCCGCTACTTGTCCCTTACTCGCATTTTGCATTTTTGCCCCCCCCCCCACCCCCAAATTTTATCCATGGCTTACTCGTAGCTTACTCATGGCTTGCTGGCGACTCTGATTTTCGGCCCCCAATGTGGGGCTTGACTCCGTATATTGACTACGGATCCTTCGAGTTTGAGTGATTAAGTAACTGCAAAAGTAGTTGATATGCTGAGATCCTAATTTCCGTCCCGTACAGTGAAAGACTTTATTTACTGTTGAGAGGAAGATTTGGATCTAGGGGATTGGCCAAATGCCAGGGCTCTCAAGTTCCCCTGATTACTTCAAATGATCTGTTGAACGAAAAGATTGGTTTCCTGATTCTTCTTATCGTTTGGAATAAGGTCGTTGTTCATTCTACGTAGTGTACCTCGGAAGTTGGAACTTAAATTTCAGACACCCAAGAGTAAACCTAAAAAGGATCCCTAACACCACCCCTGCTTTTAAGGTATCCCTGGTTGGAAATACTCCATACTGTTTTCAGGACCCAAACCCAAAGAGGTGTACCTGATTCCTTATTTCTCAATATTCCACCGGTTCCTACTCCACTCGAATGTGGAAGGGAGAAGAAAAGGAAATGGAAGTATGGCCACAAGGAAAAACCGAATAAGAATCACTTGACATGTTTATTAGAATACTTTTCGTATTTGAGATTGAGTCGCTTGACTCTTGGCTTCTTGAAGCAGGGTCAAGTGACGTCATGAAAAAGGCAGAACCTCTTACTCTACTGCAAAGACAATTCAATGCTGCGATCTCACTTCATTTTCGGCAATGATAGGGGTGCTTTCTAGGGGTCGGAGAAGGAGTTGGATTCGTCGTCAATGCATTTCTCTCAACCCAACCTTTCCAACCCACCAAAAGTAGTAATGCAGAGCCTATCGTCTAAACAAGTCGAACACTATCCATACTCCCAAACCCAGCAGCCACACCCCCCTCCTCACTCTTATCCCCCTTAGTACGCAGTAGGTATCCCGCTTCTTCGTTGTGAATTACCTCCTTGGTAACTTGATCCCAAAGACAAGTCCCATAAACCCCCAATTCACAAATCACACCCCCCTTCTCAAGAACCCCTTGCCTTAAAATCAAATTGTGAACAGGAGGCGGAGTAATAATCTCCATAAGGATAAAAGATTTCCAATGCGATTCCGGAAGTGACTGAAGAAAAGGAGGAATGGCAGAACGATAAATATTGTTTCCGCCTCCTTCACGTTGAGGTTTCAAGACGTAGGATTTACACAATTCAGGATCGAGAGCGATTTTTCGTGCCGAGAGACCGGGGGGTGAGGAGTCGAGTGGGAAGATGGCTGTGAATGTGTTTGATAGAGCATCGATTTCAGAGGAAGTCGAAGTGCTCATGAATTTTGAGAGGATTGAGTGGTTGGAAGAGTCGGTAGGGGTTGCGAGGACTTGTTGGACCTTTTTGGCTCCTGCGAGTTGGGTGAGGATACTAGGGCATTTGATTGCATTTGATTTTTCGATTTGGAGACGAGCTTGCCAGGCTGATGCATCGGGGTAATCGGAGGGACCGTAGCCAGCACGGAAGTAGACCACTGCTACTTCGAAGACCTTTGAGGGCTTGTGGGGTGGGGTGTAGAGGAGTTGTCGAAGAGGTGTGGAGGCTATGGTTGTTTGGCTGAGGATTTTGGAGTATGGAACTCGGAAGACGGAAACCGAGGGTGTTTGCTGTTGGATCTCGTATTCGAGGTGTCTTTGGTCGAAGATGTTTCTTTCTGTGTCTTGGAGGACGAAAATTACACAGCAGTCGTGGGTAGTTTCTGCTTTCTTATAGGCTTCGAATGCCGCTTTAATTCCTGCTGCCAATGACTTGGTGCTTTCATTCTGTGGCAAGTCTATTTCTTGGGGAGAAATAGGTGTTTCGAGTAGAGTATAGTCAACTGAGGAGAGATATCTGTTTGAATTAGTAAGGTGGTTAAACGAACAATAGGGGTATATATTTTTAGCTGGGCTTACTTGTGTAGCTTTGAGGTCTGGGATGATAACCCACCAAAAGAGGATGCGATTGTGTTGAATTCAACCTGTTTGATACCTGGTTGCTCATTCTCGGTACTCTGATGAACCATATAATCGGATCTAAAAAGTCCTAAAGAAAGATTCTACATCCTTGTCAAATAAATATCTCCATAGACTGGTGTATGAACATACCTGGACATATCCTTCTTCCTTTACTTTCAGATGAACTTGCCATAGCTCAGCGATGAACTCATCTACTTGAAGAATTCTGACTTGATTAGTCTAATGCTATGAGTTGCTCTGCATATAAGCGATTGAAAGAATGGGGGCGAATAAGGGAAAAAGGGATTAAAGTAGCACGGTGGACATACTCTTGGACAATATCACGGAGGAAATCCTCGTCTTGTGCAATTGAAGCATACAACTGATTGTAGGCTTTCTGGATGGATTTGGCCTGTTCGAAACATATTCGGGGAAAAGGACTTGGAAATAAAGTAACGGGTGCCGTGGTCGCCAGAATCACATGAGGGTCGGCTGTGGATGAGACCAGAGTTGGGGGTGGACGGACTGCCAAACCATGAGTAATCGACCAGTCCTTGATGGTGGAAACCAGTTGTTCAGATTCTGCAGTCGATAATTCAGGAGGGTAAGAACCGTCTGAAGCCCTGCTGGGAGCCATGTGTATAGGTACTTTGTATAGGTGTGGTGTTGGGAGGATGCCAGAGGATGAGGAAATTTTGGAACCAATGAAAAGCGATGTTCCCCACGAACAATGGAATCTTTCTTGATACTTGTTACTTGCCACTTCCAAGAAAAATGAAGCTATTCAGAGGATAGGATGGAATGCGAGAGGTAAGAGACGTCAAATTTAACGGTGGTGGAGACTTTTTCAAAGTAGCCGTGGAGGATTTGTCAGAGGCAACCCCACGGTTGACACCATCGAGAGAACCCTCTACGCCACAGCCAGCCACAGCACGCTCTTCGTCTTATCGATAAGAATTATAGTTGGTCCGGGACGGATTAACAGTCTTCCACCTCACATGCGAGCGCATTCAGAGACGCGCCTTCCTTCCGCGAAGCTCCCGCGTTATACTCAATCGGCGTCAACGACATGGAAACTCTCCCTCTTTGACTTCAAACCGACACGGATCTCCAACTTCAGATCTTCCATCACGATACCCTCTCATCTCAGCATTTTTTTGACGATCCCCACGATTCTCCTTGCCCGTATCCATCTCTGATTCTAATTGTATCCAACTCCTCAACTCCTCTTCTCCGCTTTCAAGATCTTGAATTCACCAAGTCAATCTCGCGACGGCCTCACCACCTCACCCTCACCACCTCACCCTCACCACCTCACCCTCACCACCTCACCCTCACCACCTCAAATTGACGATTCTGAACACCGCACCGCACCGCACACTCAAGACTTCATCTTGCTCATGAACCTTTGACTACAAATAATACTTGGTCGGAGGTCAACTTGAAGTAAGCACTCGTCAAGATATATCTCTTTGCGCTTCTCCGCGCTCCCCTCCAATGCGCAAGAGGTGAGGTCCAAGGTCCCTTTAACCATGACTAACTTTCGTCTTGCAGCTCGAGGCGCTTCCATCCCACATTGGCTCGACCAAATACCCGTTGACGACGACCCTGCAATACTATGTGCCATCGTGGCATCCATCCCAAAAATGGACACGGTGGATGATCCACAAGACTGGTCAATTGATCGAGTCGTCCAGGAGCTCTGCGGAAACGAGCCATCATGGGAATTACCGACACATGGTTCACGGCCAGACCCAACTACGCTCGAGAAGACCCTTCGCGAACAAGAGGTCTCTGGTAGTGTGTTTCTTAACGATGTCACCGATGAGGTTATGAGACAGGATTTTCAGATCAAGGTCCTGGGTCGCAGATCCTTCTTGCACCACGCAATTAGGGAACTTAGGCTCCGTAGTCCAAAGTACCAGGCATATACTCAGAAACATGCCGTTCCAAGTATGGTTTCGTATGCTGCAAATGCCAACGTTATACATTCTCCAAACGGCTTTGTACACCAACCGATTGCCCAAGGAAATGCATGGCCAAACCCCGCTTTACTCAGCCAACCCCCAAGCTACATTACACCATCCGATACTCCTGAAAATAAGCGGCGAAAGCTTGATGAAGATTTGCATGACGAAGACCTGGAGGCGCATTTCGAGGAGCCAGAGCACGAATCACCTGTCACTGCTGTAGCCCCTCTTACTTCTACAGCTCCTGGTGTTGTTGCCGTCGTCGAAGTTAATGGCAAGAAAAGAAAGCGCATGGCACCGATTCTCATTACTCCACAGGCTGATCTAACTTCGCAACAAAACAATGTTGCGGAGGCCACCCACGGCATTGCTCATACCCCACCACCGGTCGTGGAAGAGGCCCCGATACAAGATGCACCCGTACTAGGGCAAGTGTTTGTGGATAGCGCTGGTAGGAAGCGCCTGGTCCCAATCAATGAATCCCGCCCAGAGGTTCCCACGGCCAATACCAACACCCAAGTAGATCCCACCCTCGGAGTTAAGCAACCGTCTTCATCCACGCAAACCACTCTGGAGGGTCGAAGCATCGTCAGCGCCGCGAAGAATTCTGTAGCTTATCTGGGAAAGCAAAAGTTGCCTCTTGACGATCTATTCTATGCCGGCACTGCTGTCGGAGAGGAACTTCCAACCTGTGGTGATTTTGGAGAAGGATTTTCTATCGCCCAAAATGCTCTTCCTACTGGACGCCGGCGCTATGTTAACCGCGCCATGAAAACTTTCCTTCGTTCGGGACCTCGTTACTTTACTCGGGAGGGAAAAGAATTTGCTGCAGTCATCCCATATTCTACGATTTTCAAATCCGAATTCGAGAAGCAACATTTTACTTTGTTTCAGCCAAATTCCGAGGGCAAATATGTAGCTAGCCGCGAAGAGATTTCTTCGTCCTGGCCAGAAGTTGACCCAAATATGACTCTAGTATTTGGAAGGACTCTTGGTCAGGAGAGAGCTATGAACTTCAACCTCCCCGGCCCTGACATCTTGGCTGGTATTGGATCTCACGCTGAATTCGACCCGTCGTGTTTGGAGAAATACAATCATTTGGAGGGTGGCGATGAAGTCTTGCCTGCATTTGGGGATTCGGATTCTGACAATGAAATGGATGAAGAAACCTGGCGAGAAATTGAAGCAGAACGTGGCGAAAAGCTGGAGAGACCATTGAAAGAGTCGAATAGACCAGCTATAGGCGCTGACGAAATCAATGCAGCTATTGACGAGGGCATTTCGGAGCTTGCACTTGCGTGGAAGGAAAAGAAATTACCCAAATTGGAACGCAAGGGTTTCAGCATGTGGCAAAAGTCTCGTCAACAAAATTCGAAGAAAAGCGATATATCAGCTGCACAATCTACGCTCGATGACTGTCTTCGCCGAATCGAAACCATGAGACAAGAATTCCTCAAGAATTATTACACCAGCAAAAGACAAGTACTAAGTCATATGAGTATCATGGAGGTGAATGTGCATACTCGTGAAGAGATGCAATGGACAATCAAACTTCTCAAAGCCAAACAATCCCCTGATAAGCCAAAACCACTTGTCTTGCTGCGCGTATTCAAATCACCTGAGACCCTTCCCGTTGAAAGTGATGGAATGGAAGGGGAGGATTTGGTTACCGAATCGGATGGTTCAAGCTTAGACGATGATTTAGGGAGCTTCATCGAAGAAGATCCCGCAACTGAACAAGAGTCTGAGCACGAGCTTAATCTCGCAGACGGCGAAGGAAGTGATGATGAATCGGTGGCATCTGATGATAGTCTTTCTGAAAGCTTGCTAGTATTACCAGTATTGCCAGTGTCACCATCTTCATCATCCTCACTAGCCTCGTCCTCAAGAAAGATCGTACTAAAGGTTACCCCGAAGAGCCCAGGAGGATCTGCACGTCTTTTTATCTCCCCTTTAGCAAATCACAGTCTTGAAGGTGCTCGAAACCCTCAGACAACGCCTACGAAGCCCTTGAAACATGATCCTTCTCCCATCATAAAAACCCCATCGGCACCGCGCAACAATTTTATTGATTTGACTGCATTGACTTCGTCTGACGATGGCGGAAAACACAAGTTCATCGACCTCGTTACACCCGAAAAGGGCAGAAAGCATGGTAGTCCTATCAAAATTTCCGATGAGGATACTGAGTCATCAAGTCCAAGTCCGTTGACCCCATACGCCGACTTGCATGCGATTACGAAGGCCGAATATGATGAACTGGAAAGTAAGGGAGATGTCCAGATCCTATTAAAAGCAATATTTCAACGCATGCGCGAAGATCGACGCGTCCGCATATATAGGATTGTTTCAAACACACCAGTGAACGAAATTTGGACCTCGATGTCTCGAATCATAGATTCATTGCAAAAGGGTAGAGGGGTCATTTCTTTGGCCAATTCCGAGATCAAGACTGTCATGTGGCTTTTCGAAATTTACCTTGACGGCAAACACCATCCCTATTCGAACTCCTTCTCAGAGATCTCTATCACAAAGCTCCGAAAGGGTAGACCAGACCACCTTGGGGCGTTCTGTGTCCTTTGCCATCGAATCGTGGCGTCCTTATTAGACGGAAAACAAACACTTTTGGCCAAAAAACCTGCCAACAAGAGAAAGAGGGTGCCCAATCACGACGATGAAGAATATAGCGAGGCAGAAGTGGAAGAAGAAGTTGATGACGAAGACGGGGAACCGCGGTCTGCCGTGAGACATCGTCGGCTAGAACCTTCTACCACGTACGTTATAACTCCCCTCTCACTTTGCCTCATACTAACATTCACAGGACAAGCGAGGATGATGATAAGACAGCCGACGAGTCTCCAACTAAAAAGAAGAAGAAGAAGCTGATCGAGGACGAGGGTGCTCGTAAGAAGCGAGAACAGGACCGTCAGAGACTGGCGGAGCAAGCCACCCGCCGTGCAGAGCTACAAGCTAAACTCGCTGCGTCAGGCCAAGCAGGAGATGAAGCAAGTGGTAAAATAATCATCAGTAAGTCGATGAATATCTAGATAATCTGCATTGATTCGAAACTAACTCTTCATGTTCTAGATGACGCAAAGACCGAAGAACAAGGTTTCATATATGTGCACCCCAATATCGCCTCTCTTATCAAAAAGCATCAAATCGAAGGCGTCAGGTTCATGTTCAATCAAGTTGTTGGAGATGAGAATTCCATGCAAGGGTGTCTTCTCGCTCACACGATGGGTCTTGGGAAAACAATGCAGGTGTAAGAGCTCTGACCATTCTATACAAATTTTGAACAAAGCTAATTGGTGTAGTATCACTCTTCTAGTCGCGATTGCTGAAGCCTCGGCATCCAATGACCCAACCGTCGTTCCCCAAATTCCTGAGAGACTTCGAGACTCACGAACTCTTGTACTCTGTCCCCCAACGCTGATCGACAATTGGTTCGATGAGTTCCTCCTTTGGGCTCCAGAAGGCCTCCTTGGTCGACTGGTCAAAATCAGCAGCAGTCTTCCCGCGGCTCATCGTGAACTGGAAATTGATGATTGGCACCAGAATGGTGGGGTTTTAATTATGGGCTACGAAATGTTCCGCAGCTTCATTGGAAAGGGAGACGCTGCCTCGCCGACAGTGGAAGCTACTCGACTTTCCGAACAGATTCTGAATTTCCCGAACATAATCATTGCAGATGAGGCCCACAAACTGAAAAACGAGAAGTCCAAATTAAACATGGCGGCTGTCCAATTTGCGTCGAAAAGTCGGATTGCTCTTACTGGCAGCCCTTTGGCGAACAGCATCGAAGAGTATCATGCCATGATAGAATTCATAAGCCCCAACTACTTGGGCCCTCTCAAAGAATTTCGACAAAAGTACGTTACCCCTATTCAAGACGGCCTTTGGAAAGATAGCTCTTCTTCTGAACGTCGAAGAAGTTTGAAGATGCTTGGTGTTTTGAAGGAGGATATCGCTCCAAAAGTCCACAGAAAAGAAATGAGCGTTCTCCGAGATAGCTTGCCTCCTAAGAAGGAATTTGTAATCATATTTCCTCCGACCGATTTGCAAAGCAAGGCATATTCCATTTATGTCAAGTCGATGATATCGCAGTCAGGCCACGCCCGAACGAAAGATGGAGATATTGCCCAGACTACCGTGTGGCACTGGTTAGCTATTCTTACGCTTTTATGCAATCACCCTGCATGCTTTAAAACAAAGCTCAATGAGAGAAAAGAGGACGCCAAAAAAGAGCTTGTTTCTACAAATGACTTGCCAAGCTCCCATGAAGCTACCGAAGTTGAGGATGAGCTACGCGATGCCGATAATGGTTTGCATATTTCTTTTAGGAGTTCACTCTTACTCAACTGTGTCAAGGCTAACCATTTTGCAAATAGCTGATCTGTGGAAAATTGGAGCCTCCCAACAGCTCATTGACGACGAAATGAATTTGTTTCAGAACGACGTGACTGATATCAACGCAATTGAATTATCGAACAAGACAAGTATTCTTTGCGAAATTCTTGACGCTTCTAAAGCTGTTAATGACAAGGTTCTCGTATTCTCGCAATCGATAATTACTCTTGACTTCCTGGAGCAAATTTGCAGAAATCAGGGTAGAGTCTACAAACGTCTGGATGGAAAGTCCAAGATGGCACAACGACAAGCTTCTGCAAAAGAGTTCAATACGGATGATACCGAACTCTACCTAATATCCACTTCTGCAGGTGGTCTAGGACTAAACCTACCAGGGGCTAATCGTGTCGTGATTTTCGACTTCAAATTCAACCCAATACAAGAGGAGCAGGCTGTAGGTCGCGCTTATCGGATTGGCCAACTCAAGGAAACCTTTGTCTACCGATTCATTGTTGGTGGAACTTTTGAGGATACGGTTCACAACAAGACTATTTTCAAAACACAACTTGCCTCACGAGTCATCGACAAGAAAACCCCGCTAGCATATGCGAGTAAGAAGGTTGGGGATTTCCTCTTCGAACCACGAGAGGTGCTACAGGTAGGTCATTTCTTCTTCGCGGTCTTTATTCGTTGAAATGAACCCGCTGCCGAAAGCTTCAACTAATATTATCTCAGGAGGATCTTTCTGAGTTTCGGGGTATGGATCCCAAGGTTCTGGATAGAGTCTTGACATCCGAAAATACAGCTGGCCTCGTGCGTTGCATCGTGAAATCCGATACATTTGAACTCGACGACCAAGACAAGTTGACTGCAGAGGAAGAGAATGAGGTAAAGCAAATGCTTAGTGATGAGCAGCTTAAGAGATTTAACCCACAAGCATGGGCAGCAAGGCAGGCTCGAATGGCACAGGCCATTCAATCACCTGTTCAGCCACCTCCAGTTTCTCAAGCTCGTCCTCACCAACCCCCCTCTAATCTACAGACCAATCAAACACCTATCCAGCGGCCTGCAATTCCTCAAGCTCGTTCCCGCGCACCACCGGTTGGTTTAAAGCCCAACCCAATATCCATCAAAGCCGTTTCTCATGCTGGTCCTCGCCGATCGCCGTCTAATTTACAGATCAATCAAAAACCCATACAGCCATCCCCCCAAGCTCGACGTCGGCAAACACCGCCTAACATGGAGGCCAATCAATTAGCCACACAAGCTCAATCTCGAGAACCTAAACCGTTGCCACCTCGAGGGCAAACTAGCCAACCAACCGCGCAGAGGCGGCAGGGACCTCAAGCTCAAGTCCAGGCTCAATCTCAGCAACCTCGACGACCGTCACCTTCTATCCATGCCAGACCAACGATGGCACCAACGGCATCGTCTGCTAAGGTGGCTGGTTCTGGGGAATCTATTCTACCTCGCGGTTTTGCAAATCTTGAAGTGGCTCAAAGCGCTCCAGCAATTCGCCGGGCGAATCCCAACGCAGCTTCACAACCTACAACTCCAAAAGGCTCCGGGAAAAAGGAGACTCTTATAGTGCCACCACAAAAGGAGCAGTATAGTTCTCCTTACAGATCTCCGTCGCCACTGCCAACAGATATTGAAGATGTTGTTCGTACTAATGCAACTCAGCGAGCCGAAAGTCCGTCATCAGACGAATTGGTACATACCCCAACAAGAAACCCCACTTCAAAGGGAACACCAACCAAGTCACGCGGTCGTTCTCCAATCCTTGGTTTAAATACACAACCTGTTCGTTCCGAAACACCAGAGTCAACATCATCGCTGCACACGTCATCAACTCAAATGCCGAGTTCTAGAAGCATGACACATGGAGATAAGGAAAAGCCCAGAGCGAGCCAGGAGGACATCAAAAACGTATGCATTGTGCCACATTTTCCAGAGTTCAGAATTGCACCTCCTTCTCAGCCGTCAAGCGATGCGGATATTGCATCACAGGGTCAGAAATCGACAAGTGTTCGATCCCGATCAGCGGAGCCTAAGAACCTCCCTCGGGTTAAACCTCGTACCAGAAGCTCGAGTGACGTCGACAGTGGGAAAGCACTACTCGCCTTTTCTAGGACTTTTTCTCAAGGTCACAACAATAGAATTGGCGATGCTATCCTACACAATGAACCAAACGACGAGACAACGCCTCCTGTGTTTGCTGGAGGCCCCATCTCAGATCAAGACAATACTTCTCCCATCCCCTCTCAGTCGACTCCTCGGACTGATACTCCTAGTCCAAGTGCGAGCGCTTCCTCATCACCTCTCCGAAATGCCATCATCTACATCAAACAAAAAATATTTTAACCCTTCTATCACTAACTAATATTCCATTTAGTCTCCGATGTACGTTGCAATGGACAAGAGACCAGTGATGGCGTTGAAAAGGCCGGTGACGAAAACCAACCGGGGCCACAAGCATTCTCGTGTACCATCAATGGACCAAAGGAAGCATACACAAAATGACGTGCATCGTTCTAACAATCCACCTTTCTCTAGCTTACCAATCTGGGCAACGGATCAATTGGTGGCGTCAAAAGGTGGAACCCCCAGTAGTTCAGCTCCACCACGTTCTCCAGGTCAATTTTCTCGCCCTCCTTCTCAACACAGAACTGCATTTCCATCGCAGTCGGCAAAGAGAACACCCACCAGCTCACAAGACAGAACTACATATTCGTCTCAGTCGGCCAAAAGACAACCCTCTGGATCGCACAATAGAACCGCATCTCAATCAGCCAAAAGAACACCCTCTGGTTTATTCGACAAGGATTCTTCGTCGCACTCATCCAGAACTCCTTCCAGTTCGCACAGCAAAACTGACTCGCCTAAATCATCTCGGCGGCCAGGACACTAGATGACCTTTTCCATTTGCGCGGACGGCGGATTTTTCTTATCTTTTCTTTTGTTTTCTTTTTCTTTTGTTTTCGAAGCATGGTGGAGCACAGTGGAGGGTTGTATTTGCTTGCGGCGTTTGGAGGCTATTTTTCTAATGATACCCATCTGGCTTTGCTGTTCAGTTGCTCCTTTTGCATTACTATTATTCCTCATACCACCCACATAGCTTGCGAGGACCGATACGAAGTTCACGGGAATTTGATGACGATATCTGGGTGGTATTACATGATCGCTCTTGACGGAGTTGCTTGGAGGTGGTTGCATGCAGCACTTTTGAGCGAGGAGCTGATGTAAATGGACGTTGCATGGAGAGCGATACAAAAATTCAATATTCATATTTCTCATCGTGAAGTTTCTATGTTTTGATGAATTGTGAGTGACATTTTTTGGATGCCTCCTGGGTAAAGTAAAGGGTATGGATGAGTAGGTACTTTTTTTACGAACTTCACAAAGTCAGGGATCCCCAAAAAATAAGTAAATATGTTGACTCCCAAGCCTAGAAGTCATTCTCTTTGCCTGGTGTCTGGCAGAATTTGGATATTAGACCAATAACAATGATACACATCATTGACGTCCCGGGGCTGTGAAGCTGAGCTGAGAGGCAGCTTAAGAGGAGCCTTGCATGAACAAGCATCAGCCAATGGATATTTGGTTTCAAATCAACCGCTACGGGCGTCGGTTTTGGTATATTGAAGTGATGGCAGCACTTGGAGTTTAGTCGTGGGGTCGGTTCAGATAATTTTTCAAGTTTGCATACCGATTCGAGCTTTTTCTCTATCACCATTTTCACTTTACAGTCATCGAAAACCCTATTGCCGCTTTTCTCATACTGAGCAAGTTGCAAGGTTGGTGAAGCTAGTCCTATATGCAAGACTTGCAGAAATACTACAAGCGATATCGCGTCGGGCGTTGACCTCCCATGACCACACTCAAACTACTCTAAATACTTCGAATTCTCAGACGTGAAACACTGGAGTCGAACTTCAGACAATTGATTTCAATTTGATACCCAAATAATGCAATAATTTGAAATATGAAATTCTTTGTCGTGGTTTTGATTTTGAGGCTGGTCACTGTCACGTTTCAGGCTGTGATCCCTACGAGTGTTACACAATGTGATGATATTTCTAAATACAGTACGGAGGTAGGTAGGGCCTCATATTTCCAAATGGAGAGAGAGGTGGAGAGTGATCAAGTAGCTGACTTTAGAGAATTGACTTGACAATAGTGGTTTTTGGAAAACGTCAAGCCTGAATGGAAAGACCCAGCGCAATTAAATAACGCACTCTTCTTCTCGGTCGGCCTGTCCGATCGAGCAAGAGAAGTCGCCCATCGTCATGGGAGAGTGACAATCTGGGTACGTATCTATCCCTTCCCCAATCCCCCTCTTTTTCTTCCCCTAGGCTGACAAATCTTTAGCAAATATGGCCTTGCAAAAACTACATGCCTTACCTCAATTACCTACTATGTGGCACTAATTCTACTCTCTGTTTCGAAACCAATTCCCGTCGCTGTCTTCGAAATACGGACAAGAAATTGATATATTTCCAAAATATGTCGAGAGCTTTTGGCCTAATAACGAGGGGCGTGGTTAGTGTTTTGCATATCGATATTTGGGATCCGTCGCTCTAAAGCATTTGGGGAGCTATCGAGAGACCTATTTTAGAGGGGAGTGGGAAGGTTGAGTTTGTGAGTGGTTTTCCTTTTATTTTATTTGGAGGAAAGTTGCGAGGAGAGCGGAGTGGGGATTTGGCTGATTCTTGAATAGATTGTTGCTTACGACGCGAATAATCTCAGTTCGTGGAAGACCGAGTGGCCTCATGAGGTGGCACTCAAGGTGAAAGGGGGTCAGACGGCCGTTCAAAGTATTTTAAATCTCAGGGAGAGGGAGGATGAGGAAGGTGCTCAACACCCCCAAAGAGATGAGTTGCAGAGGTGTGGATTTGGGCATCGAGATCATCCTTTATTTTAAGACGAATCTTTTAATTGAGAGGATGAATGCATTAACTTGTATATCTGGACTCTTAAAAAATCTTACCACCAAAGTTTAGGACGATGCTTGTTTGAGATGATCTAGAGTAGTTGGCGTCGTTTTCCGTTGTGGTCGAGGGTGGGTCAAGGACCGACATTCAGAGGGAAGGAGCCCTGAGAGTCGAAGAAACTTGAAGTAAAGCCGGGTGCGAGGAGGGGAGTCATGATGAGGAAGGAGCGACCACGAGTCCAGTGCCCCAACGGAAGTAGAAATCCATAACTGTTCAAGAGCGGAATACCTGTACCCACTCTGTTTTCTCAATTGTTTAACTGAGAAGCTATTGTAATCAGGCCGATGTTATCTTTACTCCTTAGGCAATATAATTGCCACTTCTTGCAACCTCCGTAGTTCCAAGTACTTCAATATCTCCTTGCCCCCCCGCCCCGAGAAAACACAGAGTAAACATTATGACTTCCCACCAGTGGGTAGTTGTCAGAATATTTTTATTATTATCGCCAGGCTGCTTGGAACCGTGACAAGCCTTTAGCTACTCATTGGCGTAAACATAAACAAGCAACTTTCCCCTTTGTGCTTACCTCAAGAACAAGCAACCTTAATTCTTTACAACCTCAAGCCCATTTCTACAAACACCACCCAACATTTTAAAAGACTTGTTCAACACTGAGATCACAAATACGGCCCCAAAAAGATAATAGAGAAAGCCAAAACATCAAAAAAGACATTGCACGACCACATAGAGATTCGAACTCTAGCTCCCGAAGGAAACAGCTTAGCAGGCTGTCGCGTTAACCACTCCGCCATATGGCCTATTTTATTGTGTTTCGATGCAGTTGATATGCGTATTTGAATCTATGAGACGAGTTTGTCTTGTGGTGCTTGGTTGTGGGCTGTGGTGTGGGGCGGGGGTGAAGTTTGGTAAGGAGGGAAGGAGCAAACGCAGTGTGTACGTACGCCCCGAGCTACTCCCCGTAGTGTTGGGTACAAGCTTTCAACGAGTAGAGTAGCTTAGAGTAATGAGCGTTATATATTACTGTAATTCACTCTGCTTAGTTGGTACACTCGCAAGAGACAAGCAGGAAGGTGGCGGATTTTATACACATTCATTTACACAGTCCCATCTAAACCTTTGAAGTTCTAGGCTAGCGTTCGCCCGGAACATGGATTTGGCAAGCATTAATCACCCTCCTTTGCCCCTCGGTCTTGTACGTGTACATATCATACAACATTCCCCATTCACAAAGAGACACCAAGTCAACGCCCTCAAAATACGACACCAGCCAACTTTTCCCTCAAATCACCAAAAACTCCCGAACAACCGCCCGAGCCAACTCCAGATTCCCAGCCGCCTCATAAATAGTCTTGATAGCATAAGCCACCTCCCGATAAAGCTCCTCATCAACAATAGCTCCCTTCTTTTTCTTTCCGCCCTCTTCCCCCGCTTCCTCCATATTCACATCACCTTCTCCATCCTCTTCCTCACTCTGCTTGCGTTTCTTCTCCTCAGAATCCTCATTCAACACTTTCCAATAATAAGGTAGGGCCAAGTGCGTCAAACCTAGCAAGTGGTATGTTCTGCCCACATTGTAATTTGCCTCAAGGCGTTCCTCGAGGTATTTGCTCTCCTTCCGGCTCTCATAGTACCGCATGATGAAAGTGAGACCCTGCAGAATACCATGTTGTCGATTCTCAGTTTGGCGTTTGAGATTATGGTGGATATAAGCGAGTCCAATACTGAGATTGATCATTGCATTGTCCGGATCGACGGCGTGTGCTCGCATGAAGTAGCCTATAATAGACGTTAGTGCAAGGAACTATAAATGTATGGTAGGGGGGATCGCAATACTTACCCAGAGCAATAACCTGACTCCCACTCGTACTAAGCACATACCCAAACGCCATAAGCAGCGAAAGATCCAGCTCCGTATTCCTTATAACATTCCCATCCTTATCCTTAGAATGGAAGTACGCACGATTATCCCAATGCCGCTTTTTTTTCTCCTTCTCACCTACGAGATTATAATCCATCGCCCGAATCTGTCTTAACAAGAACTTCTGACTCGCAGCTTCATTGAAGAAGATGACCGGACTTTGAGTGAGTCGGGAGAAGATGGAGAACATCCGATATGCATCCGTCGTAAATTGGTATTCTTTCATGAACCATCGTGAGAGGTTGACGACCGTATCTTCGTCTCCTAGGATCAAGGCACAGACTTGGAAAAGGGGTTAGCTATTGCATATGGATGGGATTGATTAACTCACCTGACCAGCAGAGATGGACAAGAAATATGTCAGTGGTGGAATGGTACCATATGACACAGTCCTTCATAGCGGTACATATATCATATGCATCTCGTTGTTTACCATCCCTTGCAAGCAACATCGCGAATTCTATAAAGATATCCAACCACTGACTAAAAGATTTACCTTTGAAATCAGAGGGAAGATTGGAAGGAATGACATTAGCCCGATGCTTGACGTCTATTTTCAATTCTAAGGGGGAAAGAGGTTAGCATGGTCCAATAGAAAGAACGGGTTATACAAACTCTGAGCTAGACGCCGTTCCGATTTGTTAATTTCCGTCAAATCCGATTGAAGCGGTATTTGACCTCTGATTTTCTCATTCGTGCTGGTATAGCCGGAAAATTTCAAAGCTTTGTCTAGAGGATAGAACGCCTTCATTGCTCGAAATTCATCTGTGAGCGCCCGGGCAGCATTCATCCAAGCTTTGGTCGAATCAAGATCCCCCGCCCTCATGGCATCGGTTTCTCTTTCCAATATAGAATATTGCACTCCTAAGCGTACAGAATCCGCGAAAGCACTGGCAAATGCACTATCAAAAACCTCTCGTGGTCGCCCGCGATGTGTGCGGCGGTTTTGGCGATACTCCCGGTAATACTGCTGGCGCTTTTTCTTCTTGATTTGTTCTTCAGTAAGCTCGATGTCAACATCCTCTTCAACTGTTACATCCCCGTCGTAAGTCCCGTCTACAGCCTCGTTATCAGCAATGTCAGTCCCGTCAGCAACAGGAATTTCGCCATTTTTTCCGCCCTTCGGCAGGAGCATGGGTAGAATTTTAGGCAAGCGTACTCGCCGCTCCTTTCGTTTCTTCGCCGGTTCAGTTTTCTTCTTGTTGACTCGTCGTGTTCTTTGCGGGGCTTTTCGTGTCATAATTGCTTTGGCTTGGCTAGTCATATTGAATGCCTTTTCATTCTCTCCAGTCTCCGTAAATATTGTCGCTAGATATTGTCGAGAGACCTCATCGTTGCTATCCAAGTCTGCAGCAGCCTGAAACGACTTTATTGCCTCCTCATAACGTAAGATTGAGAGATAACATTTTCCCATGTCCATGTGTAAATCTGCCGGTTTCTTTTCCTCGGGATACTCCTCGGGAATGGACAAGAGATACTCATAATACTGCAGAGCATTCTCACACTCTTCCTTTTCGAGGAACAGGTCCGCGACCTTTCGACAACAAAAGGAATTTTCTTCATCACCACGCCCCTTAGACTCATCAGAAAGGTCTAGGAAATCGAAATGATACTAGGACTCAAATTAGCCGACACCCTCTATAAGAGACATATGGGAACATTACCATTGCTTCATCCCGATCACCGAGACGCAAACGATATAACCCAAAATGGATTCGCACAATAAGGGGTAGTCCATCGCCATACAGGTGAATGTTGTGTCTTCCAGGGACATAATCATCGACTTCTAATCTTCTCAGATCATCATCATCCCATTCGGCATCATCTTCTGTGATATTGTCCCAATATGTTTCTTCCCCTCGAAACAGTAACCATCGGGAAACGGATTTTAGCTCTTTGAGAGCTTGCGCATGTTCGCCACAGTAAGAAAAAAGCTCCGCGTACATTATCGCATCACTCCATCCGAATTCGAATTCTACTTCTTCAGGACCCGATTTGAACCAGGTAATCTCGTCCGCGAAGTGTTTTTTGGCCACATCGATTTTCCCAATCTCAACAGCACACTCTGCCAGTCTCCGGAGAGCTTCCATGTTGTGTGGATGATATTTTTCCAAGATATTTGCGTATCTTCTCATTGCCACGCGGTATTTCTTTTCCTCATACAACAAGTCTGCTTTGCCGAGTTGTGCCCGCGGGGAATTTATATTGGCGCGTAATGCCATGGAATAGCAGATATGGAGGATGAAGAAATAGTTGGGTCGAAGCTCACCAGCATTGTCATTGATAAAGTCAGCACAATGAAACCATTCTGACAAGTGCTTAGGACGAAGATAAGCAGCAAATAGTAGACTTTTGATGGCGTTGTCCACCTGTCCCCATTCTAGAAGGATGTGGGCCTTTTTCGTCCAGGCCTCGTGAGTTTCCGCGTTGATTAAAATAATCTCATCGAGAACTTCCATGGCTTCCTCTAAGCTCTCTTTGGTGTTTTGGAGGATAAGCTCGGTTGCTTGCACCAAACGCATACGTATAGCACCGGTTGGCTCTGCAGCTTTACGTGGACCTTTGAAGTATTTCTTGCGGGGTTTGACAGTGACCGTTTCGTTCTCACCGCTATTAGGTTCCTCGTTATCGGATTCTTCGACATCAGGTTCCTCGGGCGAAGCTGCCCCCTCACTGGGTTCTTTTTCCGGGGCCCTCCTTCCACCAACCCCTCGAAGTTTTGCAAGATCGCTGTTCCATTTGTGCATATCCTCGTCAAAAGTGCCATATTCGGATTCAATATCGGAAATATCCCCACTGAAAGGTACTTAGTAAATAGCTTGAATGTTAGATTTGCTCTTTCGACTTACTCTCGATTGACACCTTCTACCTCTGAATCGATCAATGTTTCTTCGTCCGAAGAATTGTATGACATCTCTCCTCTAGTTCTTTTGCGAAATGGTGGACTTCCGGAATGGTGGTTTGCTAGCTGCTCTCTGCTTCCTGCAGCCCCTGCGGTGGAATCATCGGTCTGGCGAACATTGCCTTTCTCAATTGTTGGTGGGGTTTTAGAATGGCGTCTGGGAGTCTCCTCTACCGACTTTTCTCTGCTCCTAGCTCTTCCTACCAAAGTACTGTTCTGAAATTCGACTCTAGAAGTTGCCAGGGCTGGATCAAGGTAAGGGTCAAGATTTGGGTCAAGATTAGGACGCCGCACTACGAAGTCCTCGTCGGATAGATCTGCAACATCCTCGGTTCTGGTAACTGCTGTCTCCTTGCCTTTCTTCGGAGTTTTGCGTACTACAAAGTCTTCGTCTGATAGATCCGACTCAGGCTCATATCTTCTAGTGGTTCTTCCGAACTTTTTGGGAAGCCGTATCACAAAGTCCTCATTCAATAGATCGGCTACAGCTTTACTTCTGGCTGCCGCTAGACTTGGGACACTCTTCGGAGCGCCTACTACAGAACTCTCCTCTGGAATAGTATTGGGCTCGCGACCATTTTGTGGTGTGTAACGATGACCCAGGTCAAAGCTACCAACGTTTGGAGTCTGGTTTCGTGGTCTCACTCTGGGAAACTCCCTACCTGGTGTTCTCGGTATCGACACCTGCCTGGTTTGAGCCGATTCAGGGGAATTTCCTTTGGGTTGCTCAGTGACAGACCTCCGTTCTGGAGTTCCGAATTGAACGATCTCTGGCCTACCTGGCGTGGATGGACTCCAGCCTGTCAAAGCCGGTAATGCATAATTTGGGGTATATAAAGATGGCGCAGGCATGATCGGGCGGTGCGCTGGGGATGTATGATTCCTCCAGCCGTTTTCAGCAAAGCTTTGCCCATTTCCGTTCCCATTGCCACCCGCGTATTCGCATCCTCGAGGCATATGTGCACTTTGGGGGCTCCTATACGTTCCATACTGATCGCCTGCAAAGTATCCTCCAGACACATGTGGACTTGGACTTGGAAGCGCTGCTGGAATACTATTATACATTCCAGCTTGATCTCGCGATACAGGTGGGATTGGACTTGCAATCGCTACCGGGGTTGTGTTGTAACTTCCAAATTGACCATCATTTCCTCGAGAAACTTGTGGACTTATTCTTGGAATGGCTGGCGGGGTATTGCTGTGTGCTCCAAAGTTACCTCGCACAGGTAGAATTGGACTTGCAATTATTGCTGGGGGACTTCTGGAGGCTCCAAATTGACCTTCGTCTCTCCGCGATACAGGTAGGATTGGACTTGCAACCACAGCCGGTGATTGTCTTCGTACAGGCAAGATTGGACTCGCAATCTCCGCCCCAGATTTCCTCCGCGTCCCAAATTGATCCCCATACCTTGACACAGTCGGACTAGGTGGATTCGGACTTGGACTCACAGCCCCCGTTGGACTCGCAGCCGTAGGTTTCTTATAAGTCCCAAATTGGTCCCCATACGCATAATGATATTGAGGTACCGCTGCAACTGCAGGATTTCGATTTGGTGTGCTGACAGGTATAGGTATCGGGGTTTTCGGAGGGGGTTGAGAAAGTAATGGCGGTCTCACACTCGCGCTCGCAGATTGAGTATGCGATATCGATGTCGGCATCGCTGTCGAATTTTCAATCGAATTGCGGCGATCCTCAAATTGCTTCTCAATAACCTCATTCGCACTCGCCGTAGCAGCCCGGACAATCTCCAGGAATTGAGGATCCATCTTTCCCGCGTCAGGATTCTGGTTGTTCGCGCTCGGCGGCGGAGGTGGAGAATGAGAGTCGCTCATTTTCGAAGGCAGGGTGTGATGATAAAGGTCGCATGCTCTGAGATGACCGCCTGGTGTCGTCGGGTTTGTTTCGCAATAATGAATTTGGGAGTTGACAGAGTTGGGAGGTTGTGTATGACAATGGAAGACGAGGCTGAATATTTTTCTTCCGCCTTGTTCCACGCCCCGCACTTCAGTGAAGCCACGCCAAGTCCTGCAAGGTGCCGTCCACTAGATCCATGTCTATAGCTATGCGCTAGTAGTTTGACTTTCACTATCTATCTCCTGGTACCTAGACAATAAAAGTCGCAGAAGATATTTAAGATTAGTACCTACCTAGCTAGCTCTCGTTGTTCTGGCTATCAAGGCCAATTTGAATTTTAGGATAAGAGGAGAATACTATTTGCTACCTCTTTTATTCACAATTTTGGGGCAGTTTATATTCCTCCAACTTCACCAGCAGTGAGTATAATCAAACCAACAATCACATAACACAAGTCCCACATCTCAAAGATACTTTCACATTTCAAAATGAGAAAAAAATTACTTTACATCTTTGCATCCCATAATAAACAATCCCCCCACTCCCCACTATCTGCCCAATCCAAAAAACCCTCCATTTCTTACAACAAAATATCTGTGCTTAGGCCAAATATGAAGCCAACGAAATGATCCCTCAATGCCCGCTCTGCACGCAGCCATCTTCCAAGGCCCTCAATTTCTGTACCCAAACCCAGCATTTGATAGTCCTGACATTCATGATGATAAACAACTTTCTTGCTTCCAGAGCAGGCAGTAGATCTGACTCCTGACAACCCCGTTGGCGAACTTCACCATATGATATCCCTTTTTAGAACCAAAAAATCGTGAGACTTAAAACGCTTATGAACTACGAAAGTTTTCCCTCCGCTTTGGCTTCTGGAAAATTGTCAGTAATTGGAAAGCCGATACAACATTCAAGGATACGACCTACCCTTAACTTGCTCAAAAACCTTTAGCATTTTCCGTCTTGCGCCAAGCGCATTGACACCCCGCTCTTCCAATGCCTTGTCGTCAAGCTCCACCAACTCGGTCCAGTTCATATCCTTCAAATTATCCGTATATTTGTGAAGTCTCAAACTTCTCAACCAACTTGGAATATCTTGAAGAAGACTTGGGTCGGTTGGATCTTCCGGAGGCTTGGAGCTGCCTCTACGACCACGTGGTGATCGACCCCTAGACATGTCACCATTGTCTGATATGTAACCCTCGTGACCGTTCAGACCACCAAATTGGCCAATATTGAGAGATCCCATTCCATTGTTGTTCATCAATGGAGAGGTTCCACCATAAGCTGCAAGGAAACCGTTGTTTTGTGGCGATGAAAATCCCATCTGACCAAAACCACTTCCTTGCATGGGCAGACCTGGAGAGGCTGGACGTGATCGGTTTCCACCAAGACCGACGTTTTGTTGGTGTGCCTGTAGAGCGAGTACCTGATCTCTGCTCAATACCTGCCCATGCTCGTTAATCATAACTACATTTGCGCCTGGCATGTTGCTTTGAAGACCCGGAGAAAGAGGGCCATTGCCATCATTTGAACGGGCGCGACGATATTTGCGAACATCATCAAGAGCAAAACGATTGTTTACAGTAGAAAGGGCAGCAAGTTTCATAGCAGTGGCATTTGCAACCATATCTGCTTGAGTCGTGCTGTTGTTGAAATTGGGAACCATTGGGGTGTTGACCATCGAAGCCCAGTTGCCATTGCTTGCAGTGTATGGAGACAGGGGAGGAATGCCAGCAGCGTTTTGGTTGTCAGGTGCGTTGATGGTGGTGTTTTGTAAATTTTGGCCGTTGCCGGAAATACCAGGGGAACGGAGACCTGCAGACGGAGGTGGCTGAATGAATTGTCCCATTGGAGGCTGACCGGAGGATGACTTTGGTCGAGCATTTTCATTGTTGTTGCGAGAGCCCCATGGGGATGGTGGTGGCTGCTGGCTATTATCCGCCGAATCGGCAGGGCCAGATATGAGCGGTGCTGCAAGGGAATTGCGGTTATCAAAGGCAGCGCTGTTCCGGTTGGACGATGGGGGATTTCCCGTTTGTTGGGTGAACTTGGCTTTCTCTGTTGCAATGGCAGCGGCGGCATCGGGGAACATTGCATTGATGGTGGATGGGTCGAGTCCAGAATGTCTCTTGACACCTGGAGTTCTTGGGGGCTGCGTGAGAGAGTTTCTATTGCCATCCACGTTCAATTTGCCCATGGCATCACTGAGACGGTTTGACATAGGGTCTGTAAGGGAGAGCAGAATTAGCGGGGTGAATCACTTCAGGAATATATTTCTTTTTGTACCTTTATCAAAATTGGCAGGGGAGAGGACACCAGACATGGGATGGTTCTTTCCCATCTGCTGTAGTACTTGAATAAAGAATCTCTGTTGGACTTGGGTAGTCTGCTGAAGCAGAGCATACAAGGCAGCCGTCCGCTCTGCTTCACTCAGGACGCGGAACCATTGCTCGATGGCAGAGAGTTCGTCCTTAAAGTCCTGGTCCAAAGTCGCAGCCGCCATCTCCTCCAAAGTCGTCTCATACTGATCAATGCTGGCTATCCACTGCTGTGCCAAGGTATCGGACGTATCATTTTCTCCTCCTCCTTGGGCTTGTTGTTGAGCCTGTTGGGTGCCATAAAAGTCCGAGGAAGGACGGATACGACTCGAGGAGGGCGAGGTGGAAAAGGCTGCCATATCTGCTGAAGCCCGTAGCTGATGCGAGTTCAGCGGACGCGAGGATGGGGGTCGCAGGGAGGAGGTGTTGCTCGACTCGACGGGTGTGCTGTTTCGATTTCCGATGGCAGACATGTTGAGCATGATCGCGTTGAAGCTGTGGGAAAGCAAAGCAGCGATGGTGGTGAGGTGGTAGGAAGACACACAAAAGACTTGAGAGAAGTCTCGGGATTATGAAAATGTGAAACGGAGCTCCAGATCTGCTTCGTCAAATCTGGCCCAGTGCTTCTGCGCAGCGTCCAAAAAGGATTACCTCGAACTTGGGGCAGTGCGTGGCCCGTGGAACAGGAGCTGGCGTTTCGCAATGGATGCTGATTCCAGGACCACGATTAATGCTGCGATGTTTTAGGGGTGAAGCGGGCCTGCGTCGAATTGTGGGGTGTGGTTTGGGTGCGTGGTATGGCTCCGTACGGAGAGACCGTTGCTTCCGAATATAGAACAATGGGGTTGGTCAATCCTGAAAGAGAGTCTTTGCCACCAATATTGTCGAGGTGGAGTCGATTTTTGAGGTCGAGGGAGACCCGTACAGAGGCCTCTCGAGAAACAAAGGAGCTCCTCCTGCAGAAGCCGGCTGCTGACAGGAAGTTGAATAGTCGAGGTGGTTGGTCGTGTCTGGGCGGCCTGTAGGTACGAGAGCTCAACGGTCAGCGTGGAAATCAGACGATAGGATGACCTAGTCGTGCTTCACCACTGCAGCCAAAAGCAAAATGGCAAGCACGATGAAATCAGAGTGTGCTATGCAAGAGGGCAACGTACAGAACAGGAGAAGAAGTAGCAAACAGAAACACCAACGGGATGGGGATATTGATGTTATGTGTTGCTGTGTAGGTGGCCTTGCGAGAGAAGAGTTGGAGTTGGAGCCTCTCTTCTCTCTCCTCTCTGCAACCTCAGCTCGCTCTTGTGGCTTGTGTTTATTCCCACCATTAACAACAATTCAGCGCCACACGAGTCAAACTGCCGGTTTCCATCAATACAACGCCGAACACTACATACTTTGATAGGTATCACATCATCCATAATTAAGAAGTCGCACTTGTTCTTTCTCCGCGAAACTTTATTGGTAACTCTTGACACAGACTCAAAACAGGTAAGGACGACAGACCAATTGATCAGTAACCATTGAGAAAGAATGTTGGATAATATAAAATCAGATCAGATTGGATATTTAGCTAGAGCGTGGAATGAATATCTCTTGGCTACGCTTTTGTGGCTGGTTTGACAATCACATCAACGATATCTTTAGACGGAATTACCCCTCCAAATCATCGTCTATCGTATTTCTCCGTATGTTTGCAATCTGTTCATCCCTGTCAGTCACCCTACTTGGCTCAAGTCAACCTCAAATTCCCCAATGTACTTCCCAAATGTGACCCCAATCTTCATGCAGAATTAACCTCATAGAGCATGGAGGAAATCTGTTTGGTAATGAAGAGGTCTAAATTGATCTTGGCACGAAAGAAAAAATCCTTCAACAGATGAGCATGGAAAGAGCTCTAATGCTGTACACACTAATGCCTTCTTGGTTTGGTTATCATATACTTCACATGGTGTGGATATCAAGTCCAAAGCTTGGCCAGACTTGACATCCGAATTATCGAGAGATGGGTGACGTGGTTTTCGATTTTGCTCGTGTTGAGTCTGTTCTGACCTGAACTATCGCCCGCTCTGAGCGCCCTGATATGTGCAAAAGACGCAACCTTGCCCATGCAGCTACCGCACCCCAATCCCAAAGGAAAAAAAGTTCATCGTAGTCTTCATGCCGTCTCCCGCTTGCCGTCCTTCAACTCCTTCTATTCAAGAGTCAGTATTCGCCCTCATCCTTCTCAACACCATCGAGGGATTCGCATGTGACCTACCAAGGCCTTCATTGTTCCATGTAGCGCGTGTCTGTGGTTTCTGCGGAACTTTGGGTCGGTGCCGTTCAAAGAAGGGTATCTTGAGGTCTTTGGCTTCTTGATACTGCACATCAGAAATACGTCAGCCTCCGCAATTTAAAGCACATATCGCCATTCCGTATGTATCCATCCTCGTTGTGAAGTCGAAGGTCGTGCGCGTAGAGGAGGGGTAGAGGTGAATTTACCCATTTCGGTGAGCCTTCTTAGACTGATTGTGTTGGGACGAGTTCTTGGATTCTGAGAGAGCCAGATGTCAGTACTGGCAATTCAATGGAAATTCCGAGTGCTACTTACTCGCCATTGTGTCGGTCGGGAGATCGAGTTTGTGATGTCGGGTTATGATCTTGAACTGGCCCTTGAACTTGGGGATTTTCAAAAGTCATTGTGCGGATAGCGAATTCGGTTGATTGGTCCATTTGCGCAATAAAGGTGGATCTCTCGTCATCACGTGCTGAGCCCGGTCCAAACCCCGCCAGACCGCGATCTTGAGTTGAAGAGCCCATTGACCTGGAAAGGTTTCCACCGAGGTACCACTCTGATCTGTTAAAGTATTGGCCAGAGAATCGCGATGTTAGAAATGATCCATCAAGCACAAGCCCTCTCGATAACTGATTCCCAACGGCCGGTGTGCCTTCCATCTCAGCCCTCAATCTCTCCTCCCTCTTCCTCTGCCTCTTCCTCTTCTCCTTCTCCGCCCTAGTAGAAGGACCAGTTGACAGTGCCGTATTTTCAACATTAGAGTCCTCCATAGCAGCAGTAGCAGCAGCAGCAGCCACGGCTTTCATCCTCCACATATCCTTATCCATTCTCTCCGACAGTGCAGCCAATTCCTTCTCCTCCTTCTCAAGATTGAATTCCTCCCCAATAACCGCGGCCTTCATCTCTCGGCGCTTCAAATGCCTCTCCTGCCTCTCAGAAGGTTCGGGGGAAGGTGTATTTGACCGTACGAGGTTTGGTCGTGCCTTCCTCTGTTCCTCCCTCTCGGCTTTCCGCTTCGCGATCCACTCGTGCCACTCCTCTTTCTTTGTGTTGGTCATCATGAGAAGCGTATTGAAGTGCAAATTATGCATGAAGGGAAATAAGTGGAAGAGATGAAGTTGAGGGCTGATGGCCAAAGAGGTGTCCGACGAGTTTTTGTACTCTCGCCCAATAGTATTTCGACGTCACAATGGTATTCACTTCAGGATCATGGAGAAGCAACAATGGCAATGAAATATTGACCACGCTTCACTAGCAACTCACTCACGCTTAGCTCTTACTATTTTCTCCTAGTTGTAGATTGCTAGAAATAAGTAAATTCACATGAGTGACGGTGCCGCGGAAGTGAGTCTGTCGAAGTAGTAACGTTTTTTTTAATAAAACAATCAGGCCATTGCTAGGTAAAGTGTATCTGAAGGATTGGGATATGAGCTTTGAAACACATCATTAATCTTGTCATCTTAAGTCTTATAGGGCGAATTGTCGAAGTTAACACCATTCTGCGGTCAATCTGAGTTACCTATATGCGTTGAGATATTGTCAATTGAGCAGGTCACAAGAAAACTCAAGTGGACCAATTTGAACATAACTAACTTCATATATACTCATATCATAAAATAGATCCATATATTTACAAAAACTCCACGCCATTCTATCAAGTATCCAAATAGGAGAGAAGAAGGATTTAAATAATCATCTAACAATTTCTATTATTTACTTCGTTACCAAAGGCAAAGCCGATTTCGACGTCGATGAAGCAAGATCTGCTGCCTTTTGCAGTTGCTCGGATCGGAGTTTTCTAAGGTATCTAAAGAGGAGAACGAACATGAGTTCCATCCTGGGATTCAATTAGCATTTCTGTATATTCTAGTGAGATTGGTGGGTATACCTTTCTTTCGTCATCATGAGCAGTCCTTGTACTAAAAGACCTTTTGTAATCTGAGGTCCGATTCCCTTGAATAATCCAAATAATCCTTCGTTTTGAATGATAAATTGCATTACCTCGAGGAAGCTCTTGAAGGGCTTTCCTCCTCGGGATGGAGGTGGTTTTGACTGAAGGCCGACTTTGGCGACGATTAATGGTTGGGTTGCGATTGTCGCCAGAGATTTTGACATTGCTCCTAATACTGCACTAAGTCAGTGAAAATACGATATCTGCATGCGCGAAATGGGCTTACAGAATGCCTCCCAAGGTCTCAGGTTTAACTTCCCTGGGAAGATAACCTCTCGTAACCTTTGGTATGCGCCATAAGTAATGGCGGGGTTAACAACCAGCACCAAGCTAGCCTTCAACCCCCTCCAAAGCCCAGTCCACCCATCCTCACTATGAATAACCTCTTTAGCGGTATCGACCATCCCCTTTCTTTCCCCCTTCGACTGCGTCTGTTGTCTCGTAGTGACCACAGCAACAGGAATCGTAAATATTTGAGCCACAGCTCCTGCAGCCGCACCAAGAGCCAACTCAATAGCCGTACTTGGTGGGGTCTTGACCTTCATTTGTGCAATATAGACAGTTCGAACGACCGAGTACCAGTAAAAGTATGCAAAATTTGTAGATGCTACCCCAATAAGCGCCCCGTGTATGCCATTATACAATCCCAAAACGCCGTCGTCGTCGACTATTTTTGTTATTGCGTGCCATGTTGAGGTGTAGTGGACTGGCTCGACACCCGTTGGTGCAGGGTCAGTTTCTTTCCTCTTAACTTGGACTTGGAGGCGGGTTTTAACTCTGCGAAAGACATGTAGGTTAGCAATCATGTACAAAAGAGTAGAAACAATCTAGAATCGCATTGGGTCGGTGGAGGGGAAACGGAAATGCCCACATGTCAAGAGGATACACCAGAGCATTTGCAATGACAGCTCCTGTAGCTCCAGCAACTGCCAACCCCCAAGGAGGAATCACAGCCTCTTTCGATTGTCCTGCCATGTTGTGCTGAGGTGTAATCTCAGATTGGAAGCTGTTGGGCTTATGGAGGGGACGTGTGCGGTCTCTATGGCAAAATGACGGCAGCCGAGGCTATTGCCGGATAGGAAGATATCGATCCTAGATAAAGTCCAATTCGTGATAGAAAAAGTTTTAGGGATATTGGGAAAGAAGAACAAATTGGATTTAAGAATTGAGGGAAGAGAAATAGATGTTAAAAAGAAATGCTTTTCCTTCACTTCCACGGTTCGAGGCTCCCAGATGGAGAAAGAGAGCCTCGGTTTACGGACGAAGGTGGGACCCACGCCGCTCTCGGCCGCCCGTGTAGTGATTGAAGCCCGAGTGCCAAGACATTTCGAGTGCTGCTGTGTTCCAGGCTCGTCCGCATTGGCAACGACAACACCACATTTTAGATCTCATTTCTGCATCTGGCCAGAATCGAGGATACATGCATACACGAAAGAAAAATTGCAGCGATGGAGGCTGACGCTCAGGTATATCTCCTATTCCTTTACAAATGAACTCTGCTCACGAGTCTCAGGCGGCCGAGTTGAAAGTGGACAAGTCGCTCACCAAAGAAGATGCATTCAGGAATGCTATTCGCGCGGCCGAGTTGTACATGAAAATTACCAAACTCGCAAGTAGCGAGAGCGAGAAAGCAAGACTTCGCAGCAAGTGCAAGCAAATCCTCTCCAGGGCAGAGGAGATCAAGCAGTTGACAGAATGGGCCCCAATTCCATCCCAATCATTTTTGCTGAAAGCTCCTATTTCTGGGAGAGAGATATCGAAGCGTGAAGAGATTATATTACTTGAAGGCTCAAAGCTGCATGGCTTCATATTCCCACCATGGAAGTCGGATCCCGACGATTCTGTGTTTCAAGAGCCTTTTAATGGGAAGCCCATATACACGTAGAGTTTCCCCATTCAAATCCTGTAGCCAGATTTAGTTCTGATTCCTACAGTGATCCAGTAGATTTAAAGCTCTCCGACTGTCAAATAGAGATATTTGGTGGTTGGAAAAGACCAGAAGAATACCTCCACCAAACTCAAGATGGTCAGACTTTTCATCCTGAAATTGACGAAACTCTTATGGGTTCTATTGAGAGGATTGACCTAGTCCAAGATATCACCACAGATTGCTCTGTTGTTGCTAGTCTCTGTGCTGGAACAGCCAGAGCACTTAAAGGTCATGGTCAGGTGTGTCATTCTCTGTCAAAATTGGCTTTATCCAACTAAGTATGTGCCTAGTTACTGTCTTCGATGATCTATCCTTTTGATAAATCAAAGGGTCGACCTCGCGTTTCTGAAAATGGAAAATATCTCTTCCGTCTAAATTTCAATGGCTGTTCAAGAAAGGTCACAATTGACGATCGTCTCCCCTCCTCAAATACAGAACGCTGTTTACATGTCCTTGACCGGAATAACCCTCGTTTACTATGGCCCGCATTACTGGAAAAAGCATACTTGAAAGTTCGAGGCGGGTACGATTTTCCAGGCTCTAATTCTGGCACGGATTTGTGGGTATTGACAGGATGGATACCAGAACAGGTTTTTCTCGAGAGGTAAGTAACAATTTATTGATGGGATCTTTCTCTAATTATCCAATTTAGCGAAGATTTACAACCCGAAACTCTCTGGAATCGCATTCTCAACTCCTTCGGCTTTGGCGACGTCATGATAACCCTAGGGACTGGCAGATTGAGTCGCAAGGAGGAAAGGGAACTTGGTCTGGCTGGTGAACACGATTACGCTATACTCGATATGAAAGAAGTGGGCGAACAGCGATTGCTGCTTGTAAAAAATCCTTGGTGCGATGGCATGGTTTGGAAAGGGAATCTTTATGTTCCTGAAACCAAACCATTAGAGCAAGGCTGGTCCCAAGATCTCAAAGATGCACTCCCCAAAGCTTCAGAAATATCACCAGGTACATTTTGGATGAGCTTGGATGATGTTGTACAGCATTTTGAGTCCCTCTATCTCAATTGGAACCCCGGTTTGTTCAAATATCGGCAAGACCATCATTTTTCTTGGGTAATTCCACCTGAAGGAAATCCCGGTTCCTTCAGTCACAATCCACAATACTCCATCAAATCCCCCAAAGAAGGAACAGTCTGGGTGCTGCTCAGCCGCCATTTTGCAACTTCCGAGCATGACATAGCTCTAAACACAACACCGATTTCTGGAACATCAAATGCCTTGGGTTTTATCAGCATTTATGTCTTTTCAGAAACTGATGGTAAACGTGTCTACCTATCAGACGATGCCCTTCATCGCGGTGCATACGTCGATTCCCCTCAAACCCTCGCACGGCTTGAGGTTGACCCATCAACAACCTACACCGTCGTATGCGCACAGCATGGTCTACCTCTTCCGAAGTACTCCTTTACTCTCTCCTTCTTCTCAAGAAACCCCCTTGAAATCACCTCCGCTGTCGATAGCCTACCTCATTTTACCACACATGCAGGATCTTGGACATCACGTACCGCAGGCGGAAACGCAAGTGCAGCAACATACCCCTTGAACCCACAATTCAGCATTGCAATCCCAACACCCACCCCCCTTACACTCATCCTCGAAACCAGCGATCCAGAACTTGCAGTCCACGTCAAAATAGTCTACTCCTCAGGCTCTCGCGTAACCTCAATAACAGGAAAAGACATCCTCGTCTCCTCAGGCGACTACCGTCGAGGATGTGCCCTCGCATCCCTCCCTCTAGCCGAAAAAGGAAAATACACCATCGTTTGCTCAACCTTCGAGGCCGGCCAAACAGGGAAATTCACACTACGAGTCGGCTCCAGCACACTTTGCACCGTCCTCCCCATCCCTGCCGAAACAGCAGGTCGTCTCTCTACTCGTCTCCCAATCTTGACATTCCAAGACCATATCGATCGTCTCCTCGCTCCCTTAACTGTCAATCGTCTTACAAAAGTCCTTCTTGTGGCGAGATCCACTACTCCTACTTACTCCCAGAAAATAAATCCTTCTCGTCCACTGCTCAAGATTTCTTTTGAGAGGGGGCAGGGACCGAATAAACGGATTTTGGATGTGAGTAATAATGATGATTTTAGTGATGCGCCGATGGGTATTAGAAGTCGCGATTTGGATGTTAGTCCTGAGATGTGTGGGAGGGATCGTGGGGGCTTGTGGATTGTGGTTGAGAGGCTAGGGGGCAGGAATGGGTTTGATGAGGTGGAGGTGGAGGTTTTGAGTGATGGTGCTGTTGGGGTGGGACTTTGGGGGGTGGGTGATGGGTGAGTTGAGTCACTTTAGGGGCGGGGGAGTGGAGTTGGTTGTTTGGTTGTAGATAGTTTTGTTTGAAAATTCTACGTTTGACCTTTCTGCTGTACCTGGTTCTGGCTCCCATTTCTCTCTTTCTCTCTGAAAGTGGGCGTTGGCGTTTTTCTGAAGATGTACCTAGAATTTTCAAGGATTCATCTTTCTCACCATCAGCTGATGCTCGCCATAGGTAGGTGTATTGGGGAGAGTAGTATCAAGTTTGGGGGCCAAAAAGTGGAGTTGGGAGTTAGCCATGAGCAACTCACGAGTAACCCACGAGTAAGCCAGACCAAGTGAGTAAGCCATCACACAACGAGTAAGCTAAGTATTAAATATGAGGGCAAAAAGAAGAGTCATAAGTAAGCTATCAGACAACGGGCGAGCCATGAGTGACCGAGTAAGCTAACATTCGTGGAGTGAGCCAGTATCGAGTTTGGGGGCCAAAACGAAGTCACGAGTACGGAGTTTTTTGTAGTCGAACTCCTTGATTTGGTGTGCTGGAGAGTTTTTTGTAGGGGAAATGAACTAACTAGCTTTGAAAGGGCGAGGCCGTTTCCGAGGGAACCTCCTAGACGCTAGGGGACTCTCGACCATATACTATTCAATATTTCTGCAGCGCCCTCGAACCGAGCGAACCGAAAGTCCCTAACAACCCTTTGCCTATTTCTCTCAAATACGTCCCGAAGTCCACGAGAGTCTGTTCTTGTAATACTTGGGGGGCTCTCAAAGACTTTGATAAGCCATCCATTCCTATTCTAGACTGTTTGGAGATTTTAATAATTATTACACGGCGTACTTTTCTGTTGGGTTATTCCCAAGTAACCTAAGAATAGCACACGTCCATGTTTCGTTTCACGACACCTGTTCCAGTTGCTCTATTCCCGGGTAGCCCAGGAATAGCAAAATCGATCTGCTATTCATGGGTAACCCAGGAATGCGAGTGGGGTTTATAAGTTGCAATTCGCAGTTAACCTATGAAAAGCATGCGTTTTTAAGGCCTATTTTGGTAGGTTACCTATAAACAGTAGTATTGCAAACGAATTCAACCCAGGTTTTGTCAAACCTTGGGTTTGAATTTATCCAACTTCTGTTGGGGGAGCGGTGTTTTGTTGCAAATCGCGTTTTTCGCTATTGATGGGTTACCTGCAAATAGCACTGAATTTGTGAAACGCAATAATCTAACTGAATGTGACTAGGAAGATCAAGGAGAATTTTGGAAACATTAGCAGTCATACGAAACTTACTTAAGTGATAAAAATTAACAGTGTAACAGAGACGGGCTTTCCACTTGGTAGAACTTGCCTTTTGTAAGTAATGTGCGAAAATATTTAGAACAAACACATCCATTTCCAAGATTGTTGAAACTCGGAAAATCGACTTCTTAATTGTTCGCGTACTCACTTTTAGAATTCCAGAGACAATAATGGGAAGGGGTTTACCTAGAGTAGAGCCGGGATTCTTGCACAGAACTTACTACTGTTCTTTTTGCTAGTCGGGATGTAAAAAGGGTTACTCATATGAAATGAACTGAGTCGAACTAACAAGTGTATCGATACAGAGGGGGGTAAGACCCAAAATCTCATCAAGGCTTTATTTATATTGGCTAAGCCACGGTGATATCCCCAATTCTATCAAAATTTCTTTCCATTGTTGACTTCCAGTATATGCCCTATGGCTCCAAACTTCCTTCGAAGAGAAGCAGTTCCCGTTTATAGTAGAGAATTAAACCCTGTAAACTACTCGTCTTCGGAATAGTTCTCAAGCTCGTTCTCGACTTTATTCTCGACTCGTCGCTTAATCGTTCTATTAGTAGCCAAATATGGGAATTTGCTTAAAGAAAGTGTAACGCCCTATAGAAACATTGATGTAGGAATATCTATCAGCACGACCTAGATTTCTGACAACAGTGTATGTACGTATTATGAGAATGATGACGATACTCAAAAAATACTACTTTCCAAGCTTTGAGAACACTCAACTTCTTTTCACTCTTGTGCAGGGACGTCTTTGAAGTGCAAGAAAACGATGAACAAAAGAAACTTTGAATTCAAGAGTTCCAGAGACAAAACCCAAGAGGTATTTCATCACCAAATTATTAGCCATCTAGCAGTGACTCAATTGGCCATTTAGAGAGGTGTTGGCCAGTCTACAAGCCGTAACATTCGAGCGAGAGAGGAGTTGTGAACACGTCAAAACGACAAAATATGGTAAGATTCTCAAGCTGATGGATTCGGGCCCCCTGAATCTGGAAGTAGTGACAAAACTTGGTGAGTCATGAAAAATTGGATATTCACTTGAATTGTACCTGGACTTTGATATTCACAACTCACAAATTCACATGCCAACCATCATGTATAGACACCAAGAATAGCACATTATTATTCTACTGATACTCGGTGGTGATAGGAATGATTTGTTGCATGGATTGCTGTCATTTGATAGAGACTCGTGGCCTCGGTCATTCTTTCGGACTATTTACTCGCTTAGTGCGAAACTCTGACAGGGTTCTCAATAGATCCTCGTTATATCACCAGATGTGTTTCCATGATAAAGTGTAAGTTGTAAAGTCCAAATAAGGAAGGTGGGGTAGTTGAAAAGTTAGGCGCTGGTGGTCTCAACAAACCATTGTTATTGTTCGTTAGTCGCTAAACCTAAACCAAAGCTACCTCGTAGCTGTCAGCAGATCATTGGCAGGTTATGTGAGCGTAGGTGAAGGGGCTGGAAATTTGAGGAGTATATGCGAGGTAATAGTCAAGACAGAGGTTGGCCAATTTATTAGCTTGGTTGTTTACTCGCTAAGTTACGCCGAAAGCCCTCTCTGCTGTCAATTGATCCTTGATAATTTGCCAGCGTCATTTAAAACTTGCATGGAAGATGCGTAAGTGACAGGGTCAGGGGCTGTTGAAAATGCGGAGAGCTAGGGAGGAGCTGGGGAAATAATTGCGGGGTGATTAGACTGAACTGTTTAATCATTCACTTGCTTTGAATTTGTTCTTTTGAACTTCTGCTTTGACCACACTGAATGGTGTTTTCTTGGCAGGTTCATGACTTTAGGTCATGAGACTGTTCGAATATACGTCTTGTGAACAAGTTTAGACAATATAAGAACTTGGGGTTCTCCTTTGCAGAGCCTAGTTATGTGCAGTTTTGTTCACATACAATACAAAGCCATAAGTCACTTAGTCACTTCGGTAATTTATAGTCCGGACTATTCAAATAAGTGGTTGTAAAGAGTCTATTTCGCTTAAAGATCTACCGAAACAACCTGGGATAGTTCTCTACAAGTGATCACAAGAACACTTTGAATCTTATGATTGAGTATTCTTATAATTACCGGTAAGTGAATCAAAAGCAACAGCAGTTGGCACTAGCCCAAGATCCAAACTATTTAATCCCCATCAGTAAATTATTGAGCCTCCTCCTCCTTCTACCATCTCACCATGAACACTTTCTCTGATACCAAATGCTCTCTTCTTGGTCCCTCGATCCTACACTGCATTGATTCTTCTCATTCTCACATCACTACATCTACCTCATCATGAAGGTCTTCTCCCTTCTGTTGAGCCTCATCACAGGCTGCATGCTTGTATCTGCAAGAAGCATCAACCAAGCTCGTGACAGCATCATCTCCCGCCATTCAGATATCTTCCAGTCACGTGGTATCACAATCAATCAAAGTCACCCTCTTGTTCCTGCTCCAGCCTCCGCGGGTCATCTTCTAGCAGCCGAAATTGATCGTTTTTCTGGCAACGTAAGTTAAAAACCCCTACTTCCTCCCACCAGACGTTCAAAACGCTTACATTTAAATCACTAGTGGGCTGGACTTGTGTACAATGATCCTCCAACAAACGAACGCTTCACGTTTGTCGGAACAAAATTCGTAGTACCACCTTACGAGCTCCCTCCCAATCCACGTGATGGTCTCTATGTCACTGCCCCATGGGTTGGAATTGATGGCACTTCAGATACTCAAGCACTTTTCCAAGCTGGTATTTCAATCAACATGCAAAAGACAGGTGATAATGTCCAAGTTACCACATATGCTTGGACTGAATGGTTCCCGGAGGGTGCCATCACTTGGCCTGGCTTGGAATTTGCCCCAGGAGATCTCATCGAAGTCAGAATCTACTCTGATATCAACATGCTGCTCGAAGGTGCCGTTACTATCATTAACCACAACACTGGTATTCGAAAAGACCGAACTGTTCGTTCACCAAGCCCAGATTGGAAACTCACAGGGAAATCCGCGGAGTGGATTGTGGAGAAGGCGAGCTGGAACCCAGAAGGAAATCCATTGACCAACTTCCATGCTATATATTTCACCGACAGCTGTAAGTGCCTGGCTTTTTTCCGAGCAAAGAAGTATCCTAACTCCGAGATTCTGTAGATGCCGAAAGCAAACCTAATGATGGAAGCGGTGCCATTCGCAATATTAATATCCGGGGTGCGGACCGAATCTTCATCGTTGAAGGACCCACGGTTTGGACTGATGTCGAAATTTCTGGTGACAATGACTTTTGGTGTGCATGTAAGTTCTACTTCGCTCTATCCCATCTACTCCGAATCCTTCCTGAAACTGAGTAACCTTCCGTACTTGAACCCAATAAGCAACTACTGACTGCCGTGTCTTATATAGGGAAACCACATTAGAGTATGAGAGAAGATTCAAATCATCAGAGTCGTTTTCAGATTTCGCTTTGATACCACAAGTTTTTTGGCGTTCACGGTGGCGGCTGACTTGGATTTGTTCACATTCTCTCTGTTCTACTTTTTGGATCGCAGCTCACAGAGTCAAAATTGGGTAGTATTTGGAGAGGCTAGTTCAAATAGAAAGAACACAAAGACGTAACGAAGCAATAAGATAATGAATTAAAGGAAGACTTCAACTAAATTTTGATGATCTAATGTGCAATGATGCCATTTTGAAAGGAAATCATTCCATATGATGCAGGGGGGTCAAAACTCGTGGGCCAGCGACTTCCCACCAAATTATATGCTGAGAACTTGATTAATAACAATATGAGAAAAATAAACCTGTTGAGCTGATATAAAAGAGTGTAATTACTAGCCGTATTGCTTTAGCTATGTAACATTAAGTTGTGGTGTTGAGGAAACTAAGTGAAAAAACGCTGATTTTGAATGTGGAGTTTTGGCGGCTGATTCACGAGTTTTGACCCCCCTGGTGATGCTGTTCACCATGAAGTAATATGAAAAACAAGAGGATAAAAAACTGACTGCTTTGCCTTCCTAGTCTCGAGGTGAAAATTACAAGTGGCAGTAAATAGGTACCTCGTTCTTGCTATTCCAACCCCATAGTACACTCCAAAGTATTGACCGGATGATCGAGCTTCCTTGTTCTACAGCATCTAGGTTAAATTGTCCAAAGTATTTAGATTAATTTCCTCTAATTACTTTAGAGAGTTGGAATACGAGAGAGGTAGGCAGGCACGACCAGAAATATTTACTGCCACTTTTAATGGTCACTTCATCCCACCAGGATATGAATTTCGATCCGAGTTCTTCATTTGACATTTAATTTTCTGCTTTACTAGCTTACCATTCCTCCGGAATTGCAAGCCGAGTATGCTAGCCAATTTTTTGTACCGGTGGGATGGGAAGGAGTTAATAATCCAAAGTGGGATACGAATTACGAATCTTCACAATTTCCAGTTCTTCTGAACAAGCCGTCAGCCCCACAGACGCGCAGAAGGTGCAACTGCTTGGTATGCGTACAGCATATATTTTTCTCTATACCCTACCTGAGAATTTCTCAGCCTCTATTTGCTTGTGCTACCTCGTTTTCTAGGACTGGTTTTCTACCGGTTTTGAATTCGGATAGTTTTTCCCATGCTGACATGGAGAATTCCTCGGTAGAAGGTAGGGGTTATGAAATTGGTGGAATTTATTATTAGATGTAGTCTTCTTTGGGTTTGTTTATTCTTCATCCAAGGGGCATGGAAAGCCGATATGATAAAAAATCCCGACAAAGGACGAACAAGGTAATAAAGCACCTGCATAAACTGCTCTCTCGCACTGCATATGCTGGGTTTTCTTCGCACGCCCTGGTAACAAGCCAATGGTGCCTGGGATAATCGTTTTTACCGCCAAGTCCTGATCGACGCGTCCGCTACCGGTATTTACAATTCTAAATGTCAGCGCGTTGTTTTTACTTTTTTTGGTGTGGATTGGATTGCTAGTTTTTACTTCTTGCGTTGGTGCCACGATTGCTGGGCATGCAAACGACAGGGTGTTTGAGGGTTAAGGTTGATACTTGTTCCTTCCTTTTTGGTGAGGAGACAAGAAGTCGAGGTTGAGAGGAAAGGAGCGACCTTGAGGGCACACCCGAAAGCGGGTTAGCGCCGAGTATAAACCACTTGGGGATTCGGAATTTCTTGAGATGCCTCATTTTCTCTAGGCAACATTTGAAAAATTCAATCACAACCACTTGCGGGTGACACATCTGCACTTGTTGGTCGCTGAGGACAATGGCTTCCGTAATGTGAATGCTCACTGATTGCATAGTCAAGTTGCTTTTGTCCTTGAAAAAAAATACTAGCCAGGTCCTTACGACAGTGTATAACACCCCAATATTGGATTGTGAGACTTCTAGACGTCTAATATTGCATATGCAAACACCCCAACCTCCATGCGAACCAACAAGGAATAAAAGATCATCCGATGAATTGCTTGCTTGCTGAATATATTGTTTATTTTCGCCGATTCTCTTCCCGCTCTGCATGAAGAGTAGGGAGTATTTTGGCATTTCTCGTTTTCTTTCTTTTTCACAGATCTGCCTTCGCGATTCGGAGATCGGAATTTCATACCGGCGCGGGAATCCCTTTCAAGGGTATGGGTATGCGTTGGTAACGAGAGGACGAGGTTGAAAGGAAAGGAAAGTACCTCAGCTTGCTACATACCTTGTCCTTGGCCCTAATGTACTACACACCCTGTTTCTCTCCAACACAGAGGAGAGACGTCAGCCAGTCTTGGAAGCCAGTCATGCAAATGCGTTTCTTGTCGTCGTCGCGTTCGGCGATGAGAAAAAGCAATATTGGGCAACATGGTGGCGCGGGTAGGTCGCCGGCGTGAAGTGTTGAAAGGCACTTTGGGAAGGTGATTGGATGACGGTGTCGGTTTCGGGAAATAAGGGGAGCAGATCTTTGACGTGGGGTTGAGAGGGGGGAAGGTTGTGTGAACGGATGAGCACGGATGTGGAGATCTGTATCTGTAGATGGACAGATGTGATGTGATGTGGTTTTCGTAGAGGGTAAGTTTTAACGAGATTTGGGTATTGTCTGAGAGGTTCTGTTGATCTTGGACTATCTACGTCTTGATGTTAAGGCGGCAGTGAGTATACGTTGACAACATTGTATGTTTTGTATTGTAGATCTAGTCTAGAGATGCGATGATGGATTGCATAAGACGACGTGTTTGAGTTGCACAGTAATCCAGGTTATGACCGTTGTTGATCTCGATTCTTGAACTGTCCGTGAACTGTCCATGTCTTACTCTTTGAACCGTTTGAAAAACTGAAATGTTTCTTGTGTACGTAGATGTGATGGCATATGCGGGTATGGGATGAACTGAAACAGTCAAGTTGCAAGTGGTTTATCACTAACTTTGACGCCCTGCATCTTTTTATCAAAGCAAAAATAACGTTCAAAATGCATTTCCATCTCATGTACGTGTGGTGATCTGATTTTCAGTACACCAGATGCAATGTCAGTTCCTGTATGTGGGTGAGATGAGATGAAACGAAGTTTCGACTTGTCTAGTGGTTTTACCATTGACTGTGGCTGTGGGAAACGTCTGAAGGAACCCAAAGTACTGTGCGTAGTTTCGAAACTTTACAGCCTGCTATAAATATTTTAGCTTTGTGCTCGGCCTTTTGAGGCGGAATCAGTGTTTTAAGCTCTGTTGTTTCGAAGAAGTTGAGATGACTGCTACTATTGGTCTTGGACTCTTCTCTGGTCTTGGAAGAGGCCCAAGTAGCAGAAGTGGCAAAACAGAACTTCCTAATGCTTTGGAAAGGGGAAAGTTCGAGATTTAGACAAATGTAAACATGATGGTACTCGTGTCATTAAATGAAGTATATCCAAAATATTCAATAAATATCATAAACATTATCCCTCTTCCATATTCAAAAAAGGGCAGAATCCCAAGTTCCCAAGAACCTAACTAATAGATACAAAAAGGGTGTGAAAGGGAGCAACGATATATAAATCTCGTCGTCGTGGGTATCTGCAAAACAAAAAAATATACATAATGTTAGGACTTGTAATTCGTCCTCAAAGAATATCAACATGGACTCGTGATAAAGACCGTTCCTTTGCGCCTTTCCAATCTTCCTTCCCCGATAATAATAACGTGAATTTATGAGACAAGAATCCAAAGCCACCGACCCCTTTTTATTTTATATAACCCCCAAGAAGCCAAAGAAATAGAAAGCCTGTTCATCCTAATAGAGATGAAAGATGCATCCTTGAATCGCGCTCTGCTTCTGGTCTTGGGGCAGGTCTTGAAACCATCTGCAAAGGTGGGAGTTGAACGGGAGTTGGTGGAGCTGTCATGGATTGTGGCCGATAGTCGTGTTGATACTCTCGTGATGAGAAGTTGGACTGTCGACACGACGAAGGAGAATAGCTTGGAGACTGGAGTTTGGAATCCCCGTAGAATCGAGGGGTAAATGGTGTTTGTTGGTGATCAGATTCACTGCGGAAGGCGTTTGTGGGAAAGTGAAGCATCGGTAGGCTTGGTCTCCTGCTGTCCGTTCTTGTTGTATAAGAATGCAGTGGAGGCAGCCCGAGTCTCGGTGATGTAGCAAGACGAGGCGAGACCGAGAAAGTAGAGCCGTTGTCGGATACTAGTGATGGTGGATCATCCATGGACTCTGCACCAGAAGCCACTGATGCTGCTGGAGATGGTAGTGCTCTATCACCTCGTCGAGGTGAGTAGGCTGAGGATGTGATGGTAAGCGGTCGGCTGGCTACTGGTCTTGCGAAAGAAAGAGGCTGTCCTTGTTCATCGAAGGTATTGGTGCATGGTCCTGATGGTCTTCGACGAAGGACAAGACGCCTTCTTCGGTTCATGCTTCCATTCCACCAATTCTTCACTGCGTTGTCGCTTCGACCATGGAGTCTTCGAGCGATCTCTGCCCATCGCTTGCCCATCTCGCCCACCAAACGTTCAATCTGAAGTCCTTCCTCTGGACTGATCGGCTCGTGGTTGAGTGATGGTTTTAGATTCTGATGATAACGTTCTCGACATTGTTTAGGGGATCGAGATCCAATCAGTTGGGCAATTCTGACCCAGTTGAGTGCTCCTTGTGTGTGAACTAGCTGGACAAGGTAGTTGTCCTCCCCCTGAGACCAAGGTCCTCGTCGATGCGAAGACATTTTGAAAAAAAAATGATGTATTTGATGAGGTTTGGTTGAGATCTAGTCGGGGTTGAGGTTGTATCCACTGGAGACTAGTTTCTTTGGTCCTGAAGTAGTGGCTGTTTAGTGGTGCCTATCGGATAGTGTGAGAATCCGGGAACACGGCTCGGTTTTATTCAGTGACGCGGAGTCCAGGAGATGAAATGTTTATGAGGACGAAGAGAGGTTTTCTATGGTTGGTCTCCAGGAGCTCCGAGTTCGAAAAGGAGATTGTGATGTCAAAATCCGCCGATCTAACGATGTGCTAATAGGCTTCCCGACGATCAACGGTGTTCACGATGATCGAAGGTAGTTCTGATGTATGAAGAATGTGGATATAGGAAGTGAGGATGATGATGACTGCGGCTGTTTGCTGTTTGCTGTAGATGGGGGCTGTATGTACAGGAACGATGAATGGAAAAGAAAGATCTTGAACAAGACAGAGAGGAGAAGATCGGACGCTGGTAAGACCATATATCAGACTAAAGGACGGTGGGCACTGGGCACGGCTCGTTGCGAGAGACGGCTGAGAAGGTGGACCAATGGTGCCGGTGTCGTGGGGGGGGGAGTGCGAAGTGAACAGCGCGCACGCCAAATGCAACGATCAGGCCTCCTGAGCCCTAGCGATGATCTAGGGAGGGGGGATGAGGGGAGGGGCTTTCCTTGGAGTGCATCAACTACTGCTAGCACCAGCTAGGAGGTGAGAACAGGGTAGGGTCCCGGGAGACAAACAGGGGAGATGTGCCACCTGGATATTGAAAAATGACGATCGAGAGCCGGGGACGGGATGGTGTTTAAAATGGCAGAGAAAAGAGCAGCAGAGGGCAGACACGGTCCAGCAGGGGGCTTTTACGCTCATAGGGAGGGGAGAGCAGCAGATGAGGCTGGCCCAGGAGGCACAGGCCGTTTTCGCCCTTGAGCTCTTGCAGTCGTCTTCTTGTTCATAAGCTTATGCTTGTGTGTGAAGCTCTTTCTCCGGTTGGGTCCGCTGGGACTGGAAGCCAAATCGGGCTGGGGACCGAGAATGAGATCGCGGGTTGTACGATTGATAAATGTCGGGCCCACTGGGGCGCTCTTTCCATGCGTGCGTGAGAGAGACTTCAGTCACGGTACAAAGGTCGCAGGTAGGTAAGAGGTAGGAATAGGAGAGATATCGTGCCACAACACCAGAGGGAGTCTCTCATCACCCCTCATCCCCGTCCCGGTCTCTCAACCTTTGGAGGCTGGAGCAGCACACTGGTACTCACTCTAGGGTCCCAGGACAGCAAAGTGAGAGCACAGAACTGGCCGGGTCCGGATCCGGTGCAGGGTGAGAAATGGGGAAGTTTTGGCAATGGGCGTGCTGGCGCGCTGGCGTTGGGGTTGCGTCCGGAGTCTGGAGCACTGGCGTCGTCTAGCACTGGTCTGATGGTGGTTCGAAACAGGTACGAGTACGTCTGCTTTGAGGGCTTATCAAGTAGTAGTAGCGTAATGCTATCTCGCACCAGTGAAGATACTGGTGGCGGATAACCGTAACCGTCTCAGGGTGGAGTTTGTTGACGTAGGCGGTTGAAATCGAAATGTTAGTGTTAGCTGTTAGCAGTAGAATGGAAACCCATCGTTGAGGGTCGTTCAGGAGAGGAGATCACGGGCTCTCGCTCGTCTCCAGACGACTCCACCGAGTCCACTGTTCGTGATCATTCTCAGTAATTGACGAGCCACACAGACAACGGCCAGAGAGTGCCAAAGACCCGAATGCCAGACCCAGCAATCGAGAGTCCCCAAAGCAAAAACAGGACCCACTGCAGACACGGTACGCCCTGTGGCACCGTCGAGCGTGTTTCCTCTTCCCGGTTGATCCTCACGGGAGGCGTTTACAAAAACCACTCAGCTGGGACCCAACTCGAATGGGGCCGAGGCAAAGGCGTCACAACCACCCCCTCAACAGTTGCTAGTCGACGAACTGACTAAACGTGCTACTTTGTCCCAACATGGTAATTGTTCTCTTCCAAAAAGCAATAAAACACCTCATCGTTTCTCCACCCGTTGTATTGCCGATGCTCAAAACTAGAGGAAAACTAGCGAGAACAGCGCCGGTATCTGACACAACAGCCAGGAGAAACCATGTAGGGTACGTCCGTAAAGCCAACAAATTCGAGATGGCACAGGGAGAGAAACATTACAGCAGAAGTCCCTTGAACCTCAAAAAATTATCCATCTCGTGGTACATCTTACAGAACTTGGGATGCAAGAAGAAATGCCTGATGCAGTTGAATTAAAAGCCCTCGCTTCCCATTCTCCCCATGGCCAACGGTTCTCGGAGCAACAGTCAAAGTTGGGCAGAAGCTCCGAAGTCCAGCTCCTCGGTTCCTTTATCCACGTGCGATCAACGACATCGATATGCACGTTCCACACCCACCGGAGTAAGCTGCTTAAAATCCCATCTTCAAAGCTTCTTCAAGCTACATGGAAAATACTTCCAACACCGTCCGAAGACAAGGCCACTGGCTTGAAACTCTAATTGCGCGCTCCCAGCGTCATGATGACTATTGCGGTCATATTCTGCGATGAAATCATGGCACCTGGTACACCTGGCATCGTATATTGGGCACTGTTATTTGTAAGCTGCAACTCTCGATGGAACCCACCGTGTCAACGACGGTGGCCAAAAGAAATGGCGACGCCAACACCGCCCGAATAGGAGATGGTTGCCGGGCGATGCGATCTCTTTTCGCTGGACTGCTCTTTAGCCGCCGCCACAAGAGGGCGTTGGGATCAAGACCCTATGAGCCACAGGGCCTGGCCGCTCTGGAAATTGCCAGCACGACCTAAAAAGGGCCACCTCCCCCATAAAACCCCTACAGGATAAGGACAAGGGTGACTTGAAAGGGAAGAGATTTCGCAATAATTCCCAGCAGGCTCTAAACAGTTTAGGGTCGTCCTGACCACCAGGGCCTATGGGTTGCAGGAGGGGGAAACTGCAGTCAAGCCACTTGCACCCACTGCAATTGTCCCAGCACTCCTAGAAGGACAAAAATCTAGTCGTTTACTAGAATTGAATTGATTTTCCAGTCTTGGTTGAATAATTCGGGAAGCAGAGTCGACTTGGAGGAACATTTATAACTCCTCGTGGGCTCGTAGTTCAAGTTGTTTCCAAACATCCCTCCACCTCCAGCTTTCCCTTCCCATCGCCTTGCGGCTTCCAGCAGATCCGTTCGGGGCTGCTTCCCAAAAAGCACCCACGTTCCGTTGCCCGACCAATATCTTGGGAACTGGGCGCATTGTCAAGGACGGCTATCCCGGAAGCTTTTTACCAGCTTCTTAACACCAGAAAAGAAGCTTTGGGAAATCATGAGACTTGACAGGAGGAAACCGTGACTTCTATTTTCGTCATCCCAGTCATGACAAACAAATAAACTCTTTTTCGTTGCATGGGAAAAACTTCTTTCCTTTTGGCCGTCCTTCGCAAAACAATGCCATGGTGAGGCAATCCTAGGCTGGCTGAACTCGCATGGTAATTTTCAAAAAGTTCCAAGCAATATGCCCACCAAGATGGTAAGATCCCACTTAGGGTCTGCATTGTCCATGACGGGAATCTCACCAAATCTCCTAGCGCAGATCATGAAAGTGTGAATTGATGCTTCAGCCTTGCAAGCACACTGCGTGCTCGGGACAGGTGCAGCAATACACCACCTACACGTGAGTCTATAGTAACTCGAGAAGTATCATAATGTTGCTTGTTATTCCTCAAACCCTATCTTCTGATAGCTTGTTATGGCGCCTCTTCAGATATTGCGTACTTGGCGTTACTTCCGCTTTTCGCTCTGCTTCATATGTCTTTGATAGCTGTCGATAGGCGATCAGACATACTTCCCGTGCTTCTTTCTCCATCTCTTGTTGCTGACTCGAGCGGCGGCTGTTGTTCTTCATGCCCCCTTTGGGCGCAGTCTTTGGATCTCAACCAGTTGGAAGGTGCATATGCCCCTGCATGGCTTTGAAATTGCCGCACGTACGTTGGCTTGGTTGAAAATTGTTTGAACCTGGGCAACTTTATGTCACGATACTGATCAGGCTTAAGATAATCGTCCCAAGAATCACCATCAATAAATCATGCGAAATGTATTTCTGGACACGGCTTGAAAGTTGCCAGGGGATTCTCGTGTGTGTTTCCTCAGCTGTCTTTCGCCTCCGGCTTCGCGCACAGAGGATGGGGGTGGTAGGACGGTGTTCGTGGTACTTGGTGACAAGGTCATGCAAAGGAGAGAGCTCGAGGATGTGGAGGGGGGAAACAGAGGGTTGGGACTCCCTCGAGCTCACCCCTGCTGGGGAGCATTCAGCATCGTGCCGCGGACAAGGACTGGGGTAAAAAGAGACATGGTCATTGATGTTGTGCTGATAGCCCCACTCATAAACCCTGGTCCCAAGAGCATGGGGCAAGTCGCCGACCTCAACGAAGCAGTGCATCGTCACACTGCTGGATCCTCGGATCGTCGTGAGCATTGGTCGTGACTCGCTGGAACGTGCAGACTGGAGGTGGTATTACAGATGGGAGCTCGACGGGTTGAACAAATCAGTTACTCCTCATCGTGAAACGACCGACCGCTTTTCATCCGATGCCCTACTCCTGCACAACAGAAACACACCGGAACCACGAGGGGAAAAACTTGAGTGACTTTCTCAAGAAATTTCAAGTCTCCTTGGGTCTTGAGGGTGTCCAAGGCTCTTCAAAATAGCAACATAGACACAACATCTAATAATCTTCATTGGTGCCCCCTTGGGAAAGAAAGTTAGACTTTTCCATCCGAAGTTGGAAGCCAGAACACACGGCTTCCCAGCTACCTTAGCCAACAATATCAAATTGGATCGAGAAACCTGCCGGCACTCGCCGTAACAGAAGAGAAGGCGCCACGAACGGTGACCTCCGGTGGCATTGTAATGTATTTGTTTTTGTTTCTTGTGGTGAGAGGGATTTGGAGTGGTTGTTCCAAACAAGAAGCGGCGGCACAAAAAACCGTTGAAGGGACGGGTTGGAGTCAATGCGCGACGTGAAGAAATAGAGTGCAGTCACGCAGGGGGTCTGATGATTGATGAAATCCCACGGCTCAGGACCTTGTACTTGTCTGGATTCGCTCGCACAAGACCCGGGCCCTCGCAGAAGAAACGACTTTGTTTGTACTTCCTATCAACAATAGAAACCCCGTTGATCAAGACGACCATTGCTCAATTTCAAAGCGGAATAAACATAACCGTTGAACGATTCCTTTCACACCTGCCAATTGGCTGGCATGGCAAAGGAAGCCCCGAGGATGCCAGACAGCGGCTCATCGGGAGACTGGCCCACCGAAACCAAGGCTCAATATTGAACCGTCAGTATTCGGAAACGTTTATTTTAGTCAGACGGCAAAGGCTCACGGCTTTCTTTCGATCTTTGACCCTGGACGATGACTCGCCACCACATGTCGTTGGACGGTTGACCAACGCTCGCTACCACCTGTCAATTGTGTAGCTAAATTTCATAAGTACCAAGTCACTGACTTGCTCTTTTGGCAGTTCGAGCCTATTTTGATCACTCACGCACTGGCATTTCCCAACGCAACTGAATTCCAGAGTAGCTAATTTGATCATAACAAAACATAGTATGCCGTAATCGCTTGAAACGGCAACTCTGTGTGTTTATTTGCAAGGCATCTCGCTGCCCGAAAAGTCCCCCACGAAGTTATTGGTGGTGTTAGGTGGTGCCAAGTGGTGGAAGGATTGAATTGGGAAGGGAAAATGAGAGATCACCTGCTTCGTTCAACCCCCTGGTGGCACCACAAATATCCTTATGAGGCTTGCAGACGCTGCAGATTCAGTCTGGCCGAGAATGTGGAGAAAGATTCAGACAGGTTCCTCCCATCGAAACAACAAAAAAGAAAAATGGTGCAGGCTTGCAAGGAAATGACTAGGTCCACTGAACCTCGAACCCAATTGCGCATCAACAGGTGACAGATCTCCTCCTTTCCCCAGTTCCCCGTCCCAGGATGAATCCACCAGCGGGGTTCAAAGAAGAGGTTTCATGTCTCTTTTCTTTTGCGATTGGATAAATGGCCCCACTTGTGATGAGGTAAGATTTCGTACTTGTTTGTTATTCCTTTCCCACTTTTGCAAATCGAATCTGTGTTGAATCTGGGCTCCCACGCGCTCACCCTGTCATGCTGGTCTTTTCCCTGTTTTTGCTGAGCGGCTCCTCGAGATCCGATAAATGACGGGCTTGTCATGTAGATCATGTGCATGGTAGCTTCCTCCAGCCTCCAGCAGCCGCTCAGATGTTTATTAATGAGAATGCATGAAGAAAGCTATTCTTAGATATAATTCTGTATGGTGGGATGAGAAATTGAAGGAGGGATGTAGGAACGGAAGGTAAAATGACGAACGGCCTGGCCTGGAGTTTTCCCAGTCCTGATTGGCATGACTTTGAGCATCACAATTCCGTATCATCGCAGCAAATTTGGTTGGAAGAATTGATGAGGGTGCATCGCATCGAAACAGGCTGGCTAGGACATTTTTCTCGCTTTGAAAAGGTGTGTGGCAATTCGTCCAAGAGGAGCCAGTAGTCGAGTCCAATGCCCTCCAGCCGTGCCAGTTGAAGGAGACAAAGCAGCTGGAACGGGCAGTCGGAGACAACATCAACAAGGCGCTATTCGTCCAGAGGTATCGCCGCTGCGGTGTGCAACGACGCAACGCAACCCTCTCTGCACCTGCAGTGGTGTGGTGTGCAGATGCTGCATGCGTTCGACAAATGGGTGGGATACAAGGTAATCATGACCAATGTGCGGGGACACCGTTAGAAAGGACGTGTGTTTGAGAAATGGTGGTGTTTTGCTCGCCGAGTGGCTGACGGGCTGAGGACTGATTAGCATTGAAGGGGTTGAAAGTGCGAGAAGCGAGTTTGATGGGTCCATTAATAGTTTTCAAGCAGATGGCGGGGGTTGAGTGGATGGAGGAAGCGAATGGAGAAGTTCAGACGAATTGAGTTGAGAACTCCACAGCTTTGCCGTAGAGTAAATTGCAAGGCTTGGAAGTGACAGGCCTTTGTGACCAGACCATGTTGTTGTGTATGAGGATATACTTCTCAGCAAAGTGGAAGAAGAGAAGAGGTTTTGTGGGAGCGGATTTTGATATGGCACGTGCATGTATTACCTAAGCACCCATGCAAAATCCAGCCCTGTGGACAATAAAAGCGGCAGTAAATTTCTGGTTCGCACCTGCCTACCTAGCTCGTTGTTCTAACTATCTAGGGTAGTCCAAGTAAACTGCCCTAAACATTTAGAACAATTTGAAACCAAATAGCTAGAACAACGAGCGAGGAAGGGCAGGTATAAAGTTGATGTTTCCTGCCGCTTTTATGGAGCCTGCCCTGCAACCCATGAGGCTGGGGGAAAACGTTATCTCCAGCACCAGCCTCAAGCTAATCTTTGATATCTGAATAACTTCCAGTGCAAGTAATGCAGCATATCGCCATGCAGGAATCAATACCTACCCCAATCTTGCCCCCAACAGCAACAGCAACAGCACCATCGCCATCTGTGCCCCTCCCCGATACAATGAAGGACGTTGTCATGAGCGATGCGACGCCAGACCGGCCAGCCGTTTGTGCCCTCCGCTCTCATTTGATATTGGGAAATTCTAACACCAGCATAGTCCCCAGCAGTCGGCGCAATCACAAATGCTCCCAGTCCAGCACCTCCACGAACCGGTACACCTGTCCGGAATACTAATGGTAACGATTCTACCTCAAGAGCTACCTCGCAACATCCCGATCCTGCCCCTACCATGCCCAAGGAAGCCCCTCCTCACGGTGCACCCACAAGACAATATTTGAATGGGAAGGTCACTGGGGTTCTGTTGGAAGGTATGAAGCAGATTGCAAAGGACCAGTAAGTGATGTGCGCCTAGGGAGACTTTGGTGTTTATGCTAATTAATTGATCGCAGACCGAAAGATCCTTTGCGGGTTCTCGGAGAATATCTCTTACAACGGTCTAAAGAGCTAGAATCATGAGGTGATTTTTTTGTATCGGACACTATACCATTTGGGTGGGAAATAGCATGACAAGCTTGGGGGTTTAATGGTGTTCTGGTTTACGTGGTAGCTTTGTAATTTTGATACGGAGTCACAATACGTTTCCACTATCTCAAAATTATATTACGGGGTAGACACAAAGTGGAGTAGATCAATCACAGGACTACGGGGATGATATTTTTGCTTTGGAATTCCTATTTATCAAGACCTACGTGTCGTAGACGGCCATCAATGCAATTGTGCCCATACCATACCCCAAACTCCATGCCAAACCAGTAACACCATTTTCGTATCGACATTACACTTATGCAACCATGGTGCTGGCAGTGGCGCTCTCGTATCTCCAGGTTGGTGGTAGGACACCGACCGTCTTGTAGTAACGGGAGAGACGGTGGATTCGGGACTCGATGAGAATGAGACGGAACTTAGAGTCCTTGTCCTTTCGGTTACGCTCGAGGTGCTTGCGGACGGCAACAGCCTTGAGTTATGGAGATTAGCAGAGTACCAAATGATAGGGCTAAATGTATGCGAACCTTCTTGATCAACATGTAAAGGTCCTCTGGGATTTCTGGAGCGAGGCCTATTCATTTCACTCCGTCAGTCAAAGACCAAGCAGAGGCAGTATTTTATATTGCACATTGGTAGACCACCCAAAGGTGATCTCCATGTTAACAACTGGATCATATTTGTTGTATCGTACCATTAGACTTGAGGATTCGGAGAATCTTGTTACCTATGGAAATTGTTAGCGCAATTCTGCGGCATGATTCCAGAGGGACAATTGACATACCAGTAACAACCTTGACTTGTGCGATACCGTGAGAATCTCTGAGGACGACACCGATCTGGGATGGGGTTGCGCCCTTCTTGGCCAACTTGCAGATTTGGTCGACAACAGTCTCTGGGGTGGTCTTGAGCCACGCTGGAGGAGTGCGGGAGTATGGGATGGCGGAGGCTGATATGCCCTTTCCGTTGCTATGAAGACGACCCATGATGAATTAGTTGGTTTGTCGAGAGGTTTGTCGAGAGTTGGCTGGTCTTTTTGCGATAACTTTTCGAGAGGTTATCGTGAGGTTGAATTCAACTTAATTTTCTGTGTGTCGCTTATTTGTCGTATTCACGTGATAAACGCTCGAGCCCCGCGCTAAGCTTGTTTTGGTATTTAGCTTTGAAAAGAAAATTCTGAGCTCTCGTCCCAACCAAACTTCGACACCATCACCAAAACTTCATGATCATAGAATCTGATGCGCGCGCCTGCTCGATGGCCGTCAATTGAACCTGATACAGCACTACAATAACCCATTGCTTGCGATGCAATTAACCCCATACGGTAAGCACCTTTTCCTCATTCTCAGCCTCAGCCCGACGAACAATTCATAATGATGATACTCCAATTTTACTTATTTTCTGGTACCTCTTGATTTAGTCTCTCCTGCGGGAGATGGCGATGATCTAAACGGACTTCTGATATTTTGTTCGATCCATGTTGGCTTGAATGCAGATATTTTCAAATTCCTGAGCTAACATTTTCAAAGACAGGAAAACGTGACCCAACCCGGCCCTCTTCTGGAAATTGCTTTGATACACGGGACCAAAGAGGACTGTCCACCATCCCACTGGCTATTATCACATTTATATCAATTTTAACTTTATCAATTGTTTTCTCTACATTTTTCCAGCGCGTTTGACTTTTCACCCTGTCTTTGCTGCACGTTCATCCCAAGTCCATCTCAAGTGAAACGACTTAGTTCAGACACAGCATGCACATGTACTTTGTAATTAATCTCTCGAATCTTTTCACCAATAGCATTTCCCTTTCCGTACCACCTTGTTCACAGAACCTTGGAAGGGCTGAAAAAAGGCGGCATCTTTCTGAAAAGCTCTGGGTTCCCCACTGAACGCCCGGCGCTCGGACAAACCGCCGCCTTTTTCCGATCTCACCACCACCCAGGGCACCGCACTGCAGCAGCAGGCCAGGGCCAGGGGCTTCAAATCCCCGCAACAATCATCCTACTGGCTTGACTTCTTCTGGCGATATTTAACGACAATTCCCGCTTGTGGCGTTCACCGCCCAGGAGGGGCCCAGAGGTTCTAAAATAGACACTGCCTTGCCAATTGTTCATTATTGTTTACTATCACGGCCCATGCCAATATGTAATGACTTCAAAATCTATCAACTGTGGCCAGCTGAATCGAAATCACAATGATACTCTATCCCCGCCGCAAAAATACGAATACCAGGGCCATGCGGGGAGGGGAGGTACATCCATCCATTCGCCAACCGCTTGAATACTTCCCTCCTGCAACCGTTCGGTGATGATCAATCAGGAAACAACACCAGAACGCTCACCGGTGGCCCTTTTTTGTCTTTCCCTCGTTCCTTACCCCCACAGGCCAGCAAAGGGCACCTACACACGTCCTGTACCCTACCGTACCTCCGTCTGAGAGCATGGAGAGGTTCGTGGGACGGCAGGCGCTGCGAAGTCGTTGAGCCAGTCACCACTGACCAGATCAACATGAGACACATCGGGAAATATTTCATAAAATCTGAGAAGTGCAATCTTTACTACTGCAGGAGTACATATGCTTTGAGTCTAGACTAGTCCATGCCGTCCTGTAGAGAAATTACTCGAACTCAAGCCCTAGCCTGCACCACTGAATCGCTCCAATCTGATATAAACGGGTGCTAGACTTTAGCGTCCACCCTTAGCCCTATTGAAATTAATAATATTTTATTTTATTTTCGGAGACTATTCTTTGATCCAAATCGGTAGCTCCCGTTGTGGGCTTGAAAGCGGCCGTTTAAAATGAGTCCTTTGGGACACAATGTGGATTGGCTCAACACCTGCAATTCGTCCAGGTACGAGAAAGTCCAGGCCCTCTTGACGAACCCTGTGGAAAAAGACTCTTCCCCATGTTATGAGTCGTACACAGAAGAGTAAAGTATCGTGCTTTTCATTCTCGGTTGTGTCTCCAGATTACCGAATGCGAAAGATGAAAATTTTTGATTTGAAAACTCCAAAGGGGGTATTTTTTGCTTCTGCGTCTAGTCCCTCGTATCTCGAGCCCTTCAACTCCCTTCCACCACCTTGTCACCCCTTCAGTTCGGATCACACCGACCCGTAAAGATCGAGAATCTTGAACAATGTCTCTCATCCAGCCTCATGGCTTCCCGAAATGTCTTTTCATAATTTTGCCTTGGGCCCGGGTACCGCAACCAGAAGTCCACCACCACCATTTTCCTTCTTAAATTCCACTTCCTGACAGTCTTCTATCGCGACACCATTTGCGAATTGGGCTACCACGAAGTCTATGGGCTTCTCTCCAATAACCACCATTGGTGCATGCCTATAAAATTTGGAATTAGCCTTGCCTTGTTTACGTAGAGGAAATATCAGAAAATACATACCAAGTTCCCGCTCCATAAGTCACAGCTTGCGAGCCATTCGCCAAAAAAGCCTTAACCTTCCTCAAATCAGGTAATCCCCTTCCTGGATACCTTCCAAACTCCCCATTCGTACTCGTAGGAACAGGTAACCCTTCATCCTCCACCGAAGCGTCCAAACTCGGCGCCACAATAACAAGATATCTCGTCCTCTCCTCCTCTTTCTCTAAAAGTCCTAGCGGAATAAAAGTCTGCGTCGTAAAAGGATGTCGTTCCAAAATTCCAACCTCAAAACATCCCGGCATTCCCTTTTTCGAGGAGGGGATAAGAGATCTAGGTGCGCAAACAAACATATTCATCACCGCTTTCCCTTGTCTCTCTGCACCGTAGAGGTTCCTCATATGCGTGACATCTAGGTATTTGAGTGCGCTTCCTTGGTTTGCTAAGACGGCTTTTGGTGGGAGGTCTTGTAGATGGGGGTGGGGGGTTAGAGAGGGTGAGGGGTTCTCTATGACTGTTCCGAATTGAGCGAATGCATTTTGAGTGAGGGTTTGGATTGGTATTGTTTCATTTTGAAAGGGGAGGGGTATTGTGAGAGGCATGGTGTGTTGGTTAGAGGAGCGGTATTTCTTTGTTTTTGATGTCATTCCGAGATTGGAAGGAAATATCTGGCACGTGATTGTGATGAACAAATAAAATTTTGATAACTTATTTTTGGAATAATGGAATTAATACTGTATTATATTCTGTTATTGGTGCTTCACGAATCACTGTGCAGTTGCTAGTTGAGTCTACGTGATTTTCTGACTTGACTTATGTTTTTGGTTATCACTATTCCCTCCCCTTCTTGTCACTACTCCCTAATTCTGAAAATGAGTTGGCTTCGAGAAAAACTGTCTTTGGATGGATAATAAAAGTTGGAGTAAGTAATTCTAAATTATCTTAAACAATTATAACAATTCAAAATTTACCTAATGGTTGGTACAAGCAACTTTGATTCTCTCAATAAAACCGGGACAATGAGAAAGGTCGATGATTTTTACTGGCTCCTTTATTGTCCATCATGAGACTGTTTTAATTCTCTTGGTCGGTCCAGGGCAGCAACCATTTTCATTCTCATATCTAAAAATCTTTAAAAAAGCAATTGGAAAAACTATCCCGACTCTCCTACAAAGTCTTTGCTAACCATCTCCATCCAATCAGCACCATGTTTCCATATTCACCTCTTTAGCACCATCACAAATTCCGCTGCGTTACATAGCAACCATACCAATCATCCCGCTACAAGGTCTTTGAAATATACCCCGCTTGTGCTAAATGCTTGGGACAACCCTCCAAATTTTCTCAGAAGAACTTCAAGCATACTATTAAATCTTTCCAGCTACTTAGAACAACCATCTCTGTTTCACCAGCCTGGACATACAGCCGCGAGCACGAAATTCGACTGTGCTTCAAGATTCGACAACAGAAACACAACGCAAAACCTCCTAACGAACGTCCGTATCTCCATCAAAGGGCCCAACCTTATGGCAATTAGGAGGCTAAAACATGGTCTGGGTACGTATTTGCCTAGGTTCCCCTTCACACAATGAACTAAATAGAGAGACCTGGAAAGGGTTAACATTCAAGTCACCAGCAAGCGCATAGAAGGGCTCCTTTAATCTGTATCTCTCCAAAAGTTTGCAGGCTTGAAATTTTTGCCTTCTCGATCGTCTTCAAGTAAGCCAAAGATCGATTGATCCTAAGTCCACCTCCACATTTTTAGATGGTCAGAGCAAGTTGAGAACCAAGGCACAAAGCAGGAGTGACATTTGAGCAAAAGTAACAAAGCAATTCATCGAAGTCAAAATCAAAATCGAAACCAAGTCATGTCACTCACACTCGAAGCCAAACCTCCGAGAACATACAATCACCAAGCCATTTCAGAAGTCATCTAGATACCGTCATAAGTTCATAGCCCAAAAGAAGTAACGCCAGTTTTTCTAGAAATGTGCCTGATAAGTATGCAGAGTGGAGACCCCAACTCAATGCTCACATCCCGAAAGTGAATTCATTGCTCTAACCAGCAGTCTATATCAAAAAAACCAAAAAGAAAATTGAAACCAAATAGAAGAAGAAAAGTAATATCCAATCCATGTGCCCTCGAAACAAAAATAACGAAAATCTCTCGGGTATCTAGCAAATATGTTTGCTCACTTGCTCACTTGCTTGCCAAATCCACACTGAAAAAAGAACTACCAGATATGCAGATTCCAACTCACACCCCCATCCAGGAAGAAAAAAAACAGACAGACTCCAAGAGAGATGCAATGTCTCCTCTTATGTCGCCCTCAAAATCCTTATTCGAACTCCATCGCTGCAAAGAACGCTTGCTTCATAACATCAACCCCCTATCCAACCAAGGTGATCTTGAAAAATTCTCTAAAATGTTGTCATGTCCCCCCATACCCATCCAATCCAATTGATTTAAAAAAAAAAAACTCCAAATACAACCGCAAACAGATGATTTTTCTATAAGTAAATATCCCCACCCTCATTAGCAACCCATCTACACCACGCCTCCCCATATGCAGACTCCAAATCCCGCACCCACCTCCTCGTATCAAACAAGGCACAGCTCCACCGGCTATCGAATAATAATTTTCGAAGCTCTGCCAGTCTCCCGAGACCTTCCATTTGCCCGGAAGGCAGTCTACGGAAGGACATGCTTGAAGCAAGAGTGGTTGCGAATTCTTCGTATTGATCGTCGTCTCTAGCAATCAGTTCCTTGGCAGCTTGGTTCCCTTCTTCGCCGCGAGGAAGAGCACCTTTCAAGATGGATGCCGCCATACGAGAGCACATCTTGTATTTGTATCGGGGAAGTGTGAGAATCGGTGTGCTCGACCATAAAACATCTGCCGCTGTCGTGTGTGCATTGCATTCCGGCGTATCCAAAAAGAGATCGCACACTCGCGCCCTAGAGATGTGTAGATGTTTTGGTGCAACATCCGTGAACTTGATGCGCTCCGCAACACTTTTTCCGGCCCAGTCCTCTGCTGTGCGCTTGAGATTACTCTCGCCCAGATCCGGAAATCGAAGTAGCCAAAGTATAGCATTCGGAACTCTATCCAATATTCTCAACCATGTTCGAAATGTGGTAGGCTCAATCTGACAGTAGGTTAGCATTTTATTCTCATAATTTTAACGAAATAAGACACCACTAACCTTATATAACTGGTTGAAATTACCAAGAATAATCGTCTCATCGGTGATCTCGGGGAATATCTCCTTTCTCATCTGCCATCGTTTGGTCTGTTCTTCTTCCCAAGTTAAACGCTGCCCAGGGGGCTCCGATTGGGCGTGGTCGCAGCAGAAGAAAGTATCGCGACAGAAAATAATATTCTCAGAATACACCCAGTCATCATCCTCGTGGTATTGCTGATCTAGCACCTGATCTTCCAGATCGAGATTACGTCTCCAAGGACGAAGCGTATCCGGTGGGATAGCTACCTCATCTGCCAGTATGTAATCACACCATTCAGCACCCAGAGTTCCCGCGAAGCCCATGAAAGACATCTGAATAGGCGCTGGACGTGCGGCAAACACTTCATTCCTGGCTCCTCTAGTATAACCATTTAAATTAACCAGAATATGTATCTCGTCCTTAACAATCTGATTAACCAAACGATCAGCTGGCCACGTGCTAGCGTCATGGAAAACTGGTGCCTCTCGTTCGATTTGCTGCCTGTGTATAGAGTTGTCACTAGCTGTGGTAGCGTAGCAGAAGGCCTTCGCTCGAGAGGGGTTGTGGAATCCAAAAACAGATTGCATCCTAAACAAATTTGTTAAGATAATGATAGACAATGGAGCGTGGGGTACTTACAGGTGAGCTAAAGGATGGTTATTGAAATCAGAAGATACATAACCAATGTTGAGATGAGGAGATGGAGGAGGAGGTGGTGGAAATACCGATGAGGGCATCCAAGGCGCACGAAGCGTCGAACAAGATATTCTGAGAGCATTGCGCTGTGAGATCATGCGAATATCCTTAGCGGACAGCGGGCAAGTAAACGTGTGGAAGGGAAGAACGGTAGGAGCTGTGGGAACAGACAGGCTACCGGGAAGCTGTGGCCTGGGATAGAACGAGCCTGGAAGCTGCTTATTGTTGACGTATTTGTCTTGGTACCAGCGATGCATAGCTCTTTTCATGGATCGTTCGATAAGTCGGACAACCCGTGATCCTTCCCATCGATGGCCTGCCCAACGACCGAGAGCCATCTGCATATTGCTCTTTTTCTCCGACACCCATCGTCCACCGGTATCAGCAGTCTCTAGTTGTCTAAGAAGTTGATGAAGGGTTTGCTCTTGAAGAGTTCCACGTCCCCATGCTGAGCCTTCCTTGAGCTGCTTCGCAACAATGTCGACAACAGACTTCATCCAACCCCCACCAGAGCCATTCATTCTGGCCTCAATGAACATCCCCTTCTCGTCAATATGCCAGCGATCTTGCCTTCCATTATCGAGAATTACCCCGCCACGTCCTGCCCAATCGCATACGGAATTGAGAGCGTTTGCAAGACCACATACTGCCTCAGCAAAATCAGGACTCGAAGCTACAGCACGGCGATAATACGCAATGGCATCACTCGTTCGGCCTTGGTCTTTAACAGCATTTGCTAGGTTGGCTAAAGCTATGTCGAACGAACTATCACATGCAACTGCCTTTTCGTACATGGAAATAGCTGCATCAAGTTTGCCGATATCTTTGAGTAGACTTCCGAGGTTTGTATAGATGTGTGCATGCCGTGCGTCGAGATTGAGTCCATAGTAGTAGTAAGCAAGAGCTAAAGCAATGCCACTCCCGGGAACAATTGGGACCGCACCCATGCCTGGTAGGACTGGCATGGCCGCGGGGTTATTTTGGACAGCAGAACGAAACGCCGATGGATGTTGAACACTGGCGAGTAGAATTCCAACGTTATTTGCAGTTGATGGACTGGGTTGTAGCGAAAGTGATAGATAGTAGAGCGCTAATATATCACCAACGCCAGAGGGCATCCGAGATATTCCTTGTGGTGAGCTGCTGTTGGACATAGCATCTTGGAAGATTTTAGCTAGTGAAAGAAGGGAGTTGCTTGTGGTTGAAATGGCAGCCTTTCGCGCAAGACCCTCTGGGACATATCGAAGTCCTGGCAATTCTCCATTTTTGGCAAACACTAGTCTTGCTGTTTGCAGGGCTTTATCTGGAGGCAACAACAACGGGGTTTGTGAATCTGGCGCTGATGGCTGTCTAAATTCCCCTGGCATTCCGGACTGACCATCTAGGGAGAGCACGCTGACAATTTGTCGTATGAGACCAGGTATCCCGTGGAAACTTCGACCGGCACTGATGAGAACTGCATCTTCAAATGCCTTGGACGCTGCATTGATGTCGCCAAGTGCGTACAACATGTTCCCCTTGGCGTGTACAAGAGCAAGAATCCGTCCATTCTCCGAGCCCGGCACGGCGAAGCCACTCGAGCCAAAACCCGGCTCCATGGAAACATCTTCACCGTTGCGCACATGAGGCGACCGGAACATATTTTCGCTATCGCGATCATAATCTAGGGCAAGATTCTCCGAGGACGTTCCAATAGATGCACAAGACTCACGGTCGGCGTTGCTGGAAGTTTCGCTGATATGATCATGTGATTCCTCGGATTTTGGCAATCTGAGTTCGCGTTCTACAAAATCAATGATACCAACAGCCTCCTCACCGCGATTGTTTCCACATAGCAGCCCAATGAGATGCTCCACAGCTTCAAAATAACTTGGCCGAAGTTTAACTGATTGCATCCAATGCCGCTCAGCTTCCTGGCGCCTATTGAGGCATAATAATGTGGCAGCAAGATTTGATATCGCTTCCACATGTCTGTTATTGTTGTTTAGTGTTGCACCAAAATGTGAAGGAAGAAAAAAAGGCAAGGCACTTACTTAGGATCTATAGCAATGATCTTGGAATACCAATCAAGAGCATTATGATGTTGTTCCAGTCCGTAAGCTAGACATCCACCGAGCAGCATACCATCAATCCAATACCAGCCACTTTGTTCGCATAAACTGGTGAGTAGGTCAAGTGCTTCTTTTGCCCTACTAAGAGGGGAACCAGACAGGTGGTTCAATGATTGGAATGGGGAAGCATATGGACCCAGCTCCTGGTTGGTGGATACTACCTGCGGTACTTGACCTGAGCTATCCCCTGGCCAGCTGTTGTATTCCCGATTTACAAATTGTCGAGGCGTTGGTCGGGATATTTTGCTAGATCGTCGAGCATTGTTTGCATCACTTGCGTCCCCATTCATGCCCATCCACTGAGAAGTCCCCAAGTAGGACGCTGGTTGACGGGGCGGTTTTGGATAAATGCTGGGCTTCCCGTACGGTTTCGAACTCTGAGATGGATTTGCTAACCTACTCTCTCTTTTCGATTGTTGGAGAAAAGCTAGTAGATCAACATATATGGTATGAGCCCACGACAGCGTCTTTTCCGGAAACCTATGATTGTTATTGGCTCTATTGGTAGTTTCTGCTGTTGGTGTTCTAGAACCTTCAGAATTAGACGGGTAGAGGGACCCTTCGAGTCGGAGAGGGTTGAATTGTGTAGGCGTGTTATAACGCTGTTCGTGGCCATGGATGCTACTCTCGGGATAAGGAAATTTGTAGGACGAGTTTCCCACTGGATGAATGGGTTCTGTCTTAAGCGAAATGGGTGGTGGTCGAAAGGGGGGTAAAAGTTCAAGTGGAGGATGAGAATGACCTGGGAGAATTTGGCTTGGGTATGAGTCTTGATTGACATTATGTCCACCTGGTGCTCGAGTCGCCGCCGGACGATATGGGACATACCTTCCATCAGGCCAATAGGGACCGTATAGACCTCCATCATTGGATGCGGTTGGGCCCGGTGATGGTTGGAATGAAGGCTGGAGCACTGTTGGTATTTGGGAGCTATTAATATGATAATATGTTGGGGTTTGTTGCATGTCGATATTCTCCCAGGGATTATAAGAAGCAGCTGGCAATGAAGATAATTGTGACCACTTTTCTGCCTCCCCACTCCCTCGTAAATCCACCTTACCAGTGCTCATGCCGCCATACTGAGGTGTTTGCTGATATGCCCATCCCGAGACCTCGGGTCTCTGCCACGAATTGGGATCGTTTGAGGCCGCTGGGGAAAAGTTGTTGGACCGGCTGGCTGAGCCTCCCGAGAGAGGAAGTATCAGATGCTTCAACGCAGGTGGTTTGCTAGACCATTGAACGGGGGCCCCATCATATCCGGCTGCCAGCGTCCCGTTTGGTGTCTTCCGTCGAAGCATGTGCTCCGAGGGGTCATTGTAGGGAGATCGAAATGAGCCTTCATTCGAGCTCTCGCGAGCCAACCCGGCCCTGCGCGTATCATAGAGAGGAGGGTATGCGCGGGGCGATGGTGCAGCAGAGGATGTAGCAAAGGTTCGGGCACTTCGAAGGGGGAGGGGGAGCGGGCGTGGTAGAGAGGCAGTTTGTTCATTTCGTCGAGGGTTATGGAGGGGTTCGAAGGGCGGGACCGCAAAGCCAGGGCTGCCAAACTGTTGATGCTGCGGGAGGTGTCGAGGATGAGCCAGCTGGGGAATCATGTTCATTCGCTTGCCGCAGCGACGACGAGAAGGGAGGAGAAAGCGCACGCGATAGAAGTATATATGTCGATGCTTCTGTCTTATGCCAAAATTGGGAGGGTAGAGCGGTCGAAAAGAAAAGCTCGTCAGCGCATCAGTTCCAAGAGGTGCCGATTCCTGACCGGAGGGGAGAAATGGATCTTTTGATCATCTCTGCCGTGATGCGCTGCAGCCCAGGTTGGGCGTCTGAGATTCTGCTGCCTCTGCGGAAATACGGTCGCGGTGAATAGGGATAGGGCCCTCGAGGTCGTCGACTGCCAGGAGCAAGAATCGGTGTTCGTGGAGATGCAGGTTCTTCGTTCGAGGTTGGAGATGTGTCTGCGCGCCTGGCGCTTATAGGCTGGGCTGGCTGGCTGACATAGCCCTCACAGCCACATGCAATCCAAAGGCGTTCGGGTTCGTTCGGTGAGAAAGGTCTGGTGGGTGTGGGTGGGATACGAGCGGTCATTAAAATTTAGAGAGTTGTGGGGAGAGGAGATATTTTTAATTATTTGTTGTCTATCTAGGGAGATCATGAAAGGGAGTTTTCCGGCATTCACATCTGATACACACCACATAGCACATACCTAGCTTCCCCCCCAAATGCTTCAACTGCCACAATTAGTCCTACCTACCACCAAAACTCAAACAAGCTACCCGAGAAGGCTCGAAGGGTACACGACACGGCTGCCTGCGCCGCACTCAAGCAATCTCGTACCCGTTAGGAGTTCTTCCATGCGGATTCCATTCCATTGACATGTTCATGTTGACCCGAAAAATATGGACCTCGAAGTCTATGAAGGACAGACAACGCGGTGAGTAAGAGGACAAGATTTCATCTTCTTGCTCCAAAAATAGGCCTATACCACAGATTGAACCGATCCTCGGGGGAAGGGGGGTAAGGGCCAGAGTGTTTGGCAAGTGTGTCTCACGATGTGCCCTCTACCAAGAGCCAATTTTGCACCAAATGTACACAATTCACGATGGAGCAGTCGAAAAGTGGCGGAAGAAATTGTGCTATTACTTGCACAGCCTATTGTGAAGTCTCAAGCCCATGATACCTTGCAAAAAAGAAACCCATATTCATCGTTTACTCGTCTGGAACTGGAAGGGGTGTCAGCATTTATCCATCCGGAGCCGTGGGGAGTCCTACTCTCGATCTCTCCGCTCTCGATATCATCACTGATGTCCTTTGGACTTCTTCCATCAACCTGGCATCCAACACTGAAGGCAGTGCCCAAAATCTCCTTAACCGTACCCTTAAGCTCCTTTGACAGCGACTTGAATCTCATTGTTCGGGCGATCTCAATAATCTCGTCCAAAGGAATGGATTTGGTGTGCTTAATATTCTTTTCCTTCTTTCGGTCGCGGGGTGGCTCCTTGAGGGCTTTGATAACGAGCGATGATGCGGAAGGAACAACGGAAACAGCGGCTTGACGGTTTTGGATGGTGAGCTTTACTGTGACACGGAGACCTTTCTGCAATCCATAGTCAGAATCCCAATTCCAATGCGAAAAAAATCGGGTATGTATCAACCCACCCAGTCACCAGTTGCCTTTGCAATATCTTCTCCGACCTTCTTTGGGGAGAGACCGAGAGGACCAATCTTAGGAGCCAAAGCTGAGGAAGCACCAACTTCACCACCGGTGGCCCGAAGGTGGCTGCAAACAATTGATCAGCAATTTGTATTGTGGGCGTATTTTATCTCGTGGTGAGGGGAGGATTCGAAGTTCGCAGGGCAAGCTGCCGGCGCGGGGGAGCGACGTACATCACCTTGATCTCTGTGGGGTCTATCTTTGGAGCTGTGGAATCATTGTCAGCTTGGATTCGACAGATCTGGGGCACCGAGCGATACTTACGCATGATTGCTGGTTGTCGAAGTTTTGGTGTTGTTTGCCTGGAACTTGCCAATTTTTGGTTCCCATCAAACTCAAAGTCGCTCTGTGGGCGCACGTGCCACATAATTCGCTTATCGCTAGTCACGTGTTTTTAAGATAACGATCTCTAGGTGAAATTGACTCTCTATGCTAGGCTTTTATTTACACAAAGATGAGATAAAAGAACCGAACTGACAATCCTATAAGCTTCTAAGTATTTTAACAAACTTGGTGGCGTTTTATGAAAAGAGTTACGACCAAGTCTACAGGAACGCACGTCGAGAACAATCTACCGTTGTTGTAGCTAGTATATTTCATTTAGAAACGGATTCACTTTTAGTTCATATTTTCGTCATTTAATTCTAAATTTCTACTTTCGTCTCGAACACGAAGCCCGTACTTTTTACACGCCGGGACGAGATGGATATCCGCTATTACTACCCGCCACAAGATTCGTAAAAGCCATGTAAGCATCCGTATCTCTCAGACCGAAGGCGTCCCTGTATTTCACGCCAGCAGAAATTGGTTCTTTTCATGTCGTTATCGAGATCCGCTCCTCAATTTGTTCCACTAACTGCAAGTCTGTCATGACATTAGTATAATTCAGAATTCAAAACAATCATCAAACTTACTTCATAAGATGGTCCATGAAAGTCTGTAGAGATACATCATCCGTAAAGATCGTCTGGGCTGTTTGGGCACCAACTCCGCCATATGCACCTGTAGTGTGTGTAGTCGATGGGTTGAGTTTGGACAATAAGAATCGAGCCTGTGAACCACCAGCGTCGCAAACGATGAAACGAGGAAGTGGGAAACGATCAGTGATGAGGTCCTAGGTAATGTTAGCTAACTGAGTACGTAAATGCATGCGGATAGGGTTACTTACTCTTGCGTCTTCTTTTGGTAATTCCAATAGAGATGCAAAGTTCTCATATCCCTCTTGCTCTTGGTAACCAGCCTTCCTCCACTCGGCGACAGTTTCACCATGGAAAATCAAAATGTGGAAGAAGGTATCCAGTAAGAGGATGTGCGTTGGCTGGATGGAAGTCGAATCGAGCAAGACTGGCTGACTGCCATCCTGGTCGAATGTGTAAGAGTCGAGGGTGGGTTGAATCATGATGAGAGAATTGCTAACATCCTCATGGTTGAGAACATGCCGGTAAAAGGCTGTTTCATCAGGTGAGTTGTTGAAAACCTGGAGAAATTGACTTCTACGCAAATGGAACATGAATTGAGGGTAGAGGGTGAAGTTCTTTTCCAGTCGGAAAGATGAAGGGTCGTCTTTTCGATAATCGGCAAATCGGGAGCATAATCTGATAAGCATTCGATCAACCCATCGGAGAACATCTGGTCCATCGTCAACTTCTGCCTTGAATACTGCTATCCTCGACATGAGAACTGCAGCGGCTTCTTGATCAAAAGACTGGGCAATGGCTGGATCCCCTGCTGGTCCACTCAAGTTTCGGGAGACGGTGGTGACACGGAGATGGAATTGACCCGACGAGTGCTGATAGTATGTCAAAAACTGAATCATTCCTTTTTGTGGTGTTTGTTGATGTTGTGTCGGTCCACCTTGGCTTGCGATTTCGAAATAGATACCATAACTTGCGTTTGGATCAATACCACACATCTTCCAAGAACATGTGTTTCCGATTCCACATTCCGTTTCTCCTACAGAGGTAGACTTCTTATTCATCGACACAGCGTGACCAATTAATCCAGTAACTTTCAACTCCTTAGTGGTAAGAACTTCAAGAGATGCGTTGAATCCCATGAGAAGGTTATCGTCTCCATCTTTTTCGAAAATCCGAACAAATGACTGCTTGAACATGGATGAGGTAAAACTGTCGGTTAGAACCATGTGTCCACCTGTCGAGTTGGAAAGACCCTTCATCTCCAAAAGTCCAACTTGATCTAAACACCCGGCAAAAATATCAATAATGTGTCCATTATGAGCAGTTCTCTTGGCGAGATTGTCATAAAACTGGAAAATATCAGCATCGAATCTTTACATGCAGTAACTTTATGAACCTACCTTCAGTGCCTTTTTGTAGTACTTGATGTTATCACGATCAATGTCATGGTGGGATCTGATAGGTTCTCTCAATTCTGGGCCAACGACCAAACCAGGTCCCTCCGTGGCTGGTCCTCCAGCAAAAAGCATAATACGACCTCCGGCATTTTGGAAGGATGACTCCAAAAGTCCTACGGCAACGCTTAAAGCAACTCCAGTACATCTCAAATTTCTTCTGTCTGTGGCAACTGGCCATGGATCCTTTTGTAGCTGTTCCAAAGCCTTGGTGAGCTGGAATTCACATTGTGACACGGGCAATAGGAATCGAGCAGCTGGGCCCATTGGTGGCATTGGATGGCCTGGCTGTTGTTGTTGCATGCCGGGTCTTAGACCTGGGGAAAGGAGCCCAAGCATTTCCTGGACTTGCTTCGCTGTATATTCCTTGCTGCCTCTGAATACGTATGATTTGGGGCATTCTGTATACCCAATTTCGTGGACTTGCGCCTATTTCGGTCAATAAGTTCAACTCTCCATGAAATGCATTTTGAGTTCAACATACCATCGTGCCAAATGTTACCAAACCAACCAAAGCATTTTCTGGCAAGAGGCTCAAGCTCATCACAAGAGATTCCTTCAACGCAGCCAAACTATCTTCTTCCTGGCAGGTATCGACAACATAGAGGAAAATTGGGGGGCTTGGGGCAGGACGAGATAATCTATACTCGATTGTGGTGTTAGATGGGTGAAGCTCTGGCGGAATCGCTTGTGCTGTGATATCTTTGTAGTGGGGGGGGGGGGGGTTTCGTGATAAGCAGAAAGGGCAGATCCAAAGGCGTGCTCGAACATCGACCTGGCTATTATATTCATTATTACAAGCCTAAGAACTTCTGCCCTTCTCGACACTCACCAAAATGGATTCAAGACTGATCGACATGGTTGCTTGCATATGACGGGCTCGAATTGAAGTATAGGCGTATCTGGTTTTTCCTTGAGGGGGGTGTATAGGGCACCGATCGGTACTACCAAGCGCGAAGCTTCCTATTGAATATCAATACCAGTGGCTTTCTTATGGCAGACGTTTCCACTGACCATGCGAGAACTGGGGAACACATTCCAACTTAGGCGGAGTCCATCTCGATCCTCAACCTCCGACCACTATGGAAGTTGTCAGCGTAGTAATCGCATTAGCGAAGATAAACCAACCTGTTCCTTCAGGGCCTCGATATCCATGATGTAGAGTGCCGGGCAAGGCTAGCGAGTTGGGATTTGGTATCGAGAGCTTGGAGGTGGGTATCTGGCGAGCTAGGGAGCTCCGTGGACTTTTCTTGGGAGGGATACACCCGAGGGGGTTGTTTGCGAGTCGCAGAAGGTTGGAGGGGTTCGGTGGGGAAGAGCTATTTCAAAGAATCCAAAGATTGGCGCAAACTGTTCGATACGAAGAGTTATGCCTCTAGCCCTGGGAGAAAGGTGTTCTGTTCAACTCGGCCTTGCCTCGCTCTAGCGTGAGTCACGTGTAGATACCTTGAGCGGTGATGCCCGGTATTCGAGGCCACCACGCTAGCAAGCGACGGACCTTAAAACCGCCCAAATTTTCACGAGGCTCGCTCTCTTCTTCTCAACCACGCCAGTATTTAAAAATTACTTAACGACAGCTTCTGGTTTTCCCGCAAGGATTGCTGTTTTCGCACTGTGCGAAGAGGACACTACCCGTTGCTGGGCGCCCGTATTTAAGAGGTCATTTCGACTTCTCTGAAAAATCGGGAATCAGCTGAGGTTACATACACCACTGATGAAGTGTGTGAGATGGATAATGAAGCTATGCCGGATAGGAACATCTCGTACGAGATACAATTTCATCGATGCTATTTGCAAGCTGCAGATGCCGTAAACAAGTTGCCGCTGTGCTGGAGCAGATCCGTAAAGGTCATGCCGGCGGTGCTCAATCTGATTGAATGGCTGTAGTCGGTCTGTTAGACAGCAGGTTACAACTTCTCAAGGCCTAAACGGTCTACAGTTGTAACCGCAACTATTCTTACTTACTGCCTATGTTCATAAATGTGGCTTGGGAGCCTGGTACTTGTCTATCTATTACTATGACCTAGTACAACAAGTCTTTAGAGTCAGTCGAACCCCACAACTTAACAGTTGGTCGGTCCCCGCAATCGTTGCTAGCTAAACGTACTCGTACCATCTGCATTTGATGGAAACAGCTCGCCACAGTGATTTCACTCATGCATTCCGAATGGTTTGGGGAAGCCTGTCTTCGACAGACCTTGTTCCCAGATCACCTTCTCTCCATTGCCCTAGATATATAGAACAATACTTTCAATCGATTGTCCTAAAATATCTGGTAAGGTATTCGAAAGAAAACCCGTTGTTTTTCTTGCCACCGCTCTAGGTGTACGACTTTATTGCCAATTTTCCTCCTCTAGCGCCTTGCGGCGCTCTTCAAGGTGGCTGGATGATAGCGGCCACCTTGGAATGTTGAAAGCCAAACACGCATCTGATAGAATGTCAATAAATGCCAAAGAGAACACTTTAGGAGTTACCTCAACCTATCCCTGTACTCCGCCGCAAAAAAAGAAAACTATCAAGAGTCCGAACCAAAGTCCCGTGGAAACATGTTCAAACCCTTAGTGACCGAAGAGTTGATCTCAGCGACGACTATCGAAGAGGTTGTGTTGGAGGGGGGCCTCCCTGGGTCAAGGTGACGGAAATGAGTATTCGATGAAAGAGAAGAATGTTCTGATTTTGAAGAGGAAGAAAGGAAGAGGGATGGACCGGGGAACGCGAGGGTTTTGAAGCTTCTGGGCTAGGGGGTTTGAAGTGGTTGTTCCTTTTGGGAGAAAGGTGCACGCGCTTGCGGCAAGAGTTTCTTCGCTGGTGTTGTGTTGGGCCAAAACGGAAGGAACTTGTGAAAAGATTCGGGGCATCGGATTCACAATGTTGAGAATGTGTTGGGCCTTGGCCCCTTCCTTCGTAGGCAATACATTTTTCCTAGAACTGCCCTGGCCAGATTTGTCTCGATTGTCTGAACTGAACTCGACCACCCCGATGAGACGGGACTCGAGGTTGCTCCTTCCCTCTCAACTCCTTTACTCCCAAGTCACCATAGCGAAAGCGAGAAGAGAAGGCACCACTCCAGCCATATGTAGAGTACAAACCCTGCTCCCTCAACTAGCTAACCTAACTAGTGTCTCATCGTATGGCGGGAGGGGCGCTTCGGATTTTCTTTCTTTCCTCTTCATACTTACCTTCTTGACAGTGCAAGCTGGGCCAATAACACATCTCTCTGGCGTGTGTACTTTGCGCATCACATGATTCCGGGTCCCTTCATCTTGCCTTCCAAGACCGACACCAGGAACCTAACGCGACGAGTCGGTTTAATTGCGTGATGTGATGCTTGCTTCTTTCTAAGTAGTCATCTACAGAGTTACGAATCTGAAGATATGGCCGTCCGTCACAAGACCCTGTGTAGAACTCCGAAATTGAATGCAGCTGACTTTGCTTTCTTTTATTCATGCACCATTTTCTTGGCGATGAACGTAACGAGTTCAAGTCCCAAGGCCAACTCTGTATATGGAAGATGCTCTCACTGATTCAAAAAAAAAAAATTGCGCACACTCGGACTTGTTATTCTGTACTAACTAATCTCCCGTTAGGAACCGATACCATACTCCTCCTTGATAATATCCGCCGCCTTCTCAGCAACAGCATAAACAGTAGTCTGACAATTCCCCCTCGTAGAAAGCGGGAAAATACTCGCATCCACAATCCTCAAATTCTGAGTCCCATATACAATCAACTTATCACTAACCACCCCTCCTTTGTCGCGAGGCAGCATAGCACAAGTACTCGTAGGATGCCAGGAACTCAAGGTAGCTTTTTTAACATATTCTTTTACTTCATCGAGATCCTCGATATCTTCTGGAAACCCGTGGTTCCTTCTTCCATTTTCTTTGAGAAATCCTTTGAGAGGAGATGAGGCGATGATTTTTGAGATGTATCGAAGGTGTCTTGCTAGGACTTCAAGATCAAGGGGGTGAGAGAGAGATCGAAGATCGATGGATGGTTTCTTGGAAGGGGAAGCTGATACGATGTGTGAGCTGCCACGGGATAATGGATGAAGTAGCATGGCACATATCGTAAGAAAGCTACCCGGTTGAGAGCTTTGTAAAATACTGTCGCTGCCAGCTTTTGGGACGAAGTTACTCTGGGCTGGCCAGGAAAAGAGAAGTCCAGATGCTTCGGTGGGAGTTGATAGTAGGGATTCCACAAATTCTTTGTGGTGCTTGGTGAAGGGGTTTCCGTCGTCTACTTGGGACCCGAGCAATTTGCTGATTGTCTCTTTCCCGGAATCGGAGAGTTTCTCATGATCATCAGGGGAAAGGAAATCCACAAGTGGGAGTAGACCACCGGCAAAATTTCCACCTGATGCAAAGGGTCCGTTTTGGTATTTGGAGTAAGCTTCCATTGCAGCACCAATTGCAGCTGGATCTTGTCTGGCGAGATCATCGAGAGTTTTTACGCCATCCGCTACCTCGAAGCTGAATCCGGCGTTGGGATGGTCTTGCAAATTCTCGCCCACATTCTCGTTGCTAATAATGGTCTGGATTCCAAGAGGCCTGAGCCGGGAATGTGAGCCGATCCCAGAAAGTTCGAGGATCTTTGGGGTGTTAAAAACCCCGGCTGCTAGAATAACATCTTTACTGGCTGTTACTGAGTGAAGATTTCCGTCTTTGGTGTAATGAACTCCAGTAGCGACTGTTTCACCATTACTCAAATCGACAATCACTTCTTGGACAAGGGCCGAAGTTATGATGTGCAGATTTGTTCGTGTTCTCACGGGTTCGTAATAAGCACTTGCAACATGACTGCGTTGCTTGGTGGCCGGGTCGATATTCATAGCGTTGATATATCCACCAGTCACCTCTCCAGTAAATGGATCACTCGTAATCGGATGACCCATCTGCTTCCAGGTCTCAATCCAGACGTTCCCTAGAGGACCGTGACTCTCGTCTGGGAAAGAGACCTGAATGGGTCCATGGAACAGCTTGGAGGTTTTCTCGTCAACATATTCGAGTCCCATATGGTCGCAGGCTACTTGTGCAGGTCTTGTAAAGGTACAAGACTTCTGGTAATATGGAGCTAGGCCTTCCCAATCCCAACCGGCATTACCCAAACTTCCCCATTGATCGATGCTGAATTTCGAGTTGGCTATGAATGCTTGTGCGTTAATGGCACTGGACCCTCCTAAAAGGCGTCCTTGTGAAAGGGGGATTTTCTTGCCATTCAGAGCTACCTAGTTTCAAAATCAATTATATGAATATTCATCATAGCTTAACAGAATACGCACTTGTGGTTCCGATACAAATCCCCAGTCCACATCTGTACCCAAGAGAGACGGCCATAAAGCAGGTGTAGTGATTCTTGGGTCTGAAGAACGATCTTCGCCTGCTTCAAGAACAAGGACACTAATGTTGGGATCTTCGGTGAGACGAGTCGCAACGATAAGTCCAGATGCACCACCTCCGATAATTACAAAATCATATTCGTTGAGAGACATTTTATATCAAGTAAAATTTTGGTGTCCAGCATCCGGCATTGAGGAGGTGAGATCTTTTGAGGTACTCTCGAGGTACTATTGGACTTCCATTCGCTTGATGTCAACACCAACAACCAACCAACGAAACACTTTTGCCTAAAAGGATACCTAGTACGTACACAATACCAAGGAATACGGTTTATCTTAACGGTGTTTATGTTGGAGACTTCTCATTTTGCTCACCGCGTATTGAATTTCGTTAGAAAGCAAATCAGCACTGTACGTGAAACATATGTGCATACACCTTGACGGAAAACATTGACTGAGATTCTTGCATACACCCAAACACCATTTTGAAAGCCTAATACTCATTGCCTTGAATCGGTTATCTATATTTCTATTTTGATGCCATTATGTTCTGATACCCCCTCAGGTCCCCACTTGCACGAGTGCTAATGTCACTTTAATACATATAGTTCCGTCTATGAAAATGTCAGCTGGCAGTCACCACTTCTCCCAAACATCCCCACAGGTGCAATAATACTTGAGGAACACACCTTGGAATAAATAAAAGAAATAAATTAATAGAACTTACCAAGAGATACAGGTGTATTTCCTATTGGCGAATATCGAAGCTCATACCGATTACCGGTCGTGAGGCGGACACAAACGTCGCCTCCGACATCGGTTCCTCTAGACTTGAGATGGAGTTCTTTTTGGAGCGTGTTTTGGGGGGAACACCCATAGGCAAGGTTGAATATCGCTCTGTGTTGGAGACATCAGTGAGCTGAATGCGGATACGACGAAAATCAAGTACATCAGACGCATTAAAAAAAACGGATCCCACCTTGGATCCCCTCGACTCGTCATGAAAATTTTGGTGGTGTTGTCTTCTAGTGTCCACTACAAAGATCAGTTTCATACTTTCTGAGAGGAGATGATCTTTTTGACGCACTTCTCCATTTATAACCATAGTAAGCGGCCCCCAAGTAACCAAACCCGGTTGAAGAAGTCGAAAATTAAAAGTGTAAGAACCCGCCGGACTGAGATAGAGATTTTTGTCTCCGTCTTCTGTATCCCAAAGATTCACAAAGTGGTTGTGAATTATTTGATACGATGCATTTTGCACTGCGAATACGTAAGTAATGGAACTGAGACCCAGAAACATCAGTCAAAGCTCCGACTGAGACAAAGGGTGGGGGATACGAACCCCGAATGGCAAGATCGGTATTTAGGTAGTAACTTGTCGGCATGGGACCAGAAGGTGGATTGGTACAAGGTGTTGACGTTGGTGCGAGTCGAGCGGTGGTTGTTGCATAGGTAAAAACCGTGGACACGGGGCTCGTTGTGGTGGTAGATGTTGCGACGAAATGGGTGCATGTGGCTGATTGCCCGCTGCATGCCGCCGCTGCTGCACTGAGAATTCCAGTGAATTTTTCTATCAGCAGAAGGAAAGAAGAGGTGCCTAGAGGAAGCATATTTATTTTCCTTGCCAGAGACCCAAGATTCGGAGAATCTTAAGAATCTCAAGTGTGGTGTTGTTTGAAAGTGAAGGAGGCTGTAGCAGATGTGTAGAAGAGGAGAATAAAGTAGCGATAGCAAGACCCATTCACTACTTTTTGGGCATACTGTTCCCCCACTCTTGGAGACTGTCAGCCGGACGAAAGTCGTTGAAGAAAAAGGTTCAGTAGGTGATTCCAAATCAAAGATGAAGGAGATTTCGTTTCACGTCTTTGCGACTTGAAATGTGTGGGCAATAAGTTGGGATTTGGAGAACACAACTTGGCCCAAGAGGAGATCAGATGATCAAGCCAGTTTCTCACAGGCGAGTATTTGAATAATGTGACTATTTTGGGGAAGTGTTGTGAATCATATCACGGGCAGAGAAAGGAGCGTGAAGTGATTTGAGCGAAGAACTTAACAACCTTCAATTACTGAAGGAGCTTCTGTACCTTGAATTACGAAATATTTCCGCATGAGAGAATAGTTTTTAATTTGCTGTCGAAAAAAGTTCAAATTGCTATTCATGCGTATGATAATTCAATTGTGAAATATCGTTCGTTTAGCTATAACCTATGTTTCTCATCGTATGTACGGAGTATATAAGGTTTGCTATTCTACAAGGAACTGTTATTGGCAGTTTCTTCCAGTCGACCATCGGAACTGTCGAATAGGAGAAAAGTCATTGGTGTCAAATATGACACAGAGATTTGACCTCAACGAGGCCGTGAAAGTAGATTTCTGGGTGACTGGGAGTTCGAAACCATTGCTTGGGTGACAGGATAAAACCATTCAATGTTCACGAAGCTGCGCTCCTATAACTTTACCCATCCTCAAAATCTCCGCGAAAAAAGTATCGAAATTCTACTACGAGGTGTATATTGAATTTAATGAAAACCCCTCATCACGCTACGAAAGGTTCAAACCACTCGAGGCATTCGTTGATGACATAAAACTCACAGTGAAATACAAAGCCAAAATAACTGCAATCGCATTCTCTTCTCACAAAAATCCCAGCGGGAAAGCCATAAAAGAAACCAAACTTCAAGACGATCTCGATAAGAAGACAGAGAACCAAATTTTCATCATGGAAAGCCTCACTTCCAATTTTTTGGCCCTGTTTGGCGGCTACTTCAAAGTGAAAGATCTCCAATTCTTCTTCGATTACCTAGATACCTCCATCGAGATTTCTACCCTCAAAAACAGAAAATTCATAGTACTTTATCAAATCTATCAAGCATTTACTTGCGCATCAATTCTCGACCCAGAAAAACCCCTGTACAATCTAAAACACATCGAAGAGCATCTTCCACCTTTATTCTCGGTGCACAATCAAAAAGTTGTGTTTCATTTCACAAGTCCACGGGAATATCAACCAGACGACGGTAATGCTCCTCCTATCAAGATAAAGGAACGCCTTGAGCCCGATGGAAGGAAAACGAGAGTTCATCGGATTGCGGGAGGTTACAATCCCATTCGGAGCGAAGATTCAAACATCATGCTATAACTATGACACGTAACCATGCAGCTCTATGGTTTGATGAAAATCCTCGCAGAGGCTGGACTAGCTATTCTTATGCTTGTGCTGTTGTATGCTGCGCCTGTGTTTTTGGAAAGGCGGATAAGGCTCGAGATTATGTGAAGTAAACTCAAGACAGGCGAGAATGTGTGCGCGTGGCCAGACACCCTGGGAACAGTGACCACATTGTCAAATCAGCTTTAATGGTGATAGTAGAAAGTAACATTCAACATTGCCACTAATTATAGCAGCGAGAGTATTTTCAGCTTCGAGTTAGGAAGCTCGTGATCAGGATTTTCAATGATTTTAGCTGTCCCCACAGGTCCACGCCCGAAGAGGAGATTATCACGTGATAAACACCCAGAACAAGCCTTCTGCAGCTGAGTTCAAGCCAATAATTGCAGAACGAGAAAGAAGGTTGATATCTAACTTGCTATCCCCTCAAATCCCGTTTCCTCCCCTGAGGTGTTCGAGATTAATTTTGACAAGGAACGGCCTCGACCTCAACCCAAAAATATCGTTTCCTGATGCAACGTTTTGAGAAAACACCTGCAGCCCGCGAAATAACAGCTCACCCTCCTGGTCGTGACGACACCACAACCTCTTGCTTTGAAATCCTCACGGAAGTGCTATCAAACATGTGTACTCCAAACGCATAGCCATCAAAATACCACCGAGATGTTCATGCCCACCTGAGTCTTCATCCCTTCAAACATCAGAAGCACAATGGCAGTTGACACTTCTCAGGATGAGACTCAAAACTGTGGATGATATGACGGCGCAGAGTTCGAGCAGAGTTCGAGCAGAGACTCTTGGTGTTCTTGGTTCTCTTGGTGTTTTCTTGGTGTTCTCCGGCGTCGTCAGTGTCGCAAATCCTTCTCGCACTTGCGGGGAGAAAATCCGCTTGGCGAGCACCCAACGCCTGCATAGGCGAACTTGGCAGCATAAACGCCAACTCCAATTGCCCAATCAGAAGCATGGAGTTTCCACAAGCATTTCCACGTTGGGATAAGCATTCAGCCACCAGAATAAACAAGAGATGGCAACTTGGCTGGATTTGCATTGGCAACTGTCGCTTGTAGGTCGATATATTCAACGTCAAACGACGAGGGACTCACTGACACTTATAAAGAAAACAATATCGCCACGAGCTACAAGTACCCAAAAAGCGATGACAGGTTCATTAATAATGCGACGACTACCGATGCGATGCTCGAGTCATCTCTTATCCGCCGACAGGTTTTATGGAGAAGAAAACCACGCAAAAACACAAGGAGTGACCCATCCCAATCCCATGTGATAAAATTTCTCTTCTCCGCACCCCATTGCGCGCTCTGTTCGTCTTCGGGCCTTATTGTGGTGATTTGCCCTCGTTTACCCAGAAATTCCCCATAATCACGCCGCTGACGGCCTCTTCCTCCAAACAAAAACCTCGCCTCGACTAGCGAGCACTCCACTTATATGGGGGGAACTTGTTTTGGTCCAAAAGCCCACAGAAGCTCGCTCCTTGGTGTCCACACCGCAACATTTCATGAAATTGATAATGTTTCCATATGTCTTGGGGTATGGGGCTTTTATGAATTCCCCCACGTTTCTCATCACTGCCGGAAAAATATATATTTGAGCTCCCCTCCTCTCTCCTCTCCCCTCTCTCTCTTTTGGACTGGTCAGGCCACTTGAATATTATCAACAAGCTATCACAATCATGGTCTTTCGTGGAAAGTCCTCCTCGCTCGCCCAGCTCGGCCTGGTTGTCGCTCCAGCTTTCGTTCTTTTCGGTTACAACCAAGCTGGTATTGGTGGTCTTCTCAATGTGCTTAATTGGACAGAAACTTTCCCAGAAATTGATACCATCCGTAAGTAACGTCAAGTATTCTAGTCTGCTTTCCCTGTTCCCAAGTTTTTGGGGTTCAGGGCTGCTGCTCCGCCTCATACTTGAAGACTTTTTAATGATGCAATTACTAACCTCAAAACTTCTTAGACGTCATCGGAGCCGTGAAATCACAACATGCGCTTGTACAGGGTACAACTGTCGCTACCTTCGTTCTTGGTGCCTTGGTGGGGGCTCTTTCATGCATTTGGACCGGAGACCCCTTCGGACGCAGGAAATTGATTTTTGCTGGAGCACTCCTCACCTTTATTGGTGAAGCACTTTGCTGCACTTCTTTCAGCTTAGCTCAATTTATCGTTGGTCGTACCATTATTGGATGCGGTGTCGGTATTCTTTCCGCAACCGTTCCAGTCTGGCAAGCAGAATGTTCAGACGCCAAACATCGTGGTAAACACGTCGTACTCGATGGCCTTTTTATCTCTCTTGGATACGTTTTAGAGTCATGGATCAACCTCGGATTTTTCCAAATTAAAACTGGATCAATCTCTTGGAGATTGCCGCTCGCACTTCCAACAATTGTCTCTTTGACTCTCATGGCTAGTATTTTTACCATGCCAGAGTCCCCAAGATGGTTGATTCGTGTTGGAAGGACCGCAGAAGCCAGACGTAACTTGGCTATCTTGAACGATGTCGAAGAAGAAAGTCCTGTTGTGAAATTGGCTATCAGCAGTATTGAGGCAAACATCGAGGAGATGAATGCTAGCCCCGTGGGATTGAAAGATTGCTTCAAGAGTGGTCCAGATAAGCTTTTCTACAGATTTACTCTCTGTATCCTACTTCAATTCTACCAACAAATGTCCGGAAGTAACTTGATTTGTAAGTTATATCCAGTCCGGGAACACGTTTCTCACTCGCTAACAATGCACAGCTGTTTACGCGCCAATCATTTTCCAGGAAGGTCTCGGACTTGACAGTCAAACTTCTAGAATTCTCGCTGGTGGAACTCTTACCTGGAAGTTTTTGTCATGCTTCGTTGCTTTCTTCACTATCGACAGATTTGGACGCCGAGCCCTCTTCATGTTCAGTGGTATTGGAATGGGATGTTGCATGTTGGCATTGGCAATCTCTACATCAATGGTAGATAACAAAGCTGCCTCAATCGCATCCGTATTCTTCGTATTCATGGTATGTATCTCCGAAACTTCCAACATCGCTTCCATCACTAACACTTCACAGTTCAACTTCTTCGTCCCAATCGGTTTCCTCGGAGCCAACTTCCTTTACTGCGCCGAGGTCGCACCCCTCAGTCTCCGAGTAGCAATGTCCTCCGTCTCAACAGCCAACCATTGGCTCTGGAACTTCGTCGTTGCAATGGTTACCCCCACGGCCATCAACGCCATTGGATGGAAATACTACATCCTCTACTGCGTCGTCTCTTTTTGCATCCCTCTATCAGTTTTCTTCTTCTACCCTGAAACTATGGGTCAGAGTCTTGAACAGATCGACTCGATGTTCAAGGAGAACGATTCCATTTTCGCTGTTGTCAGACAGAGTATCAAACAATCGAAGCGAACTCCAAACATTCCTGTTGATGAGAAGGGAGATGTTATTGCTTCGCACGCTGAGAAGGCTATTATGGAGGATAGCGATGAGATTAGTGCGAAGTTGTAGATATAGAAAAACTTACTGGATTGATAATGGATGGAATATAGATACTAGATGTGTGTATAGAATTTAGACTAGACAGTAATAACCACTACGAATATAATGATTGATATTTCATATTCTCAAGATCTTTGTGATTGTTCTTGATACATACGCCACGATCACAATGATTACTCATTACTCATCACCCCTAAAGCCTTATGAATTGGACAAACGGACTTCAACTCCCGTAACTAACGTGATCTGAAAATCGAGGCGAATCACGTGTCAAGCCACCTGAAAATAAGATGCCGAGCCGACCATGAGCCGCCGTTGTGCCATCCCATCTTCAACGCGTCATAACCCCAATCAAAGTTCATCAACAACTCCACAATGAGTACACCGCTGAAATATATGAGGTGCGGAATGAAGGCCGGCTTATTGATGATGACAAGTGCGTTTTTGATGGGTTCGGATGAGGATCTATCCGCGGGTTTGTTTTTTGCCGGCATCTACGGATGCGCGCTTGTTTTTTGGTGTTTGCTTAGCGCAGAGATCTCGGTGTTCATGCCAATTTGCTTCTGCCCGTTTAGTGCTTTTTCTAGTTATTGTAATTGAACAGCAAATTTATGCAAAGGTGATCTGGGATGAATAAGTTACTTGTGTGAAGTTTAGGGTAATTAAGATTCGTACTCTTAGTTACCCTAACCTCACACAGTAAATTTGATTCTCCTAGTACGATATTAATTGATTGATTCTTGAAGTGCAGCTCTCACAGCAGCATCAATTTTTCTGATTTCTTTGTTTAAAAATATTATATAGCTCATGGTTCGGATTTAGTCACGCGTATACTACATAGGCTTTTCAAAACACCCGCCGCCATTTATATCAGCTTTTATATCAACATTACCGTTCTTCTCCATCATTTCTTCTTCTTCAACAGATCAAGCATCGACGACCCGACCTTCTTTGTCTTTGTCAGACCCCGTTCTGCTCTTGCAAGAGCCAAAGCACTACGAGAATTATCGTTCTCGCTTTCCGCGGGTTCAATAACGAGTCTTTCCGACGCAGGTGGTAAACTATCACGGGCCCCTGAATATGATCTTTCAATGGGGGAGTATGGGCGACTTGATGATCCAGCATCCTGTGTCGCCCGTTGTGTTGGTGGACTCGGTAATGGTTTGGCTTCTCTGGCGTACGAGCATGTAGCAACACTGGATGGCCGTGCCGAAGAACTTTGAGCTGATGCTGCGGTGTTGAGTCTCGCCTTTAGTACCGCTTGCTTTTCCTTGAGCTCGTTTAATCTGCGCTCTTGCTCTGAGACCAAAGCTATCGACTTCGTCAGAGTTATTCTCTCCAGATCTTGAACTCGTCTTGTTCTACTTGCTGAGCTTCCCCCCGAGGACGGAGGCAATGCTTTTGTTGTCGTTGCGAGTCTTGCTTTGCTCTGCTTTAATTTTTCTCGAAGTTCGGCCAATTTCCGCTCTTTTTCTGAGACTAAAGAAGTTGATGGTGGCGAAGTTGTTGAGCTTGACCTATTTTCTGGAGTTAGTTTACTCGAAAAAATCCAGAGAGCCTTTGGAGGATGCTCTGAAGATTTAACTTACCCCTGCAATTGTTTTATTGGAGCTGTAGAAGGTAGAGCGGAGACTGTGGATGAACCGGAGTACGAAGAAGCAGTCGGCGTGAATGACGAAGCAGCACCAATAGCTTTGAGTTTCAAATTCGCCAACTTCTCACGCATAGCAGACATTTGAGCAGCCTTACCAGTCAATTGCTGTTGAGGATTCGACCGTTTCTGCAAACCAAGACCAAGTGATCTAGTTTCCTCTCTTATTCTCTCGACCTCCTTGGCACTTGATTCAATCGCCTTTCTATGCGCTTTCTCCTCTCTCTGTTTTCTTGCTTCAAGATCACTGTTCCGTCCCTGCTCTACTCGCTTTCGCTGTTCATCCAATCGTCTTTTCTCATCGTCAAGTCGCTGTTGGTTGAGTGCCCGAGCTGTCTTTTCTTGGTCTTGCTTCCAGTACTCTTCACGCTTCAGGGCTTTCGTAAACTCTTCGGCATGGCGTTTTCTTGCTTCCTCGAGTTCTTGGGTCTTTCTACGGAGATCTTCCATTTCTCGGTCGTGTTTGGAGTCTTCAATTTGTTTTCGCTGATTTTCGGCTCGGGCTGCTTTTTCCTATACTAAAGTCAATTTCTCTTTGGGGAAAAATCATGATGCTCGTTTAATCTCCGGTAATTGGGCCAGAAAGCCTAGAATAATTGGAAATTTCGTTGCAAGAATGCTAGGATCACCATGGATGCTCTAAACCCTTTAAAAAATATGAGGAAGAAGGGTGACCTACCTGCGCTCGTATCGCTTCTTGTGCTTTCCTTGCGTTTTCATCTGCTTGCCTCTTTCGCTCAGCTTGGGCACGTTGTTCGGCTTCAAAGCGACGGACCTGCTCCCCGTATTTGCCCTTCTCGTCTTCAGATTCTTTCTTTCGAGTATCCTCAGCTTGCCACTCGATTTGCTTGTTACTTGCATCTCGACGTAAATCTTCCATCGCTAAACGATGCTCTTCTTCACGACGACGCTTTTTTTCTTCATATCTCCGTTGCTCAGCCTCCATTTCATCTCTTCGTCGCTGTTCTTCTTGGCGTTCGAGGTCTCTTCTTTTCTCATCTTCCCGGGTACGCTCAACAGCAAGTCTTTGCTGTTCTGCTCGGCGTCTCTCTTCCTCTATTTTCTGTCTCTCTGACTCGAGTTGTGCTTTATATCTTTGCTCCTCTTGCCATTCAAGTTCTTTACGCCTTGCTTCTTCACGATCCCTCTCAGCAGCGAGTCTTTGCTCAGCCATTCGACGCTTCTCTTCCTCAATTTCTCGCCTCTGGACATCCAATCTGTCTTGATGCCGTTGTCTTTCCAGTCTCAATGCTTCCTCTCTCGAAAGAGATTCCTCTTCTCGTTGTCGCTCCCTAGCAAGTCTTTGTTCCTCGAGTTTTGCCTTGTGTCTTCTGTCTTCCTCCCTCATTCTCTCTTCCCTGGCAAATGCCTCCGCATCTCGTTTTCGGTCACGTGCGAGCTTGCGCTCTTCTTCCATTCGTCGCTTTTCGAGCTCATGTTTTTGCATTTCGGCCTCGAGATCAGCGTTTCGCTGCTCTTCTCGAAGCAGTTCCTCTCTTCTTTCTATTTCCGCTTCCATCTTACGTCTTTCATGTGCGAATTTCTCCTCTTCAGCACGCAACTCAGCATTCCTTTTTTCCTCTCTCAAGTCCTCGTCCCTCGCTAGCCTCTCAACAGCCATAGCCTCTTTTCTAACTTCCAACTTAGCCCGCTCTCGCTTGGCCTCCATTTCCAATCTCTGTTCGGCTAGTCTGGCCTCCCCTTTGATTCTCAACTCTTCTAGCTCTCTTTTTTGCTTCTCAGTTTGTGCTTTTTTAGCCAAGGTCTCCATTTCTCGTCTCTGTTGCTCAATATATTGTTCTTGGTTCCGAATCTCGGCGTCAACTGCATCGGCTTCTTTTTGTAAGCGAAGGTTCTCGGCTTCGGTGGCTGCACGTAATTGTTCATCCGCTTGTCTTCCTTGTTCAGCTATGCGTTTTTTGTTTTGTTCGAAAGCTGATTGCATTTGGGCGTCTGCGGCAGCAGCTCTAGACAAAGTTAGCGAGAAGTCCTTTCAAAATACCAGATACAACATATTCTTGGGGAGGGTATCCACTTACCGACGTTGAGCTTCCTCGGCCTGCTGCTTCCGGTCAGCATCCGCAATCCTCTCCTGTTCCCGCAAATCATTCTCATATTTTCGATTATTCCGTCGGCCCTTCCGCCTCTCGGCCTCGAAGGCTTCCTCGGCAGTGGTATAGCTCTGCGGGACTTCGATACCTTGAAGTTGGTTGGAGCTTGATCCGTATTGTTCTGAATAGCTTCCATGATCATGTCCGGTGTGAGAGTGGGATTCGTGATGGATGTGAGAACCACCGACGGAGGAGTAGTGCTCATGGTAGGTCTCAGTGATGATTACTGGTGGTGGGACCCAAAGGGTGTCGAGGATGAAGAAATCGCATATGCAGCGATGTTGGTAATTGCCACAGTTGATGCATATTGGCATGGTGTGATTTTGTTTTGTTCAGTTGCGGATGTGCGGGTTGAAGTTGTTCCTTTGGTGTTCTGATATCCTTATATAATGATTGATATATATATATATATAAAGTATGGTCATGGAAGATACATTGTCTATTTAGAAGTCTAGATAGAGATGTGAAGTCGGATGAGAGAAGCACTTGAGGAATTTGAAATCGGAAGGAGTTATATATAGCTCCCAGTGAATGAGGAATTACGCTGGCCATTCATACTGGAGGAATTTACATTCACATACTTCACATATTCCTGATATTCGTAGCTTACCTAACAATAACTTTCCATTCACATAGTCACATGATCTGGAGCTATGTTTTCTCCTTTCGGCTCGGGTTTCTCTAGATATCTCACACTTACTTCGAGTTTATCAAAAACCTCCTCGAGGGCTTCAGACAGAAATCTGGAGGTACGTGTGGAGACTTCTAGATATATCTATTTTTGTCACGAAATTACGCGTTTAGTGGGGGTGACTTCTACGCGCTCGAGCTTCACAACAACATTTTATGATAATTTACATAACGAATGGTCGTAAGCTGCTGGAACTCGATCTTGCATTTTGTAACATAAGTACTCCGTACGCGTATATTTCCAGATAAGTCTGGACTTCATCGGAGCAAACGAGAAACCCCACGGTCATCACTCCCAAACTGTACAGGTTCAAACTGCGGGCAAAGATTGCGGTCCCTTTTGCATTACAGGAAATAACCAAGCAAATTGAGTCTGGAATTATCCAGATGATAGAGATGGGGAGTTGCCGTTTTTCCCGAGATGGATGACTTTGTCAACTTTGTGAATGGCGAAGTTCCGGAACTCGGCACAGCACCTTCATCCTGCATTCCGGCTTGGCGAGCAGTATAAGGGGGTCTTCAGGGGATGCCCTACTTTTGAGCCTCAATCAGACCTCGGCGCTTGCTTTGAAAGAAAAGTATCGCTGATTTTTGGGATCCAGATGCTTTATTTTGTGTTGTAAACATTCAAAAGTTTGCCTTTCGGCTATGCGGCACGCAATGGTTTAGTTGGCGCAATTGGTGACACAGCTTGCTGTGGACTGTACGGAGTATCTCCTCCTCGAATTTCTTTATGCTAACTACCAAGGTGTAAGGGCATATATAACTACATGGCCATGGAACCTTGAAGTTTGGAGGGCAGCTTGCTTGTTTCGCTCCACCACCACCCTCTTTTTTTCAGTGTTTCCCTTAAAGACAAGTTATAGAAGGAAACATCACCATGCGTCTTTCTATCCTCTCCTTGTTGGGCCTCGCCACGGGTCTCACCATTGCTGCCGAATGTCCATACATGAAGCATGTAGATAAAAGAGATGTCGCTGCTCTATCCCCACATTCAGTTCGAGCTCGATCCATCCCCGGCAAGAAAGGTGTCATGCTCATGAACCGAATTGGCCCCTCAACTTCAACTTTATACGTAGCAAATACGGATGGCAGCAACGAACGACAGCTCTTCAATGGTTCTACCTTCGACTACCATGCAGCTTTCTCACCAGATGGAGAATGGATCACCTTTACCAGCGAGCGCAATGGAGCCGGCAACTCGGATTTGTTCAAATGTAGATTGGATGGCTCTGGTGTCGAACAGATCTTGGCAACTTCTTCCTTTGAGGACGGGCTAGTGGTATCACCTGATGGAACTCAGGGTGCTTATATTTCCACTGCGAATGGATATGTAGCAAATCTTTGGGTGATGGATCTTGAAGCCGGTGCTAGCAGTGCTCGCAACCTGACCAATACGGAATCTGTTAAAGGTGTTTCTTGGAGCCCGGATAGTTATTTCTCTCCCGTAAGTTCATACTCCCGTCAAATTGTCATTTCGACAATACTAATTTTGATCTTCAGAGTTGGTCACCTGATGGAGAATGGATTGCTTTTGCCTCTGATAGAAACACCAACTGGACCGGTCATGGCAACGGAACTGGTTGGGAGCATACTCAAGAATTATCCGTCTACGTAATTAGGCCCAATGGAACCGACTTCCGACAAATTGCGACCAAGGCAGGCTACTCTCTCGGTTCACCAAAATGGTCCCCAGACGGCACTCGTCTTGTCTATTACGAGATCACTCGTGAAGAGACATGGAACGCACACCGCCCCGAAGATCTCCAAACCACAAACTCGACCATCGTTTCGGTTGATGTCGCTACTGGACTTGATCGTGTTGAGGAAAGTTCTGCTGTTGGACTCAAGTTAGCACCACAATATGTGAGCCAGACCGAGATAGGTTACCTTGTAAAAGCCCCAGCTGCAGTTGCGGGACTTACTTATAGCTCAAACACTACATCTGTCATTTCCAATGACATTAGATCGCCAGCATGGTCTCCAGATGGAACTTTGGTAGTCTACGAGAAGCAAGCCTTTAACGCTCGAGTCCAAGAAGAGGAACTCTACAGCTGGGATTCCGAATGGGACTATCGCTACACTGACGTTTTCCCCGCGCTCTCATCCACCAACAAAGTCGCAATCACCGAACACGCCATTAACTCCTCCCTCATCACAATGAACCCAGATGGTTCGGATCAAGTCGCCACATTCAACACATTCACTACCGACCAAATTGATGCTACATACGCTTCCCAGGGGTTGGCCGGTGCTTTCATGCCCGCCTGGTCTCCAGATGGAGAATGGCTTGCTTTCGGATTGGGATCTTGGTTCCAAATGCGAGCTGTTGCCACTGCATGGTTATACCGCGTCAGAGCAAATGGATCGGACTACGATCAACTCACCGATGGCTCTGTAAACACTGGCTTCCCCAGTTACTCACACGATGGTCAATCCCTTGTATACCGAGTTTGGGGTGCTGTCGGATCCGAAGACTTTGGTCTCAGAATCATGAACCTCACGGATAAAAGTGTAACCACACTCACAACCGGATTTGACAACCTTCCAGGTTTCTCACCTGATGGAGAGAAAATTGTTTTCACTCGTCGTGCAAATGCAACTAATTACGATGTCTACACTATCCGACCAGATGGAAGTGATCTCACTGTTGTGACTTCGAGTGGCGCAAATGATGCCCACGCTGTCTGGGCTGTTGATGGACGAATCATGTATTCCAGTGGAATGTATGGCTTCCGTACCGAGGCTGCCCTTTATGATGATACTTTCCAGCCTTATGGGCAGATTTTCATTATGAATGCTGATGGATCGAATAAGACGATTTTGACGGATAGTATGTGGGAGGATTCTATGCCGCTTTATTTGCCGAATGAGGTTCTCGGATGAGTTGGAGTTGTGTAATTTTAGTTAAAAGAAATTGTACATATATATTCCAGCTATAGTTATTGAAACAACTATTTTCTCAATTACTATCTATCTTCCAACTCAATAAATTCTCCGTAATTCTCGTAAATTTTTGGGATCAAACAATTTTTTTTTTACATCGTTAGACTGAACTTGTGGTACGATTGAAAGGGAACGATTTAGGTTCATATTCTGAAATTAACACACTAGTTTGGATTATTCTAGGATTATTGACTATATCTAGTAACTACCGATGTCAAGTGTCTGTGGCAGCAAAAAAAAAAAGTCGTTAAGTAAAGGGGAGAAGGTTGTGTTTGGAGGGCCTAAAATCCACCGAAACGAGCCCACCATGAATTCACTCCAAATCAAAAAATAACACAAGAAACAGAAATCAAGCTCTCGTCTAAAATTATAACACAACTTTTCCAATTAGCGCCCCGCAAAGAGCGCTATTAAATTTTACCTTGGTACCTAGTGTGGCGCTTGCGTCTAGCTCGCGAACTACCAATCTTAGAAATGGCATCAGAGCCCTAATATATTTCTCCCAGCTCTCTCACATTTTAACACGGTTGTATCAAAACAAACACCCATCAAAGTTCAAGCAACCCCATATATCGGTTATTAGACCATCACAACAGTGGATTTCAACTCCCATCTCGCCACATCAATCAACCTCCCAACCCTCTTTCTCACCACCACGCCCACCTTCATTTTAAGCACCTTTCTCATCGCGATCGAAACCGCCATCTTATCCGCTCTCCTAACCCTAGGATTAAAACTCCTCTCCACCGACGCGCACAAACACGTGCCCCTCATCACAAAACATCCCCAAATCCCGGCTTTCTTCCCGGTCTTACCAAATTTCTTGATTTATTTCTTCATTTTCCTGAATCTCGCCGCTTGTGACTTTGACGGGGGTTTTCCAAAGAGTGTGCTGGGTTGGTGGCCATTTTGAAGTGGAATGAACTTTATTTTGGAGTTATGGACAAGATGGAGAGGCGCATTGTTGAGGAAAAGGAAAGGGAAGTGGAGAGACAAAGGGTTTTGGAGGAGGAGAGGAAGGCCGAAGAGGAAAAGAGGAAAGCTGAGGAAGAAGAGAGGGTGAAAAGGGAAGCTGAGGAGGCGCGTTTGAAAAGAGAGGCGCTTTTGAAGGAGAAAGTTATTCCTATGCGCGAGCAAAGAGAAGAACAAGAACGCGCGAAAAACAAGGAAGTTCTGAAGGATAATGCTTTCGGCCTTGCCTCTGGTGATGAACCTGGTGAGAGCTCTCTAGCTCAGCAAGAACAGGAGCCAGCCATGACCGAAGGAGAGAGGGAAATTGAGAGGGAAATTGAAGAACCTCGTTGTACACCAGAAAATATGGATTGGGTAAAGAGGGAGAAGGAGAGGATCACAGAGGAAAGCAAGAAAATGAAGGCCTGGGAAGAAGAAAAACTTAGAAAAATAAAGGAGGTTGAAGAGAAGCCACGAAGAAGAGAGAAAAGGAGAGGATGGGGATTGCTAAGAAGGAGGTGGAGAGGTAGAAGGAAGCGAGAGAGAAGAAGATGAAAGTGATAACGAGGAAGAAGGAAGAAGAGAGTATAAGGGCAGATAACAAGGCCAAAAGAAAGGGAAGAGCAAGTGATGAATATTTTGAAGAAGTTATGGTGTAATCCTAAAAAAAATTAATTTGACAACCGTTATTGTAAAGAATGTACTTGCTTTTGTGAATGTAAACAACAGTAGGCTGTGAGCAAAATGACTACATGAGAACCACTTCATACAAGCCATGGAAATAAGACTTGGAAATCAAATTGCAAGATCCCCCACCAGCCGACTTGCCCTGCCAGTGAAATAAAAAGGCAGGCAATAATCAGCTTTCTTTATGTTCAAACGGGTATTCAAACTACCTCGAGAAATTCTAGACAATGATTAACAACGAGAGATATTTACTGCCGCCTTTTCTCCACAGCGAGCCCTTATTTTAGACTGAAAAATGGCAGCAAATGACTCACGTTGCTCAAAAGTAATGGAAAACTTGGAATCATCAGTCTACCACGTTTATTCTCTATAGAGAGCCCAGCCTACTTATTGTTCACTCCAGTGCAGGCATGTACACCAAAAATCACTCATCACTCTCTATCCACCCACGACCACGACCACTCTTCCTTTTCACACACACTTTTTTTTCTTTCTATCTCAAAGTCTAAAGGGGTGAGGGGCAGACGGCATGTGAGTGGCTGTGGCTGAGATTTCGATGGGTTACTCGTCGCTTACTAGAAGCTTGCCCGCAGCTTACTTGCAGCTTACTCAGAAAAAGAGTTAGACGATGAGAGGGTGCAAGTATGAATAGGCTAACATCCACAAAAGCCCAAATGTAAAAAAAACAGTACAGAAGACTGGGTAATGCATTCCCCCATACCTAAGCTAACGCTACATAATAAACTACTATTAAAATAGCCAAACGGAACAGTAGCAGTACGTGCTGAGAGGGTTGGCATTCTCTTTCTTTCTCTGTTTCTCCGCTTCCACCACCAGGGCACCTCTCACCCCGAAATCAAAAAATTTCCCAAAAAACCACTACACTCTCGCCATCTTACAAATTTGTGAAGAACAACAACAAACACTGGTATCAAAACTACAAGGCCACTAATGCTAATCCCCCCCCTCTCCCCATTCTCTCTGCACCTACTGGACCTCTGGAGCAGCTGCAAGCTTTGCAAATTCAGCATTGAGTTTCTCAATCTCTTCACGGGCTTTGGCATCCTCGGGGTCTTCTTCCTCAACCTCTACCTTGCTTTCGATTGGTGCAGGGGCGGCCTCAAACTTTACTGGCTCCTCGATGGCAATTTCCTTGATTGGCTCCTCAACGGAGGTCTCAGGTTCAATGACAGCTTGCTCCCTGCTTTCTGGCTCGACAACTGCGAGTATCTCTTGTTGCTTCTCGATGATCTCTGGCTCCTGAACTTCTGGAGTCTCGATTTCTGGGGTATCTTCTTTGGTCTCAACAACAGCATCTTCGACTGGTTCGGAGATGGCGACTGGCTCCTCAATTGGTGTTGGCCCCTTTACAGGCTCTGGCTCTGGAATGACGACTTCTTCCTTAGTCTCGACAACTGGGGCAACGCCCTTCTCTTCAACTTCTGGCTCATCCTTAGATACCACCGGCTCAACTTTAGCCTCTGCTTTGATTTCAGGCTCAGAAATTAGAGCAGCTTCAGTAGTTTCCTCGATTGAAACTTCCTGAACTTCCGGAACATCAGTCTTCTCCTCTAGAGCAGGTGCAGCGACAATTGGCTTTTCCTTGGGTTCTGACTTGGCAACCGATTTCACAGCTGGTTTGGGAGCTGGTGTTGGCGTCTTCGGTCCCTTCTCCACAGGCTTCGTATGCTTTGTGGCAATCTTCGCTGGGGCAGCTTGTCTGCTTTTTGGTGCAGGGCTACCCTTTGAGGCATCATGAGTCTTTGGTGGCCCATCTCTCGTAACAGGACGTCTAACGGATGGGGCTCGTTTCGGTGGCCCAGTGGTCTCTTGCTTCTCAGCAATCTTTCCGGAGGATGCGTTTGTTGGTCGCATCATCCGTGCTAGGAAAGAATCATCTGCAGGGGCAGGTTGGTGGGGCAAACTTGCTCGAGACGTCTGCTTCTTGATTACTTGTGGTGGAGGACCAAGTGAAGGTCTACTATTACCGTGCTTCAAGGTGGAAGGCTTGCGACCTAATGTTGATGTTGTACTTACTCGACTTGGTGAGCGGGAAGCAGAAGTGTGGGCTTGGAGGGAATTAATGGGCTGAGAATTGCCAGATGCACGACTGAGTGATTGTCTTGTGGCCGCTGGAGGGGATGCTGATGTCTTCGAGCCCGAGGAAGCAGTATGCGCCGTGAGAGAAGCAGGTAGCTTGACTGGTCGTGTTGGTGACTTTGGGCGGGGCTTCTTGAAACCAGTTTGTGGTGGTGATTCCTTGGGGATTCTTGTCTTGGGGGCAGAACTGTGAGCTTGTGCTGTAGGTGGTCTACTGGATGCCCGTGTTGTAGCAGGCTTTGGTGCCAAAGAAGCTCTAGGAACTTTTGTTTCCTTGGCTTTTGGCGCCTCCTTTGCCTTTGCCTGAGTTCTATTCGGGGTCGTTGGCGTCTTGGGCATTGCCGGGGATTTAAGATTTTTCTGGGGAGAGGCCTTGGGGGGAACAACGGTTCTCGCAGTAGAGATTGGCGCAGGCTTGGTTGTAATCTTGCTTGCGGCTGGCTTTTCGGTAGGTTTGGCAGTTGAAGATTTTGCAGCCCCATTTGTGTGTCCATTCGTTGCCTTCTCTTCCACTTTAGGTGCAGGTATTGCCGGTTCCTTCTTCTCAGTGCCATTCGAGGTGGGTATTTTCTTTTCTGCGGGCTGGGTCTTCTCTACAACTGCCTCTGGTATTCGCTCCTCCAATGCAGAATGTTTCCTGGGGCCCAGCTCGGGAGCCATCGATTGTTTCTTTGCCGGCATATCGCTGGAGGTCTCTTCGTCGATACTGAAACTTGTCCTCCGCCTCGATGTGCTCGATGCACCGCTGTCCGCTCTCTTGAGTCCTATTTGATTTCCCAGCTGGCCACTTCTCTCGACGGTAACAAAACTGGTCCGAACTTTGGAAAGAGGCCGAGGTGAAGTCCCTGTACTTGCACCACCTTGGATGGTTTAGTTGAAGTTTAATCACGGAAGGGAAGGAGCTCCTGACCTACTGAACCTCCCCCAGGAGAACGGCCTCGATCCTCGCCTTCTGCGGGATCCTTATTCTCGAACATGGCCCGCAGGTTGCGTACACCTCCCGACATCTTGAAGATGCGTTGACTCTCCTTCTATTATTTTATGTGGCCCGCCGATGGGATTCGCTGTGGTCGATCAAATTCCGGTGTCAACTTGACTCGAGGGCCCTTGCTACGCAGCGGCGTTGGGCCAAAAGGTTCTGGGATTCCGCTTCTTCTAGGAGAAAATGTAACTATTCAAGGGATGGGTGAGGGAGCGTTTGCACTGGGCACTGTGCTGTGGTGGTTCGGCTTAAGAGGATCCAGTCAGGAGTAATTGCCGTGAGCTAGTTGAGACAAGGGGTGCAGTGAATCGGATGGTAACCCTTACGCGACAGTCATGAACGTTTGTCAACAACGCGCTAGAAAGGAAAATATGCGAATAGCTTCAAAGGAGAATCTGTTCAGATGGTGATAGTTCGTGGGTGAGTAGATCGGACGTTCCACGTCTCGAAAGTATATGAGGAGACTTTTATTATGCAGGGGCTCGGTGGATTAGGGACTTTGATGGTGGGGAAATTCGATGCCAGCTGGGTGCCCCCTATTTTCTTACAAGGGGGAACCTCAGCGATAGGTAGCCGCCAAAATTGTGGGAAATCCTCAGAAATCCTTTCCTTTGACAATGGTAAATATTCTATTGTCCGAGAAGGTTTACAAGAATCGGGAAATGAACGTCTCAATTCTTCTAAAATCTCTTGCATATGAAAGTAAATAAAACTCGGGACTTTTACTGAAAAGTAGAGCAATTCAACTATCAAATTGACATTTACAAATTGACATCTACACATTGAGTTATTCAAAACTCCTCGATGCAAAATATCCTCCTGGCGCTCCTACGGAATTCACCACGTGTGTAGCTATCGTAGCGGTCAGTGAAAATTTTATTACTAGAAGTCCTCGAAGAATGACTAAATATTTCAAACTAATTCGCGCAAGTTAGTCTCAAGAAATTGCTTTCTAGGCTTTCTAAATTCTTATAATAAATACAAAACCGCCACGTACAGCCCCTGTTCAAGAGAGAGCAACTTCAAACGCCTTCTTGCCTCAGGCTATAATCCAACTCTAAATAGAGTAGGCCTCGGTTGCTCTTTCCGTCGGAGGGTCAAAAACTTTCTGGCCGACATCGCATCTAGAACCTCTGACTCTCACAACTACAATCCCCAAAAATGGCAGCCAGAACACTAAGAATCGGTATACAACCCCAATTCACAATCAATTGACTCCTATTAACTCCCCTACAGGTCTCATCCCCGGAGATGGAATTGGAAAAGAGGTTATCCCCGCCGGTCGCAAGATCCTCGAAGCCCTCCCAGCCTCACTAAAGCTCAAATTCGAATTCGTCGACCTCCAAGCCGGATTCGAGACCTTTGAGAAAACCGGCGCAGCCCTCCCAGATAAGACTGTCGAAATCCTCAAGAACGAATGCGATGGTGCTCTTTTCGGTGCCGTGAGCTCCCCCTCCAAGGCTGTAAGAGGCTATTCCTCGCCCATCGTCGCACTCCGCAAACGCCTCGATTTATACGCCAATGTTCGTCCCGTCAAGAGTGTCATGACGGCCAAGAACCCAATTGATATGGTTATCGTGCGGGAAAACACCGAGGATCTCTATGTCAAGGAGGAGCGAACATATGATGCTAAGGATGGAAGTGGGAAGGTTGCGGAGGCTATTAAGAGGATATCTGAGAAGGCTTCGTTTAGAATTGCTACGATGGCTGGAGAGATTGCTTTGCGCAGACAGAAGATTCGGGAGAGTGGGGCTCCAAGTATACACAAATCACCACTTGTGACTATCACTCACAAGTCCAATGTTCTCAGTCAGACGGATGGCCTTTTCAGAGCTACTGCTAGAGAGGCATTGGCTAACCCCAAGTTCTCGAGTGTGGGTGTGGAGGAACAGATTGTCGATTCGATGGTTTACAAACTTTTCCGCCAACCTGAAACATACGACTGCATTGTTGCACCAAACTTGTACGGAGACATCTTGTCAGACGGAGCAGCAGCACTGGTTGGATCTCTCGGTCTGGTTCCAAGTGCTAATGTTGGAGAGGGGTTTGCTATTGGGGAGCCATGCCATGGTAGTGCACCAGATATCATGGGTCAAGATATTGCAAACCCAATTGCTACCTTGAGAAGTGTTGCTCTTATGTTGGAATTCTTGAATGAGGAGGAGGCCGCTGCTAAGATTTATGCTGCAGTTGATGGCAATTTGGAGGCTGGATTGTTGTTGAGCCCAGATCTAGGGGGAACTGCTACCACTACTCAAGTTGTTGAGGACATCTTGAGACGTCTATAAATGTTTCCAAATAGTACACCAAAAGTCATAAAGTAGAATTTAGATTTGATACCAATCAAAACTTTCCACGCTGAATCGATCGCCTGTATTTTGATACCCCTTTTATACACAGCCATCGCTTATGCTTCATCGTACAAAGGTACTTGGATCCGACCACAAATGCCTAATCCATATCATACACATATCTTCTCAGCCCTCTATCCCCTTCCCGATTCTCTTCCTATCCTACAAAACCCTACACAACAACATCCCTCCAACCTTCCTCTCCACACAATCCCTCGCCTCCATAACCCCCCTATCAGTACTAACAAAAAGACACTCCCCCGGCCTCGTCAACCCCTTCACAAACCCCGCCTCCCTCCCCCTAACAATCCTCCCCAAACCCTCCACATCCATCCAAATCCTCTTCGTGGGTTTACTAACCATGCCCATACTGCTCAACACCGGCTCATTATTGTAATACTTCATGCCCAGCCATAACCTGCGTGTCGCGATGTTGTCTTGTGTTACCGGTTCTGGAACGTAGGTTGAGAGGGAGTGGAGAGGGGGTGGTGTGAGGCCGCCGCGGGTGACGGAGGAGAGGAAGCCGGACGCTTGGAGGGCGAGGGTGAGGGTGAGGATCATGTTTGTGTGGGGGACGGAGGTGAGGCCTAGGCGGGCTTTGGAGGCGTTTTGGAGGTGGGAGCAGACGTTTGAGAGGTGGACTAGGGACATATTTGAGGCTGGGTGAGGTTGGTCTCGAAAGATTGTGGGTTGGGTAGGGGCCCCGGGTGGGCGCAAGTAGAGGTTTTGTGGTCTATTGAAGTAGAGAGGCTTTGGAGCCCTTCGAGGGCGTGTTGGTATAGTATTCGGATTTTGAGGAGGTCTTGAGATGGTAGAGACAGTGATTTGAGAGGATGGTGTCTGCGGTGATGAGGATGTGTGGTGTTGGGTTGCAATGTTGCTTGGTAGAGGTTCGACCATGAAATTGAAGCTCAAGATCTCGAAAAATAAGTTTGCCAAGGGTTGATCTCGCGGGAATACTTGGCGTGGCGGGATTCCGCCCAAGGTCAAATCAATTTACCCATGCAACTCTATTTTTTGCATGCAAATCCGACGTTGTATTTCAAATGCAACCGGTCAATTAGGGTGTTGTACACATTGATCAAAATATGTTTGCAGATACCATTTATAGTTATATCCCTTCTTCAGCCAACCACAAGCGCGGTATGCAAGAAAAATCGCGCTTAAAATACACACACAGTATCAGCTCCTCATTGGTTGACTTTCCTGCAAGTTAACGCCGAGCTCTTCAGGTTCAACCCCTCCAACAGCAATTGCTTCACTCTCTTTCCCTCTTTCTTTCTCATCCATCTTTTCTTCTTTTCTTGTCTGTCGGTTTTTGCGCGCGCTTTTCTTAATCTCAAATACCCTTTGCGCAAGGCGTTCTAAGTAGACAGCATGGCCGCGAGACCTGGCGAGGAGCTTGTTGCGACTCTGTGAGCTGAAATCCCGCTCCTGGGCCTCTTTTCATGCTAATATTGCGACAAACAGCTTCGCCGATATACATTATTACTATGGCCCTCCTACTGCCAAACCCCCTCATCATCGATTTGACAAAGGCTCATATGTCTACCTCTTCGAGAACCCTGGCCATCGGCGGGCGAGAATAGAAGTCGCAAACAACGCGGGCACCCCCGAGCAAGATGCTTTCAATGGACGTTAGTTGTAGACCTCCACATAAAAAACTATCGCGAACCTTACTGACAAATATTAGATCTGGATGGCGCCCATATTAATTACTCCTACAAGCACTCTACACTTGTTACCTTGACAGTAGAAGGATCAAATCGAAGTTCTTTCGGAAGTCCACCCGCCGATAACCAAGAATGGCATTTACCTACATTCGATCCCCGAAACGAGAACAAATACATGTACAAGCTACATACTATCGATATTTATTTTTGGGTAAAAGAGGATGCGCTTCAGTTTGTGAATGGAGTCCGAAGGGTGTTACCCCAACCACAAGTTACTGTTCAAGATGAGCCAGTTGCTCCACCGCCTCACCAACACGATATGAGCCCAGTAGTGCAACGATTAGAAAATGTTGCTATCGCGGATCCATCCTATCAACAAGGACAAACTCGAAATTCCCAAACGACATCACATCCTCCAGCTCCATTGTCACGAAGTAGCACCGGCAATTTTCCCGGACCTCCAATTGCCCCTGTTTCTCGAAGCAGTACTACTACATTCCCCGGCCCACCAATTTCAGCGACTCCCCAAAGCATGGAAGCATCAAATTTTGTGCCTCTAGCATACAACCCCGCTGCACCTGCTGCGCCCGAGACAATCCAACATCGAGAAAAAACGCCACCACCTGAAGACGGCGCGGGAAACCCACTTGTAGCAGCCGCGGCAGCTGATCAAGGACAACAATTCGGAGCCCCATATCAGAACCACGGAGGCTTCTCCGGTCCTCCACAACCACAACAAGCGAATTACTTCCCAGGTCCTCCAGCAACCCATACCCCACCATCACAATTTAACCAGCACCCCCCTCCTTCCGCTGGCTTTCAATCAAGCTTTGGTCAACCTCCTCCTCCACCATCGGCTGGGCTCCAATCACCATACGCTCAGCACTTCCAAAACTCATTCGCTGCTCCCCCCACCGCACCAGCAACATCTAGTCCCTACACTCAACCCCCATCAGCAGTCGCCTCTGCCCCTCCTCCACCATCCTACCACCAACCCACACCACCAGCTTCCAACACCCCTCATATCCCCGTAACACAACAATACGCACAATACCCCATGTCACCCGGTCTTTCCTCCCCCGGCCTCTCATCACCAGGAATCTACTCCCCCATGAACCCATCATTTGGATCCTCACCCCCAGCTCCATCGGCACCACCACCAGCGACTGCGCCGGCCCCTCCACCAGGCGGTTTCTCGCAATATAGTTATCAGAATCAACCTGATCAATTGAGTAATACTCGTCCGCACCAGACGGATTACTCTATTCATCAGCAGGTTTATCGACCGACTGAGGTTGAGGCGACGAAACCGCAGAAGGCGCAGAAACCGCCGGGTGGGAAGCTGGAGGAGAGAGCGGGGAGGTTGGAAAAGGGTGCTACTAGTTTGTTTAAGAGGTTGGAGAAGAAGATTGGTTAAGTGGGGATGATATTTGAGACGAGTTTACGACTAAATTGTTGGGAGAGAAATCGATACGAAATGATGAAGGTGATATAAGGAATTTGAAGAAGGGAAGATAATTCTAGTGAGTAGCCAGCTGAAATTGTAATTTCCCAATCAAGAACGAATTGAATGTAGATTGTTAATTTCAGCCTTTTTGTATATCCTTCCATATCATCCGTTTCCTTTTCCTTCCATAACTCCGTCATCCATTATTTTCCAGTTATCCAGTAGTCCACAAACTCCTTTTCTACTCACCCTTTCTTGCAACTCGCCAAGTGGCACCACGTGACATCGATACGACCGCTTTATCCCTGAGAATTGATGTACCCGTTAATTGTTTGTGCGTATGGATCTTGAGATTGAGAGGCGCTTGGGAACTGTGTCCCGGTACCGGAAAGTGGATGACCCCAGTGGGTTGGGTCTGTGTTTGGTGGGTTGGTGTAGGTATTTTGGGATGGGGAGGAGTAGTGCTCTTCGGTTTTTTGGTTGTCTTGTTGGGTATATTGTTGTGGGTATGGATATGTGTAAGGGTATGATTCTTCATATGAGCTGTTGTGTTGGACATGAGTTGAAGAGTTTGGGTGAGGTGTTTGGGTTTGGGTGTGAAAGTCTTGGGCTCCATTAGAGGTTGGATAGATGCCGTTGCTCTGGTCGCCAACAAATGGTTCATACCCATTGTGTGTCTGCAATGGATATGACAACGAAGCTTCGGCATGTTCCACTGGCGACATACCAAAAGAGTTATCGATGACTTGATCCTGGAGAGGTGGTGGGAGATGAATGCCGAGACTAGCGAGTGAGGTCTCGGTCACTTGGGCTTGCTCTCTGCGTTTGTTGAGAAGGTGGGAGGGCTCTTCGTCATTGAACATTTGTTGAAGGTCATGAGCTTGCATTGCTCGAGGGGTGAGAGCTGAAGCTCCGTTCGTGACCGGGGCTTCTGGGCGGATTCCGTTGGCGTTTGTTCTTGAATGGGTTCTTGGATGGCGTCTGGCGAGTTGTGGATTAGCTTGGTGTTCGAGGGATTGCAGACAGACTTTGACTTTTCGAGGATACCCGATGGATGAGGGAAAAGGAAGGTACTCTGGTTGGGAGTGCAGACGGACTTTGACTGTGTCGAATGGATACTCGAAGGGGGGGGGTGGAAATTGAGAGGGAAAGGTAGTGGGAGAGGAGGAGTGGAAGAGGGGTGCAAGAGCCCAAGAAGGATATGAGCTTACCTGGAAGAAGACTCGTTGTGACGATTAGGCCCAGTCATGATGGATGCGGAGGTCTTTCGAAAGGGCACGCTCGTTGGGGAAACAAAACATGGACTATGATATCAAACTCGGTGTCGGTGTTCAGTTGAAGTCGATGGCGATATAGAAGCCTTTGAGTTGGGAGCTCCATCTTATATGTAGAGTTTCCCACCCTAGTGGAGCAGAGCACAAGATTGAGAAGAATTTGAAATCACGGCAACGAACTCATCGTCCCGTAGCCTTCACATCAGCAGTGATCGCTCTGGTCAGCAGTTTTGAATTTGTAGCCAGCCCTACGGCAGTAGAAGCTGCCAAAACGGATGGCTTTGGGAGTCTAGGTGTAGGGATTAAAGAGGGTCTATGATCCGGTAAACGTCGATTTACGAGTGAGTGAGATGGCTCTGCCGTTTCTGCCATTTTCTGCACTTGTCTGCTCAGGGGATCGTTAAGTGCAACTCACACAAGTCGGGCGTGCCACACCCAGCCAAACTACTCCTCACTTTCGGTACACGGGGTAGGGTGCCGCCCGCGCGAACAGGGGGCAAGCTTCAAGCGGACGGAGGTGCCCATGCAAAGTCGAATCCTCTACGGAAAGGATTCGAGCTTGTGGAGGTTCATCTCACATCGTCTCATCTCACCTCTCAGCCTCCCTTTGCGATTCTCGATGCGAGTCCCGACGGCCAACCTATAACACCCATGCCTCTTTTTGGGTTCCTTGTCTCTCCCAGTCTCTCCATTGACCTTCCGCCGGATAATTCACCTTGTTGCTCCCCTCGGCCTTGTTTTCCAAGAATAGTTATGCATCCGCATCGATTGCCAAAGGCCTGAGGACTTCTCACGCTCCTGTATCTTGCAATCTCTCCAGAGGCCGACGTCCCCTGGTCTTCTCGAGTCTGTGAATCTCATGTAAATATACGATAGCAATCGGCACTCGTCGACGAAAAAACTTCCCGAGCCGAGTTTACAGAGGCAACAGTAGCGCTCTGCCATGATGCCATCAACCCTGACAGTGGATTGTCACACTCCGGGGAGGTTTCCGGGTGTCAATGCAATTCAATACAGTTGGTTGCCACCACGAGGCGAGGGTCTGTCGAGTGCTGCAGTTGGAAAGCTGGAGAGTTCGTTGATAAGTGTTTCCCCTCGTCCACTCAAGTAAACCTGCCTATCCACTTGTTCGCCAGATGCTTATAATCTTTCAATTTTGGCAAGTGTCTATCTCATGGATGAGACCCCTCATTGCCTTTTCCCGCCGAATGTGCAATTGACTGAAATCTCGCTCACTCAACTTCTCTCCTCCCTTTTGTTTTTCGGCTCCAACCCCAAAATTTATCCGAGCGTAATGATTCCAAGGATCATTTTACGAATGCTGACGAATGTAGAAGAGAAGCTTGCATTGAGTTCTAACCTTCCTTCACACAACACTGAGCTACAGACTACCATATGCCCTCTGGGAAGTGTCTCGGCAGCTTCCATTGCGACAGGATCGCCTGTACGGTGGTACGGTGCAGCGTATCAAGCGCGCCACGGGGGCGGTGTGGGTGTTTCCCTCCATAGGGTCCGGGTATGGCTCTATATGACCTGGCCGGAGTAGACAACCTTCCAAGGAGCTTCCAGAAGATTACTGTAGGTGTGAGAACTCAAGTCTGCATCTGCCTTGCGATGCTCAACCTCCTAGATTCAGGGTGCTTTTATATTGAACAATTACGAATAGTTTTACGCCGTAGGTTTACGCTCTTCACGGTTCGCAAGGCAGAAGCGCCAATTTATTCAAATCTCCGTCTTAGCTCTTTTGAGTAGAAAAGAATTTCCGATTTATCTACAGGTACTAAACAACAGCTTCAAAGTTGAAACACTGCAGCGTCTAATACGCTTGGAATATAACCTTGGCGGGGTTGTTTTCTCGATACGTGCCTATTGCAGCGATCATCAGAACATAAGAAAAAATACCGGTAAGCCCTCAAACCAGTACAATCACAGAAGGAACGGGCCCTGGATGCTGCCTCACTACCAGATTTTGGGCGCGTGTTGCGGCAAGGGCTGAGGTAACCCAGGTACGACTAGGAGGAGAGTGCATCTCCCAGGGGCGGCTGATGGTGCCGATGAGGCAGGGCCAGTAGCGGTGCTACGGGGTTGCTGTTGGGGTTGCATGCAGTGTGAGGTATACCTCTGCTTCGCCCTGCGACCGCATCTACCGCATCTCACTTTGCTCATTTTCCCGTAAACGCTCTGTGTGGCCAAGCATATGGGAAAGTTCGAAATTGAAGCACTTTCAGAGCAGGAAAAAGTGAGCACCTACCAAAAGAAAAGGTTAGGTAGCTAGCTACCCGAGCCAACATGATGGTTCCAGCATCAGCGCTGCTCGTTTAGCGATGCTAAAGAGTCCACAGGAAATGCAAACAACTAGGGGAAAAAAGGGCAAGTGTTGGGGAGATTCTGTATCGCGATCTTTCTATGTTGTTGATTAGTTACCTGTGCAAATTTACTTTTAGGTCCTATCAGTATCAACGTTTTATTCAGTTGCAAAACAATTGCTTGTTGCATTGCGCTTCCTGGGTATATTTAACCTGCAGTTTCCAATATGTCTTGCACCTTGCAGGTGCTTGCTGCACTTTCTACTGCACTTTTCACTGCACTTTTCACTGCACTTTTATGTACTTTGCCCTTCGCTTGTTTCTCCCTTTTCATTTTAGATTCTTAAGAGCCTCGAGCAGTTCTTCACACTATTTCCGGTTATGCAGCTGGTCGTGCCGCTGCAGCTTTTGCCCCGCGTGGATCTCCCGCGGAAGGGTTCCCGGGTTGTGGCTTAAAAGACCCTCGGTCTCATCCTGTGGTCGACTTCTTCAAGCTGGTACAGTGCGTCGAAAATCAGCAACGAAAATGGAAACAGGAACAAATCTCCTGTTGGCTATAAAGTTTTCTATCTTCAAAACTGCCAATTGGCAAGTGAGAGAACTTTCGCCCAAAAGCAAACCACGTTCTCGAGTGAAAAAACCAACTCGTTCACGTACGCAGCTCTTGTGTTTCAATCACTCGGAACCTCGAGATGTCCAGGGATTGGAATACCCACAACGACTTGCTGAGGGAGCTTTATCTCAAAGAGGGACTACCTCTGGCAGAAGTGAAAGAAGAACTTGAAAAGGATCATGGCTTTACCAAATCGTAAGACAGTCACCGAATTCTTCTCGTTTCGATCTAACTTAGACAGTTAGAATTCGAGCCTATCGCACGAAGTTCAGCGAATGGGACTTTCGAAAAAACAAATCGGCCAAAAACCCGCATGTCCATTACCCTTCTCAGAAGAAATCAAATCTGCTTCAAGCAAGGACGACCAAACTCGACAAAAGCAATCAAGGCCTGACCCCAAACTTATCGGTAGTAACAACGTCGCCACTTCCCGTCGAGGCAAACCAACAGGCTTCAATTGATGCATCAAAATACCCAGAGTTGAAGTTTCCCGGCAGGGGCAGGCAAGAGACAGAGAGTGTTCATATCCCCGCAGGGGCTATAAATGTTGAAGAGCTCAGTAAGCTTGTGTGGGCCGAGTCCCCCTACGCGCTTGAAGCATTCATTGCAAAATGGCAGGATGGTGGGCAGTACCTCAAGAAGGTTTTCGAGCTTCTTGAAGCTGAAGAATTTCAGCCACGCTGTATATTGGTACCAACCCGGGTTATAATTCCTGGCGTTAGTTGTTCGTTTTGCTGCAAGCAAAGGTCTCAGAGAAAGAACAACCTGGCTTGATCACTGCAATGTTGAATAGCAGGTTCCGGCCCAAGGACGAGGAGTATGAAATTTATCCCAAAGGGGTAACTTGGGTTGACACTCTATGTTCTGCCTTCAACACAAATCGTTCATCAGCCTGGGCGATCCACAAAAAGAATATATGGGGTTCTTCCGATGTACGAGTAGCCTGTGGAAATCAGCTCGTCTACTGCGCACTCTCAAAACGCTCGCAGAAAGACGTTTATCAAAACTTCATTAGATACTGAAGCCTCTCCATAAATACCGTCACGCCTATTTTCCGGTGCAAGAGCTACGCGATGCTCATGTTGAGTTTATGGCCATAATTAAAGACACGAGACAGATGCGCCTATTTGTCAACTTTTTCTGGTTCATGATTTACCTCGACGTGCAAGATCATTACGACTTAGTTATGAAGCCCCATTACTCGTGCATTGATAAAACCTCACCAGTTTCTTTGCAAAAGATTTAACTTGGATAACAACGAATGCATAACTCCGATCTCAACAGGATCCACAATTTTTTACAAATTCAATGGTGTCATCTTCAAAGATACACACCCGCACATAAAATTGGTTATGCTTTCTCTTTTTTTGGAATTTTTCAAGTCTTCTGTTGCGTTACTAGGGAGCAAGGCGGCGAATGGGAGGTCTTAGCACTACTGCATATTCTATATAGCAGCGAGAGCGAAAAAACTTTCTGTCTATCTCGACTAGACTTCTCTTACTCGTCCCTTTTGAACTATTTTGGATACTGTTTGGTTGTTTAGTATGTATTCTGGAAAAGTGAAGCGCTCATTGGTTTTTTTGTCTGAGAAAGGATATATATAGGAATTGGAAAAGAAAGACTCTTGTCATAATTTCGCCATCATTGAGCATACGACCACTCTCTCGAAAGAAGCTTTCCTTGACATAAAATTACACTTTCATCTTTCCGAAGTGAATTAATTTCTCAGTGCGTCTTCGCTTACTGCTTGAACCCCCCTTTTGGCGTCGGATCTCTATTCCTCCATCGATGCAATACTTCAAAATCAATTTGTACCATAGTTTTATTGTGGTTCAAAGTGATGCTGGAATGGTGGGCAACAGCGTTTCGGCCTTTTGGACAAGTAGTGCTCTTCAGGCTAGTGGCTTGTTGTACCCGTTTATTGTTCGTGGGTATGGGTTTTGGGATTGAGTGGCATTTGAGAACTGGATACCGGAGAGCGGATAGCCCCACTGGGTGGTGTCTGTGTTTGGGGGTGAAGTGTAGGTGTAGGTACAGGAGGTGGCTTGAGATGGGGATGAGTACTCGTCCTGCATTTGGGATGAGTAGTATTCATCATAACCCTCTGGGTAGTATCCCGTTGGCACCGTGGAGGGAGGTTGGACTGACGTTTGGTTGTGAAGTGTTGGGGTTGGCTGTGGGTTTTGAGTGTTGGCTGGCTGGTGGTCTCTTAATGGATACGACGACGTACTTTCGAAACGTTCCATGGTCGCCATACCGGGAGTGTGATAGATGACACGAGCCTGGAGATCTTCTGGGAGAGGACGACCGAAATCATTGAGGGTGTCTAGGGATGTTGAGATGAGGTGGGCTTGGGTCTGTTGGAGGGCGGAGAGGTACGAGGGGTCTTGGTGAATAGTGACTTGGTGGAGGTCATGTGCTTGCATGACTTGGGGAGTGAGGGGCCGATGATTTGGCTGTTGGTGAGAGGCGTGAAGGTGGATATCATCGCTGGTGGTTCTCGATGAGGTTCTTGGGTGAGTGGTGGTACTTCTGGAGGCAAGTATTAGTATGGTTATTGAAAGTGAGCGGTGAAAATTGTGTTTTCCTGGTACGGGAGGCATAAAGGGGGCAAGGTTTTGGCGAGGGAGGGGACAGGTGTTAAGGGAGCAAGTGAAGATGTGAAAGTTTGTTGAGGAAAGGGGTGGCAACTCGCCTCGACGAAGTGGCACGGTGATGGTTACGTCCTGCCATGATGAGGGAGTCCGGACTTGTGCGCTTTTCGAAATATTTGTTCGACCTCGAGAACCTCACAAGATGAAAGATAAGCAATCGAAGAAGGCGTATGAGTATTAAGAGCTAATCCAGACAGGAATTGGGGAAGGCGAGACTGAGTGCTATCTCGTCACTAATCGACTGGGGAAGCCTTCTTATATACAATATGAAGAAGCCATCGTTCTGTTGGAGTGAGCCGAACGAACCTCACATGCCCACATTTATTACGCCCGCGCGTGTCGTCCTGCACTTTGAATTGCATGATTGGAAGACGTAGGTATGTCATAAAGTGCTTTCGCTACGGCACTGGCGATTTATTCCACCGGAAGGGAGGGGTACGAAATGAGGCAAAACAAAAATGAGGAAATATCGTGAAACTGCTGGTTTTTGTCCAAGTGATGGCAAAATTAAAGAATTCGTGTAGTTGCCTTTAGCGAGAACATGTCGATTGCGAACCATTTATTCAGCGTCGCCCCTGCTCCCGTCTGTTCACAACACGCAATTGCATACTTGAGGCATCGATGATGATGCTTCACAGAAAAGTAGAGTTGCATTTTGTGGTTGCCTCTTAATGCCTCGCAAGACCCGAGTGTACTTTGCGAACCTGCCTTGCACTTTGCGAACCATTTTTTTGTTTTATTCCGACGCCCACATCTCTCTTCCACTTTAACGTGTGCTTACGTCCCAGCTTTTTTGGCCTTGTTTACAAGGCTGCACATTCAAGGAGGGTAGCATTTTGTCACTTGCCTTGTAAGAGTGCAGCTGACCCCACCACAGCTAACCTTGGTATGCGAACCATCTGCGAACCATTTTTGTTTTCCATCTGGCCTCCCACCTCATTTTTCGCACACTGTATCACCTAAAGCTAACGTGATAACCTTGATTCTCAGGTTATCAGAAAAATAGTCGCAACAACCCCCAGAGTACGGTGACGCCTATCCTCGTTTTCCTCGACAGCCTCAAATGTGAATCCAATTCCACTCATTTGGGTACCTCGACTCAGCAGTGCAGGGGTATCAGTATTGGCGTTCAACTGCTGGTACCTATGCTGTCCGAACGGACCATATTGACTCTATTGATTTCTTGGCGAGGTCCAAATCATTGTGGCTCACTGTCGAGTTCGGAAATCAGAGACCTGTGAGGTCCTCGGTATTTTAATTAGTGGATTTGGGTATACATCTTCTATTTCTTTCATTTTTATTATTTATTTCATCTTCCTCTGGTGCTTCCCACTAAACTCAAGTTAATCCCAGGCCCATTGCAACGGGAAGACATCACTGTCATACAGCAATTGACTGACGTGAGGAGGAAACAAGGCATCCAAAGATTATATTCATTAATTCCAATCCTGTCCGCAAGTCAACGGAAAGGCAATCCGCTCTGAACACCTATTGTGAGACCTGTGAGGAAAGAGCCGTTAATGTGGTCCCAGTCGCTCTAGAACGTCGAAAAGAAGGCATGGACAATACTGGTTGCACTCTGCTGCGCCTCAACACCAACATGCATCTTCCATTACTCCGGAAAAAAAAAGAAATATGAGGTGGGGTAGTGTAACACCCATCTTATCACGGCATAGAATATGCCTTGTCACTCATGAGTTAATGGGTTAACTCCGTGTTTCTCGGTGGCGAAACCTCAATCTATAGGGGGTCAACAGCAACAGCCTTCCGAATAATCAGCCTTATGCGCCCAGACAGTCAACTGTAAACACCCTATTGGTGCCACTGGGGTTTATGACCCCGCACCTTACTCATACGAACCGAGTGGCGAGAATAGTGTAATTGTAACGCAAAGATTCACGATTGAGTGCATTCAGTGAGCGTCTCAGCCATGGGATGTGTGATGCGACACCTAGACTACAGTAAACGCCATGGGCAACCACCTAGGTCAACACACATATACAGTCGGAAATTGAGGTCGTCTCAAGAAAGACCAAGAGTTCACAGCCATAATTTTTTTCCATACAGCCCTATAACTCTATTTTTTTACTCAAATTGAGGAAGATAAAACGGCGATGGAAATTTCCAGGTTAGGAGACTCCAATTAACTCGGTCATAACCACGAATTTTTGTAGGGATTTTGGGTTCATAGGATACCCTCATTGCCTTTGCCTTTTGCCTTTTGCACCTCATGAGCATGCTGAGACTTAACACTTGCACTTTGCACTTTGCAGATTCAATTTCGCATTGTCCACTTTGCGCTTTGCATTTTGCGTTTTGCACGTTGCACTTTCCCATTCCATTTCTTGGGCTGAAGAAAGGCTTGCTGCTTGCAGCGCCAGGGATTCCCGTGTCCCAGTAACCTTACCTTGCCATGAGGACATGATAAGTCAAGAGGTAACATTGATTTCCGCTAAACTCAGAAGACAAATGACTTTTTTACACCTCCGAAACTGTGTAGTGTACTCTTGTAGTCTAGTTTCACAGTCCCAAATTTTCGAGATGTCCAAGAATTGGAATTGCCATAAGGCTACGCTGAAACAGCTTTACCTTGCAGAGGGCCGGGCTTTGGGTGAAGTAAAAGAAATATTGGAGGTCCACCATGGGTTCATTGCATCGTAAGCTGTCTACCAGAAGCCCCGGACCATTTCCGATTACGTCTTTTGTTCTGACCTCCATCTTAGTATCAGAGCTTACCGTATGAAATTCGACGAGTGGAACTTTCGGAAATATAAATCGTCCAAAAATCCCAAAGTTTCCTATGTTTCTCCTAAGAAAACCAAACAGGTTCAAATATCTACGACAGTTCCCACCGAAACACAACAAATTTCAAGTCCTCCGATTCCTGTGGTTCTAGATTCAAAGTTTCCAGGTCCAATCGCTTCAACAATAAACAACCCATCTTCAGATACTCCAGATTCTTATCAAAGTATGGCATCGTCCCCAGCACCGCCTCTGCTTCCCACAATTTCTTCTGCGGAAGCGTCATTATACCCAGAACTCCAGTTGCCGCACTTTACCTATCAGCATTCATTTACAACTGAGCCAATGCGGATTATACACATTCGAGCTGGGCGTATGTCTGCCTCCGAGCTCTCTGGATTACTTGGAATCGATTCGCAACATGCGATAGAAGCCTTTTTCATGAAATGGCAGAACGATGGGGACTATTTACCCGAGGTTCTTAAAAGAATACGAAGGACACAATTGGCTGGACACATATTGAACCCGACTATTTATGGAACTGGTAACATCTTCAACCTGCTTCAAGAAAAGGTACCGGCAAAAGACCATCGAGTCCTAATTGCTGCTTTATTGAACGCAAGATTCCCGCCCAAAGCCTCGAATTTTTTCCCAGTACCTAGAGAAGACTGGGTTGTTATGTTATGTGAAGCTTTTTCCACTATCGATTCGGTCGGCTGGGAAGAAAACAAACGAGATTTCAACGGCGACTGCATTGTGCAAAAGGCAGGTGGCGAGAAGCTCGTCCTTGGGGCCCTCAGCTTGTTAGCTGAAAGACGCTTGGCTCGATATCGTCGCTCTTTAGTAAAGTTCACAAAAAATGATGAAATCACCCTTCCACCTCCCCTTCATCCAATCGCGGAGGCTTATACGGCTATAATAAGGGATACTGAGAAACGGGGCCTTGAAATTAATGCGTCCTGGTACATCTATAATTTAACACTGGAGCGGCTGGTTAGAAACACTCTTACCGTTGATAATGCTTATTGGTCGCCATTCAATTCTCTTTAAGGTCATGGCGTCTCAAAATAAGCCAAAGGAAAGAATATTTCCTATCAGATAGAACTATTTTTGATCTTCTCTCCTGTTTTGGAGAATGGCGTTTGGATTTTTTGGGAACTTGTGGCGGTTATTTTCTTCTTGTGAGAAAGGTTCTCGGCAAGAATTTGAAAATTGAAAGAGTCGAGAGAATGATCGCGGTGGTGGAGAATAGTAGATGATAATCTGCAAAACGGCTCGCTCGTTGTCAAAAATATGCGGCGTTGAGAGTGACTGAAAGTTGAAGTCGAGAGTGAGAATGCGACGTGCCGTTGTAAAATACCTCAGACAAACGTCCGGGTGTAGTGTTGGGAAATGTTGTCGTAAGAAGTAAAGGTGAGATTGTCGTAAAGAGATGTATAAGTGTAAATAGCGAGATTAAAGTCTAGTAAAGTTAGTAGTACTTTTAATTAGTCTAGAATTAACTGATTTACTATGATTTTAAAGAGTAATATCTACTATTAGGTTTTATATAAATAGTCTTAGTTAACTATATATAGTATTATAATAAGTAGATGCGATATGTGGAGGCCTTGTAGGTCATGTGACCTTTCGTCTGATCTAAGGAAGCCTTCATCTGCTATTATAAATCAATCAGGAATTGATTAATTCTAGTGGATGGAAATTACGGGGTTATCGGAGTTTACATAATATTAGGGCTTAAGAGCTTCTATAAAGCGAGGCTTCTCCTGCACCTCTAAGGAGGGGCAGAGATTAGTTCTGTACTGAATCTGATACTTGTTTACCCTCATATGAGATTCAATTTGACTTATTGCCTACCATCCACCTCACAATCTCACACTTGAAGAACTATATTAATCTCTGTTTCAGATATTTCCAAAGCCTAGTAATTCATGAAAAGTGGTACGCGGAGTATTTGGCCCCCCTCGTATGAATAGTTCCAATAGAGATGACTTTCAAAAGCCAAACACAGAATATTTTGAGTGGATTCATGGTGCGGGGGAGTCGTGATGTATGAGTCCATAATTTACTTCCCAGGTATCACCAAACGACAGGAGGTACATCGTGACTGGGGTTTGGAGAGCAAAGTCTGCATTCGATCCAAAAACAAAACACGTAGGTATGGCCAACAGAAAGTCCTACTCATAGATATACCAAAAACTTCATCCAAACATTTAGACATTGTTCCCCATCGCTTTCAACCAAGAAGGTAGGCGAGCTTGCGTTATCAGCTTCAACAAGAAAGTCTTTCAGTCTTCCGGTACGGGATACAAAGTCTCACAATAAATTTGGAGTTCCAAAAAGGTATTTTTATCGTAGTAAAGCAAGTAAGATTACAACTACAATTTCAACAAAAGAGAATTTATATTCAACAAGTGTTTAAATCATCGCATCAAATTTCAGTCCTAATTTATCTTACAAGCTACTCAACACTTTTAACGTTTCCTCTCTCCTTTTCGACAGTGTTGTTAAACAAAGCGATATTCATAAGTGCAGTTCTTACGTTTTTTGTGACCGCAGCCTGGAGCGTTACAATGGGCGAGGTGCATACCGTTGATAAAACGACATGGCACGGGTTTGGAATCTTTGCCTGGCAAAGATCCACTCTGTAAAGTCAATTTTTAGTATCCTATAGTATGTGCTCCATTTCCGAAAAGAACGGGACGAGGAACTTACGCATCTCCAGTAAAGAGTGGCACCCCGAGGTACGTCGGGCAACCTTCCCTTACAATATTCGCCGACCGTTTTGAGGACCCAAGTTCCTATAGGCGTCCTAACACTATGTCTACGTGGAGGTGCTTCATAGTAGCCTAGATTGAAATTAGGAAAGGGTGAAAATACCTCACTTGGAGGAGCTCGCCAGGTGGAAGATAGGCCAAGTTGGCCCACACTTCTCTGAGAAAATTTGCCCTTTCCGGCCCAGTTGTCGGAGGGCAATGTGCTCTTCTCAAAGAAAGTTGGTGATTGAAAGGAACCTAGACGTTGCTGTTTTTCGTAATTTGCAACATTGATTTCCTTAGAGGTACGGAGGAGAAGGTGACCATATTTCTCGCAAAAGTGCTTAAGCGATGATGCTGTGAGTCCATCGTTGCGTGCAGTGTAAAAAATGAATAGAGTAGAGTAGAGTAATAGGCCGTTACTCTACTCTACTCAATGAAACCAGTCGTTACTCAAACTCTGCTCTACTCCACTCTGACTTACTCTGAGTAACTCAGAATAAAGTCGGGCCGAATTTCGGAGGCCGGACCGGGCACCGGAATAGTATAGGAGTGCTTAAACAGGTCACTTGACTATGCCTTTAAACCAAGAACAGCTACTACTAATTAGTAAAGAACTAAATTTTAAGACTAATTATCATTTCTTCTCTTTTTATCCTTAGAACCACTTATATGTATCAAGAATATATAATTAAATCCTATATAAATATCACGTGTCGTTACTCTACTCTACTCAGAGTTACTCAGAGTAACATTGAGTAATGAGTAATTTGTTTCTCACACTGGTTGCGTGTATCCAATCTGAATTGTAGATATTTCCCCTCAATAATCTTGAGAAGGATATCCAGTTCACGCTTCTCGGATTCCTTCTCATCACCTTGAAAGGACAATGCCTTCATGGGGGATTTTGAGGCGCCGGATGAGTTCATGATTTTGATTTCTGGTTGCTGGTATTTGTTTTTGTTTGGATGTAAAAATGCTGATGTAATAAGATAAGCTGATTTGAAGATGATGTGGCCTTCACTTGGATGCGAGGAAGATACCTGTTATACATTTGGGGGGCCCCAGAACCTCTGGCTGGAACTTCAATGGAATCATGATAATACAGATGTGTTAAACACTGACTTCAAACCCACCGAATTGAAAATAGCGCTGCTGGTACAATTGGATTTTCAGATACCTTTTGACGCAGAATAATTTGTGCATATATCGTTTCTAAGTCCATCACAAGCAGAACAATGGCCAATCTACTGGGATTGAAATGGAGATGGTTCAACTGAAATCAAACAGAGAGACCGAAAGCTTTCAGACCATCCACCCAGAAAATTTGACTCCATTATTGGCCATACAGGGGATAATACTCACTACTCAGTGAGTCTGAGAACAGATGCTCAAGGGCTCTTTGTGGGTGTATACTTTGAAGTATTTTAGATTCTAAAAGTGAAACAATGCCAAACCGCTCAGAGATATTTGTACGACTCTTCAGTGTATGACTCCATAAATCCCCAAGTTCTGCCAGCCAACAAAAACAATAGTGTCATCGTGACTAGGGTTCGCCAATAGAAGAGTTAGTAGGTACTCAGACTCATGAAACTTCGAGAGTATTCTTTAATTCTGTTTGTTCGCAACGCAGTCACAATGTGCGACATGCATATTGACCCCCTTTGTTGAGACCTCATGTAACACGACAGGGAAAACTTTCTAGAAATTCTCGAAACACTCGGTTGTACTGTGAAAGAATCTAACCTCAATTATCTGTTCTAAAAGAAAAGAAACATCAGATAATGGATAATTGATACATGAATAATTCAGACAGTATCTCACTCTGCCGAAAACCATGTTAATTGACACATTGCTTTGATTATTCTCTTTGCGTTCTTCCCTTAGGCTAGTCACTTGACAAAGTACCTCTTTGTAGTTAACCCTCGAAATCATGATATCAGAGGGGTTCCATGAAACAGAAAGGTATGTCCATACTTTGGAAACAATCCCTTGAGAATTTCATGGATGAAATGTCTTCTTAACAACAAAATGATGTTTCAAAAGGAGGTTCAAGGTTGACAAGATCTACGTCTTGGAAATTAAGTCCAGTACATAGGATATTGGATTAAAAAACTTCAACTTGAAGGGAACGGGGGAGAGGAAGGAAATAGTGGAAGTTATGGCATGTGAGACGGGAAGAATAGAACATAGAAAGCTAGCAAAAGACACCCCGAGCTGTCCACGAGTGACCTTAGGGATATAGCCAAATGCCACCCACATATTTGACCACATCTCGTAATTCCTCATGTGTTTTCCACACTTGGCTTTTATGCAGCCAAGTCGGCACCAGATCTTGGGGTTGGGCCCAGCCGTGGCGCTGGTGATGCCAATATTCCTTCCATCAACGACCTCAGAAGCAACATCTCGCCATTAACATCGTTCTGAGGTGGCAGACCATATATTCGCAGATCCCCCCTAAAGAGCAACCATAATATGTATTCGCAGGTCTGTCGCGCGCCGTAACTAGCGCCCCTAACCGTAAGAGTCATCCTCTCGAGCACCTTTCAAGCTTGATATCTCGACTTCTGTTCCCCTCACCACCCCTTATTCTACCGCTTCGCAGAATGGCATATTTGAACATGGGATCGGGTCTATAAGAGGACTGAGGCCTGATGAGTCTTTGCAGTGGTTCGTCGTGCGAACCTGACCCATTGTACTTCGCGTTTTGGGAGGAAGCGCCCGGCGACGTTTCGCGCGATTTGGAGGGTACTTAGGTACGTATGTTTAGAGCTGAGAAGAACTCATTCCGTTCCCCGGTTCCTTAGAAATATATGCCAACACTTCAGCATAGTAAACAATTGGCGATGGTGAGCAGCCTTAGAACTCAAGTGAGGAATGGCAGAGAGCGTACTAAACTTTAGAAGCGCTAAATTAACTATCACGTGACAATACATACAATCCCGCCCCGCCTCGCTCAACACAAACCTTCTTGAATGTCAACAAGCTGAGCGAAAAAGAAGTTTACCAAGGCACTCACTCTACGATTGCGGTCCAGTGGGGAAAATCCTTGCTCCCGTTATCAAAATTCAGGTCCCTTCTATCTTTCTATCAGTATTGGTTTTTGCTCACATTCCTTCGAAATTTGGCTGAACAGATAACAACTGGTAGCTGATAAGAGATCTCCTTCAAGACCAACCCCAACCTCGTCTCTGTGTTTGTTATACAGCATCAAAATCAGAAGTCAAACGGGTAGAGGCGGCTATTTCATCCCTTTCTAGTTTGAGCATGGCAAATATTGGTTGGATGAGGCCTCAGCACTAACCCCAGTCCTTACGCCTTTCTTTTATCTTTCCATATCAAGTTCATAATTCAAGCGGGCAGAGGTGGCTATTTCGTTGTTTGCCAAATCGAGCTGTTTTGTTCCCATTTCGATGCGCTCGCCATGGGTTGGAAGCAGCCTCGGGCCGCCTCACTGCATATGTTTTCTGTATGGTGATTGGTTCCCTTGCCCTGGAACCAGCACGCGGCTATTGGGCCCCTAATCTCACTCTCCTTATCTACCAAGGTACGAGTACCTGTGGATAGATGGTGTTTTGCCGTCAGTATATTACGAATTCTTTTAAAATCTATTTTGGAGATTCATTGGTGTTGTAGGCTGTTGGCAACCATCTCATCACCCTCACACATTTACCCTGTTGGTATAACCGGCCCCTTTTTTTTCTTCTGAACTCAAATTATTCGTCGGCATTCTTTTCTGACCGTTTTTTGTAAACATCGCCTCTCTATTACTTTCTCCTTCCTCTCTCGAACATCTGTAATATTGAACTATTTAATACCCCAAGTGGCGTCCAATCACGGTTTGTCTGATCAGAATTTCCAACCGTTCTTGAAAAAAAAACGGAAATTCCCCGTTGGGGTCCGGGGTTTGAATGGATACCTTCTGGCTTCACTATCCCCGGATTTTTGGGTAGCGATCCACTTTGGGATTTCGCAAGATAGCAACATGCAACTATCTTTTTGCGTGCTTCGGTACGTGAGGGTTCGCCACTGGTATCAAAATCCACGTCGATCAAAACAAGGGGGTCTGGGTTTTGGGCTTTCCCAAGTGAACTCCAACCCCAATTCCCTGGCGCATCTAGCATGAATACTTGGCTTGGGATAAAGTGTGGCAAGTACTAGGAGGCGACAATAAATGTAAGGGAAGTCCTAAAATGTACCTTGTTCCCCTTCGCACATCTTCCAGCTCTCCATTTCGGGATCGCGTTTTATATCCTCTGTTGGTAAAATCGTTCATACCTCCTTAATCGAGTCTATCCGCCGATCTTTAGAACCAACACCCATGCATCAAAAAGCCTTATGATGAGCTTCCCGCGTTTAAGCTTCTGTTATCTGAAATGATGGCCGTTGCCAAGGGATTCCCATCAGTTTTTCAGCTGCATGGGGAAGGATTCGCATATAGAACTACGTGGATTATATGCTTGCATCGTATATTCCCGAGCTACCATTGGTGGACTATAGTGTTCTAGTGCTTCTAAATTCTTTCTAGACCTTATGTCGGCCGCTTGGGTATCACTGATCCCTGGATGATAAGAATTGCTGCGTGGTGCTTGACATTGCTTGTTTGCTAGCGCGACGCTTCCAAGAAAGCCAATCCAGATCACTCCGGGATGGGGATCTTGGGAGTACCCGAGCTGTTGGGGAGTCCTATATAAATTGGGACCTTTCCCCCTTTGAATTTTCCCCACCTCGCCGAGTTGCGTTTCTCGAGTTCACGGGTTTTATCAAATCACAATCGTAATCATGAGTAAGTTCTGCCCGCTTTTCACTTCAAACTCTTAAACTAACACTTCTACAGAGGAAGGTGCTATAGACGACAGCTTAGTTGCGGGACCAGAGCTTGTAAACGCCATCGACCCAGAGCACCAGAATGCAAACCACCATGGAAAATACGATGTTATGGACATCAGTGGTCATATAACTCCTACAGACGAGGAACTTGCAACACTTCCCCGAGTTGCGGGAACGATGCCATGGACAGCATACATGCTTTGTGCCGTTGAGTTCGCCGAACGTGCTTCGTACTATGGATGTAAACAGGTTTTCAAGAACTTTGTTAGAGGTAAACTTCCTGTGGGGGGAAACGGTGCTGGAGCACCGCCAAGAGGATCCCAGAAGACAGCGGGAGCTCTGGGCAAGGGAACTGTTATTGCTTCTGCTATGAGTGATTCTTTCACCATGTTGGCATATGGTCTACCAATTTTTGGAGGCTGGCTTGCCGATGCAAAACTCGGGCGCTTCAAGACGATTTGCATCGGTATTGCTGTTTGTGGTGTCGTGAGTAAACTTCATATCCCGGGCTTTGAAAAAATAATCTGACTCGCTTGTTCTCACTAGGCGCATATCATTATGGTCATATCTGCAATTCCAAGTGTCATCCAAGCAGGGAAAGCGATCGGTCCCTTCGCACTAAGTCTCTACATGCTTGCCGTCGGAGCAGCCCTCTTCAAGGCCAATATCGCACCAACTGTCCTTGACCAGAACCCGCATATGAAACCTCACGTTGTGACGAAGAAGAATGGCTCCAAGGTTATCATTGATCCAGAAGCGACATCCGAGTCAATCATGTTATGGTAGGTTCCAAGACCCTCGACATCCAATGCTTTTCAAAACTAACTCAAAAAGGTTCTATCTGCTTGTAAATATCGGAGGCTTTTTCGGCGTCGCAACTTCGTACCTCGCTAAATACGTCGGTTTCTGGGCGGCTTACCTCCTCCCATGTATCATCTACCTGATGCTTCCGCCCCTCCTATACTTCGTCAACTTCCGCTTGATCAAATTCCCACCTGGAGGCTCTGCTCTTGGTAACTTTTGCAAAGTCAACATCCTTGCTATGACAAAAGCTGGGTTTCGTGGATTCGGTCGAAAAGGTTACTGGGAGCGGGCGAAACCTTCGGTTTTGGCTGCTTCGGGAGACAATAGAGTTGTTGCTTGGGATGATGAGTTTGTTGAGGATGTTCGTCGAACTATGGGTGCTTGTGCTATTTTCTTGTTCTTCCCCATTCAACAGTGAGAAACCCACTCTCCCATTCTTTTGTTGATAATGGCTTCTAATTCATGGATAGGATTAACGACGGCGCTTTGGGTGCGGCTGCCAATGCTCAATCTGCTTCCTTGACTTCGAATGGCACCCCCAATGATTTACTCGATAACTTAAACCCGTTGGCAATCATCATCTTGATTCCTATCATGAACCGTATTTTATCTTTCCCTTTGTCCCTCTATTTCATCGCTACTCGCTGCTCTCAACTCTCGATAGAACGAGAATGACATGTACTAATACGTGGTAGACGGTATTTACCCTCTCCTACGAAAGCTCGGCATCAGATTCGGCCCAATCGCCCGCATAACATTTGGTCTCTTCGTCGCCGCGGTTGGAGCCTCATCATACGCCGTGATCCAACACTACATCTATATCACCTCCCCCTGCCTCGACCACGCGACCGACTGTGACGTCGGCTCAGGAGTCTCCTCCCTCTCAGTCTGGCTCTACGGAATCCCAACAATCGTAACCGCCTGTTCCGAAATCTTCATCAACGTCACCGCCTACGGAATCGCCTACTCCCGCGCACCCCAGAACATGAAAGGCTTCGTCATGGCGCTTTCCCTCTTCATGCAAGCTATCAGCACCGCCATCTCTCTCGCTACTGCTAGTGTGATTGAGGATCCAAATCTGGTTTGGGTTTTCGCTGTGCCTTCCATTATTGGATTTGTTGCTGCGCCGATCTTTTGGTTTTTGTTTCGGGATTTGGATAATGAGGAATTCTTTGTTAATGTGGGTGATACTTTGCCGTTGCCGAGCGCGGTTATTAAGGATGAGGAGTCTAAACCTAGTAGCTTGGATAAGAAGAAGATTGAGAGTGGGGAGTCGAAGGAGCTTAAGGGATGAGCGAGTGCGTGGTAGATCTATGTGTTTGAGTGATTATGAATAGCTTAATGATCGGTTGACCGACTCGCTTTCTCATTCACTTCGCGTCGATGACTGGGACAGAAGTGTCTTATAGATAGAAATATGACAATGTAATGAACGCAGAAGATGAAAGGTTGAAAGATACCTGGTCATTGTTTTATATGCACCCCCTTCTCTCGTTGCTCGAGTATAAGTCGAATCTTTTCTTCGAGAGAATAGGAGAACGAGAAGTCGAATTCCTTACTATCCAAAACTTTCTCACATGACTTCGTACATTTGAAAGAATTTATGTGTACGCAGAGCAAAGACCATTATATTAACACCAACCCTTCTAAGCCATTGTCATAGACATCTTTCCACATCTCGCCATCCATCGTCCCAGGTAAGAACATAGGCCCTATAAACTTATAACCGCCCGAGCAGCGTCGCAAGAGAACAGGCATCGAGACCCCAGAGATGAGAGTCACAATGTCACCATTTTGAGCGTCGTTGGGAGCAAGACCAAGCGGGGAATAAGCCCCATCACAACGAGCCAGGATCATTTTTTCTTCTGACAAAATGTTCGACAACTTTATGTGGAAGTTCCAGGCTCTGAAGAGAGTTGGCCATCTCTGACGATGGGTGGTTAAGTTTGCCAGTGTATTGACACCTTGGCCTATCATACGACACCAAGTGCTCCAAGCTGGACCCTCGAGTACGTCGGAGAAAATTTCGACAAATCGAGATAAGTCCCTTGCTATCTTTCTCTGCGTATGAGGAGTTAAACCAGCAAACGCAAACTCAAAGGTAGTTACATTTTGCTGCATCTCGTCGTGAGTTGAAGACTCCGGTGGTACAGTGTGTTTTTCAATTCCCGAGGAGCACCAAGACAAGGTGGCGATAGGTTTGCCACGGACAACAAGATTCCCATCTGTTTCGAATTTCCACGATGACTTTGATGCGAGAGTTGCGCCTGCGTACTGACAAACATTACTTCGAGGCCAATCGGGTGTTGCAACCAGCCATCCACACTTCGCCCAGTACCGAGACTTCATCCAACACAAAGAAGCGGATGGCCAGTCAATAACCCAAGAAGGGGCGTCGTCAAATCGTGATTGTGACGCAAACAGGAGCAGGTCCAGCGACTGTGTAAAATTCAAAACATCAAGGAAAAGCTTTTGGTAAGTTCCAGCTAGACTCGTGGAGCTATTCACACTCGCAGGAGACGATTGAGCCCCTATCACACCAAGCAAGCCTCGATATTTGTCCTTTGGGTCGAAACATCCTCGGGTTTGTATTTCTGTTATCAAGGCTTCATTTTCTCGATCCGGGAGGCATAACCCCAGTCTGCGATCATAGGCTAAAAAGTTTCGAACTTTCCTATAAAAAGGGGATAGTGATGTCGCCAGGTAAAATATCCACCAGAATTTCCCTGCGTATCCGAAAATGCTGAAAATCGCGGACCAGGTGAGAATAACAATCATCGCAAGGGATAAAATGCGATAAATGTTCCAACCCAATTCAAGTGACCGCCTGTGCAATTTCAATCGTGATTCGAGCGAATCGATGCTATCGGCGGAAATCCTGTGCTGACGTTGTAGCCAGAGAAATTTTAGTCTCGTCCAGTTCGGAAGGCCTCGTAAATCCGTGAAAACCCCAATGTACCCTTTGGATTTGAGAAAGCTGAAGTACTCTAACATGTAGACCATGGATAGCCAAGGAATTGAGTGGTCCCCACACACCAGGACCGAGTTTGGTGAAAGCAATACTTCTTGTAAAGTCCACAATCGTTCACTACAATAAATCAGCATATATTCTCTCTGTAAATACAAAAAAGGAGCAGGGAGAAGCCAACAGGACGAAACCTCCTCCACGCCGCCATACTTATGGAACCGGGAAACTCAAGAAATGGAACTGAAGAAGTTGCTTAGCTGCAACATAATGCAATGCAATTCTTTTCATGGAAAAGTGTCGAGAAGAGCGTGGAAGACGAATTACCTCCTCAAATCCGCGATAGATAGAAAAACATTTGCTTACATCCAGACGCTTCGAATAATCTCTTCGAGTGAGTCGGCATATATATTATGGGCATTTCTCGTATTGACGCCTGCAAGTAGATGCAAAGCCAGTCTCAATGCCATCCCAATGTCTGTAGGAACCCCATCGATGGTGCGATTTACCAAAAAAGAAAAGGGCAGCCCCCCTTTAGCAATATATCCCATAGCTCTAGGAATGGACGTCTTAAAGTTCTTCGGCCCATCTCCAAGCCAGATGTAGCCCACGCTCGAAAGAGCATAAATCCTACCCATCATAGGTATCTGCACGTTTTTTTCTTCTTCGTCATTTTGATTGATGCAGATTGAGTCTACCCAGATCGTGATGCCTCCAAATTGACGACGAAGATCCTGCAGCGCAAGACAACAGTTCCTGGGGACTTTGATGGAATGACCATCGCATACTATCATCTGGGAGGGTCTGCGTTCGCCCCAAGTGTAGGATAATGTTGTAAATTTGGGCTTCTCATTCAAATTCACGACCCGAAGTCGGCCAGTGACGGGGGCGGTGGAACTGTCGGTCGCATCGCCGCATGCATAGACATCCAAGACTCGTATTTCAAACTCACGAAGAGACGTATAGGGAGTAAAATCGTCCGTAATGGTAGTCTGAACAGGTGCAAGGACCTGAGGGATGTCCGTCATCTACAAAATAGATGGCGAGAAGTTAGAGGGAAGCGGGGAACTCGTGAAAAATCCTTTGGCGCAGCTCACGTGGACTGAGAGCAGGGGGTAAAAGCAAACGAGCAACTATTTACATCCCTTCCCTCTCCAAAGCTTTAAATGCTCTACTGCTAAAGGAAAATATTGCAGATTCTATAGCAACCTGTAGAAGAATTGTTGTTTCCTAGGTTTTTTGTTCCAGACATTTGGCAAATCCCGCAATCTTGCATAGTATATGCATAGTGACGCTGAGGTATACGGTGCAGCCCATTAGTTCGGTAAAGCAGTGACACGGGAACTAAATAAGTTAAGTGCTTTTAGGCTTGAATACGGAGTACTGCATACGTACTTGGTGCCTTAATTCGGAATCTAAAGCTCGAATTGCAAATGCTTTTCATTTTCAAGAGTGATTCTACAGAGAAATCGCCATTGCATATAACGCCAAAAGCATTTTTGCTTGGAGGACGAGAGAGAGGGCGTTTTTTCAAACTAGGTTGTTTATTATTCCAAGTTATCGCTTAGTCTAGAGCCAGTATTCTGATTAGATCCTGAGGTAGAAGTTTCCAGTTATACTGTCCAGAAGCTCATGCTTCTTTTTTGCGTGTGCTAAACTCAGCTCATTGGGTTTGCAACGAAAGGTTGTGTTTGTCACCCCAGGTTATGGCTACTAATAGACGTCGAGACAAGGTTATGAAACAATACAAGCTTTTAATTGAGAAAGAAGAAATCCAAGAGATGTGGGAGGTTGTTCGGCATTACGCTGCAAGATTCAACCTTCAGCTCACCTTGTTGCAGAGGTTAGTTTACATTTTTATCTACATATTTGTCAAAACGTCGTTGTCGCAGCCTAGTAAATGGGATTTTACTTATTTGATTAACAGGCATTCGGATGCAGAACACGCACGCAGCCTGGGAGACCGAGAAGCTTGCCCTTAACAACAAACAAATAAGGAAACGCGCAGCAGTTCAGCTGGAGTATTTGTTACTCTGGAAAACGTTGCCAGAAAAGTAGATCAGCTTCCAAACCTGGCTACTGGACCATTCGAAATGCTCAAGACCATAATCGAGCAATTTCAATCTCAAGTTATTACCCCATCAAAAATGTAAGTCTAGTTGAGAGATGTGGGTGTTGGTACAGTTTATATGAGAAACCCCGAGAGTGCTTTGCTAAGGTTTCGTTGAAGCTCTTACCTTCTTCTAAACCTTTGTCCATCAGTTTTCGGAGCTCCTAAAGCAGACCAAGGTTATCATCTGGGGCCTAAATAAGCATGTTTGCAATTCGTTGAATCACAGAGCTCAAGTCCTCGAATGCAGACACCAACCGCGAGAAGCGTTTCTCATCCTTACTGCAAGTAAACTTCTGTATTGCTATCCCAGATTGAATAGTGGCTGCCACAACAGTGATAGTACTTGCTGAGATACTGAGGGGATACATTGTAAACGATCGAAAAAAACAGGGCCAGTTTTGGGAGGGTGGAAGATCATTAAAACATTTGAATGACACTGCAGCCACTGCGAGGCTGTGTTGACAGCGTGATAGGAGGTTGCATCTGGGCTGCATCACCTATTGACCAGACCAACCATCATCATCATTGCCAGATTCGAGGACAGAGACCGGAGGTGCCGTGGTTATCGTGCATCTGATAAGAAACATTATACTAAAACATCTAGTGTAATCAAATTACAGCTTGCGAGAAGGTTGAAAGTAATTGGTGCTTATCAATGCTTAGCACCCAAGTCACTTCGTTTAATAGACCTAATTCTCCTGAACTTTAACTAACACAAAATCAAGAAGGGTTGTTGAGATGATAGAGACTGAGACCTTGACATGCATTCGGGGAGGTAGGCTTGGTAGGGTATTATACGGAGCTCTACTTTTCTTTTTCAAGACTTCCTAAGAGCTTTACCGAGCTTTCGGCTTCTCTGGCTGCACTGCTGTACCAGAAAAAATTTGTTTGAAGGAAAAAGAAAACCACCCCAAACCAAGCCCTGAAGGAGCCTCAAGAGAACCTAAGATTCTAGTTCAGCCCGAAGGTCGCCGGACATTCCTTAGGGAAATGTGACACTGTCCAAGAAACACCCAGCGGGTATTGAGTACGTATAAATTGGTATTTGTTTTCAGACTGTCGCTGCCATGTATAGGTATCATCCAAATCGCCCGCCATATCCCATCCTTCCCTCGCGATTCAATCCCCTAATTTCAATGCGACTCCAGATGCTCAAGTCGACCGCCCAATTTTCAAACAAAAAAACGCCAAACAAATGCCGATGCTAGACCAAACTCCCATGCCTTTCTGGCAGTATAAAATCAAAAGAAATAACCCATCCCCTGGCTAAGGCCTTCCCCAATTGAACGCAGTTCCAACACACGAAACAGTTAAGACAATCAACAACATGGCGACAATCCATTTATAGATATCCTCCGTTTGTTCCGCCGGATCGCTCTCGGAATCCAACACCCGCTGCATATTATCCATCTCAATCTCATGCTGGCGGTATATCTCGTGGTAGGAAGGAGGAGGTGGGGAGGAATCGATGGCAATCACGAAGGGTTCATCTCGATACGGTTCGTCCAGAGACGGTGGTGCTTCGGTGACAATTCGCAGAGAGCTGGACCCAGGCGACGAGCCATATGCGGGAGGATGGGCACTGGTGACTTGTTTTGATCGAAGATAGTCGTACATCGGTTGATATCCCGGGGGATCGGAAGGTTGTGGTGTTGCTCCCTCTATCCTCTCCTCCTCCACCTCTCGTTCTGCAGATTCGGGATCATCTCGATAAGGGACTTGTATACGAGGAACGATGTCTTCGAGGGGAAGCGGAACAGGAGGTAATGATTGCAGTAATCTCGTCTGTGGAACCGACGTCGACCTTGCACGTTGGGAGCGTTGATTCGACATTTGAGTCGGTAGGAGTAAGGCGGTATTGAAAGTGATCCAGCCTCCTCTTCAGCCTCGTCCAGCGAATATCTTCTCCAGTATTGACCCCTTCGTGTATATGTTGTGTTTTGGCCGTGGACAAACACCTTCTACAGCCCCAATTGATGCCCGCTAGAAATGAAAGTAAGTGGTTTTGGTGAGTGGTTGGAGTCACTTGCAGTGTCCTGCCTATTACTATGTTTTGCAACAGCATTCGAGACCCACGTACAGCACACTCTGGGCGAGTGGCGCAGAGCTTGGAGAACCTATCATGAGGCCGGGTTCGTCACAGCTTCCAACGATCCAGCAAATGGCAGGCCGTCGTCAGGCAGATCCGGACCCGGAATTGCGGCAAAGGAAGGACGACATTGAAATGCTGCCAAATGGGTGCGTGTTTCACCATGGCTTATTTTAAACACGAGCGTCAGATCGTCTCAAATAGTCAAGCGAGTCAACCACAACCCCTCAAACTCGTTTCATACTAATCATAGGGGTGAGCACGTCCACAACACCATCTTTTTAAATCTTTCTCCAGACAATGAGATGTCGTCTTTATACATGGAATGGTGGTCGGAGAAGCTGGGCGCGAATTGCCCAAGGTTGCATTGCTACGCCCCTTTCATAGGCTACGCTCTCATAACTCTCATAGCCTCAGAACTTCGAAAGAGGCTGTCGACTCCCGAGGCACTTCACTTAGTCACGTCGAACCTCGGCTCTCCAGCTTGCTTTATAATGTTATTTCCCTGTATGTAGATTCCTCAATTCCTTCAGTGTTTTTGCTCCGCCGTATCTGGAGATGGCGTTACTCAACACGGCCCAATTATGCCCCGATCATACTCCAATTGCATAGTAGGCACCTAAGTTTACGTTCCCACCCAGTACTGCGAAACTTTAAAATCCCATTCGGATTATCAGACTGCCCGCTGAGTGGCCCAGGTGCATTCCCGGGTGGGATATCCCAAAAAGAAGCAATTGATGCGATACCCGCGTGCTTATACAACCAATAGCGGAGCTTCGCACGTATTTTTTTCTTCGAACGGAGGTCCTGATCCACTATGATGCTGCGATGCTACGCAGAACACATATAAACGTAAAATCCCCGTGTCTTTATTTTTCACGTCAATTGTTTATTCTCTTTACCTCATCTATCAAAATCTGTTCTATAATTAGAATCTATAAAGTTTCTATTCTTTTAACTTGTTCTTAAAAACATCTTCATCAAAACATGTCTCTCTCAGAGGAAATTGTTCTTCCTAGTGGTCTAAGACTACCAAATCGTCTAGCTAAGGTATTTGCCCCCCCTCATTTTTGTCAATTGATGTTACGGACTAATTCTTCACTTTCCAGGCGGCAATGGCTGAAACAATGTCCGCCAATGGTGACCCAGATCATAATTTTACCCGAGTGTACAAAGAATGGGCAGAAGGAGGATGGGGAATGATATTAACAGGTATTATCCTTACCCCTAAACTCAATATCTCACTCACTCTAACCCTTCTTCTCAGGAAACGTTCAAGTAAACGCAGCATTTCTAGGCGGTCCAAAAGATGTCCATGTCAAAACGGAAACCGAGGCTCGCAAAGCAGCATGGAAAGAATTGGCCATAGCAACTCAATCCACCGGCATACCAGGAATTGTTCAAATCTGTCATCCCGGCCGTCAATCACCTATGGGCGCAGGTAACCGGGGATTTTTCACCAAGACTTTGGCTCCTTCGGCTGTCAAGTTGAATATGGGGAATGGCTTGGTGGCGAAAACGCTGACGAGTCTTGTTTTTGGGACGCCGAAAGAGATGAGTGTTAAGGATATTGATACGGCGATAGAGGAGTTTGTAGAGTGTGGAAGGCGGTGTTATGAAGCTGGCTGGAAAGGAATTGAACTCCATGGAGCGTATGTTTTCCCTTCTAGTTTCTAGCCTCGCTCCCTTTCTACCTCCCATATCTCTGTCTCTCGAATCCCCACTAACAAACATCTCAGACATGGCTACCTCCTAGCCCAATTCCTCTCCCCTCGCACCAATCTACGCACCGATGAATTCGGAGGCACCCCCGAAAAACGCGCCGAAATCGTCCTCAGAATCATCCGCCGAACCCGAGCAGCAACCTCCAAAAACTTCACCATCGGAATAAAATTCAACAGTGTAGATGCCTCCGAAGCAACCTCCATCACCGACACCATGGCACAAATCAAACTCATCATAAAAGAAGGAATCGACTTCCTCGAAATCTCAGGTGGCACCTACGAGGATCCCAAAATGATGCAGGAAGAAAAATCCAACCCCACAGACCAAGAAAAGAGAACTGAAGAAGTGGTACCCTCAAAACGTACCTTGGAACGGGAGTCCTTCTTCCTGGAATTCGCGAAGAAAGTGAGAGAGCAATTCCCGAGTTTGGTACTTATGGTTACGGGGGGGTTTCGGACGAGGTTGGGTATGCAGGCTGCGCTGGAATCGGGGGGTTGCGATTTGATTGGTATTGCAAGACCTGCCACGGTATGGGCTGATTTACCGAAGAGGGTTATTTTGAATGAGGAGATTGAGGACGCGGATGCGGTTATTAGGTTGGATCCCGTTGTTTTGAAGGGGGCTACGGCTTTGGCTGTTAGGGTCTTTAACTGTCTTGGCTTTGCGGTTGTGGGAACGGGTGCGAGGAGCGTGATTTATGCGGAAAAATTGAGTGCTTTGGGGAAGTAGTGGATTTGGTGGATGAAAAGGGGAGTTGTGGTGTTCTTGGTGGTGGTTTGTTTGGGACTCGGGACGAGATGAGAATTATGTATAGATTATTAGATTCTTTTGTCATTTATTTCTTATTTGTGAGCTGGCATACTTTATTCGCTAATTATATAATTGACAAATTATGTCTACTAAATTCGTTATTAACACCTCCATAGTTTCTTTAAACGACTTATATCTTCTAAACTATCTAGGATAATCATTTTAAATCAATGCCACTCGATTAACTACCTTATACCTATTCTTTTAAAATGTTCAGCACTTTATTTAACTAACTTAATTAATCTAAATAGTCTTGAACACTTACAATTCAAGTTACTAGACTCACTGTATAATTTTATAAAGTAGTAACATAATTGGTTAATTCCACATTTAGCGAATAAAGCATACCAGAGCTAATTAGAATTACATATCCAACCGAATACAGAAATATCAGCAATCAACGCCTCTCGCCTCTCGCTCTCCCTCATTCTCATAGTCCAGAACCTCTTCCGGCCAAATCCCACCACTAACCCCAAAAGAACGATTAATTGCAACCCCAAATTCGCAGCAACGATACCTGGGTATATTTTCCCATTTGATTCGTTGAAATCACCCACTGGATTGAGCTGGACTTCCGCTTTACTCCGAAGAACGAAGACCCCACTTAAACACTGACAACTGTTGAACAGACCACAGCTGGACGCTATGAGCAAGGCGATTATTGGCCCTGCGATGAAGAAATCTTTGAGTAAGACGAGATACCAGCCATTTTCTTCACTTTTGCCGAAACGGACGAGTAACTTGGCTAGGAATGGACTGAGGAGCCAACCCGCGAATGCAGCGATGACTATGAAGTGTCGACATGTAAGGTATGTGGGAGGCGACCACAGAACAGTAAAAGCAGATGCAAAGGAGAGTGCCACTGGTATTGCTGAAACGATAAAAAGAGGTACGTTACTACAAAGCTGTTTGTTCGGTTTGTAGATTGGCATTCCATAAGATGGTGCTTCTAGGTACTCAATCCAGTTGTTTAGCGAGTCTTCTCTACCAGTGGTTAATATTCTCCATAGAACCCGTTGGTTTCCTTTTTCCGAATTGCTGAGCTCGGTTGTTGTTACCCGAAAAGCAGAAGCAGTCTCACCCTTTCCTTGCAACCCATGTTTATTGCCGCCCCTTTTCGCTTCGGTTATTTCTCGAAGCTCTTTCCTGAACTCTTCAATGATGCGAATGCAACTATGGGGCGAGTTGAACTGGCCAATTAAATTACCGAGGAGAGTTATAAAAAGCAACCAAGAAAGCAACATCGCAGGTGCTATCTTGCCACCAGATGGACTTGGCGATCCTCCCATGGTTGGCACAAAGTTTGCAATGACCCCCACAACATAAACGGCAATAGCAAAACATGTTCGCCGAATATCGTAAGTTTTGCAATCACTGAGCTTCCCAGCTGTTCTGAAGAATAACAAATTGATCTCCGGAAAATCCCCAGAATACAACTCTTGAAGATTCCGAAGCCCGAAGGTCTTGCGTGTGATAAATTTCAATTCGTCCATTGCGACTAGGACGGTTGTAATATATTTCGCATTTTTCTTCTGTTCATCCAAGCAGTGGTTGTCCTCATATTTGGAGAGAGACTCAGCGATGGCGGCGTAATGATTCCAAATCTCTATTTCGCACAAAAGTGACCAGGTAGAGTCAATAGGATCGCCGAACAAATGAACAATCGTGAAGTATCGTCGCTTCCCAATTGGCGGAAGTGGCATGGCCGTTACCATGAGCACGATTGGAATAAGCCATGCAAGAAGTCGAGGGGAAACATCGGAATAGAATCCATAACCTTTTCCACAGATAGCTTCACAACCTTCAGTGGTGAGCCTGGGGTTGAGAGGTGTTGAAGTGGGATTGAATTTTGGGCTGAAGGCATTTGAGTTTATCGAGGTTGTAGCATTGGTACTGAAATAAGTCATACAATTTTCTCTGCCAACAAAATTTCCATTCGTTGCATGGAGAAGTAACGCAAGGAGAAGTACCTCGAGTAGAGGGAAAGAAATGGCGCAAGCGAGTAGCGTTTTAGGGAGGGGCATAGTGAGATCAGCACGGCTGCATATTTAGCAGCTATCATTGTCAATTACAGCATACCTTTATTTAAGAAATAAATATGTTTTCAAATTATGCCTTACGGAACGAGTCTGCCTTGCCTGCTTCAGGCACACCCAAACAGTTTACAAAAGCTGAACCTGGTTCAACGCCAACTGACTGCTTTGGGCTTATAGTATCTGGTGCGTTCAGCCACAAGGCCACAAGATGCAAGCCAATATTGACAAGCACATGTTCCCATTCTCAAGAGCGAGAGGTCGATGATTGCAATAGTGCACTTAGGTTGAAGTAATAAAGGTACCTAAAGACCTCAAACCAGTGTAACTTGCACTTTTTTGGAACATCGCGGGTGCACTTTTCCATTCGGAAATCGGCCCCTTTCCGAATTAGAATTGTAAAAGACAAGCAATTGACCAAGTGATTCTGTCTTCGTGCAGCCTCGAGATTGATATGGTGAACCTCGGTACAATTGATGCCGCGGTGATATCACCATATAGCGAAGACAAACCACAGAACTAGAATATAAACATAAATTGTAAGGGTATAATAAAAAGAGGTCATAAGACAGTGCTAAATGCCCATCCCATCTCCGCCCGATGCACAATGCTACCAATGCATAATCCCAAATCCCAATGCAGCCAGCCATCCCTCCATCTCAACACCTGTACAAGAAAAAAATACAACAAATCATAACCATCCTAATCTTAATATGTAACCTTGATATTTCCCGCACCCTCAACATCTATCATCAACGTTCCCAAATCTCCATTGAAACTCGCCTGCTCCGTTCTCACAGTCCCCCCTTCAACAGCAACCTTCGGCTGCGCACCTCCATTGCCAGGCAATATTAAAACCCCCTTCGTGCCCGGTGGGGCACTCCAGCCAAGTGAATAACCCCCATTGAACAAAGTCCAAGAGGCAGCAAACTTCCCCAAAGGACTAACGAAACCCGCCTCAGCATGCGTCAAATCTCCAAATTGAGGACCAAGTTCCCAACTCGAACCCGCAGGTTGCGTAAGTCTCAATCCTACAAGAAGCGAAGTAAGAGCATCCGTAGGACCCGTTCCCCATCCGTGAGCATGAGAAGTATAGCTGTAATCATTCGCATACCCGTATTCGGATCTATATCCAAAGGATCCATCGGCGAGATATCCTTCGATGGTAGTGCTTCCCGTTCCATCAGGATGGTTGAGGTACCAACCCCAGGAACGGCGGATGAGGTCGAGAGCGCGTGTGGATTGGCGGGCGATGAGATGTCCTTTTATTTCAAAGGATTGGACGAAGGCGACGATGTTGTTAGGGAGTTCGGGACAGATGGCTCCAATGGGTCCCCAGTTTTTGGTAAGGGATTGAGAGATGGTTCCTACTTTTGAGGCATCAGCGGCGGAGAAGGCGAGGGCCATGCTGTTGGCGTCTTGTGGGTAGACGGTTGGATCTACGTCGCTGTTTTTGTAGGCGCTGAGGTATGTTAGTTTCTGTTGGTCGGGAAATGTGGGAGCTGGAGAATGCGAAAGAAGGGACAAAGAACATACCCAGCAGAAGCGTCCCAGTAAGCGGAATTAATCTGCTTCTTGATCGTAGCTGCTTGATCGGTCCAAGTCTTTGATAACGCGGTCTCTCCTTGCCAAATGGCCAGAGAGCTTGCAGTGATGAGAGTTCGGTACATCAACATCTGAGCTTCAGTATTATGAGCACCTTGTCCAACACGACCCCAATCATCCGTTCCAGTAACGTAGAGAGAGCCAGTGTTATCAATTTTTGCGGTGATGAAAGCCATGGCCTTTTTGTACTTATCCCAAATACCAGACAAAAATCCCTTGTCGTTGGTGTACAAGAAATAGTCGTATGTACCGATCAAAGTAGCCATATGGTAAGTATCAGAGTTATAGATATTGATACCCGGACCAGCAAATGGGAGATTCCCGTTAGAAGCCTGTTTTAGAATCAGCTGATATAGAGGAAGTAAGTCACGTGAAACGCACCTGATCATTGTACAGCACTTGCAAAGTATTTCTTACACCAGGAGTATCACCCGTACTGATCAAAATACTGGCAATAGCAATTGTGAGATCTCCGGACCAGACTGTTCGATCACGTTTACTCCCGTCGACGTAAATCGTAGGATCACTGGTCCCAATATTCAACTCCTGCTGGTTCTCCCATCCACCGCCCAAAATCGGCCATGCACGACCGGTGTTTGGTGGAATCGCATTTGTCTGAAGCGTGAAAGCACCAGCGTACCAAATTTTGTTGAGCAAATCATCGCTAGATGAGAAATATCCTTGGTAGGCTCGCAAGTTGGACCATGCCGGTTGATAGCCAATTTCCACATGAATGTCCGTAATATCGACTTCGATTATGCCAGCTGCGTTATTGGATTTGGTGAAGAGTGTCAAATATCGGAATCCGCCTCGAATCTTGCTGTCTGGCATGGTATAATTTGCCTCGTTGGTAGCTGTGATATCAGCATAAATAGCACCATCCGGTTGAAATGATCCATTGGAGCTATCAGATGCTACGCCCGTCCAATTCTTTGCCTCGGAAAATGCCAATCCCAATTGTCCGGAGCCTCTTGCCGCGTAATTGATGTGCACAATTCCACCCACTTCCACACCAAAATCCAAGATGAGAATCTGGTTGTTGCCTTTGAAATTAAGCGGTATCGGGTAGTCTGCAATAAATTGCTTGCTCGCAGACAGAATTTTGACGGGGGTGACGGTTCGGCTGGTGGGCGAATAATTGTATTTGTCCCAGCTTCCTGGAAATGCGGCGGCTGTAGGGCCCGTACATGGCGTGTCTCGCCAACATCCTCCTGCAGCTGATACCATGGTGCCGTGGGATTTTTGAGATAAAAGTACTCCCAAGGTGATGATGAAAGCTGAGAAAAACATTATAGTTATAACTAGCCACCTGTCAGCACGGACTTTAAAGTGGAGACATTGGCGATCCTTCATCTTGCCAAACGTGGGTTTCATCCTTGAGCGGCTAAGAGAATAGAATTCATAAAACTTACTTTAGATGCTGCCTATTAACATAACTTTGAAACGAACAAACAATATGGGGTCTATGGCTATCAAGAGCTACTACCGTGGGCGCCTGACAGAAAAGAGGTCAAAAGGGAGAGAACTTCTGGGTCACAGAAAGCAAGCGCACTGCTCAGACTTTATGTCCGTTTGACTCCCTCTGAAGCCAGACAATCCAGCTAACCAACAGCCCCCCCAGTCAAGTGGTCGGATTCAAGATTGCTCTCCATCTTCATTGTTCAATCGTATCCTGTCCCCTGTCCGCACAACATACCTGCACCGAACCGTATCCGCTAGAGGCGAGCACTTGGAGAATGTTGGTCGCCTTCCTGAAGAAGATCTCACGATAACCCCTTGTGATTCGGTGCCAACGTGGCCCATCTTTTACTGTACCTCGGACAGACTGACGTCTAAATCTTTCTCTTCACAAATGCCTTTTTCCGTCATACATCGTCGTGCGAAGAGCACATGCCGTGTCAAGTCTTGTGAGGTATGAGAGGGCCATGCGTATAGAAGAACCGGACTAGTTCCTGCCGAGTCGTACACTGTTCATCACAAAAAAGCCCCGATGAGGCGTGACTACGGATCTACGCCGAGGTGCATATCCACTGCATCAGGGAAGATTTGGGCGCTGATATGGCGTCAAGAGGCGTCAAACGGTGTAGCTGTATACTTAACCTTAATCCCCGCCGTGAGCGCAGCCAAATCCGTATATGTAATGTCAAATCGGCCTCGTACGGCATTCATTGGTGAGAATTGGTGAGGCTTAATCTTCCGAACGGTACCTTTTTGAGATATGCCAGGGGAGCCAACGTCCATACATAGCAGTCGTGCGACCGTCATCAGCCTGTGCATTGCCTGGCTGTTTTGTGTAGATTTCCCGTATCAAGTTGACTGGTTGACCGGTTCGGCTAAATTAATTGGACTGTTGTTTTGATGCCGAATTGGAATGAAGAGGTGTTTGTTTTGGGGATAGTAATGACTGGGAAGTGACTGGGGATGTCAGATCGGTTGGCCTGAGGAGGAAGGCGAGGAGAGGTGGAGGGGCATTCGGGTTCATCTGCTGATCTGTTTTGGACGCTGAGTGGCTCGAATGGGTAGGGATGCCGACCCCTCCTTTTTCCCCACAATCGCATATCGTCCCCCCTTGTGGAGCAGTAACAACGAGCCAACCACGCTCCCTGTGCCATGAAAGCTCATTACACGATAAACAAGGCCAACCAATCCCTTGGTCAGACATATCTCACATTTCAAGACAAACAGGTGAGCATTTACTTTGACGTATGATTTTTCAGAAAACTTAGCAGTTTCCTCATCCGAAGGACAAAGTAACACGATCGCATTTGCTGTGAGAAACGTAGTATTTCGAGGTGTCAGGGAAAATGGACGAGGAAAGCCGAGACAAGTCATGCGTTGACAAACATGTTCTTCACCGTCTCTGTGTTCCTAGTAGTGGGGAAGCGAAGCGTCTGACCGGCTAAGGGCCTATTGATCACTTGAACCCAGTAGCCAATAGAACAGGCAGGTCCTCTGTTAATCGGACCTTTGCTTCCTTGAAATTTCGATTTCTTGCAGTGGAATAGCGACAGATTCTTAGATGTGCTGTTGGTCTAGGATTCGATGCATCGGTACTTCCAGGTTTGGTACTTCCGAGCCATCATTTCTTGGGGAAACAACAGGGCTCATAATGCGGAGAAGTCTTGAAAGTCCTCGTGCTCGGTATCCGCGTCCATTCGTAGTCCTGGAAAAATTGTTCAACTGGGTTCTGCTCATTTGTCCACCTTTCGTGCAGAACTTTGCTGTCATCCAGGGTTGTCTTCGTGCTGCTGATCATAAACAGATGCAGATCGTTACGTTATGTCGAAAGCTGTCTGCGGTGATGTGAAGAGCATCGTGATGCTGAAAAGACTCATTTTTTCGAACTGAAGGTCCACGTGTGTGGTTTTGATGTATGGATTGCCCTCAAAAGCTTCTCATTTGCGGAAGTTCTGGACTTTGTGATCAGCAAACATGCCAGCTCATTGTGGGAATACTTGACTTGCTGTACCCCCTAAATTTCTTTTATGCCTGCATCGTGGGTTCTAAAATCCAATCTCCTTGATGACAAGACCACCGAGTGTGCTTCACGTAAATCGTTGTCCTGTTTGGTGCTGGCATCGAGCTTCAAGCACAGCGCTTTCCAAATTCGTGCGCCCCCATATGCCTCAAGCACAGGAACTTTGGACGCCTGATATTCATCGCAATCAAATCGTGTTGTAGATGCTCGTTTCTGCCTGGCTCTTTCGCAAAATGCATCGTTCATTCGAGATGTGGAGTCGAGTTTGGAAGAAGATCCAGCCGAATTACTTCGGTAAATCAAATTTTGTGTACCCCAACGAGAGACACAAAAGCCCAACCGTAACATGATTCATGTGCCAATTACAACCTCGAAACGTGCTTTGAGTAGGACGAACGATGGCCAGCATGACAATCAGAGTAGCTGGAATAATCAAGTTGACCAGAAAAGGTCACGGTATTCGCGTAGTCATCAGAGGTCGAGCTGATATTGAGTTGATGAGGATCATAGGAAGTAGAGCAATGTCGATGGAAATGGATGTTGCTGTAAGTCATGTATAAGAATGTCCAGAAAACGCCGAACCGCTCTTCGTGAAGATTGTGCTAAATATCTTTGCTTGACTTCCGCTACTCCATGCCTAGGAAGTCGCAAAGAATTCCCGAAACCATCGCAATCTTATTCCAACCAGTGGTGAGAACGCAGCATAGCTGGAAACGAGCGAGACGGTCGTCGAATTAGCGTTCTCAGTTGAGATGATACATGACCGTTGGAAGGAAGGTAGTGGATTTGTAGTTGGGAATGTGCTTCTCTTAGGTTATGTTTTATAGAACGGAAGCCTCCCTGAAGTTAACGTTAGTGCGAAGTAAATGGTGTGCATAAATGACAGCCTGATACCGAGATAATATGGTCTGAGAAAAAAACGTGGCTTTAACATCCAGAAGTCAAATTTCCCTCCGTCGAGCTATCCGAGGATCAAATACCAACGCCACGATTGAAGGAGAATCGGGCAGGACAAGAAGTGCAATAGACGATATATAGACTTCGAATATCATTGTTAAATAGCCTGGCAGGGTCCAAAACCCAAGAAGAGAAGATAGGGAAATATTCAGGACCTGAAAGCCCCTCACTAACCTACCTATTCCTCCGAAATCCGAGTAGGTAAAGAAGGGACCGTCCCGGAAGTTCCTCAATCTTGTCGTTGTCAAACCACACCACCCATAAAAGTTATTCCCCCATTGGATGGCTATTCAGATCCCAGACCTCAACGCATTCCCAACTCCACTCGAACCATAAACCACAACCAAAGAAATGGAGTTGACCTCGTATTCAAGATGACGTGCGGCAATGAAGGGGATCTCAAGAATGTACAGAAGAAAGGCACCTTCCAAAAGCAAGTTGCTCCTCTAGTCCATCTGACCTCGTCTTTGCAGATCTATCTCTGGAATCGTAATCAACGCACCCAGAACACAGCATCACCACCATTCGAATCAGCACCAATTGCGCGTCCCGAGAAGCCAAGCTGCAAAGCAGTAGTGCGTTGAACATACGCCATTTCGCTCAACAGCTAGTTAGTCCATCCCCCCAATAGAAAGTAAGAGCAACATAATGCGTCAAATCCCGGATTGAAGATGCTCTCGGAAGACCACTTGCGATAGGAAAGCAGGTGGGTATTTTGCACACAACAGGTCGGAAGAATTCAAGGGAGGGCCACATCAGCAATTGGTTTCGTAGAGGGGGGTCGCACCGATAAAATTTACCGGGAGAATGAACATTTTAGCACAGAGCAAGTTGAAACATAAAGTCGTCCTCGTTTTATATGGAAGGATTCAAAACAATATCCCTTACTTGCTTGTGTTCCATCACTTGATGGGCTCATTCGTTTACGAAGGGGAAGCTTGATACAAGTGAGGACGGTAATTGGATAACGCGCAGAGGAAGAAGTGTTGGGAAATATAGAGGAAGAACACTGGCATGGGCTGTCCTGTTCTATGTCTCTTCATGAAAGCGGCAAAGAGTAGACATTCACGATGTTCACATCTAAAATCCTAGCTCATATTAGACAATACCACAGCTCCTGCAGGGCCTTTTCGGATACCAATACTCACCCAAGTCACGTCAAATTCCACGCAATTTCTCGAAGAGACCCGAAGGAAAATTATGAATTGGGTATCAAATATATTGGAGATTTTCGCTGTACTGTATACATTATCATAACACGTCTTTCATAGCGTCATATTATATTCCAAAATCTGTGCATACCTCCCCCTGACTTGCTTATTCATTTATGAGAGTTCTTTCGACTGGGGGCGCCGTCGATAGTACAATTTGCTTCTCATCTGCTCGCACTGGTAATGGCGGAATGAGGCTTTTCTGCTCCTCTTTTAATACCACTATTTGTCAAAATGTCAGCAAATCAAAAGAGCAAACGCGGGATTGGGGACCACTAACGTCTTTGGTAGAGCACGTAACTTGTCACAATAGCAATTGGCGCAGCAACAATTGCCATTGTAACCTTCCTAGCTGCAGTTCTGTAATTTGGTGGTAGGTTGTTGCTTCCTCCTGGCCTTGCCCCAGCCCTTGCAGATATGTTGGAGACTATCTCCTTATTAATTGCCGCGATTGGGACTTTTGGGGTAGGTGTAGGTTTCGAGACAGTGGGTTTTGAGATCTCGGTCGGCATCGGATGAAGCGTTTGTGGTTTCATAGTGGGCGATATCGAGACTGGCTCGGGAGGAGGGGTTGATTTAGGGCTCGTAGTGGGAATGGATTGAGGCTGCGATGATACGTTCTGGGATAACTCGCGGACTTTGCTTAATATCTTTGAGCTTCCTGGCGTCTCTGGTATTGGGACTTTCGAAGCAACTGGCGGAGAAGGAGATTTCGAAGCCTGCCATGTTGTTTTCGAAGCAGCCTCTGCTGGAGCTAGCATTGGTACTGGGGACATACTGGCATTCGGTATAGGGGCAATTGGCGCTTTTGCAGCAGGCGTTGGAACTGGCTTGCTGGAAATAGGAGCTCCTTGTGGTTTTGCGACCACCTTCTCTGCCTTTTTCTCAATCGAGGCTGGTGTTTTCTTTGGTGGCGCTGAAGGTTTAGCTTGGATTTTGCTGATTGCTTTCTTCGCCGCTTCTTTGGCTTTTTCTTCCAATCCAATATTCGATGCTGTGCTTTTCGCCGCAGAGGTTACTGAGGCTTTCGCAGATGTATTCAGCCTGGGTACGACCGGAGTCGTCGTCGTTTTCGCAGCCTTTAAAGTCTTTGGCTTGGCTGGAGTTGTCGCTGCTGCTGCTTTTGTGGATTTTGCCCGCGTGGTTTTCTTTACAGCCTCTGGAACTTCGACCCCAACGGGTTCCACAACCACCTTTCTCGGTCTCCCTCTCTTCTTTGCAACTTCTGCCGACATTTTGGAATGTGATTTGGGTGAAGGGTCAGCGCAATTGGTTGTTGGAAGCACTGGGAGAGTCTGTAAGGATGGGCTGTTGGACTCGAAATATCTCCCCGAGGTTCTCGCGCGATAAATCTTTCAGGTTCTTTCTCAAGGCGCGCCGCTTTCAACTCCTTTTCGACAACAGCAATATAGCTTTCTTCACCGCAACTGGATTTCGACGTGTAGGATCAGTCGAAGCTGTAGAACATGCGATCGGCTTCTATATGAATTAGTAGATTTCTCCCGAGTGGGTGGATTTCCCTTTTTTTCTCCCAATATACGCATGAATTCACGAAATTGACGCGAATCCCAGCGAATGATTTCACCATGACCCCCCGTCTCCACAGGCTGGGATCATCCCGAGATTGCAGATCCAGCGATGCGAAGAACAGGAAACGATGCCAACAAACATCTTCAGAAGTTCTACTCCGTAGAAGCATGTCGATTAATTCTCAACCATTTCCTAGGTTTTTGATAGGGTTGGGGGAGGGGGTAACTCTTCAGATTTCCTTCCATATAAACCAAGATGACCACTGTTTGGGCGGTTTTCTCGATATATATGAGTGGGTCGAAGGATTGGGCAACCTGAACGTTGGGTTTTTTGAAGTAAATGGTCCTTCATTCTTCCGCCTCGTCTCAAGGGACCATTGCAAGGAGACTCAAGGTTGCTCCTTCCTCGTTACTTCGGTCGCCATGGCGAGAGGAAGAAAGGAAGGGAAGGAACCGCCTCGACTCTCGAGGTCGAGTTGAGGTAGTTCCTTCCCTGACCAAACCAATTGCCCAACCCAAACTGCCACTGCCAGTGCAGTCAAGCTTGTACTTGTACAGGACAGAAGATCTTCTTTGCATTTTTTCCCTTTAGGTGCAAGTCTTGTGTTCACGAGAATATCATATAATGTTACCCGATCTCTTAAATACTGGATCGTCAGAAGCGTGGTTGTTCGAGATTTACACGAAAATTCATCTCATCTTTGCGATACAGTTATGCCTGGACTTTGCGATAAAATCAATCATTATTCGAGTCGCTATTCGGAATAGTTGAACTCATTTTCCAAATATTGATTCAACAAGTCCGGAGCAGAGCAGAATACCATGTTGACGTTTCCCAAACCCTATCTACCCCCTCGCGATGGACAATAAAAAGCGACAGTATGATTCGTGCCTACCCTCCGTATAGCTCTCATCGTTCCAACCTTTAGGGAAACCGAAGGCTAGGTACCTAATGCCTTTCCTCAGCGCACCTTCCTCATTATAGCTTGCCTGCCCTCTAGCCGACAACATCTCAGCGGGGAAGTCCTTTACTCTCAAAAACACCACTATTCAACATTCAACATGCTTACCATAACAGACATATCCCCGTCATTGGTCGTCAAAATGACTCCTCGGGAGGGAAGTCTCAGAGTCGGTCGTTATATAAAGCGCCTCAACGCCAAACCACACAATCCGCCATTTGTACTCATTGAAATCGAATGGAACCCCGAAGCCATCTCGGTACCCAACTATGACTCGATTGAATCTTTTTTAAAGTCCGCCGCCAAACAGCACGACAAAGAAGTCGCGGCGTCGACCCGTATGCAACTTCTCCTTCTAGCACTTCATACACCGAGAAACATAGACTGATATGCTCTAGACCAGTGGAACTACAAAACCTACGACACGCTCGCAACGGCAAAAGCTCTCTCCTCCCGCCACAACTTCTCTCAATGCCCAGGCAAGCCACCAAGGAAAGATTTGCTCCAAGAACTCGTCGATACAGTAGCTGCAATATGTGTCAAAGCAGGAATTTGCCAGTGGACCGCAGACAAGAGTTTTATGGCACTTGCCACGTCTCATGAGGAAACCGAGGACAAGGGTGTTTACATGCTGGCTGGTCTGCTGGATGCTATGCCGATTGAAACGCCAGCAGCGAGTGCGGGACACAAGAGAAAATCCGACTTTGAAGAAGACGAAGAGGATGATAGTGACTACCAGCAATTCCGTAGATCGAAAATCATAGCAACCACCAGTACGTGCAACAGTTCACAACTTGGAGATACACCGTTTTTTTAAGTTTTGTGGAAAGGATTCGGGAACTCAGAGTTGTCAAAGTTGTGGTTACGTTCGGTTAGTTGGAGGGTATTTCTTGATTTTACCCGGGGCTAACTCGTTATGAAGGTATTACTCGCTGGATTGTCAACTTAGGGGCTGGCCTTCTGATGATAAACGGTGTGTTAATGTACAAGGGGATGTTGAAGCGTGCTTTAGGCTTTTTTGTATTAGCGAGCGATTGAAATATCCAATTCATGAGTTTACCCCTTTCGTACAAATACACGTCTTGTGATTGGTTGAACTGTTAGTTCCTCGGCCATTCTAACGGAGTACGAAACCCAAATACTGGAACTAATTGTGATAATTGTTATCCTACCCTCGCCATGGGCAGCAAAAGCGGCAGTAAATACTTCAGGTCTATACCTGCCTACCTAGCTTGTTGTTCCAGATTTATAGGGTAGTTCAAGTAGATTATCCCGAACACTTAGAACAGTAGATTACCTGGGACAATGAGAGGTATGTACTACCTCTTTTACTAATTACCAAGAGCTACCTACCAAATTCCCCAAAATACATATATCATGTCCATTATCTCTAGCATCATCACTCTCTCACACCTTCATCAATCAAAACCCCGTCGAAGCACTAGGTGGTAAATCCTCCTCCCCCGTCCCCCAAGAACTTTCATTCCTCCCCAACACCAATTCCAGAACACCACCTTCTAACCAAAAACTATGCGTAATCCAATTCTTCGTCCACTTTTCCCCATCTAAAGTCGCACTCTGGATATAAATCGTCTCATTACCCTCTTCGAACCCGGCATTCTTCACCGTAGCCGTCTTCCCAGTTTGCGAATTCGTGATACTCACACTTGGAAAATACGGTGGAGTGATGAGATATACATCCTGGCCAGGAACAGGCCAGAGACCCATCATTGCAAGTGTAGTGAAAGAACCCATCGCCCCGGAATCGTCGTTCCCTGCTATACCGTTAAGTGAGGTGTTGAATTGGGAGGGGATATAGAAGTGTGAGAATTTTGCTGAGAGAGCAGGACGACCGGCATAATGGAATTGGAAGACAGGGAGGAAGGCTTGTTCATCGCCTATGTAGAGGAGACCTGAAGTATGGAGGTAGGAGAGGCGGTTTGTGAATTCTTCTGGTCCGCCGAGGGTGGTTATCAGGGTTGCCATATCTTGGGGTACGTAGAAAGTGTACATCCAGGAGGAACCCTCGTAGGTTTCGTGGCCGTTGGGGTTTAGGTAGCAGGATGTGAAGTTGTAGAGGGGGGAGCAGAGAGTGGGGTCTTGGTAGCCGAATGTCCCGTTTAGGTAGCGTGGTTGGAGGAAGCCTACGTAACCTGGGTCGACTGTTTTTCCTATGTTTCCTGTTGAGTTTGTGACTAGTGATGTTTGGGTTGGGTTGTACATGTTCTTCCAGTTTTCTGAGCGTTGGACGTATTTTTCGGCATCCGCTGTGTGACCTAGACCTTTTGCCATCAAGGCAATGCAGAAATCGTTGTATGCGTACTCAACAGTTCGGGAGATGGAACGCGTAAACGGGCCGGAACCGTATGGATCAAAGTCATCAGTTGGGATGTAGCCTAGATTTTTCCAGGAGGTAAGGCCACCGCGGCCCTCAACTGCCCAGTCGAGAGGTTCATCTTCTGCGTCGGAGACGACTGCTCGGTAGCCCTCTTCCCAGTCTACTCCAATACTTATATTCTTGAGATAGGATTCTGCCAAGACGGTATCGGCATTTGATCCTCCTTGAGTAAAACCTTTGCATAGCGACATACGGCAATCTGGAAGTTTTCCTATCCGCTAAATTAGAAGTGATAGCCCAATGACTGGGTAAGAATTACCTTCGTGGCGATAAATATCAATCAAACTCCGAACCATCAACGTCTGACTGTGTGGATCCAGCAAAGTGATAAGAGGATGAATACTCCTAAAAGAATCCCAGATGCAATAGTAAGAATCGTAATATGGCTCCGAAGATTCCCACAATGGATTCTCGCCAGTATAATCTTGAGGTGAGATCATAGCACGATACATCCCGGACCAGAATACTGTCTGGATTTCATCACTGACGCCAGTGTTATCTACCTCAACAACGGCAAGCTTTTTCCTCCACACAGCTTCAGCAGATTCTTGAACCTTCTTGAAATCGAAACCTGGGATCTCGGTTTCGGCATTATGGCATGCTTTTGCAATACTGATAAAGGATACTCCCACACGGGCGAGGATTTGGTTGTTTACGGGTGCAGTAAACTGTGTCCAGGCACCTGCTGGAAGCGGAGGATCGTTGACACCATCTGCTCGAGTGGAAATGGTTTTCACGGCATTCGATGCTCGATTATTCCGAAACACCCCCGTATCTCTCACTGGTGCTCCATGAAAATCTGCACAAAAATGGAGTTCATAAGACCCAATCCCAAAAGAAGGACTGAAAGTTCCACTTCCCGAAATTCTACCTGTTCCTGGATCAACCTCAATTTCCCCGTCTGTTCGGCTGTCTGGAAGATCGGTGAGGTCGACGAGTATCAATGGGCTGTAGGGAAGCGATGTATGGTTTCTGAAGGCCGTGGTGGATACATTGGAGGGAAAAGTGAGTCGGTATAAAGCGGTGTGGTTCGAGACGGTTATCTCTGTGTGAACCGAGGTATTCAAACTGACGGCAAAATAGCCTGGGTGAGCTTCAGTGGTGCCATTGATGCGTCTTGAAGCACGGTCTTTCTTCGTCCAGAAACAGTTATTGATTTCATCTCCGGGACAACCTGCCTGGGGAAATATTGGGAAGTTTCCGAGTGATGGCGACTGGCTTCTATCAGCAAATAACCTCCGTCGTACCTATTTAGGGGCAAATACTCCTCCAGTTCCCGAATCGTGCATATGTGAAAACCCAGTTATGTCGCTGTTATCTGAAGCAAAACCTCCTTGTTTCTCGTCGGGATTATTGACATCGGCAACTGCCTTAGCCATGCCTGGATATTGTCAATCATCGTGATTCCAGGGAGTTCAGGGAACCGACCAAAGGGCAGCGTTGCACCGGGGAAAACATGACCTGAGAAAACAGTTAGAGCAGTCAACAGACTTTTGCAAGGGAATCTTGCCTCCAGCAATTGTGCCAATTAAAGGATCAACATATTTAAAAACATCAAAACTCTCTCTTGTAGGTAGAACCGGGGTTTGTTCGACTGCCAATACACCCCGCAACGCGAGAACAAGAATCGCTACAGACTTCGAAATGAAACCAATCATCGTAGCGCTGGAGAGATCAAATCTCCAAAAAGACACAGCAAAGACTACTCAAGAGAAAAAGGGAACCCCGCGATATGTAAAGCATCGAAAATCCATCGGCCAAAAACCGCCAACCCCTCCCCAGCCTATCCATTGTCGAATGAGAACTGGTTACCACGTTACATGGGTCAACCCCTCACGGCACTTGACGTATCTCAACTTCGTTCCTGGCGCATCTGACATCTTTTGTGTACATCTCTTTGCCCCGAATGATAGCAAGGTTTGTGCTAAGTTGGGAAGCTCATACTAAGTTGTATGCCGGCTGGAGGGGGTTGGATGCGGGGTAGCTTTACCCAACGCATGACGCAACCTTGAGAAAAATGGATCACCAAGAACATATTGGAAGTAAAGGGAATTGAGAACAGTTTAGGGTCAAATATATGTAAGCCCTAGAGAGAGTGTTAAAATTTATCGAGAAGTTTCACGAGAGTTGTTGGTCAGTGGTTGAAAGGAAGGAAGTTTGGAGAAGATTTTGAAGCTTCATGTCGGTTGCCGTGTCAGGTTCCACCCCCTGCTCACAGAAGGGGGGGAAGTGGGGCCGGATTATTCTCTAGGTATGAGTAGCTAGACTACCAACAACCATAAAAGCATTCTGTGCGACGCTCACTTCTCGAAGATGTTATCTTTTACTTCAATGGGATTCACCAACTTGACGGGAAGAAAGACATGAATTGATGGTTATGTTGAAATAACTTTTTGTAACTTTTATTCAGGGCTCTGAAATCGGTGCGAATCCTGCCCAAGAGCATAAATATCCCGCGGTGATAACTGATTGAACGAGCAACAAACACTCGAAGCTCATGATTTCGGTTCATCAGAAGTCATTTTCTTGCCCGAGATCTCTCCCTTGCCTTCCTCGCATTTCTTGCTTCCACCAACATCAGCTGAATAGGGCTTCTTGCCATTGGGAGTTTGACGGGGGTTCTTTTCCGAAACGGAAGGATCGGTAGATACACTATCATTGGAATTAGTAATTTTCTTCTCAACATTGATTGAAGGCAAGGAAGAGATTATGACTTACGCCGGATGAGGATCTCCATTCCAATCATCGCTAAACCAATGGCCGAAATTTGGGTGGGACTTGCCATCCTTGATGCTGCGGTAAACGAGTTCCTGGACGTAACCCATTTCGAGATTGTTTGCTGATGAAAGTTGTTATTGATTGAAAGTTATTGCTTTTGTTGAAGGTGAGTGTAGAAGTAGGGACTCGATACGCGTTGTGTCAGCTCATGGAGCTGGAGGAAGGAACCAGGGAATCTCTTAAGTAGCACAAAATTTTGTAATTGGAAGTTGTGAAGGGATATCCTGATACCTGGGAAGAGGCATAATGTCATTAGGATGATGCAATCGCTTTTATTATCCTCTTAATAACACCTGGATAATGGCATGAATTACAATTGCTGAAGAGGAAAACTCATTTTGGAAAGACTTTTCATTTCTAATGTTATTGTGAGCAGCACACCAGTATGAACAGTGAACTAACTCAAAACTAAAAACCATGCGCTCCCCTTACGTTCCCTTCTACCTACCCTTATTCACAATTCATTTCCCATCCCAAACTGGGGGGCCCTGGATGGTCCATTCCATTGGAGGAATATAACTTGCATCTAGAGCATCAGCGGCATAGTCATACTTCTCCCAAGTAACATTTTTAGCCACATCTGAAAACAAAAAGTCACTTGGATTATAAAGTTTCTAAATCACTATCCCTTTTAGTTCCCCTGTACTAGTACCTTTGGCTTTGGTGCTGAAGCAATATGGATATAATTGAATATCTCCTTCCTAGACATGATGTATGGCTGCGATTTCTATTCTTTGGATGTAGTTTCCTGAAGCGAGTGTCGGTGCTTTGAAGAGGTTAGCGGGTGAATATACAAGTGGGAGTGAATAAAGGTAGCCTACGTACTGTGGCAGAAGGCACAGAACTAGGAGTTTGGCAAGATTTTTCGTTGAGTCTTGTTGCCCACTAAAGTTGGTTAGCATGATTTCCGTACACAACCGCTTGGACATGAGGATGAATTACAAGACATTACCTTGGCAGTTCAGAAGGCAAGTACTAGGAAAAAAAGTTGCACTCACAGTTCTTGTACTTTCATTCTTCGTCCAATCACGATTTTTGCGCTCCAAACCCTCCTCTTTGATCTTGAACCATTCCAGCTGTTCCAGCTTAGCTTTCTGGCATTCCCCCTTGCAATCAGCCATGTAAAATGCCACAGAATCAAGGTGTATAAATGTATAAGAATACCAGAAATCCAAAAACGAGCCTGCGGGAGTATCGACTGTGAGACTACCAGGAATGGCTTGACTGCCACAGGCATAATCGGGGTTTTAGAAATTAAAGTGGACTAGTTCCTCATTGTTCTGGCCTGCCTATCCGCTGCCTAGGCTGTTGAACCAGGCCGCCGTGGGAGAATTCGGCGATTCGGTCGGATTTGCAGCGGAAGCGTTGTACCTTGAATGACATTAATCAGTATCTCCTTTGTAATAGGTTGAGTAGAAACTTACCTGACTTCATCTACTGTAAAAGTGCTCGTAAAATCATGGCTTGAGACTTGCAAAAGTAGCAAGAACACACTCAAGAGCGAAATAATGGACTTTGAAATCATAATGACTGGTTCGATGCTGCCAAAGGTAAGTTGGTGGAATATTTCAATTCAAACCCCCCTCCAGGACCTGTGTATCCAAGAAAACAACATGGCAGCCGGGACTTCAAATGATCGTTAGCGAATCTCAGGCCTCGAAATCACCTTGCAATCACAAACGCCAACCCCGCAGCGTCGAAATTTTCTTGCGCAACGCCGAAATCGGTGTCTACCTCAAGAGACTTTGACTGCATATAGCGTCTTCCTCTACAACACCCTGTCCCATATTCACCAACAACAAACATACACTTGGCCAATCGCTTCCTCTTTACAACACGTTCCTGACTATCTCAACAACGTTCCTCGATTCCCTAGTCGTTTCTTGGAGTACTTCCCCTTGGTTCCTACATACCATTGGGATACATAGACACTGGCTACATACACCCAAAATTGAACGACTTTGTCTCCGCTCTCGTCCTCAATCCAATAATACGAGGGGAAAGAAAAAATTCTTTGGCTTTGTGCAGACTCATTTTTGGAAACTCACATTGCTAATCATTTCGCGAATCCAATTGTCTCCGTGATACAAACTACCACTACGACGGCCAACTAGCTATCATTGCAGAGGAATTGCTAATTGGGATATTTGACCAAACAACTCCCGCTTCTTCCGGCTCTCGTCTTACCGATTCATTGTCACTCTTCTCCCACCTCGCACCATTTTTCGCTCGTTGCAGACTTCCGGGCATGAACTAACATTGTTAACTCTGATCAGTAGATATGTCTACACAAACCACGTCCTATTTGGTTGAAGACTACCAAGAGTTTCGGAGTTCAAATCCGGAACTTGTGGCTGCCTGGTACCAAGTAAGTCTTCATCATTGGCCTTTGTTATGCAGAGTTCTAATTACAAGTAGCGATGGCAATGGCCCCGCCCGTTACCTCTTCCTCTTCCGCCATCCCCTCAATTACCTCTTCCGCCTCCTCTTCCCTCCTCGGACACCTCGTCTTCCAAGCCAGCCTGGGACAAGGCCACACTCCCTATCTTCAACGACGACCCGAAGTTTGCGACCAAGCGCTTCGAGGTACGGGAGTCGGCAGGTGCAGGACTTGGTGCCTTCTCCAAAGGCATCAAGGAAGGCGAGGTCGTCATGGCAGAGAAACCTCTCTTCGTGGAAAAGGACAACTACTTGGTACGACTTTGGGACAAGATCTCTGGCCTATCAGAGAAAGATACGGGGGCATACTACAGCTTACATGGCCATGTCAGAGGTGGTGGTGAAGTTACTAGTGACAACCGCGTCACTAGTATCTTCACCACTAACCGTTTTCGAACCATCGAGGGAGAATGTGGCATTTTTATCAAGTGTTCACGTTTCAACCACCAGTGCCGCCCATACTCAAACTGCGCATACAAATACCATGTGGAGGACAATCAATTGGTCGTCACGGCAAGGAGGGATATATCGAAGGGGGAAGAGATCACCATTTCCTACTCTAGTTATCCGGAGACGCTTTTTGGAAATTACGGATTCAACTGCAATTGCCCTGGATGTGTGGGAAAGGGAGCCTTGATCAAGAAGAACTTGGCCGAGTGTCAAGTGTTGTAAGATAGGGGGTGGAGAGGGTGGAGTTTTGGGGCTTTGGATCGTGGGTAGCGTGGAGTTGGGGAGTTTGTATTGTATGTGTATTGTAAGATAGGTGTCGGGTGATTTCTTTAATTCAGGGTATGAAAGTAGGATAGAATAGCCATAAAGGCGTCTGTCAGGTGTGTGGAGGTAATGCTGGTGGAGGTTATTTTGCAATTAAGTTTTCATATATAACTTCTACTGTGCCATTGTGATATTATTTGACGTGTCTTCATTGCTCTATCATAATATTGTCATCGTATTGGTTCAAAATGGCTGGGTTAATGATAATTGCCATTGTTCCAGCCTGTTTAGATAATGAATTATATTCTGTCAAACTTACTCGAACAATTAAACTGGAATTCTTACAGCTTCTAAGCTAACTTTTAATAAGTTCTTTTGTAGAATACTGTTGTTTTATTCTTCTTTGGTAAAATGAATAATTGAAGTGTTTACGAAGACTAAAGAAGCCGCCTTCTAAATATTCAAGAAAACGTTTTCCAGTAAGTTCTTTTTCGGGAGAATTCTACTCTAGCTTTCTTGAGTAATAATTGTAATTGAAGACTGTTACGATGATGGAAGAAGAGGTTTTCTAAATCGGTAAAAAGCTACCTTCCAGTAAGTCTCTTTATAAGAGATTCTTGTTCAATTTCTCTTAAATAATAAGAATAGTTTAAGAATATGATGATGGGAGAAAAAGCTATCTTCTAAATAATTTAGAAGCTCCTTTCTAGTAAGTTCTCTTGTTGGATATTGATGTTCTAGTCCGGTTAGGCAATAAGAATAGTTGAAGAGTGTGGCGATGGGGAAAAGGCAATCTTCTAAATTGTTAACAACTTGCTTTCTAAGTTTCTAGTAAGTTCTTTTGTAGGGTATTGTAATTCTAGTCCGATTTGATAATAAGAATAGTTAAAGAGTCGTATAATGATTAAGAAAGGGGTCTCTTAAGTAGTTAAGAAGCCACTTTCTTGCAAGTCTCTTTGTGAGATCATCCCAGCGAAATAGATCTCCCCGCCTCTCCTCGCCTAGGGTACTAGCTCACTTAGGCTCACCACCCATCCCAAGAAAGGTTCAGGAGGGCTCGTACTCCAATATAGTAGGATAGGAGAGGCTGGACGAGGCAGGAAGGGGGGCGAGGGGAAGGAAGGAGAAGTAAAAAAAGGGAGGGAGAAGAGGAGGCTAGACTAGGATCAATAAAAAGTAGGATTAATACAAGGACTTATCTCCGTTAGAGCAAACACATCAAAATTAATTACTTCCCTAGGTACTTCAATTAAGGTGAGAGACCTTTGTTTTTTAGGTACCTAATATTTTTACTAGGTTCCACCAATTGAACTGGTACCATTACTACCACCACCTAATTAAACCATTTTATATTGCCTATAGACGCAACTCCTTCTATTCTAAGTCTCAGGAGGGCTAGCCCTTCTACTTAAGCAAGGCTGGAAGGGCTCAAGTTACAGGCGGGGAGATCACTTTCGCTGGATACCCGTTTCAGTCTCTCTTTGGTAATAATAACAGTTGAAGAGTTTTACGAAGATGTAGAAAGCTATCTTCTGTTGATTGTTTCAAAATCGCCGGTTTGATTTTTGCCATTATTCTACTGTGTTTGGACAACGAAATTCTGTTGAACTTACTAAGGCAATCAGATCGGATTCCTCGCTGCATATGTGCTACGTTAGTTCGCGGAATATGTTTCCTTTGCCTCTCTTAGGCAGTAATAATAGTTGGATGAAACTGTTTTTATAATATTATAGGTTAAGAGCTACAGGTTGACTTGACAATAAATAAAAAGAACAGCTCCAAGATTACAAACAGAGCTGTCCTAATTAGAATAAAACGTACACATTCTACTCTTAGGAACCTTGTTTTAGAGCAGCGTTGTCTTAAGGATGGCTACTAAAGATAGGTAAAATCATGGAATTTGTATGTAAAACCGATGATTTTCCGGCTTAAATCCCGCTCTCTCAAGTAGGGAGTTCTTTAGGCCCTGTTCAACTCGCACATCTCATATGTGTGCACCACCTAATATTATGTGTTTACATTTACGCATTAAAATTGTGACGGGCGTGTTCGGCCCACACATCGAAGGTACCTAGTTTTGTGACGGAATCACACACACATCCTAATTATACTTTGAGCGTCACCAAAATAATTCGTGGGCCTACTATGGTCCACAAACTCCCATTACAAAGTACCCTTCCACGACCACCACCACCCACTATCAAGTCTCTTCTAAAGATGGAACTCTAAATCAAATCTATCACTTATAGTAGTAATTAGTATATACTGTGCATACAATTACAATAAATAAAATTTCGTAAAGACTCCCCAGCAAACGTTAACTTGAAGGGGAGTGGATGTAGAGACTGGTGGAAGGCTAATGACCTCCAATTTACCCAGGAGGACTTTGATAATGTTGGTGATCTCATACAATTTGTGTGGGAATCATATCTAGTAATTTTAGTACTATTCAGGACTAATTTATGACACATACTCAGCTGAGCCTATTTTCCCGCACATCTACAAAACTAAAAAAAACATACTGTGCGAGCCGAACAATGCCTTAGCAGAGATTCCGCCAAAACGTAGTTTGAAAACACAAAACGGTCCCCCAGATTTACACCTCACTCTAACAAAATAATAATTTCATTAAAACCTTAGATATTCTTATTTAAATTAATATATAAAGTTATATAAGTACTAACGTGGATTACCACCGAGTTGATCACTTTTTCCCACCCCACTACCTATAAATGAGATTACACTACCAAAACATATAGTATTAATTGAAACTACTCGGAATCTGATGAACTAGAAGTATCTATAGCCTCTTGACATGTTTGTGTATTATAACCAGTCTTTCCGCAAGTACCACATCGTCGCCTAGAGGGTTGCCCCTCATTTTGCCTACCCCTCTCAGAACCCTTGTCGCGTCGAGCCTACTGCTCTGCCTCCTTTTGAGTTAATACGTCCTGTGTATCCTCTACAGTAAGTGCACCCCCTTGACAGACCCAAGTCTTTTTTGCCCTACAGCGTTTGCTAAGTGCTTTATTTGCCTTGCAAAGAGTACGTACTTCAGCTGACAATAAAGTCATTTCATGAGCTAATAGTTCTGTACCCTTAGCTAATGCAGCTACTATCTCGAAAATAGGGGTTGGTGAGCTTCATTGATGACGTGCAATCTGATTCTTAACTAAAGTTGTTTGTGAAAGAGCATCTGTTGGGTTGTGAGGGGTCTGTGAGACCCAATAGTTAGCACCAGTAGAAGGGGGTGGAGTAGGGGTTGGAGTCTATAACCTCACATCAAGCGTAGAAAGAACAGTTTGAGGATTAAAAGGCACTAATCAGGCTCCACGGAATCCGGCTTGAGCGTTTTGGGCTGTTATTGATTCTGTATACGCCGCTGTAAAGGCGAGAAAGAACTCAACCTTTGTGATATAGTTAATATGAGCCTTGATAAAAGTCTCAATCTAGCAACCATATGCCTGCTTTAATGCACTAAAACATCAGACATCAAGTGGCTGGGTCAAATGAGAAGAGTGAGGAGGTAATCCAAGAGTAATAATGTTGTGTGCTTCATAGTACTCTTGGAATTCAGCAGATTCGTGACTCTCATGCCCACCAAGGACAAGTATTTGATATAGACCCTTTGCTTGAGCAGAAGTATGCTTGTTAAAGTGCTTGAGCTATTCTAGACCTGTCTTATTGTTTGTCCATCTGTTACTTGTAGGTTTAATAACCCAGTTGTGCAGAAGGCTGCCCTCAGTGTACTAATTCGCAAGATGATTCTTCTCTTAAACCACTAAAAATGAAGGGATATTCCAACCCTTGCTGTCGATATAAGTAATTGTAGTAGCTCATTCTTGATTGTCTGGCTGAACTGCCTTGCCTCTGCCACGTTGATTTGTGAGTGTTACTACTATTTCTAGACAAATAACACCCATTATAAACCCAGTTTTGTCAAAGTTATAGAAGTCGTAATCCAAAACACTATATTTTGCCCTTATATTCTCTACTAATCGAAACTACGCACTAATTTGCTCAGGATCTTCGCACAAGGCCCTTTGGAAACCGTAAGCGCAATTAAAACGTGTCTTTAACTCTAGACGACGTTGTAAAAATCAATGCGCCTAGTTCTTGCTGACGCGTTGTGCCCCTCGAGATTTAAGTAGAAGATTTGCTATATCTTCAACACTAGTTAGTCAGGGCGTAAATCCTCTTGAATCTAGATCAAGTATATATTGAACAAGTGTCTCCTCCTCTAAGTCGTTTAATTTATAACAATTGGGTTTGGATTCAGAGCGATAGGTTCAGCCAGCTATTCTGTTGGAAAAGGTAGTGTAAGGTACTTTGTAGATCTTTGTAGTAGAGTGTTTACTATTTTTTCCAGATGATTGAATAGCCTTGATAGCTAGAATAGTTTGCGCTTCTTGGGTTTGAATTTCTATGACAAATGGTTGAAAAAAGGTGTGTTGAAGTTTGTAGGTAGTGGGGTGGGGAAAAGTGATTGACTCAGTGATATGATTGACTTAGTGGTAATCTACGTTAAGCTAATTAATTATCTTCTTAAATATAAACTTTTAAAAGACTCGCTTATTTTTCAAAGAAGAAGTTATATAAGAAATTTAGTTATTACTTAATATTTATAGAGCTAAAAAGCTAGGTTATTTAAGAGAGGAAAAAAAAGAGAAAAAATAATATTTGTCGTTACATATTCCTGGTGAATAGCACCTTCCACGACAGCTCAGTTGATCCACGTGCTTCGGCTCATGTGAGTGGCTTGCCACTCACATACTTAAGCTCACAGGATCCGACCCCTCTTTACCTTTACTCTTCATGCAATAAAGATATAGGAATACAACTACTTATTGCATCACACTTTATGACTACTAAGTCACACCAACAATATTTATTTTAAGAAGACAGTCTTAATATATAATTTCTACTTTTAAAATAATTACAATTTTATAAAAGAAGTATTAAGTTATAATTTTTATTATAAGTCTTAGACACTTTTAAAAAGACTAAGAAATCATTTCAATAAAGAAATTTATACTTTAGTAATAAGCGTAATATAGTATACAACTAGGAATCTATAGCCGAGTCTCGGGCTATAGTTACATTAAGAATAACCCCTAAGTACTACTATAAACTAGGTATATTAGAAGTGTTAGACAGTAGAATCATATATTAAGTAGCCAGAAAGAACCTATAAGAACTAGACGATATTATAGGCTATTTAAATTATTTAGGGGACCATTTTATGTTGTTAAATTTTGTATTAGCAGAATCTTTGCTAAAGAACTCCTTATCAAGACTTACTTTAATGTTTCAGGAATTTGAGCTTAGAAAGATCTGGTTTATTTATAAAGATAAAAAGATTTACGAATTAAGAATACAAGCCTTCCGCGAGGAAAAAAAAGAGTCGCGAAGTGTGAATGATGAGTCCTCGGCTTTTTTGGTGTAAAATGACAGGGTGCACTCAGACTTATTGTTGAGAACTGTAGATGCTTTGGAGGTAAAAGCAGGTGGGACTCATGTACTTTTGGGTATTTACACTTAGGGTTGCGACCCTCATATAAAACTAATTTCTGAGTTCCGAATACTTAAATAAGCCTAAGCCAGACAGGGATCGATCAGCTCTCAGCGTCCCTGTACAGGCTAGACAAAAAAACCTAGTCAGGTAACCAGGCTTTCTAGAGAAGTGGCCGAGGCGGACACTTTAAAACTCCTAGCTACTTCAGGCTTAATTTAAGTTGATTGCCGTATGCGAGTTTACGAGTGTACCGGACATCAGAGCTTTAAGGTTAAGATTGGCGAGTGCGAGCTTGCGAGTACCGATATTTCGGTCTACGGTCTACCTATTTAGACCTATATCTGGGTGAAGGAAGGGTTCATACGGGGACTGCAATTGAAGTGTAAAATGAGCCTCTCGTATATATTACCCAATCTACTCAAATACCAGCAAACTAGTAAAGTGGAACAGTAAGAACGAGTTGTAATTATTAAAGTTTTATTCTATTAACTTTGAAGGTTAGCTGGGATTTGAAATGCCCCTTGCAGCAGCCGCGCTGAGAAGGAAATTGAATGTAAAGCAGTGTAGGGAATAAGTATGGTTTTGAACGAACTAACCAGACTAAGTTGCAACTTGGTCGGTTTTGCCATTTTATTACTGTTGATAGGTACGGTGATATCTGTTATATCAAGCCACTTAAAGAAATATCGGTATGCCCGTCGGGCATGCCGAGACAGAAAGTTTTCGGTAAATGGATATGCGGCAATGGTTATTGCAAAGTTGTATATATATATGCCTTGTGCTCTTGTAGAGCTGGTCAAGGAATTCAAGTCTTTCAGTCTTGCTTCTTGGAAATATATCATTGTGTGAAGTGCTACATCTCAACAATTACTTAGTTTCGTAGACTTTTACTAGAACTTTGGTTAGTTCAGTTTTGTTAGCAAAACTGCATAGTTTTAAGTAAACTAAGTAGCAGGGTTTCGAGGAGGATTTCCGGGGAATAAGGCTTAAAAAGGGGGCTATTCTTGTAGGAAAAAGGGTCAATTTTAAAGGTAGGTCTCAGCTTTACCTAACTCCAAGGCATTCAGGATAGAGGACTTGTTTTTAGTCACTTTTTACTCTTTTATACAGGTTTACACAGTTTTATGAAACTACAGTAGTTTCCTTGGTTCAGTTCTCTCTTTTTGAACTATAGTTCTATCCTATAATTAGAAACTATGGTTAGTTTTGAGATCTCAAAACTGCGCTAAAACTACCTTAGTTCGACTATTCCCTACACTAATGTAAAGAGCCCATAATTTCCAACCAAACGACTCGATCGAAAAAACTGAGATATTTCGTTTCGATCTAATTTCCACGTCTCCTTTCTGAATACTTGACAACCCTTTTATAAATAAAAAAATCTGGCAATCCACCGGCTGGCTGGTATGTCCCTTTTTTTCACTGACGGGTAGTTTCCATTAACGAGTTTAAGAGAGCTCCAATAGGAGAAATGGCGTGAGAGAAAAAGAGAGGGATATATTAGGCGAGTTATTTTATAGGAAATGGAAGGACCAGTGTTTGCAAAGTCTCCAAGTATCTCAAATGTGGCGTAATTTAGTTTTAGTTTCCACTACTTGAAATTCGTATGTGTAACTTTTGCTTTCAACCCCATCATTGCTATCAACATTTAAAGCTTAAATGGACTCTAATCAAAGACTTGTCGTATATCTCTCCATTCTTACCGCATTGTTCTTTCCTTTCCAGACTGTAAAACGTTGTATTCCTAGATCTTGTTATTTTGTACAGGCCAAACATTAGTTGTAATTACGGTCAAATTGGCTTTGGAATTTCTTCTGGGAGTCTAAGAGATGCCTGCAAACGAGTCTTAATAGTTTTTAGCTTATTTATAAATTCCATGCGATGTGGTGTTCAAGTGAAGAGGTTGCTAAACCCAACCTAGCGAGGGGAAGGTTTTGGCATTTTCCCTTCCCCCCCAAAAAATGGCACCTGAGAAGAATGCCAAAAGATCTGTAGCAAAGTTTCTTACTTCCTGATAGCGTATCATCATAGAATCTGCTATTCTAATAGAAGAATCCATGGAAGAATCCAAAATAACAACATCACAACTAGGGTTATCGCTAATAGTGCCGTCAAGTTTAGATTTATTTAGTTAATCGTCCCTGCTGTCTAAGCACTGTTTTTGTTTCGTGTCAAAAGGGCACTGAAAGCATCTACATAGAGTATTAGTAGGTGACCTACCAATCGATGTGCATGACCAAGGGGCAAAGAGGGGGTGGTTGTGCACATGTGGCTGAATTACCAACCCCTCCTTTTATTTTTTCCATCCTCAACTACGGAGTCAAACAAACCATAAATTATATTCTCACTGGGCAAGACCTCGAGAGCTTATTCTGCTGGAATGCCACTCATCTTCCGACTTCTTCAAAGTCACAAATTTTAAATCCATCCGAAAAGTGCAACACAAGTTAGACGTCGCAAAAAAATTAAGTATGTGTTTTCTTATGGCAACTCTTATACTTAATTAGGCTGACCAAGAACTAAGAGTCGCTGTTTATTTACACGTCGCACATTCTGGCATGGTGCTTTCTTGCCTCTCAATACCATTCGAAGGTACTCAATTATGATATGTGAATCGTGCAAAAGGTTCCTCCACTGGGTGCAGGGTCTACCACCAGGGGAACCAGAGAGCTTCTATCACCACCAAACATGGAGAGCATGGAGCGAGGCCATTACAAATAATTGCCCGTCGTGCATCTGGATTCGAGAGCAATTTGGTTCCAAGATCAACAATCTTCTAGAGGGGAATTACAGTTCTTGGATCGATTCCGACATAAATCGTGTCTTGAATGCTGACAGTACCCCCACGAGCAAACTAAATCTAACTTATTTTTGGAACAAAGGTTATGATGACTTTCAGACCTTGATTTTGAGTTGTGAAGGGCAAGACTTCCACCGACTCTGCGAACGAGCGGATATTGATCTGTTCGAAGTCAGGCCTGGACATGGTAGAGTGACTAGCAAGGCCGGGTGGGATAATAAGCTAACTGTAATTCAGATTGCCTCGAGGTGGCGGGTTATCAGCCCACAGTGCGTACTAACTCGAATACATGTTTTGAACTTGCTAAACATTGGCTTAACACATGTGAGATGAAACATAAGAATTGTGTACATACGCGAACTGAAGAAAACAAGCAATGGAAACCGACCCGATTGATTCGAATACACGAGGACCACGAAAACATCCAACTTGTTGAGGGAGGTGATGTTTCCGACGGGGTCATCTACGCGACCTTATCTCACTGTTGGGGAAAAATTGAAGACAAACTAGTTCTAACTCTCGAGAACAGGGATATTTTCAAGCAAGCTATTCCACCATTTGCAGGATTGAAGACATTTGAGGACGCGGTGAAAATCGCGAGACAACTTGGTCTTTGGTATCTATGGATAGACTCACTGTGTATTGTGCAGAACTCCAAAGAAGACTAGCTTGCCGAATCGGTTCAGATGAGCAACGTCTATAAATATTCAGTCTGTAACATTACAGCAACTTCGGCGACAAGCGACCTGGAAGGTTGCTTCTTCGATCGAGAACTCAACGAAGTTTATTTGAATCCTCTTCGTATTCATTTCACCGACCTTTCAAGCAGCCCGCCGGGTGAAACCGACTCAATCATTACAGTACCAAGTCGCGGAGACTCCAAGAAGACTTGAAGGCAGGTATGAGTTGCTTCAAAGGGGGGCAATTTGGGCATGGCGGGAAGACATTACACTCGCTGCTGTGAACCGCAGAGCATGGGTAGTTCAAGAAGTAAGTTCTCCTAAAAATAGACATTATTTTACTGTTGCAACAGTTTTCTAATAGATGTGTCAGAGGTTACTCACTCCGAGAGTTTTGCATTTCAGCAAAACCCAATTATATTGGGAGTGTACTGAGCTACAAGCATCTGAATCATTCCCCTTCGGTCAACTGATGGAGTAAGAGTCCGACTACAAATTCTAAACTTCGTTTACCTCCAAGTGCAAGCAGTATGAGGGCAAAGTCTCTACCGACCCTCAAATAGCTTCAAAAGCATGGAATTTGGCATTTAGTACATGGGGTCATGTTGTAAGAGCATTTACTTCTGCTGAATTGATATACAATTCCGATAAATTGATAGTAATTTCTGCCATTGCAAGGGAATTGAGACTACTCATGAATTGTCGTTATCTAGCTGGTCATTGGGAAACTGATCTCATCTACCAATTGGCATGGATTGTGCTTCTACCGGGTGGTGGGTATAGACAATCCTCTGCTAGCTTATCATCTACTGGAACTTCCGATGAATATTGTGCATCATCTTGGTCTTGGGCTTCAAGTACACAATGCATAGACGTTTTTCGGCAAATTTACGAGGAGCCATTGAAACCGGCCTTAGCAGAAGTCATATTTGCGGAAATCGAGCTTCGCACAGATGATGAGATGGATCAGATGAAGGGTGGCCATCTCACATTACGAGGACAGGTTGTTGAAATTCAACTCGGTTCAGCGAGAGAAGAAGATGCGAGTAGTATGTATGTGACTCTTGACAGCCAAGATGGGGAAACATTGGAAATCAGTGCATTGCCATTTGTATCTCGCAGCAAAACTATTTGGTTCGTGCCAATGGAAGCAAAGGGTTCTCCGCCATATCTAATTCTCAGGTGTCTCGCCTTAGAAAAGTTGAAGGATCAGGATAGCACATTTCGTCGAATTGGTACATCTCTTTGGTACAGTCCTACGAGAGAGGAAGCGGGTGACTTGGAGGGACCGGATTTGATCAACAGAGGAATCGCATTAACGAACATCAAGATAATCTAGTTCTTAGGTAGGCTTTTGGAGGGGGTCATATTTTGCGGCATTCCTCGGCTGAAGGGTGATACAGACCAAGTAATTCTGCTTCCCGCTTCTTTGGGCGAGTTGACGTTGTATTTTTCTCCCAAAAAGATTTTAGCCGGCGGGGGGTGCATAGTCTCTGCATGGTGGCTGGCTGCCAAAGTATTGATAGCGTTCGAATGATAAGAGACAGCCAGTTACACGCGTCAAGGTTTGACAACCCAATTCCGCCATTCCTAGCTTTTCTATTTCTTTCCATCTAATACTTAACACTCTTGACCTTTTCAAGATCTCCGATTCAGATCTCAGACGCATTATAGCAACGGATTAAACCGGCGTGTCGACGAACCCAATCGATTCTTTTTCTCCAACACATCCAAACAAGTCATTCAGTAGGGGTGACTTGGGTGATGGGGTTGGCTCCCCATAATAGAGGATCCGACTGAGACAGCTCCAAACCGTGTAGTCTCTATGCTCAAGGTGATAAACCTGAGCCTGAAGAGTCGAGGGGACGATTCCACGCGCTTGAAAAAAACTAGATGATCTTTCCGAAGTGAAAGAGGAAAAGAGGTATGCAAGGAAAGAGAGCAAAGTAAATCGCAGGGTTCGCGTGTGAAGAGGAAGTGTTACATCGACGTCTCATTACTCTTATTCAAAATCGGATCGTGGTTCAAAGAAAGTTGCGGTTATGGAGGAAACTCTTCTTCCAGAAGCGACCGTTCCAGATTCGTTCCACCCCCCACCCCCCGGTGGGCTTACTTGTGGGAAAGAGTGAGCGCAGAAGACGAAGGCGCATGTCGGAGAGCGTCAAAAGTAGATTTACATCGTATTTACTATCATTGGCGTGGGAAGTCGATTCCAAATTCCGTAAAGAAGCCATTAAGTAGATAGTAAGTGACTCGGAGAAATCTTCGCGTGACGACAAGTGGCAGAAGCGTTCCAAGGGATTCAATTGTTTTAAACCTGATTGTAGAGACACAACTATTGGAAGGTGGCATCATTAATACCTACTCATAACTCACTCACTATCTCCTGTGAAGATAGCCCTCAAAATTAAGCGAAAGCGGAAAAATATCTCGAGCAACATAGGTTGGAAGGCTGAGTAACAAATATGACGACCTTCACCGGTAAAAATCCGATTTATCACTTATGAGAGCCTATGAGGGATTCTCATTCAGTACTCTACGAATAAATGCCTATGCACCCAGTGGAGGGGGTAATAGCAGCGATGAATAAGTACGGAGATGACTTGCGAAACATCTCGCCGTTGACGAAGTTCAGCAACATATCCTCCCCATCTCAGGAGACCAAAATAGATACAATAAGATATCAAGACTTTATTGAAAGATAAAACAGTAGCACGCTCAATGTATTAGGTATAACCATCTTCTCCCGAGATAAGACCTTTCATCTAGATTCCTTTCCCTCTTTTGTGGTTTCGCTTAATTCAAATTCTCTTGATATCTTATACAAATGTCTCTTTCTATGAAATAATTTAAAGAGAACAAGGTTCGTCGGGTGTGGGAAGAGGATCATGTGAAGAATTTATATTCTATTTACTCCTCACTCGCTTACAATTTATAAGTCAAATGAAGGGGTGCCAGGGGTGAGCCAAGTTGGAATCCCCGCGAGTCAGCAATGACTTTTGGGGCTGAACGAAGATCTGAGGCTTCTCTCGGGTTTAACGAATAGGTTTCCCTGAATGGGCTGACCACTCTTTTTAACTTCTCACGAGTATAATTGGAGACTTGATTGGAAAAGAATGGCTGCATGACTCTGCAAAAAGTGACTTGCATCAGCGCTTTCGACAACAAGTAACTTAATTGACCACATCGAATTCCATTATTATTCCACCATGAGCCGACCTATCTTTTTACACGATAATACCTAAAGCGAGATGCTAATTGAAAAGTTGAATAAATGAATCAGACCTCAATATTTTGTAGGTTTGTCGTCTGCGCTGTGGAATCCCTCCCAGCAAAGGCACACTTGGAAAGATATCATTTACTTTATGATGACTAATTCTTGTTTAGAAAGGTATCAGAATAATTGGCGAAGACGATATATGTATATATAGACTTGCCATTGACTGAAAGTCCAGCGTTAACCAAGAAATCTAACATTCACTAGAAAGCCCCCCATTCACCCAAGTGCTTAAAGTTCATTAGAAGCCTAACATCCATTTGGAATAGTAGCATTCCCTAGGGGTCCTAGCATCCAGATGAAGTCTAAATTCCGTCGGAAAGACTAAATTTCAAGGGTGAGTTAAGCATTCGTTGACAACTCTAACATTATCAGGAAGTTAAGAATTCATCAGTAGATCTGTTGTTCATAAGAACACCTGAAATTCTTAAGGAAGCCGAACATTCATTGAGAGGTCTAGCATTTGTCAGAAACTCCGAAGTTCATATAATTTAGTGTAGTTGTTTTAGTATTAGAAAGAATTAGCTCTAATTTATGAAACACCAGAGAAGCTATAATTAACAAGAATTTCTTGGATCATCTAAATTAATTCTATTATTCTGTCTACTGTAACATAAAATGAAATAAACTTACTGTTAAGACTATTTTAGTAAAAACGTTCAATATTTAAAGTTTTACTAACTAGTAAAAGAAATAAGATTATTTCATAATTCATTAGCTAAGCTAGGCAGGTTTTCTTTTAACTAAATTTAACGTGGTTTACCACCTCGCGACGCAAATCACCTCGCGACGCACTTTTTTATACTCTATCACTTTAAATTCCTATTACTCAACAACAACATATTAAATTAATTAAAACTACTCAGTATCTGATGAAATGGATGTTTCTACAACTTCCTGACAAGTTCGCGCATTATGACTGGTTTTACTACAAGTACCACAGCGTCGTATAGTCAGCTGCCCCTCATTTTGTCCACCCCCTCTAGAGCGCCTATCGCGTTGAATCTGCGCGTCAGCCTCTTCCTGGGCCAAAATATCATGTGCATCCTCAATATTCAGTGTACCCCCTTGACGAATGCGACTTTTTTTGGCCCTGCGCCGCTTACTTAATGCCTTGTTGGCAGTTCGAAGAGTACAGACCTCAGCGAGTAAAAGGGTATTCTGATGTACTAAGAGCTCTGTCCCCTTTGCTAACGAAGCAACTGTACTAAATATCTGTGTTGGCGAGCTTCCTTGATAAAGAGCGATGCGATTTTTAACTAAAGTCGTTTGCGAAAGAGCTTCAATTAGGTTCTGAGGCGTTCGTGATACCCAAGGGTCAGCGTCGGCCGAGGGGGGACTAGTAGGTGGAGGAGTTCGTAACTTGATATCTAACTTTGATAACACTGCTTGAGGATTAAAAGGAACTAGACCAGCTCCACGGAATCCAGCTCGTGCATTTTGGACAGTTATTGACTATGGATAGGCTGCTTTAAAAGTGTCGGTATCACCAGGTTGTGATAATTATCGTATATCGTACGTCTTGTAAAGAGGTTTTATTGATTCATTGTTGTGCTTAAAGAGGGGAAGTTGAAGCTCAAAAGCAAACATCCATAGGTGCAGAATGGTCACGTGTATAACGCAACCAGCCCAGTCAGGGTTGTAGCAACAAAAAGTGATAAGAAATTCGACCTTGGTGATGTAATGAATATAAGCTTTTATGAACCCTTCGATTTGCTGGCCGTATATTCGCTTTAAAACACTAAAACACCCAACATCGAGTGGTTGAGTTAAATGAGAGGAATGTAGAGGTAATCCAAGAGTTATAATATTGTGAGTTTTACAATACTCTTAGAATGCGATCGATTCATGACTCTTATGGCCGTCTAAAACTAGCATTTGATATACACACTTTGCCCTAGTAGCAGTGTGTTTGTCGAAGTGTTTTATCCATTCTAAACCTGTCTCGTTATCTGTCCATCTATTTTTCGTAGGTTTAATAATCTAGTCGTAAGGGAGGCCGGTTTCAGAGTACTAGTTTACAAGGTGATAGATGCGTTTAACAATTAGGAAGGGAGGAATATCATTCCCTTCGCCATTGATACACGTAATCGCTGTCGCCCATTCTCTATTACCTGGTTGTACTCCTTTGGCTCTGCCACGTCGATCAGCACATATAACAACTATTCCAGGGCAAATCTAGCCCATCATAAAGCCAGTCTCGTCAAAGTTATAAAAATCACTATCCACAACACTATATTTCACCCACATATTCTCTACCAGTCAAAACCACGCGCCAATCAGCTCAGGATCCTCACATTAAGCCCTTTGATGGTCATAAACACGATTAAAACACGTCTTTAAATCATTCCGTCGCTTGACGAATCGATATGCCCAGTTCTTTCCGACGCGTTCTGCTCAGTGATTTTCAAGGAGGTGATTTGCTATATCTTCTAAACCAGCTAGCCAGGGAGAAAACCCTCGAGAATCTAGATCAAGTATATAATTGACAATCACTTCCTCTTCTAGTTCAGTCAACTTATGACCTACTGGTCGATAATCGCTACAGGATGGTCGGCCAGTCATTCAAGCGCGTAGTGTAGGTTCAGGAACATTGTAGATTTTAGCGGCCTTCCGATGACTTAGTTTTTTCGAGGATCGAATAGCTTCGATAGCTAAAGTGATTGGTGCTTCGTTGGTTTGATTTTGCATTATTAATTGTCAAGAAAACACGTGTTAGAGTGGTGGGGTAGTAAACCCGGTAAAAGTGCGTCGCGAGGTGATATGCGTCGCGAGGTGGTAAATCGCGTTATATAATTCTATTATCTTATTTTCACTAGAAAATAAGAACAAAGCAATTTCCTTTTGATTATAGAACATTATTTTGAAGTATATTATTTCTAGTGTTCTAGTAAGTACGTTCAATTGTTGAAATTCTACAAAGTAAATACGAAAATGAAATTAACCAAAGGAGCTTACTCGAACTGAAATTTCTAGGAGAAAAAATAAAAATACAGCGTTTTCTAAATATCGTTTATTCAACTTAATTACTCAGAATAATGAAATTTCTCAAATAAACGCTGGCTAATCGCCTAAAAAAACGAAAAACATTCAGCTGCTGCCTTGAAGCGCAAGGTGCAAGCGAGATCCGAAGTCGCTCCGATGAGTACCTCTATGGGTAGCGAGCTTTTATATTGCTAGTTGCTCACCTTTCAACTCTTACAACAACACAATGGATCCCACCAAACCACCAAAGGCCCCAGGGCGCCGACTTTGGGTTCCTCCACCTCCAAACACCAACCAGAACCAAAGACCAACACAAGTACTAAGATCAACAACCCCTAGCACCTCACAAACGACCCTTGCAGTGACTATGGCATCTGCGACTGGACGTATCCCTGGTTTCCTCCCACCAGAAATCCCTCAATCTCTTCAATTTCAACAGGAGGTTAGAAGACAAAAAGAGGTACGACGGGAGAGGGAGGCAATGCGAGGAGGCAAACCAAGATTGGAACCACGTATGTTTTAGAGATATGCTGTTTGAACTATGAGCTAACGAGAGTGATACAGCTGGACGTACTACGAAGAGACCTGGACCACCACCAATCAACCCACCTCAAATGGAGCAGTTCAGGAAGTACTACAACAAGGATGGTATATTCTCAGACAGAATCTTTGAGGATCCCGAGTACTATTACGCCACAGGACAATGTCTCCCAGACAAGCTCTTTCAGCATGAACTAAAGCGTTTTGACTTCAACATCTGTGGACGTTCGATCTCTGCTATCTCTAAAGAAGTAGAGTCCTGGTTGATGAAGAATCGTGATTTGGGTTGCCCAGGTTACAACAATATCAACAAACAGGTCAGCAATATGGAAAACTACTGGCAAGAAATGACGACCAAAGAATACGACAGAAACACGATAATAGGAAAGTACGCTTGTGAAGGACTTCCACCATATCCAATTGCAGAGGTTATGGGGAGTGATGCGGACAAGGAATCTGAGGAAGTACTTGTGAGGTTCAATACACTTGAACTCTCAGCACCCACTCCACCCAGAAGTAACAATTGTGAAAGATTATAGAAATATTTTGTTCGCCTAGAAAGTGCTTGGAACGCCATACCTCTTTTTGTCTCCTGATATCAACCACCTGGGCTATTTTGCTCTGAGAATGCGACACCCCTGAAAGTTTCCGATACCTGGGGAAATATGGTCAATTTTGTCGTGGTAGATGAGTCACTTGGAGAAGATTTTGTTCTTGATGCTTGATATTTTTCAGGGAAGCTTGCTTCAGCCTCCTTGGAAGGAAGAATATGAAGCCTGAACATTGTGGGTGACGCTGGAGCTTTTTCTGTTGTCAATGGTCAATATTTTTGAAGGCGCAACAGGACTTGTGGTTATAGAATGTTAAAAAAACCACTACATAGTAAATTGAAAGGAAGTAGAGACCAGAAAGATGCTGGTTGTGAAGCTTGGGTATTATGTGTGTTGCTGGAGTTTATTCTGTTATTTGAGGGACCAGCAAATAGGAACAGGAACAGGAACGTTTGACCAGAGAATACGAAACAAAACAGTATGTTGTGAATCAGAAGGGGATCTGAGACTAGAAGAATTTGAAATTTTCCACGTTCTTTCTATGTGATTCACGAACTTCCTAAGGTTTTCTTTGTATGTGACACACAAGTCAAGCAGTCAGCGTGATCCTTTGAATGATGATGAAACATCAGCACCTACAAGTAACACAACTAATCTTCAAGGTAAATATAGCATTCGAGGACCCGGCGAAATATCAAAGCACTCGACATCTATCAGCCTTCTCTCGACAAAAATGAACCACAACACCAGCAAGATCAGTATGCCACTCTCTTCTTCGCCCTATTCTCCTTTTTCATCTCATCCCTCCTCCTCGTCTCGATCTTCGTCTTCATCTAGCAAATCGAATCCGAGAACGTGCCCACGCTGCCCGCATCGACTCTCGGATCTTGCGTCCCATTTCGAAACGCTTGAACTTAACAACACGATGGCTAGTACTCAGCTACCATCATTGAAAACTTGCCAGGCACAGACAATTTCAGGTTGGAGAGATGGTCGGGATACGGAAAGACAGAGGCAACGGTTCCTAACAGAGAACGGCAGCCTGATAGGAGAAGACATTGGAAGTGATACTGCTAAAGCAGCATGCGATGAAGCCTGCGTATCGCGTGGAAGCCCAGAAGAAGATCAAAATTTGGGAATTCGCCAGAATAACGGCACTGTTGCCCAAAAATCAGCATTGAGAGGAACTGCGGAAGGACAACGTGACGGTAGATGAGGAGAGCTCAGGTGCAAGGGGATCTTCCAAAAGAGCCCAGCACCAGGTTTGGAAAAAATAATTGTCAGGCAGCATGATGCAAAGCCCAAGAAAAGCGAGATATACCCAATAGAATACAAATAGACCACTTCAATATACATATTTTCTACTTAGCCCTGGAAACAAGAATAGTGGAAGTGCCATGACAAGGTCGTGGAGGGTAAAACGTGCCGAGAAGTCAACTAATCAAAAGCAAAAGACTGAAGAACCATCGTCCCTTTCCGTCATAAGACGTTTTCGGCGATAAGGAAAGAGATGGAGGTGGCTTAGAGTGGAGCGAGGGTGGTTTGTTCCTTCCCTCATCCAAAAACCAATCTAGCCCTCTATACCAGGGTGGTCCTTCACAGACATTCTTCTTCCACAGACACTCTCCGCGAGGAAGGCGCTCATGTTCTAGCCACTTTAAGTCGCTGTCTCGTGCCCAACCAGCTCAATCGTACTGGAATCCTGCTCCGGGAAATCCATTTCGTTTTCACTCAATGCTGCAACCCAATACAAGATCAAGCACCCCATCTGGCAGAACAGGTTTGTCAATTTGAGCTTAGTACTGTGTAAATATACATAATAACCTCATCATATGCTGGACCTCAACGCCATTCTCGCTCCCAACTCCTCGAAAAGTAGGAACACCTATACAAATGTTTTAGAAACATACCGTTTGGAAGTTCTGGAGTCTACACGAAGAGTCCATGTAGATGAACTTCCACAACGCCGGCAAGGGGTTCGTTTCGGCTAAAAGCCTCGAGAGCGCGACAACACTGACCGACTGGTCTTTGAAGTGCGCTCTTCAGATCCCAAGTCAGAGCAGCTCCCAGAATTGCCTTGGGCATCTATTTTCCCCAAGGATCCCAAGTATCCCAAAGAGCCTTTAGATCACTCTACTCTACGCAAACTCTCACACCCCCCGCGATTCGATTTCGATGGCAAGGAATCATATAATAAGAAAGGATCTGAAGGGGGGGGGGAGGTTATACTCGAAGCTAAGTCTTAGCGTGGTGGGTCCTGGTCGTTCGAGGCCGCTGTCGAGGTAAAGTGAGGTCGAGGTCGATGTAAAGAGGGAAGGAGAAATCGACGTCAGGTCCACCACCCTGTCACCACAGCGTGAGCTTGCCTTCCCTTGGTGTCCAGAAGGGAAGGCACCCTTCCCGACACAATCGAACCACCCTGGGTACTGTCTTGGGGCCAATGGACAAGAACCGGTGAGGTAATCGCTTGAGATTTGGGTTGTGTCCCTCGTTGGGTTGCTCATTCCCTCTCAACCACCTCAACATGTTCCCTTGGTTCCCATCCGATAAAGCCTGCCTAAACGGGTTCCGGAAACCTCGAAGTCACCCTATAAGATAATAACCCGTACCTACACGTCCATCATATTCTCGGGGCTTGTACTCGTTCTTGAGCTCGAGTATTGTTACATTATTTCGTGTCGCATAGCCATCTACATCGCAGCATTGATTGCTTGTTCCGATGGCATGGATGTTTAGAACACGCTCGAGTACTATCTTGTATGGTCTGACTATGGCGATGATAAATGATTCAATGACTTCTTTCATTAACTGGGGCAATTTGTTCTGAATACAAATCTCTGATGAAATTCAAAAAGGCCGCGCACTATTATTATCCGTCCTTGGCGCAGTTGTTCGCAAACCTCAACTACTCCATGGTCATAGCCAGATTTTATTGAAGTAGAAGAGGAGAGAGTATCAATGGCTCTTAGAATAATGAGCTAGAATATTAAAAAGATCTTGAAATAAACATCCTTTCTATTTAGTGCTCTCTGAGTCTCGTTCTAAAGCTGGCCCAATCGGCTTAACCTCGCAGCCTACCAGTCAAATCTGGTTGGTCTAGTTCCCCAAAAGTGGGCCCGCTTACTTGCTGTAACATATTCAAAAACAGCCAACCCGATCACATGAAAAGCATCAGCGGCCTCTTGGTCTAGTGGTATGATTCACGCTTTGGGATTGTCTATACAATCGGATCTGTGTGAGGTCTCCGGTTCGATCCCGGAAGGGGCCCACTTTTCTTTTTGCTCTTTTAGCTTTTATAAACATTTATCTTTTGTCCTGGGAGGTTGGTTGTTGCATTTGTTGAGGAAATGCGCTTAGCTCCCTCACCATTCTTTTTGGGTAAGTTAGTATTGTAATTTGCCAAAGGCACGGACTTTTATTGGGATATTTTGTAAGGGAAGATTAAATTATGATTTGGCAAAGCATCTATATTAGATGATAGTGCATTGGGGGGCTGAAAGGGATGGTTGGAAGTTCTATTTCAATTTCCTCGCGGATCAATTCTTCGTTCTATCCCTTCTAATACCGATATGTAGGGGAAAAACCGTACCCACAAAGTAGAGAGTTTTAACCTATAATTCTACTATTCTTAACTACTTTATACGTACGCACATATAGAGATTGTTCAAGGGCAGTACAAGTACGGGAAAAGTCTAAAAAGTATATAAAAAGTATTACTTAAAAATATAAGTTCTAAAAGTAACGTGCATGTATAGCGAACCGGCCAAACAAGCGAACCAACTAAAATTTTCCACGCTCGCAATTAAAATTATAATAACTCCACCACAACGCCTCTAATTGATTAAAACTACTCAGAAATCTCTTCCTCAGATACTTCTTCTATAATATTACAGGTGCGCGCATTATGCCCAGTCTCTCCACAGTTGCCACGGCGCTGTACACGTGATTCTTCCCTCGGCTTCCGACTACTACTTCTCTTTATTTCCTGTATTACTTGCTCACCAACGTCTCTATTATCCTGTAGGTCCTGTGCTTCCTGTTAACTAAGTGATCCTCCTTGCTGTAGGCGTGTTTTTTTAGCTCTGCAGCGCTTACTTAGTACTTCATTTGCTTGTTGAAGTCTTTGGTTCTCAGCTTTTAATAGTACTAGCTAGTACATTACTTTTGATTCACCCTTTGTAAACTAGTTAATAGCCTCGTAAATAGAGGTTGGAGAGCTACTTTAGTAGCAGGAAATTCAATTTCTAATAAATATAGTCTGTGATAAGGCTTTACTAGAGTTATCTAGTGTCTGGGAAACCTAAGGCTAAGTAGAACTCAGGAGAGAGTTTGGAGGCGTTAGCGTTTTTAGCTTAAGATTAAGTGTAGAAATTATACTTTCCGGGTCAAATAGAAGAAGTCTAGCCCCTTGGAACCCTCTTCGGATATTGCTTTCTGTTATTACAATATTTAATGTAGTATAGAAGGCAGGAAAGAAATCATCCTTAGTAATATAAATGATCTAAGTCTATATTATATCTTTAATTTACTGACTATATACCTTTTTCAAAAGGCTAAAACAGCTAACATTAAGTAGCTAGAGTATATAAGAAGAATAAATAAGTATACAAAGAGTAATAATGTTATTCTCCTTGTAATATTCCTTAAACTTATTAGAGTAATAGCTCTTATAGCTGTCGAGGACTAATAGACAATAACTACTAATAGATTAGGACTTAGTATACTTCTCAAAATGTCAAATCTAATCTATATCTTTCTCATTTGTTGTCTAACTATTTTCAGTAACAGCAATTACTTAGTTAGGTAGAAATCTAATGTTTTAGTACTAAGAGGCGAGATAATTTTTTGTAGTAACAATTACAAATAGTAGAACACTCTAGCCTTGAGCATTAACTCCCTGGATTACTATAACCTATTCTTAATTACTAGGCTATATTCTTTTTGCTCTTACACGTTCTTCTAAGCTTGTAATAACTATTACAGTTGAGATAACACTTATTATAAACCTAGTCTTGTCAAAGTTATAAACATTTATATTATAGATTCTATACTTTGCTATTATATTTTGTACAAGCTTAAACCAGCTACAAATGACTTCTAGATCCTTACACTTAGCTCTCTAGTAGTTGTATTTTCACTAGAAGTATATCTAGAGTTCTAGGCAGCGCTTGACAAAGTTAGAAGCCTAATACATCCTGATGTATAGTATGTTATATACTTTAAGAAGTTAATTTACTATATCCTTAACTACAGATATCTATAGAAATCCTTATGTAGCTAGGTCAAGGATATGTTAAACAAGCACTGATTCCTCTAGCTTAGTTATTTCTGTGAATTAGCTAGAATATTATATTATAAAAGTATACTTAGTAAATGTTAATCTAGCTTCTAGTAATCTATAGAATAGGTTCTAGCAGCAGCTCGAGTATATAAATTTAGGTTTTTTTATATAGCCTGAATAGCTAAGACTAACTAGCTTTTGTTATATTTCTAAGGCATTGTTTGTTATAGAGAAATTTAATATTTAATAGAGGTGTAGTAGAGGCGCAGGGTTTTAGCTAGTTCACTTGTTTAGCTAGTTCGCTATACCTGTACATTAAGGCTATTTGTAAACATAATACTTCTATAAAACAATTAGTACAGAGAGGTATAGTATAGAGGCTACATTATAAGCGAGTTTCCTTAATATTACATATACTTATTATCTTCTAAAAAGCATTAAAACAACAAAGATAGTATATATAACAAACACTTATATATACTAAGTTATATTAACAGATCCCTCTAGTTAAAGGTTTAATAAAAGTATACTCTAGTAAAATTACTATTAGTAGCCTCTAGAAATACTCTTCGAGTATAGAAATACTTACTTTAACGTCCTTAACAATAAGATACAAGCTCTATATACTGTAAATAGTAGGTATTTAGGTATATAACATCTAAGAGCTAAAACTAATATAATATCTAGTTTTAGCATATAATTTATATATATATAATATATATAGGCCTTATAGGTTATATAACCTTTCGTTTAATCTAAGGAAGCCTTTATCTACTATTATAAATTAATCAGGAATTAATTAATTCTAGTAGACAGAGTTAACAAAGTTTACAATATTAGAGTTTAGGAGCTTTTATAAAGCAAGGCTTCTTCTATACCTTTAAGAAGAGGTAGAGATTAGTTCTGTACTAAATCTAATACTTGTTTACTCTTATATAAGATTTAATTTAACTTATTGCCTACTATCTACCTCATAATATAAGAGTATTTAGTAATTTCTTAATCTATATAGTTATATTCTTCTATATAATAATTATAATAATTAATTAGCTTAATAACAGATAGAGTAATATATAAGGCAAAAAAGTATTAAGTAACTTCTTTTATAATAATAAGAGAGAGTATAGGAGGAGGTAATTGAAAGCTTCGTTATATAGCTAGTTTTATAATAGCGAACTCTTTTAACCTTCTGTAACAAATCACGTGTTAACACATAATGAATAAAGTCTAGAGAGCGTTCTGATAGAACAAGTATATTAGTAGCCCTTATAGTAAATAAAGGATCAGTTAGGTTAGCTAAACGATCCAAGGATTTCTCTGTCCATAGTCACGTGATATTTAGGCGAGGATCTAGGACCGACTAGATCGATAGTCAACCCAGACTACAAAGGCGACAGGACTGAAAGGCGGTTCTAGTAGTCTAGAGTATAAAGGTTCTATATAAGACTAGTACGTTTGTGTCACGAATCACATGTCAGAAAGCCGCCTGAACCTACTCACTACGTGCTGACACGTGATTCGTGACTATAATATCTTATACTAGGAACTACTAAAAAGCTTACCTTTTATACCGGAAGTGTGACGGTTCTGACCGCCACCATGCGTCCTGGAATGCCAGCCCTGGAACGCTAGTCCCTGGAATGCTTGGCTAATTAGCCGAGATTATGCTCATACTCATGTATATAAGGGCCCCGGGCTCCTGAGCTCTGCTCCTCTTCTCTTCTCTCCTCAGCTTAGAATACTTGAATATTCCACAGTGCCTAGCTTATACCTGGCGTAGTCGTGCATCTTGTGCGGTCCATCAGCTGTGCGTGTCGTCACAGGCGTTCTAGATCTAGTATATCGAGAAGTTTAAAATCAGCAGCGTTTTAGGCTGAGTTGATAACATCCTCATACGCCTTACGTAGATACTTTTGCTAACGATTCGTAGTAGTTCCAAAGGATACGTCACTCGTATCGTGATCGCTATTCATTATCTACAAGTTATTATAAAAGTCGTCGTCAAAGGAGTATAAAGAGGAGGCGCAGGGCATATTATCTAGTAGAGAGGGTAAACGTAAGGCTTCGATAATCCTTTCCCAGAGAGCCTTTTTAGGTACTTTTGCTTTTAGAAGTAACTTTTTAGGCGCTTTTTTCACTTTCTTTAAAGTTGAAGAGAGTATTCTGGAAGGTAGTGGTGCTCACTTTCCAGCATTCCTAGCGAATCGGCAGGGTACTAGAATAGGAGTATCTCGTTCTACACTCTTAGTACATAGTTCGTATACATCTTCTCTAGTAATTACATCATTAAGCTCAGCAATATTCCAAGGTAGTAATAAAGAGTAAAATTCACTTAGTACAGAACCAAAGCGTGGTAGAGTACCAAAGGCAGAAGAGCTAGAACGCATGCTAAATAGCTTTAAAAGGAGATAAAAAGGTAGGATTTTTAGGTAAGAATAAGTTGATAATTTTCTTGACTTCTTTAGACTTATCTACTTCCTTTTATACGCGTTGCAGTACTATTTTTGTATGTTGGAGTGTCTATTTCTAGGTACTCTTGTTTTCTCGGACATGGCCATGGTTTTACACGCAATGGGATGAGGTTGTTTGACCCATATATACCCACTTTCCAAGAGGTTGAGCCTCAAAAAGTCCCAGTTTTTGCCCACTTTTCAGCGCACTTTTTCCCCCTACATATTGGCATTGGAAGGGATAGCCACTGAAGACAAGATAATGTGCTAAAAGTTTAAAAACAAATGACTTAGTTGTTTTAAAAGACTTCGGACTATGAAAGTTCGAAAGCCAATTACTCTGATTTGTTTAGTGTGCACCACAATAAAATTTGTGACTCAGAGTGGCACCAGGCAACTACTCTATCGGCAGAAAGCAATTTATTATTCACAGAAACTCTTAGTGAATTTGCAGGTGTCGAAGCCTGAGAATTACTCCTCTCCCTCTTATGGGCTCTTCAAACGTAGCTTAGAAAACCTTGTTGGCGAGCTGGGAGTGATTACCGAACGGAAGAGCGGGATAATGGGAAAGAGTAGCTACTTGTGGTATGAGACTACCAAAAGCTTTATCATCTTAATGCCTCGTTGCACACGGAATAAGGCTTATGAAAAGTCTGGGAGTTCTTATGTGTGGGAAAGGAAAGTTTGCTATAAATGTTGAGACTGTGAGAGCAAGGCGGATGGTAATATGGGGAGACAATATTGAGCATGGTTTCGAGGTTTCCGGGTTGTCTCCAGAAGCCGAGATAGTTTGAGGATGTCTTCTGGCGGGTCAGATCGCTTGGATATAATAAAATTTACTCTTGAAGTCTATGCCTACATCTTCAATTTTCATCTAATAGTTGTACTTGAGATGCTATGTTTGCTGTCGAAATACTTGCTACTGTCGATTTTGATTTATTGTCAAATAAATCGGAATAATTTAGGTAGAGAATCGATGGGAGATAGGTTTGATTCGAGAAAGTTGAGAACTGTCGCTGCCGTCTACGAACTTGAAGTATTTTGAGGATTTGAATGCTTATCTCAATGAACGCTCCCTCGAAATAGATAAACCCATTTGAATGGTGATAGTAAATAAAAAAGAGTTTTGTAGATCGATCTCTTGTTATTGCTCAGACCATTGTTAAACTATGCGAGTAGCAAGATCAAGCTTACTAAAACTTTTCTATAGACCAAGACGCTTCCTTGTGAACTTCGTAGGTATGCGTCTTTTTGCAGAAGTGACATGGCTTTGGAAGTGAATTTAAGTCGAAAGCTTTGGGGTTGAGAACTTAGCAAGGATGCCAGACCAAATTAGTTTGCTTTTTCAAATATAATATTGCTATCTACGAACTCAAATATATACTGATCACTTCAAACTAATCTATCAACACTAAGCTAACAACAAAAGAAATTAACACAACCGACATCTCAATCATCAAGTCATAAGCATCATCACTACAGAAAAGTACAAGAAACCAAGAGAAACAAACAAGAACCAGAAACAACCTCCTCAGCAAGAGGCAGAAGAACCGCACTACCATAACAGCCCACACATGTCACCTACCAGGGAACGAAACGAGAGAGAAAAAGCAAAAGCAAAAGCAAAACTTGAACGAAAACACAAAGCCACCCACAACCTCACGACCTCCCAAACAACCGCCTCAACCTCGACTTCTTGACTGGCTCTTGCACGGCACCCCCAAGCGGGAAAAAAGGCTGGACCTCAAATTCCCTCTTCCCCCCTACCCCAGGTGGTTTAGTCCACTTATACTCCGGAATCTCCCCCAACTTCGTACTATCAGACTCAAAACTCATGAAAGACTTCCTATTCACCTCCTTCCTTCCTACTTGCGGTCGAAGTTTAGAAACATTATCCGGTCGAAGTTGAGGTATTTGATAGACTTCGTATCTAGATTGTGGGATTTGCGGGACTTTGAAGGATTTGCCCGATTGAGTTTGGTATTTAGATTGCGGATGAACTTCATAGCGGGGAGGCGGAGAAGATGGTGGTGTGAGGATTAGTGGGGCTTGTTGGGGTGCCGGAGGAGCTTCGAGGAGGGGGGTTTTTCGTGAGATGGAGGAGGCTCTAGAGCTGGATTTTGAGGTGCGTTTTTTGGTTGTGGAGGTTGTTGGTTTTGGGCGGATCCACTGGTGAGAAGTTAGTTTTTGGGAGATGAGAGTGTCTTCGGAGTTTGAAGTGAAATAGAAGTGATGTCTTGGGATGACGAAAGGGAAGTATGTAAGGTTGGAAAGAGGGGAGAAATTCAAAACCATCGTATGAGCAAGTCGAGGAACCTTCGAAGTTTAACAACGAAGGATTTCTCCAACTTGCTCAGACAAAAATATCCCCTTCTCCCCAAGCCACAGAGCCGAGAGATATAGGGTAATGTCACAACCTCTCATTTTGAATATTTCACGTTCCACACGCATAGTCGTTTTTTGCTTTTGGTTCGAGAACCAAATGCTATTTTTCACTTGATTCTATAGAATCTTGGGGGTAATAATTTCGTCGAATGGCTATCATTTTCTGTTGGCTCACTGAGACCCGATTTCAAGCACTCAATTTCCGAGTCGGTCTCTTCTCTCACACACAAGCGCAGACAATCACATTCAAGCAAACCCGGATTTCTCAACATCAAGCAAGGGAAGCAAATAATAAGAGGAAAAAAGAGAAGAAGACTCACCCCAGAACTAGTAGCCATCCCCAACGGCGTAACCGCACCCCCCTTCTTACTCTTCCTCCCCTTACTCCCCACAGTCCGACTAGCACTCGAACTCTTACTCGAGCTCGTATGTCCCTTCTTCCGTTTCTTCGAATAATCCTTCTCCTTCTCGCTCACAAGCGCCAAGCTAGAACTACTCAACCTCTCGCTCAACTGATCAAAAGTCCTAATCGTCTCGCGCCTCGAAACATCTGAGAGACTTAACAGCGTCTGATAATCAGAAGCTGTACTTTTCCCGCGAAGAAAGCGGTTGAAGATGGAGAGGAATCCTGTGGTTAGTCGGGCTAGGATTCCGGCCAGGGATGTGCGTGCTTCGTCTATATGATAATGTTAGATGATTTTGTAAGAGGTTGGGGAGAGTGATGGGGGGGGGGGGTTTACCATCGCCTACTGCAAATCTGGAACCGAAACGGTCGAGGTCTCGGTCGTATGCTGATTTCACTTCATTTCTGTTTTTCTTGAGGGATTTACTTAATCGTTTTTCCGAGGCTGAGCTAGAAGAGGAACTGTGTTTTGGTCGACGGCTTTTTTGAGTCTTGATTGTGGTGATGCCATGTGCAAAGGCATCGAGAAGAGTGGAAACCGCGGTATGGAATTCGGCCATGATGGATGATATATTTGCAGCTATTGGTATTATGCAAGATTCAGGAGAGAAGGGATGTGAAGTCGTTGGAACTTTGAATGTGTGTATTTCAGCTGGTAGCCTGATGACCTTTTCGGGTTACTTTCAAGAATTTCTATGTGAAGTCGTGAAAAGTGATGAGACGAAACCGACACACATCACGGGGAGCCCCCATATATATATGTTCGCTCCCAAAGCATCGTCGCCGTGAAGTCTTTCGTGAACGTCGTGAAGTTCCCACTGGAAGAGGCCGAGCTCGCGGTTAATGGTGCACCGGGAGTGGTTGAACCTGCATGAAGCGAGCCACCATGTAGCGGTGAACCAATCATCTCCACGTTCATTCTTTCAAAAAGTCAAAGCTGCACGCAGACTCGTTAATCGTTGATGTTGAGTCACCTGAAGCCAGCCGCCCATGTACATGAAGATAAAACGACCAATGGAAATCTCTCTAGAGAGTTGAATTAAGTTGAATATGGATATCTTTCTTTGACTGAGTCATTGCGGCTCCTTTTCCGGTAGCTTGTACCTGGCTAAAACCATTGGCATTGATGCGTTTGCATGACGATGAAACGGTGTAAGGTATGGAAAACGTGTGAAAATGATGTATCAACCAATTTGTTCACTTGAAAATTGAAAAGTGAAAAGTGTGCAGTGGTGAGAAGTTCAAATAGATGTAGATTCAACCTGGAAATCCTAAAAGCAATCAGAAGAGCTATCCCAATAGGCCAACATTGAGAAGCAACAAGTTTTAAAAAGAAAGTAACCTGTGATAAGAGTTATAGTAATCTCATCAGAATCACAAAATTATTCTGAAATTTAAGTGTGCGACCAACTTCATGGAAGTTGGATATGGATTGATCCACCTCCCGTCAGATCCACTTGCACTTGGCGGGCACAATCGTATGTTGAAACACGTGATATAAATCATTACCCCAGATTCCAATATCGAAAGTAATCCCAAAGCTACGGCGTTGGATAATTTAAAAAAAAAGTCCATCTTAGAGCCTATATAAAAAGTTCAAAAGCCCCTCTAAATGAAGCGGGTCTTACCAAAATTCATAGATACCCCACACACGTGATTATTTGCAGACGCTTCCATCGGCGATGCTTCAATCTAGAACAGGCTTGATAGCCAATCTGGCCCTCCCTTTTCCGTCGCCAGATCTCTCGAAATGGAATCGGAGGGTATCAATGGAGCCGTAACCCAGTCTCTAGCTCCTGCAGAGGACCCAAAAGAGGGAACGGAGACCCCAAGACCGTCTGTTCATCGATTCATATGTGGTCGTTCGTGCGATGACGGCGCAGGATCATTGGTTGTGATGTCGCAGTTGTCGAACTGGCCAGAAAGTTCAGAACGTGGGGGATGGGACAATTTCGCCACTACCCATGCGATGCGTATCTGGATCAGGATTTCTCGTGGCGGACCGGAAGACATTGAACGCCTTCCGCGAGAGTCCTGCCCATTCAGCCTCCCTCCTGGATCCCTTCAAGTCTCACATTCCCCAACTCAAGAAGCAAGTCTCCTAATCTGCTTATCAGATCCCAGGGTTTGGTGGTACCAATGAGAATTCTCTGTTGCACGATATAAAAACCCCGAGATCTCACCCTGGGACGACTTGACGACTATCGTACGATTCTCTCCCTTTTAGATCAAGGTGCAAGATGCTCGTCTCGGTTAGCCATTCGGAAGAGCCGTGGTAATCTCTCAGCCTTTCACACTTCATCCACGAGATGAGAGTCGTAGGTATGAGACATCCTGCGAATCCGGGTTGCACGCAGGCGGCGGGCAGGATGGATGAATTTCATATGCCGGCCGATTTATCAACCATCGTGCCGAAGCCGTCTGCGAGTCAAAGCTGGAAACTCTGCAGCCGTGGCTGGTTGAAGGAATGTGAAGTGCAAATCCATCCGCGGGTGGCGACCGTTGGCCATCAAATTGTCTCTTCTCGTTAGGGGATGTCAGCCTCCCGCGGGATATCAACGTCAAGAGTCATGTAATAGGTTCTCGGTGTAACTCGCAATAAGTTGTCCCTTCCTCCCACGCACCGTCATCCTCCCGCGTCCCAATAAAAATTCTGATGGAAAAGATGCAACCAAGATGGCATTTACAAGTTTTGCGTGGTACCTAGGCCGAAATTGTAGGAGCTGTGACCGTGGGGTTTCTGTAGCTTAACAATGCTCAAGCCTTGGAGTTGTGAGACTCTGTAACTGCTGATAAGGCAAAAGACAAAAACAATCAGGGATTCGTGGTTCACACCATTGACAGGACTGATACACAATGCCCATCCATTCGACATCGCGTTACCGCTAATATGTACTACATGCTTATGTTCATCCGTACAACCCTCTTATCTTTGCTGGTCGCATCCCGATTTTTCGGTTCAATAAACCCCCTCGCATGCTGTGCTAGAAATTGAAAGAAAAAACAAAAACGTCCGTATCCTTCAAGACACCTTCGCGATTCAGAAAAAAAGTTCAAGAGACATGACTGCCCAGGATACGAGGAACGAGTGACCTTGTCACTTTCCGAACACTTGGTATCTTGCCGCTGAACAAAATTCGAGAGATAATGACGCCACGAGCGATCTCTATGGCATAATGGACAAAGTCTCATGCATGAGCTGGGAAAAAGACAAGGTTCTGATCTGACCGCAACGGCGTAAATCCAACAATCAACGCATCTGAGGAAAAGAACAACAAGGCGTGATCGCGCAACTTGTACTCGAATTTTCGTGCTGAACAGTCGATCAAGACTGATTTTCAAAGTCGCTTTGCTCAAGGCAGGAGTTCATGTTGATCTCGTCATTGAAATACGACTCTATCTGCGGCACTTGCCGTCATCTTCCAATGCCAGGGTATCAATACCAAACAAAAAGAAGCTACGAAGGCGAGATATGATGCCTATTTGTGAAATAGAACAATACGCGCATTGAATAGATTGAAATGGCCAGGCATCATAAGACCTCGTGGTTCACAGATGTCTTGTTGAATTGATAGGACATCGATTCATGCCGATTTTGAACCCTTGGAGTCAACTTTGACTATCACCAGGCCCAAAAACTCTTTGGACGTCGTGAAGTGTTTCCATATCAAGAACAAGGCGCAGAGCGGTTCGTCCCGCTCTCTTAAGCAGTAGGTGGTAGTAGTACAAGCAAGACAAGGCAATGAGGTCCTCAGCTGAGGCAGGTACGCACCTATTGATACGTCTCCCCATACTTTGTGGCAGGGGAAAGGAAAAGATTGACATGCGTATCAACACAACTAGCCTTTTCCACTTGTCCGCAGTGAGACACCAAGTACCGATACCATCGGATGGCTGTAGCCAATAGCTAATTGGAGGCCATGCGGAAGTACTAATACATGCCTGTACGGTAGCTCCGGTACCTGCTCGGAAGGAGTGGCTCGATATCGGATCTCGTAGAACCGTTGGGGTAATTGACGACGCGGGATAGTGGACTATGGTGGGGGTATGCTTCCGTCGAACGGAGGGAATGCATGTGAATTTTTACCTAACCTAGAAAATTCTGAACACAAGGAGGTGATAAGGTATGAAGTTGAAGGAGGTAAGATCTTAGAAGAGGTAAGAAGTTAGAGCAGTCTCTGTACGACGTAGGACAGCGAGGAGCACAGCATGCTAAACTTGGAAGTGGTTGAGTTAGTGAGATTCAGGGTTCTTTGCCTCTGCATTTGAGACAGATGGTGAATTGGTATTTAACGCTCGTAGGTCTGGTAATAGCCAGGTATGTAGGAGGTTGTTGACTATACGTGGAAGCCGGTTGTATTCAAAAATATCACTTGGTTGGGGTTGATTCGTTAGACCAGGCTAGCACGGCTAGCTTTCCAAGCCTGCAGAAATAGTAAAAGCTTCTCGGCTCCAGGTCTCGGCCTGCGTCTTGTTGGAACTTGGACGCTGCTTCTTCTGCACTGCTGGTCTTATCTCTGTCCAATCCTTTTCGGGGAACCCATGTAACCCTCTATTACTATCGCCTCTTAACCCTGTCAGAGCTGTCAGAGCCTGCCCCCTTCAACACATGCCACAGCAGCGCACAGCACAGGAGAGAGGATTCTTCCGATTGCCCCCACACAACCCTCTCTCCCTCCACGCAAAATTTGCAACACCCAGCACCAGAATTTGTGCTTTGCTTCTGTTGATCCCACTCCGCTCCCTCCCTCTGCCTCGCCTCCCTCCACACCAGTGTGCCATTTCCGCAACTGCCAGCCAGGCCCTACAATACTGGGGACTAGGTTCTTCCAATATGCCTGAACCAGCACCCAACATCAGGCCCAGCATTGGGGGACCATTGCTGGTGATTGCACCATTGTACCAGCGGGCAACCGGCTGAGCTACTCCTGCTGCTCCTCTTCCTACTTCTGCCTCGTCCCTCCTTACGTGCCACGCTTCTCGCTGATAAACTTGCAGTTGGCACTGCTACATCTCCCGCCCAGCTCTGGGTCCATATCTAATCACTCAGAGTGCAGTGCCCAGAACTGCAAGTACTCCGTACCCGTACGACGATACATCATACCCAGTCTCATCCTTATCCAGATGGGACCAGCCCTGCAAGCCAACCCGCCGTGAACGCTCCGATACCAAAAATCCCCCTATAACTGTCTGGACCCCGGAAAATCTATCCCACCCAACACTTCGAGCTCTCAAATATACACTCGTCACCTCGCCCTTCTTCTTCCTCTCCCTCCTTCACTTCCCCTTCAACTCCTGTCTGTCCTTACCTCTTGTTGCTTCATGCCTCCAGTTGCGCACTTTTGGGGGCATCCTTTCGGTCAAACTGGCTACTCTGAACATGTTCTCGCCTCCTCGCCGTGAAAAGGCGCGAGCCGAAGTCGAATTACCAAAAGGCGATTGCCGATACATCTTACTGCACCCCGAACACCAAGGTATGCGCTGTGCCTGCGTGGGCTTTGCCTTGAATCGATCAATACCCGGCAGTACCTGCGATTGTGGCCATCTAGCTTGCTATCATACAGTGGAAAAGGAAACGGGTGTGGTGGAAAAACAAGAGATGGAGGATTTGAAAGCGCAAGTGGCATTGCTGCGGACACAATTGGAATTGGAAAAACAACAAAGATTGGAAAGACAAGCTCAAACGGAGGAATTGCTGGACAAAACTAAGGCGGATGCAGAGGCTGGGTTCAAGGGCGTATATCGCGACATGAGTGGCATTTGGCACCATGTTGGAATATTGAACAAAAGGATGCCATATTTCCAAGACAGTATCGAAGGTCTCGTTGATGACTCTCAAAGGATGCGTAATCAGTTGATCGAGGTGGACCATGCATCGATACGTGTTGAGGAAAGAGTCGAGCTCTTGGAAAGTTCAATATCGACTTCTCTACCCCGCCGGAGAAAAGCATCGACACCACCATCGACACCAGGCGATGGTGCATCCAGAACAGAAGAGCGTGCCCAGTCGTCGTCCGATGGAGATAAGACACCTCAACATCTCAGAACGGACCATGAATCGTCACATGTGGAATCTTTCAGGTCACGGGTTTCTTCCGTTGGAGCGGACCCATCAGCCTGGACTGTACATGTTTCTTTGCTACCCAAATACACGCAACCATTCCCATTTGAGAAGGACACGGCGGCATACAAGCGTTGTTTATCTCGTGGACTTCATCAAGTGGTCGTCATCCCAGACTCGGACAGCTTATCATTCAAGAACGCCGTCAGTGAGGCATTTTCCAAGATCCTTCTTGGTCGAGAGTGGCAACCTCTCGTAGCTCGAATCTGTGATGCAAAGAATCTTCTCGGACTCCCAATGCTACGCCAACTCGATGATCACCTGCTCGGAATGGACTACGACAAAGAATTCCTGCAAAAGAATTGTGCCGTGGTAGATCCGTCAGGGAAGATCCAGGACTTGTACATCGCCATGTCAAATGACACTTTATCTTGGGATGAAATTCGAGATGTTGGTCCCTTCGTTCCAGGACTGGAGGCTGCATGGATTCGTGATCCGTTTCTTGATCTAGAGACCGCTGGATCAGGACATCCCAGTGGAACGACCGATAAACCAGCAGCTGGCGACATCGTTCCTCCATGGTCGCCATCTCTCAAACGCAGTGCTTCAGAAATATCACGAACCCCGAGTTTTGGTTCTTCAACTGACGGAGAAAATGCAAGAGCGAGAACGAAAATGAGACGACAGGGTACATGCACAGGGACAAGTGTAGAATTCGTTGGGAGGAGAGCAGAAGCTGTTTGAGATTTATTTGATGACTTTTTTGCAATAGACTGTGCTATATGGATATTTATTTAAACGTTTTTGGCCTGGCGCAAGGAGACTGGGCGTATAGACGGTGGACACGATACCTATTATGGCGTTTATTTAATTTTGGGGTTTTTTTGGTTTGTACATTGCGTCTTGTCGGTCTTTTTACAGAGAGAAGAAGTCTCCTTTTTTAGGATTTACAAATAAGACAGTAACTATCTTTTATCAATGGCTAATACAGTAGTCGGCACATATTCTTTGCTTTTCTTTTTGTTTACATACTTGGCCATGTTATCAGGTATGGCAAATTTGCTCTGGGTTCCATTTGCGTTATTTTTTTTGGGAAAGAGACATGGCTAGGTAGTAGTTAGATTAATTAAATCAATATGACATGTGAAAGTTGAACACGAATTATTCCCAGGTGTTTGTCCATTTAAATTCCGTCCCGTCCCCCTGATGGGAGGCTAAGTAAGTAGGTAGGTACCCGTCTGACATTGTATTCAGCTTTCGTGGGGGTTGTCCTACCGATAGGTTGGAGCAGATTTCGAAGGCGGTGAGGCGTGAAGTGGCAGAATTTTGAACCCCCACCAAGAATTTTTGGAGGGGTATCTTGAAATGAGGGTCAATACAACAGTTTGTACTCGTCGTCAGCACCTCTTCTTCGATATTTTGGTGTTTAAGTAGAGTCTCGACATATTCCAACCTCCGAAGAAATAAGATCAAGGCACTCAACCCAACGCACAAACCCTCTCGTTTGGACACACGACCACAGGGCATCCGCGATTCTGTCAATTCCTCACATCTCATATTTCACATTTCACATCCCACGGACTATTACCATCGCATTTACGAAGGCTACAAAACAGAGGAGGTCGTACACGAGACGATAAGTTGCCGAGATGGGGGGTATGTTGACGGATAAGATTCATCTTCCGGGGGATATGGAGCAGACCCCGGAGGATATTTTGAGTAGTAGTTTGGCGGTTATTTTTCCTGATGAGTGGGTGAAATTCTTCTTTTCTTCTATTTTACTCGTATTTTCTTTGTTTTTGGGGGGGGATGATTTTGCGTTGTCTTGTTGTGGTGTAGGAGTTTGGGTTTTGATTTTGCGTCCTTTTTTGGGGGTTTTTTAGGAATGCCTTTCCATGGAGAAGTGGCATGGTTGTGCTCTTGGCTTATGACTTTTTGTCTTTGCCGGCATATGGGGTGTCGTTCCTTCGCTCTCGTCGTGGTGACCCGAAGTCACGTCTGGGGTTAGAGAGAAGGAGCGACCTCGAACGTCGAGGTCGGCAAACCGAACCGTCTACCAGGCGGTCGGGGGTGCCGGGATCGGAGCCTCTCGTTATGAAGCTGTGAGAAGGAAGGCACGATCTCTAGTCCTATTTTTGCGAAATGGTTCAGGGAAGGAACAAACCTTGTAACCTCTTTTCCTTGACCTCGAGCTCGAGAACTATGAAAGGCTAAAACCAGGGTGTGTTGTATTTTTCATTTTCATGCGATTTTGGTTTCACAGTGTTCAGTAGTCTAATATGAACTTGCAACGTTGATTTACTTCAATTATTAATTTTCTTTCTTCTTATTTTTTCCTTGCTGTCTTCAATATATTTCGCTCCGTCACTTCCACTTTCTCTCCCTCCATAATCACGTACTTACTCGCTTTCTTCAGTATTCAAAACCAACACGGCGATTCCACAACCTCGCCAACCTATATGTCACCCCTCTTCGGTCCCATAACTCTTTCCCTCGCCAACCCTCTCACCGAAACCTCACGAACACTATTCTCACATTTCCTCTGGAACGCCTCCGTTCTCCTGGCCGAATACCTAGAAGAAGGGCCCTTCCCCCTCTTCTCCTCCGATTCAAAGTCAATCATCGAACTCGGAGCCGGTACCGGACTAGCAGGAATGTTAGCAAACCTGACAGGAGCAAGTAGGACAGTAATCACAGATTATCCTGCCGAAGAGGTATTGGTAAATATCCGTAACAATGTATCAGAAAACCTGGTGAATAGGAAAGAAGGCAAGGGGAAGAAATTTAAAGAAGGTGGTAACGGAAGTATTGGGGTTGAAGGACATGAATGGGGTATTCTTGATAACGACCTTGCTACTCAGAATAAAGGGGCTTTTGAGAGAGTTCTTGTTGCGGATTGTTTATGGATGCCTTGGCAACATTCTAATCTCAGGAAGAGTATTGCTTGGTTTCTTGCTCCCGCTGTTTCTCCTTCTACCCAGAAGAATGATGAGACTTCGCATTTTCCGCCTTCGGAAGAGAATCCTTATATTCCTAACGCTGGAGGTCTTGCTTATGTTATTGCGGGTTTCCATACAGGAAGAGCGAAGATGGCTCCTTTCTTTGATCCGAATGGGATGAGGAAAGATGGACTGGTGGTGGAGAGGATTTGGGAGAGGAATGCGGAGGGGAGTGAGAGGGAGTGGAGAGTCGATAGGGGAGAAGAGGATAAGGATGTTACGGCTAGGAAACGGTGGTTGGCAGTGGCTATTGTGAGGAGGCTTTTGGACGGAGAGTGAGGAGGGGAGATTTCGAACTACGAATTCATAGCAAAATAACAATTGAAAGCTTGCTCTGCCGGCCACTGGTAAGATGCCATACATATGAGCTTGCTGCAGAATAGATACCTTGTTATTTAATGAAGTTTTCACACAAACCAGAGCCCCCCACACTCGCAAGACAGGGTGTTATGGACACTATAAATAATGAACTAGCAAATGGTGATCACAAGTAACTACGCTTTTAGCAAAAGAAACCCGAACTTCGGGCGTGGTTGTTTGAAAGAAAGATCTTCCACTAAACGCAGACTATCTATGCCCTCGAAACCTACTTGGGAAAGTTGTTATCTTTCAAAAATCTGGGTTTCAAGTCTAGAACTAATTTTCGACTTCATCTACTGTCAATATACAACCGTCGATTCATAACAAATTCAAAGCGCGGGTTCCAACTAAAACTGTACTGAAGTAGCAAGATTCTGGGAGATTCCTCGTGCGGAAAACTTGATCTACACGATTGCCTCATTTGGAAATGAAATCTCTTGTGAACCTTGCTAGATCGCTATTACGCTTCCTGTTGGCTAGCATGAACATCAGTTTATTAGCGATAAACACTGATTTGAAATGCTGTCTCGCTGCGATGAGACAATGGATGGAAGGTTCGATGGGAAAATTATAAATAGGTTTGCAGATGTCTCCAAACACTTTGCCTGGATGGCCGAATGATTTTCAACATGTAAGTCCCTTGAAATCTCACATGAAGCATTGAGCGATCGTTATGCGATAATACGCACAAAGTGATTGTAGAAGTGGACAAAGAGGGAACTCGTCTCCGCGTTTCCCCCAAAAGATCAGTTAGGTCCTGGTCAGAAACTATACGGAGATTTGTTCTCCTAGGTTCGGATTTGACGCCCTTACATCTGCAAGCTCTTGAACTTCTGTTTTTGGAGATAATTAGAAGTTATCTTCAGGGTCTACTCGATAACTCCGAATTTAAGCCCTTTAGTATCACCCGTTTGGGTTTTCGGGATATCATAAAGCATACAACTATTAATTGTGCTTTCCTCAACCACTTAAGCAAGAGCTTTTTGCTTCATGTAAGACGATAGGGAGATATCTTTACTCGTTGATACTCATGTTATGATGAATTTTGGTTCGCTCATTCCTTCTGAGCTTCTCATTTATTTACTGCCGCTTTCAATGTCCGTGGTAATTTAATTGAAATTCAATTCCAAATTCCAAAAATGCTATATCTCCACAGCCGAGGCGAACCCAAAGGAGAGTAGATATTTTACTACGATTGAAACACTTCCAAACACTACATTGAAAAGTGGTGTGGAACCTTACTCCGTACAAAGTTACCCCAGTACCCCGCCTCCGAGTTTCGGCCCGCCTTCCCCCCTGACTGTCAGCTCAGCTTAACCTCAGCCTTACCCCATTCTACTCGCTCTCATACACAATTACCCTCATTTACATACTCTAGAATATTAAAACACACACCAAACCTCTCCCCAACGCCTCATTTTGACCCATCTACCTAGTCCTCAATATGTCAACCCCTCAAACCTTCCACTCGTTCCCCCTCCTCCCCTCCGAAATCCGCATCCAAATCTTCCTCCTCGCCCACTACTCCACTCCACCCCGTCTCCTACCCTTCCACCTCCTAAAATCCGACCTAGATTACCTCCGTCCCCTTCGAAAACCCTGTAACAACTATCCCCACATAACCTTCTCCCGTCTCCCCGTCCCTCCATTACTACACGTATGTAGTCTATCCCGAGAAGTAGCCTTAAACTTCTATACATCCGGCTTCCATAATGGGGAGGGGGGAAGAATGTTAGTTATGGGACGAGACGATAAAGATGTAGAGACCTTTACTACTTGTTCGCATGAAGTGGCCTTGGAAGATACAGGGAAAGGAAACGGGGTTTTTTGGGAGAAAGGAAGGGATGTTTGGTTTTTAGATGAGGCCGAAGGTCCGGTTTTACATGATGCGAAGACGGCTTGTATTTGGGGTGGGAAAACGGGGATTAAATTCGGAAGAGTGGGGACGCTGTGTATGAAGATTGAGACGCTGAATAGCTTAGGTCCTGGGACGGGGATTATGTGGGAAAGCTTGGAGTGTTTGTGGGTTCTTGTTGAGGGGCTGGGGAATTTCTCTTGGAGGGAATGGGATGTGGAGAAGCGAGGTAATGTAGCGAGGATTGTGAAGAATTCCGGATTGAGAAATGCGGCGGGTGGGGAGGTGAAATTGGAATTTTTAAGGTTGGGTGTGGCTGGGGAGGACGCAGAGGGCATGGGGATGCAAGAGGTTTGGATTGATGGGGAAGAGGCTTTGCGGAGGATGATGATTTCGCGAAAGCGAGTTGATTCAAGTGTCTAGATCTTTTATTTTCGTTGGAGTTTGCACTTTATGGATCATTCTTTGGGGTATAATTTATCCCAATATCTGGTTATCTTTGGTTGACTGATTTTCAAAGTCATGGGGTGAGAGGCTTTTAGTGTAGAGTACAGATTCTATGAAGTTACATACTTCTGATTGCAAAGTGGAAATCCATACTTGGTGAATAAATACCCAATGAACTGTTCCAAGTGTGGGTAGAAAGTAACCCCTTTTCATTTTCTTATTAAAACGTTCTTGAGAAAATTCTTCTATTGTCTTTTTTAGAAAAAGATAATTCAAAGTAGAAAATTGAGTTAAGTAGGAATGTTAAGCTGTTCTTAATTCAATAACAACTCTCTGTAATATAGAGAAGTGATTTTATTATTTTAGAAAATAGATTAATAGAAACATTAAAAATAAAAGTGAATAATTTAGATATAACGTGAGTTATCGGACTTGTGGGGATCTCGGACAGGTACCTTTACACCAGAATTTGTATGCAAAGGTACATCGGTTGCCAAGTATAATTTCCGCAAGAATTGATAACAGAGCTTAGTTATTTGAAAGGGAAGTATCTTACATACTTAAAAATCAATTTTATACATGTACATGTTTTTAAACGCTATCGTTGAACTCTTGTAGCTGATTGAAATATTCGAAAAATTCCAGTGCAAATTCGCTAACATTTTTGTATGGTGAGAGCAGTCAATATTTCAACCAAATGTAAATATTCCACACTGTCTTCGAGTAAGATATAATATAAACTAACTAGTGTATACTTAGATTAAATAAACTATTATTGAAGGAATAAGCATTAGTATTATAGGTTGTGAAATTATTGAACTTCAAATATCGGAGCCTGATGTACCTTTGCATATAATTTTTGGTGTAGAGGTTATAGGAATTGAAAGGCATTTTTTAAGTAGTAATTACCATTTGCAAGAAGTAAGAATGAATTTAGTTACTCTAGATAAATAAGAAATTGATATCCGAAAGCAAGTAGTTAAGATGGATAGAAAAATTAAGGTTTTCTTAAGTACGGAAAATGCGGAAAATAGGAAGTATGATATGTCCTTCGTATTGTTTCTAGATAAGTGGTTCTCCTGCAATTTTTCTTGAAATTACCCTCAATACTTTCGGACAATTGCAGCTACTAACCGAATTTTTTAGAAGACCTAGAAATTCAGCAAGCCAGAAATTTGCGTATACCTTGGTCAAGGGAAGGGTAGCCATTTGGTAATCATGTCAACCACTTCCTCTTCTTCGGGCACCTCCTTCTCCACAGCACCCCTTTCTACAATTTCCTCACTGGTAATCTTGTTTTTTGCGTGGTGGTTTAATGTCATAACTGAGAGCCTTTCTAGTACAGGAGAGGAATACAAGATGCAATGGCAAGGTTTGCCAACCCAACATGCGAGATCGCAGAACTCAATATCAGCCTTGAGCTTGGAAACGTCAAGCGACTATAGAACCCAACGCTTATGAAAATTAGACTCTAGGTTTGACATTTTGGAAGGCTGAACTTCGAATCAAACAAGTCACAATGCATAGGATCTACAAGAGCCACGTCATTGGAAAGTTATATATGTAAAAGTCCCATCCTACAAGTAACGAGATGATAATCTATCTCATCCCAAAAAAGATTTAATGCCCCAAAGTCCCGCTAAGACAATAAACCATGAGCCCCTCAATAAATAAAAAAGAAAAGAAAAGAAAAGAAAAGAACAAGAGAAAGTGGAGTGCACCGCAACTATCCATCATCTACCAATGCCCCCAAATATGTCCCTGATCCCATGCCCATGCCCATAAACGCCATACGCACCCAGTCTGGATCAGTCATCTAACAGAAAAAAGCAAAAGAAAAAAGATGACGCCCTTAAAACCATAAAATCATATCACTCATCAATCATCAAACCTCACCTCCTCACATAATAGAACAGCCATTGCTCCTCGCTCTACGCCGTCGCCCAATACCCCCCATACCAACTCCACCCTCCTCCTCATCAGCATGAAGCATCTGCGCTTCCCTAGCTCTTCGTCTTCGTCTCCTAGCTGTGTAAGGAGTCAGTATTGCCATTTCCAAAGCCATGTTCGACGAAACAGAGTTACAAGACGGAGAGCAACAAAATCATCCAAAGAGGTCCGCGGAGGAAAAAGAGTCCCAAGCCTCCCAAAACACGCTAAAAGGGAACAAAGAACTCAGGGAAAACCAACCTCCGGCACCCCCAGCACCAGCTTCCTCATTGGCCATCATATACTCGGTCCACTTCCGCTCAAGTCTTCCAGCAGCAGGGAGATCCCCTTTCAAAACTCGCTTGGTGTGTTCCTCAACCGTCATTTGCCAGCCGTAGAAACACTTCATCGAGATGATTTCAGTTGGGTAGGTGGCCCCTTTTTGGGTACCAGTTGGCTTCCTGACTTCGGAGTTGCGAGATAGAACTTCGCGGATACCAGTCCAGGTGACATTCTGACAATCGAAAACCACCATTTTGAGACCGACTTGTGGTCGGGAGCGAGAACAGGTTGTTCTTGAGGAGCGGGTTCTGATCATGGATGCTGCTTCTGCAAGGACGAGATCGCTGATTTTGGTATTATCCATGTCAACACTGTAAAGGTTTGAGCAGGCTCGGATGACAGGTAGCATTCCAGTGTCGCCAAGGTTTTCACAGTAGCTGATTGAAAGATGTTTCAATTTAGAGGCGCAAGGTGCTCTGGCGAGGTGTTCAGCTAGGAAGGTGTTTGTAAGTTCGGAAAGTTCTTCGAGGTCGAGGTGGGTGAGACGTGGTGTTGTGTTTAGAAGATCCATAAGTGCAATATCAGTCAATGCAGAGCAACCACTTAACTGAAGACCTTCCAAATCCGGCACAAAGTGAGCCATCGTCTTGACTCCGGCGCTGGTCAGTCGATTACATCGACTGATATCAAGATGTTGCAACCTCCTTACTGGCACAAGAGGCAAGTCGGTGAGAATATCAATTTCTGGATCCAGGCCGACGATCATAACTTTGAGAGCTTCGTCAGACAAGTCAGTACATCCGCTAAGTACCAACTTCTCCAATCCGTTCGTTTCGAAAATATTCTGAGCCAATTCAATGTTGTTGAATCCTCTTACTTCGCCTGCCCGAAGGTCTTTTAATTTCGGGCATCCCAGAACAACAGCTTTGATACCACGAGCATCCATATGGGTACACCAAGAGACATTAAACATCTCCAAGGATGGACATGACTGTGCAATGATCTTGCAGGTACCATTAGTAACTGCTGTCAGACCTGTGAGATTCAGATTGGCGAGCCTCTCGTTGCTTTTCAAGAGACTATGAAGTGTTGAACGCTGAAAGTTCCGGCAGCCTTCTAGGGTGGCATTGATGAGATTCTTGCAAGCCTTCACAACCACTTCTGCCCGCTTATAATGTTCGACTTGAACGCAACCTCTCAAGTTCAAGTCCTTTACAAATGGTCCGGCTGTAACAATGATTTTAGATAGAGATTCCGCCGGAATGTCTTTGTAAAATTCCGAGGCATCAAAACAAGTCCAAAGTTGTCCATCAAAACATGCTTTGTAAAAACTCTTGCTCACAATCGAAGCTCGCACCAATTGCTTTGGCGTAAGATATCTGAAAATCGCCAACTTGATTTCGTGTGGCATTTCTCCCCAGAAATCAAAGTTTATTCGTCGTTCTCGTTTTCGAGTCGCCACGGGGAGAGTAAAGTAGTCCTCTATGACCTCAGGAATTGCCGAAGCTTCAGAGAAATGTGCCATATTTCCACTGAAATATGGATTAAGGGCTGACATAGGACTTGTGGGTGTGGAGGATGCCCCTGGTGAACCGCAACCTTGTTCCCGCTGTCGACCCGAAAAACCAGCATATGAATTGTTCAAGAATGGAGAATCGAGGCCCGGGGTAGTGGGCGCGGTAGAATAGCCCGTCATGATTGACTGAGAAGGGTACGAGTTATCATAATTTCGTGGAGAGCTTCCCGAAGCCAAACTAATGCTCGAAAGTACTGCTCTGCCGCCGTATGGATTGTTTCTAGTTCTCTTTGAGCCCAATTGAGCAAGAGAAGGAGATGATGATATCCGTTGCAGACTTTGCAGTATTTTCGCCTTCCCCTTCAATTTGTTCGGTTGTTCGATCGTGATGGCGTCAGAATGTTCGATGGGTATTGGGAGGTTCGTAGGTCGAGTAGCTCCATCGGGGAGAGTGTTTGCCATTGTTGCAACGAGGGTAATATTCGATTGTTTGGGAATGAGAGGGAAGAACTGTACTTGCGCTCCACAGTTGAGCCCCTTCGAGCGCTCGAGTTGTTGGCTGATTTGCAGATTCGTAAATACAGAGAATCCGAAGCCGCGCGGGGTTGTTTGATTGTTTGATTCCCTGTAAATACCGGAATGGTCCTTGCAATCACTCCCTTGTGACCCTGAACTGCAATGCAAAATAATTCAAGATCAGACGGCACCAAGAATTCTTTTCGTAGACATGAAAAGTCCGTTGCAGTAGATTTGAGGAGGGGGTTTCGAATTTGGGAGGAGTATGTTGGCCTGGCACGATCGCAAGATGCTGAGGCTCTCGTCAGCTCATAGAAGAACAGCGAGGAGGCCTTGGGCCAGTGAGTATATCAGGATGTTTCAGGGATTCCAACACAGAGGTGGTTGTTGCCCTTGCACAAGTGATCACTGGCACACATGTAACCATAGCAGGAGTGAAGACGCAAGAAGGGAGGTTGTTGACGAACGTTATCGCTGGATTCTCTATCCCACGGAAGCTTATCGATAGCGAAGGTGCTGTTTTTGTCTCACTACAGTGGAACCCGTGGTCATTGGCGAGGGGACGAGAAAAGGGGGAACTGAATATACATCACACGATCACGACATGATAAGGCGATGTTTAAAAGGTGTTGTTGAAGAGACAACACCACCACCACCTTGGAAAGAGAAGACTAGAGAGACTCTTCGGGGTTGATAGTGCCTTGGTTTTCCTTTTTCTGCTGCAGGGGCTGCGGCACGCCGACTGCAGCCACCATGGACACCTTTCCTTCCAATTTTTGAGAGGACAAGACGGCTTTCTGCCATCTACCCGCTCTAAGCCAAAATCGCGCCCAAAGTGGTAATCACCAGTCGAGATTGATTGGCTCAAGGAAATCTGTACCCGACCGCAGTGCGTGTTCTGCACTCATCCTGCAGCGGGGTATCCGTAGGCGGGGTCAGAGTTGTTTGCCGCTCCACTCCACTCCTGGAATCCTGTCAGTGTAGGTAGCCAAGTAGTAACTAGCCCTAACTAATGTAGGGTTTCCCCGAAAGAGGGACGAGGACCTGTTTAACGACTCAAGTAGAAGTGGGAGGAAACTTGAAATAATGCTTGGAGATTTCCACCTTTGTTGTGAAGGGGCCAGCGTTGTAACGGGTTTTCGTTCTTCCAGAATATCCAAGCCGTGGTACCACATGCCAACAAGCCTAAAGGTAATCATCCGCTGCGAACCCAGGAAACTCTTCCGACAAGATAGAGGAGGACCCTAGATGCATACCAGAAAAATATGGAGTGCGGATGTCTTCCAGGTTGCGTGTGACGGGATGTGATCATCTGTCAGTGGAATTAGCGCAACAAGATCGTGACTTTTTTAGGGTGGATAACTAGTCATCTAGCCTTCTTGCTAAGACTGATCCAATCAGTAATGTTTCATGGTAGAGGCGTGGCCCGAAAGTTGGGATCACATGCGCCGTTATAGCATTATGTCTTGCTTGACATTTTTTATACTGAGAACGGAATCAACTTCTACATATGTTTCATCTATTTTGAAAGTTGAGATAACCATTATTTAGTCACACGACAGAGAGCTCCTTCAACGTCCTCAAAATAGTACTAGTCATGAACGATTTTATCTCCACTCTGGCAAAAAGAGCAGCAGTGTGTACATAGGCTCGTTGTATCGAACTAAACTCGTAAGACAACTGGACTAACAGGTAGGGCTACCGTAGAGAGGCACAAGAGCCAGGCAGAGATAGATGGGTACAAATCTGAAGTGCAGTATACTTGAGGATTTCCAGGGCCTGGGTCGTGTCTTCCCTCCTCGTTCTCATCAACGCGGACCGGGTTCGAGGCAAGAGGGAAGGAGTGATCCCAATTCAAGTAGAAAGGTGACATGATGTCGATAGGTCGCTCCTTCCCCCTTAACGACAAGCTCGACCCGACACCCCAACTCAACACGCACCTTAACACTCCACCCTTTCAACATGGTGGCACCATTAGACAATCTTGCTGTCTTTGAAATTCCGAGAAACGAGAAACAAGATTTATACTCATCGTTTAACCCCGTGGAAAAGAAAAAGTGAGAATAGAGTTCGTCAATATCAAATGGGCCTTTGAAGTACCAAAGTGTCTTGCGCGTAAACCCCACCAGGTCTTACAATATCTAAGACAGAAAATCGCCTACCTAAGACAAAAAAATAACGAGTGAAAACTGCAGGTCTAGATTTTGGGATCTGCTACAGAGGATAAAAATATTGAAGTTTGAATGGCAATTTGAAATTTGGGTAACGTGGCTGTCAATCCGAAAGAAGTTGGGATGGGCCAAAACCAATTTCTTACCAGTAGCAGAGAAAAAGTCAAAACAGCAAGATCTTGGAGCACGGAATTTCGTCCCGGTGGATGGGAAATTTCCTTTTCAAGATCAAAACTCTTAAGGCTCTTGTCAATGACATCTGTTGACCTGTTACTGTTCTAGATTCATACATTTGACGAATTCCCCGCACATTGATGCAGGCCCGGTATGTACGGGACATCGGAATCGGTAACGGGAATGATCATGCTCTCGGTAGGGTTCAAAAAAAGAATTGTTTACTTTCTGGTGGTACAGGTATCCTCTTGCATTGACATATGTCTCCTGTAGCACTCCGTATACCTTCATGCACGTTGTTGTGCATGTCACTCCAACCATGAGCAGTTTCTATTTTCCCTAGTCAGTCAGCAAGCCAGCCAGAGGAGTCCTCAACAAAACAAATCCAGAGGGCCATGGCGTTCTTGCCTCTACGATCCATTTGCAGATGAAATGAAGCGTGCGACCAAGACCTTCAACCTCCTGCACTTTCCCTCCATCGATCTCCATATTAAAATAATCAAGAGACATCATATTCAACACATGGCTCTCATTGTTACTCAAAGAGGGGTCAATGTTGAACAGGGCAGTCGTAACAGGGTCCATAACAGCGGGGTCTCTCCTCCAATTGCGACCGCAGTTCGCATCCCCGCCCTTCGAATTCATAGCCCCTGACCGGGAAACTCTTTGACAATTTTCAGAGATATCCTCTTGCAGAAAACTTGAAACAGTATTTTTGCTTTGGTATAATATATTGATGTATTGCATGACGGCGGTTTGGAGCTTTGAGGATCGGAACTTTTGAATCTTCTATACGTTCCATACGAAATATGTTCTTTTGGGTTTTGGGGTGTCGACCAAGGGACTAAACGAGAGAGGCTGGAAACAAACATTGACCGAAAAATAGGAGGCAGGAAAAGACCCGCGCAATTGCAACCGTAAAGATACAAACAACGCTATTTTTTCCCATCGACCTCCGTTGGTATTCCCTTCTGGATGGTCTTCCGGATCATTCCAGATCATTCCAGATCAACAAATATTGGGGCAGCCATCGCAAAGTTGGGGCAGGAGGCCTGAAAAGTCGATTCACGCTTCAACCCTCATCCTAGATGAGAGGGACTTGGAGAGGACTAATAGATGAATCGCTTCCAGAAATGGCAATAATAGAGAGTATCGAGAGTATTGGTATGTTTCAAGGGGTCGATGAAATGAAGGGCGTGGTTCTTTAGCCTCTTTCTCTCTTTCTGTTGCCCCACCGCTGGACTAAAGAGATAAAGTCGGCAATGAAGAGTCTCCAAAGGTCTCACTTCGCTCGAGCCTCTCAGGAGTTATCATCAATATCATCGATGGGAGTCTTTTTTATAATTTGAATTTCCGTATAAAAACTCCAAAGGAATAAATACTTGAAAATATTCAAGAGTTAATGAAAATCCTGTAGAGTTACTCGACATAGAGGGACTTTGTTCCTGGTGTTCTCGGGAAGCCCCCTCCACAATTGCTAGATAATCCCGAGATTTGGGACTGGCGTGTTGAGCCGAAGTGTGATGCTGCAACGCTGGTGCAGCAGATGGCGGGTTCTTGATTGCGGGAAGGAAGGATGCTGGGCTGCGCGGCGCGTTCTTGCGCTATGGTAATATCTTTCGCAATGAATATCAGAATGGGGAATCTGATTCTCCCCTCAAATATATTGGCCAGTCTCCCCACAGTCTGGCGGTGGTCGAGTTTTGAAAGAAGTTGTTGTTGATGGTTCTCGAATCCCCCCTCCTGTCTGTATACCTGTATGCCTATATGCCTATATGCCTGTATACGCCCCTTGCCTCGTTTTAGGTCATGGATCCACCTGAGCGAGTTTCTTGCTTGCCAACTTACAGACCTCGCGATTTTAAATTGGTCCAGGACGGCGGCGATGAAGAAGTCAGAACGTTACTGCACAGACACCAGAACCCAGTGAATCCACTCCGACTTGCGAATCCCCTTCCGCAGCAGGCACTGTCCGATTCTACTTCTAGGTCCTTTTCTCAGAGCCAGTCAGCGTCCAACACACGCCAAAATTCTGGCGACTCGTCGTTAGTCCCAGGAGGTGAAGACCTAACAGCAGCACGAACAGCACGAACAGCACTCTCCATCTCCGCTGGCATCGACACCAACACTACCTGGAGTTCGCCTCACCAGCACCACCAGCACCAGCACCACCCTCCTTCTCCTACTCATAATTCTCACCTCCGCACCCACTCGACAACCACCGTCGAAAAGAAGACTCCGTCGCACGATTCGCATCCTCATTCCATTCCACGCTCGCTCAGCTTCCCTTCTTCCTTGCCCTCGCTTTTGCTCACTTCCACGACCAGGACCGCTGTCATCTCCCCCCCCAAACCCGCTTTTGTCCCCTCCCAGGTCCATGCCAGTAACAGCACCACACGCAAACCTCTTGCAAAACAGGCACGGATATATCGCAGGAATAATGGTTTAGAGAAAGGTCCGCCACCCGCAATGATCACCCAAGGATCTTACAAGTTGGAGATTGACACGACATCGACAACGGATTCGTGGGTTGCCTCACAACAAATCGCTTCCTCACCCTCACCCCTGACGTCAAAATCGCAACCGCCTCCAACTCCCGCCCAGCCGCTGTCTGCGAGATCCTTCGATAGCACCGCATCACGACCATTGATTAAACCCATCCGCGGCTTCAAACCATCTTCGCGCAAGAGCACGGAGATGGCTTTGCGCCGAACCTCTGAAGATGCCGAGAATACGCTGAAGGCATTGGAAGGATACGAGCTTCCGCGACGAATTTCCGATCCCTCAGATGAGGCCCGCAGTGACGAGAGCGACATGTTTTTAAGAGCTGCTCGAGAGGAGAAATCACCAAGACAACGCAATGGACCGGGAGAAGCTTTGACGAGATTAGAGAGCAGAAGGGTAAGTAATATCGAACGACACTTAAGAAGATACCTCCTCTGACCCCTTATCTTCCCCTGAGTGAAAGAAGGAAACAACACACGTTTCTGCAAGAATTCATGCTAACATTCACTTAGTCCCGAGTTGGCCAACGCTCGTCACTTGTCCCTTCTAGTCACCTCTACCTACCTTCCCTTTCTCGCCGTCGCGGTTCCGATCAAGAATCGAGCGTCTCTCGATCTATAGAAGAGCAAGGAAACGGAAATATTGGACAAGTCCTCACATATCGCCCATCACAGAGGGATAGTACGCCACCTTCGGCTTTGGACGACGGAAATAAAAGCCGTTTCCATGGATCATACAATCGCTCAAGTCCCACCACCTCACGGGCTTTGGCATCCAGAGAAATGTCTCCAGAATCACCAATATATCAGGGACGGAGGGGATCCCTTCCTGACCCCACTTCCGTGCTACCATCGCGTCAGTCCACATACCGCCAGTCCAATCTATCATATTCCACACCTCGTAACTATAATTCCTCACCACTCGTTTCACGTATGACAGACATGCAAGAAACACCTGCACCTGAGACAGGTCGCACGGCCGAAGGCACTGAATCAACTGTTTCTACTACAGCACCTTCAACGGTGTGGGACGAACTAGAGGATCTCAAATCACGCATAAACCGCCTGGAGCTCACACGAAAACTTCCAGCTACATCTGGTGCTGCCATGTCTCGTGCATCTAATGACAGGCCGCCAACAGCAACAACGACAGTCACGACAATGTCCACGTCTCCAAAACAACGAGGCCGTGGCAATAGTGTATCGCCAGTAGAGGGTAGTGGCACAGAACCTCCAGAGTTACATCCTCTCCTGCACTCTGCACTCGCCAAATCCAAACCCCTGCTCTCGGCGGAAATATACAGCGCTTTGGAGGCCACAGCAGCTGATGCTCTTACTATTGCTGCAATGATGGGCACATCTGGCCAACCAGGTCCAATTTCAAGCTCCCAGTCAACATTAGATCGTCCATCCGATCGGCCAATGTCCAATGTTTCGGATCGTCAAGTACGACGAAAGGCAGACAGCATGTGCAGGAGTTTAACGGAGTTGTGTCTGGCTCTATCTGACAGAAAGGTCGAAGCTTCTGCATCAAATCAAATTACTTTGAGACCGGGAAGTCGAGATGCAGAAGTGCTTCCTAGCATCGAGCAACCGATCCTTCCACGGCCGCCAATCAGTACAGATCTGGCGCGAGTAAAAGCTAGCCCGAGGGCTCTCAGTTCATTGGAGGCAAGAAGGAGTAGTGCTCTCGGTATGAGTGCTCTCCCAAGTCCACGATATACACCTTCGGATAGTGGGACCCCCACTCAAGCCACTATGGCAGGACGACGAAGTTCGATGTTGGTTCGGAGTCGACGAGGAAATACAGAGGAGCCCGAAGAAAAGGATGACATTCGATTTCGCGCCCCTTCGAGAGCTTTCACTGAAATTGGTCGCTTCAAGAATCTCCCAAGAGAACCTGTTCCACAAGAGCCCATACCGGACAGGGCACTAACAGTTCAATCTTCTCTACCGGTTAGAAGGCACGTAGCAACATCAAGTCTTCCGAATGCGGCCCCAGCTCCAGCTCCAGCCCCAGCTCCAGCTCCAGCTGCTGCCCCAATCAGCCGAAAGTACCTTGATCGACCAGCAGTAGATTCCAACGGTCCTATCGGAAGAATAATGGAACAGCAGAAATTATCAATCGGTACTGGGGGCTTTGGACTCGGAAGAACGAACAGTCTCAACCGACGCTTAAGACCATCAAACAACACTAATGATCCATCCGTTGCCGGTCAATATCAATGATAAAAAAGGATGCAGAATCAAAAATACACTTGTACCAACAAAACACATTATCGGAGTTTGGGAGATTGTCAACCTGGGGAATGACACATGGATTTGTCTTTTTTTTTTGTGTACGCCTCGATTTTTGCCACACACAACGTACTTAGTGGAAAAAAGGAGCATTTTCGAGATACCCCCCTACTTTTCCCTCTAAAAACATGGCGACTTGATACGAAGGCATGAGAATAAATTAAAGGGAAATTAAGGAATTTTTTTACATCGGTTTTTCTGTTTTTTCTTCTTTTTCTGGAGAGAGAGAGATAGGAGAAGAGTAGCGAGGGACAGGGGAGAGTTTTGCACAGGAAGATGGAAAAATGATGGAGTTAGAATAACGACAAAGCAAGCAAGGGAGGGAGGGGTTTTCTGCAATGTTTGAGAGGCCTTTGATGACGAATTATTGCGTTTTACATATTACTCGTTTTGATTCTGGCCTTTGATTCTTTTTTTCATCTTTTTTGTGTGTTTTTCTCGTTGCTATTGTTTATATATATTTAGCTAGTACTACTCACTCCGTTTGGGTAGATATATAGGGGTTTGTTGTCTTTTTTTTTTGGCTGGTGCGTATTCATGGATACTGGCGAACTCTGCAAAAAGCTTTTGGGTGGAAAAAAGTAGATCTTTTTGGTTTGGCTGACATTGATTGATGAGGGCGTTTTTTTTATATTTTTTTATATGAATGTATAACCACCTTTTTAGTTGTATGGATCTTTTGCTCGTTCCTTGTGTTTTACATGTTTTTTATGAGTGATCTAGGTCTCTTCGTTCGGCACGTACTTGATTTAACTTCTTCTGCTTTCCTTCGATATGAAGGACTACGTATTTACGACCTCCAGCTTCCGACCTCCTCTCATACTCCCGGGATTTCATTTCGGTATCTAGGTATTTGAATTACCTCATGCGAGTATTGTAATGAAAGGGTGATATTATGCTAAATTTAGACTTGAGGAGACAGATTAAAGATGCAGGGCCGTGAAATTTTAATATTTCTAGTTGAGAGCTTGTGTATGAGGGGCTTTTCAGTTTGATCTCAGGTGGATGGTAGAATTTTAACGGTAGCAGATGAAATGGCTGCTGGTGGTCTAAGTGTGAATAGTCGAGAACCAGGTTAGTTAATGGTGATGACCTTTTGCCTAGGAAAATGACTAAGTTGAGATGCTCGGTATTCGAGACTGACTCGCGCAAAGTGGTTTGGAATAGTTGGTGGTTCTTCAAGATCATCCAGTAGAGTAGTACCTGTACAATCTTTTCACTGACCGCCACGAATGGCGACAAGCACTGGTGCACTGCTTTCGGGCTCCCTTGCTGAACACTCAAGAGCCTCTACAGAAACTTTACTTTTATTTTTTTGTAGTTCATAGTCCTTACGTCTCAGCTACACCACCTGCACCACCTCCCTCTGAAGGAATACTATCTGCACCTCCTCTTTCCCTTCCTCTCCCACCTCTCCCGCCTCTACCCCTCCCTCTCTCATGATGGCCCCTACTCTTCGGCAATCCCCCCTTCCCAAAAGGTGCCTTCCGACACTTCAACGCCTCAGGTAAATCCATCACTTTCTCGCCAGCCTCCCAGAGAACACCACACTCCCCCTCTTTCCTCCCAACAACCTTACTCCAATACTTCGGGCTCAAAACCCCATTCTCATCCCCCTCCGTCAAAACAACACCGTTCTCACTAATCCACCAAAGCGTCTTCCCATCCTCGAGAGATTTCTCGATATCAATGTAGATTAGTAACTCAGCATCATTTCTCATCCCACTAACTACTTTCTCCTTCTCCCCTGGAAGACCGGTAGAAAAATGGATGTGTGTCCTACCCATTTTCTTAAGGCCCCCGGATTCTAAAATGGGTTGGTAGAAGGCAAAATAGGTTCCGTGAATTACTACTTCTGGGATGTTGTTGGAGGCTAGGGTTATTGGTGTTAGGAGGGCGGCGGAATCTATGGCTATGCTGTGGCCTTGGTTTGCGCGGATTACCCAGTCGGAGGGTTCGGTGGATGTTGGTGAAGGGGATGAGAAGGAGGGGTTGGGTTTCATGGAGAAACGGTTTTTGGCGTTGTCGTTTACTGCTGTTAGGATTTCGGGGAAGGTTACTTTTAGGGATTTTAGGCGGTTCCAGGAGAGCTGAGCGATGGTTAGTGATACCATTTGAGGATGTAAAAGTTTGTAGCGAATTCAAGAAGGGGATATGTCATGTGAATATCACGAGACTTGAAACATAATCTTGCAATCCAGTAGAGACAGAATTGGGGACATGGATATAGATATAGATCTTAGGACGGAAATGATAAGGGAATGAAATAAGAATAAAAAACTCACCACTTGATCCAATCTAGCAAACCCCTCATTATCCAACTTCACGCCGGCCTCTTCAGCATGATGGCGCAAAAGCTTGGACAAAGCCTTCGAAACCTCCATTTCCCGGCTCATCCCTCTTCCCCCACCGCCTCGGCCACCCCTCCCCTTCCCTCCTCGCCCCCCTCCACGCGCATTAGCATGGAATCGCTCTTCAACGTCCATCCCTTCCGGTAACCCGCCGAGATCTTCTTCGGCTCTTGAAGATAAAGCCATGCTTTGTTGTTGAGATGGAAAATGCCGGTGTGTGTGATAGCTGGATTTCGAGGTTGAGAGTAGTGGAGATATTCCCTGCGGATTCGAGAAGAGACGCTTTAGCATCGTTTGCCTTGGCGGGCCGGTGGTTTGAGTTCTTCTGGAAAAGATTGGTGCGAGGTTGGAAACCTTCCAATGGCTTATGTAAGAAGCTTTATGAGTCGCGCTTGCCCACACTTCCGATGGACCCTTATTTTCCTAAAGATATAGAGAAATTGAGAAATTTAACCTAGGCGGTCTGGGACAATTGAAGAAATTATCTCAAAATGCTTGGGCTAATACCTTAAATCATTTGAGGAAGTTAGCAACGAGCATGCTCAGTTGCTGCATTTCAAGAGCTTTTGAGTCACGCCGACTCGTACTCCCAAGACCATGACTTAAATGAATTCACTAAAAATAATTCCCCCACCCCTCCGAAGCACATTGTTGAAGCTTCCGAGAGCTTCACATGCCGCTATGGGCCGACGCTTCAAGTTTGGATGGATCGGGGTCAGGCGGTGTCGTCGTCCCATGCATGCATGCCTTTGACATCGACAGGTAAGGCTGGAAACATGGATCCACCCGTTTCATGGAGTGTGTACGAGTATTGTGGACTACTGGTATTTCTGGAGCTGAAAAAAAGAGCGGTATGGGATATATCTAGAATCATTCTCCCCCCTTTTTTTTGGATGAATATTAGAATATCGTTGTGACGGAGCGCTTTGGGTTGTTAACTAGTCGCTTAATTTCCTTCTCTCAATAGATCGTTTTCTAACGGCAACCTCCACTTTACACAACACTAGCCAGCAGATAGGGGGCCGAGTCAAGAGTTGATAGGAAACCTTCTTCGGACGGAAAAAAAGAAAACCAGAAGGAGACGACCTGGTCCCGAATAAAATCGGCAAGTACCCTCGGAATTTCAAAATCCAACAAGGGGGAAATACAGCGACGCGGGGGAAAGATATCACACGCAGTTCTTGGAAACAACATCTCCCTTTTTCCGAGCAGGTCTCACGAGAAATACAAAAAAACGGATTACAACATAGAACCTTCGATCAAAATGGCTAGCGATGCTCTCCCTTACGAAATCAAACGGATGATATTCAACTACCTCAACCTTCCAACCGTAAGAGCACTCCGTCTGGTTTCTCAATATTGGGCAACAGTGGGGGCAGAATTCCTGTTCTCTCCCAGTTTCCACGTCAGATCATTCACAAAAGACATCTCTCGACTTATCGAAATCAGTCAAACTCCAACCATTTCCCACCAATTCGCCAGATCCACAAAAGAGATCACGTTCCAAATTACAGACTGGAGTCCAGGAAAACTGCGTCAGAAACTTGTGTATCGGTACACGGATCCCAATTATCTGGAATCTACTGGATATGTACCTACCGTTGAGGAGCAGGGAGCATTTGATGAACTACATGCTGTTATGACAGAGCACGAGGAATTCAACGAGAAATGGTTCGATGAAAAAGGACTGTTGTTACAAACCGCTCTAAAATCGGTGCCAAACGTCGACAGCATCAAGATTGTATACGAGAATCCATTCCAGAACGAGATCTTACGAGAACTTTGGGAAAGGCACGGCCACGCGCTGGTATCCATAGACCCCTCCAAGCCGTCTCAAATCCACAACCTCCTCCAAACAACCTCCTTATCCGGCCTATCAATCCAATATTTTTCACACCACTGTCTACCACTAGAAATCCTCTCCTCAACAAACTCACTCAACTCCATCTCCGCCCAACTCACAAACCTCCATTCCCTCCGTCTAAATCTGAAGGAACTTCCCTCAGAAACCGAGCTCCCCCTCCTAGAAATATTCCTTACTACTACACCGAACCTCCGAGACCTTACCATCTCCTTCGCCGGTACCCTCCTCCACGCCCCTCTAACTTTCCTCCCCCACCTACCTAATCTCCACTCCCTCTCCCTCTCCTCAATCCACCTCTCACCCGCCAATCTAATTCCCTTCCTGATCTCGCACCCTCTCCTAAAAAACCTCCGCATCCACAATGCATCCCTGGAATCCGTACCACCAACCTTTCAAACCTGGCACTCCTTCCTCGAAACTCTAAAACCTTATCTATCAACTCGTCTAGAGAAATTCGAGTTAGCGGGGTATCTACGACAACCATTTGGAGCTGGATTATGGAATTTCTGGCCGATTTATGAGGATGATTGGAGGGATGCTAGGAAGATGGATACTAATATTGGAGGGGGGTGGAGGAAGGATGTTGAGGATTTTTGTTTGAGGGGGGGTGAGTGGCCGGGGGTTGAGGATAATTGTGGGGATGATATATTTTTTGGGCGTTGAGGGGGTTTTAAGGGTGTGACTTTTTTGAGATGCTGGTTGGTTTCAGCCGTTGATTTCTAGCAACCCCCTAAGTACCTTACTACAGATTGTACAAGACAATTCAAATCATTATCCGACATGATTTAGAAAAATCAGAAATCCAAGCCTTCTCCTACCCGAGAATATCTCCTACAAGTGGTATAGAGGGGTGTCTGGGACGTAATGGCCAAACCTCAACCCCAACTCGTGATGAAGAGAGCGATCTGTGTCTGTATCAAAGTGCCTTCGAAAGAGCGTAGCATCGGGGCACACCTTCCGAGTCGCTCCTTCCCTTCTTCCGTGATAGCAATAGGGCAAGTTTTGCCGCGGGTCTGTCAAGTACCCAGGGAAGGAACGACCACGACTCATTTTCTGTTGCGCAAGAGGGAACGACCAGACCTAATTTAGAATTTGAAATTTTTATCACTTGTGCCCTGGTGGCTCATCTCCTTTTCAGACACAGCACTAGCTGACGTGCAACCAAACAGACCAGCACTAATATTGATTTGGGATAGTTTCAAAACTTTTAGAGATAGCGCTTGAGTCGCACCTACCCCTCTGGTGTTGTAAAAAAGAAATGACCTTATATTTCGTGTTCTCAGCGCATTACTGTTAGCAACTGTAAAGCTTGTAATTTACAGACTTCCAGGAAGTGGTCATCAATATCTGCCCCTACTGACCATTGTGAAGAGTAGAACGAAGTTGAAGAAAGATTCAAGTTACGCGAAAGAAAGCCGCGAGGTCTCAAGTCTGTTGAGAAAGAGTGTTAAGGAGGAAGGAATGATGGTTTTCCAGTCTAGGGGTCGACTCGTTTGCATGGATGTATCAAAGCAGCGAGAAGAGGCAGGTAGTCACAAGCCCAGGTTAAAGCCCTTAAACCATGCGAGTGTGACGATACAAAATTCTCCGCCCTAAAAAACAGAGCCCTCTCTCTTGAACCGTGGCTATAAAAGTCTCTCCATTCACCTGTAAGACTTACTTTCTTTGAAAATGAGAACCTAACGAGGTCCCGGGAGGAAGTACAGACAATTCCCGAAATGTCTTTCAAGAACTCCGATGTACCTAGAATACCTTCATATGAGTGGGTGCAGGAACACCTTTAAAGGCAGGAACTTGTTGCCAAAGTATCAGCTGTTGTTACTAAGTGTTTGAGATTGCTGGGGAGGAGTAGATACCCCAAGTGGAACAAAGAAAGAGTAGGAGAGGGTTTTGAGATTTGGAAAAATTACTGTTCACTGACATAAAACCTCTTCGGGGAACTTGAACTAAGAAGTTTTTACTTAGTTCAAGGTAGTTGAGGTAATTCTCTCGGGCAAATAGATATGTGTTTGAAAATAAAATAGCCAGAGTAATAAGAGACTTAAGAAATAAGCCTTAACTTAACTCTTCTAGTAAGTCTTAGAATCTTAATATTTTATTCCCTAGAACTTGTACATTTAAAAAAGAAAATGACTGATAGATACTCAACGTAAGAAATCACGTCTTATTTTAAAACACATCTAAATAACCTTTATTAAATTCCAATCCCCTAAAAGATTTAAAACAATCAAGTAAAATAAACAGATTAACCAAGAGAACTTTAACTTGATCTATCTCAAGAACGTGAAATTTTCTCGCAAGTCTTCTGTATTAATTTCATTGCTCTGGTATTCTTCGAAAATTTTATTCTTCAAGAGAGTATACGATAAATATCCAAAGTAGGAGTCCATACTCTGTTTGAAGATATATCTGAATAATCTCTATAAAATCAATTTTCTCTAGGAGTGTAGAACAATGAAATTAATCGAATAGAGTTACTAAACAATTTATCAATAATGAAACTAAATAGTCTCGACTCTTCCAGTAAGTCTGTTGTTCTGATCTAATTACTCGGACTTCCCTGAATAACCAAAAAAAAGAATTCGACAAACTATGAACCATTCCAAAATATAGGGATACATGTCACGTAACTTCAACGTTCAAGGTACAATTTTATCTCAAATATGTTCACGTATTTCTGCTATGTACCCTTTTGTAAACTATCTACACAATCATCGCACTGGGTATCTCGTGAAAACTCCGTTTCATGCAGAAAAGAAAAACAAAAACGCCAGCAATGGATCCCACTCCCACAAGAAAATCCCCTCCATCTCACTCATCCTTGTACAAATCCTCAATCTTGCACTGGCAGCGACACTCCGGGACCGGGCACTCTACATGTCTCTTGAACCACTCAACCGCATGATCCAAGTGCAAAACATGCTTGCACTTGAGGCAGCAGCTTGGGAATCGGGCCATTCTTCGGATCGCTAGGTCGTTCGAGAGCTCAGGTTTATCTGAGCGAGGGACCCCAACATGCTGCAAGCAAATAGCGCATCGTGGGAGATGGGCGCCGCATTTGGGGCAGCAGAGGCCAGCATTGACCCCAGCTGCCATCAATGGGTTTCGTCCATCGTTGGTAGTTGTCGATGGGCCGGCTGCAGAGGAAGAAGGACCACCGGTGTTCGCCTCGTCGTTGGCCGTTCGCAAGTCACAGTTGAGACATCTAATGGTGACTTGTCTGGGAGGTGGCTTGATACCACGAGTCCCGTCCCGACCGCGGCTGAGCTTTGCGGATTGCTGGTCGAAGAGAACGCGGAGAATGTGCTGCTGGTGTCGGTGGAGCAAGGCACAATACTCCTTTCGCCAGGCATCACAACGGATGTCTTCGATGTAACGAGGGTAGCAGTGCGAGAGGATCAAGATTGGTGTTTGATAGTCAAGAAACTTCTCCACGTACTTGGCACAGATGTCTACAAAATCATCGGTAATTCCAGATAGGAATATACCTTCAATGTCACCCTCTTTGATTGCCTCTTCCATCATGGCCTCGAGCCAAGCGGTGAGTTGATCGTCGTCAAATTTTCGCAAGGCGACTCCGAGTCGATCTCTCCATGGCAAGGTATCTTCGTTTGCAATGGCTGCCCAGTCTCCAGTTGTGATGAATGCATAAATGGCTCGTAGGTATGGATCTTCGAACATCTCCGGATGGTTCTCAAGAACTTTCTCCCAGTTCGAATCAAGACTTGTCGTATTAGTGCTCTGTAGCTTGATTTCTAGTGCCATTCCCATGAAAACGAGGTATATCTTGTCGCCCTTCTTCAGTAGCTCAACAGCACGCTTAGGCATCCCCTCGAATAGTGCCCAGGCAGCCGCATTGGTGTATTCATCCTCCTCAATGAGTGAAGAAATGTCTTCCTCCAGTTCTTCTGGAGACTTAATCAAACCGCAGGTTGCCAAGCACAATTGACGGTGGTTAGGTTTGCTGGTTGCGATGCCTTCGAAATCTGGGATTCGCATCTTTTTAATCATTTCACCGATGATATTTTCCCATTGTTCTGGACTCGGAATGTTTGGGGTACCAATGATACGTGCTTTAAACTTCTCGCCTTTTCTGAGTCAGCAATGCCCATTTCAATGATGAAATAAAAACCTACCAAGATTATTCATCCATATAGGGTGTACGCCCATGCGCGAGAGATCGAGAGGAATGACAGCCATGCCAATCTTTCTGCCACCTGGGTTCATGAGTGCCTCGGAATCTGGTGACATGTTTGTTAGCTATGAATATAAGATACTAGGTATTAAAGAAACTCACTCGCAATCCACCACCAGACCTTCACAAGCCATGGGTCATCCGTCCACTCGGCATCTTTAAGCATTTGTGCATTCTTCGAACAGTCGAAAAGATATCCAGCAACGGCTCTCTTGATCATCACGTTATCCAACTCTTGCTTGACCTCCTTCGAAGTTGGAAGCACGCTAAGAGCCGAGTAGTGGACTCTGTCATGCATCTCCCGACTAGACATGCATTTCTTGGATGCTTCAGATTCAGGCTCAGCTTTGCCTTTGCCCTTGTCCTCTTTGTTCTGGATACTGAGCTCCGAAAGTTGTTCTGATGGGGGGTCGGTAGTACCAGAAGCTTCAGCGTCATTGTCCTTTGAGGTATATGGAGGCAACAACTCAACGACTGGGTCTTTCACCGAGTGGATGGCTTCCTTGATTGCGGCATTGAGTCTCTTCTTGGTCTCGAGATTATTGAAACCATTAGGTCCAAAGACAGGGATATTAGCTTTGGCTGCATCAGAGTAAAGTGGACCCAGAACCTTCTCAGCCTCATTGGGATCTTTAAAACGCATGAGAGTCATATATGGCTCATCAACTAAGTAAATGTGAGCTTGTAAACAATGACGGGAGGATCTGGTGTGGTACTTACGTGGACGAGGGGGGACCCAGGGGATCAATTGAGCGAGGTGACCAGCACTAGCAGCAGGCGTCTTTAGAATTTCAAAACTGCCATTTGCACGTAAACCAACAATTCTTGGGTCCAAATGAGGGGTATTGAGATTTAGCCAATCGAAGGATACGATGCGGTCTTCTGGCTTTTTTTGATGATTGGGATCAAAACAGGCGTACTCCAAATCAATCGATTTCTTGACCTCGAGTAGCTCAGGACTACCCTCTACATCGTCAATGGATTCTGGTTCAATATACTCCTTGTTCGTCTTGAGAACTTGCAATTGGCCGGCAGAAGATAAAACTCCTAGCATTCCCCGATGTTCGCGGCAGTATCGAAGTTGTTTGATGTGGACGCCCTTCTCTATTTTAATGACCTTGTTCAAGCTCAATGCAGCTCCCCAAGGTACACCATCTTCATCAATAGCATCCAAATACATTGGCGAGGCAGTGGAACGGGTAGTGACACGACGGTCCCAGACGACAAGTCCTGCTTGATCCAAGGACGAAGAGGCGAAGTAGTTGGTATCCGCAAAGTCAATTGCCAGGTTGTTATTACATCGAGTCGTGAATTGCATGACACTTGAGTTTGGATCTAAATTTGTTAGCACTTTCCCCCTGATGTAGACGATGATCAACTTACCTCGAAGATCGTGAATTCGTACGCTCTGGTTCTTGACACCGACTACGAGAGTTTGGGGCTGGTCTTCAAAGAATCTGACACTTGTGATTGAGATGCTACCTTCAAGCTTCTTCTTCGGCTCAATGGTCATGGCAGACACACTGCTCCAACCACGTTGCTTCGGATCCCAACTTCCGAGACGATGGTTGATATCCCAGATTTGAAGACAAGAATCATTGCGAATTCTGTCAAGGCCCACGGCAAGCAAACCAGTGGTGTTGAATGCAACCGATTGGCAAGATCTTTGCAATTTGAGGGGGAGGGTGATGGACGCGTTTGAGTCGTCGTCGACGCGTAGTAAGTGAACCTCGCCATGAGAAGTACCGACAGCAACTAGTCCTTCAACGGCCGGGGACCAATCGTAGGTGTTAATGGGTGGGATCTCAGTATGCTTGGAGCATGGTTCATAGTCGAAGTTGCCTGGTTGTGCGTGGCCCTTTGCTTCGTAGACTTGGACAATACGCGAGTGGAGGTTCAAGACCATGAACTCGTCCCGTGATGGGATAGGGGACCACCGGATGATGCCCTCGTGGCGCTCCATACTGTGCTTTCTCGAAGCGGGAGGAGGTCCAATGACAACAGTTGGCCGAGTTGGTGGAAGAGGCTCTGTGGTGGTTGGGGGAAGAGGCTCCGCAGTTGGCTCTCTTGACGACAAGGGCAAGATATGGAAAAATTCCTTAACGGGAGATCGAGGCTGTGTGTCTAGAAAAGGGTCTGTAATAATGTGCTCCTCAGTAGCTGTCAAACGTTTTGGAAAGGGCAAGATATCAAAAAATGCCTTGATGGGAGATCGGAGCTTGACGGGCGAGGTGGATTGAGTGCGCGCCGGATAGGTCTCTGTAGTAGTCTCCTCGGTAGTAGTTGACTTTCTGAATAAGGGCAAGCGATCGAAAAGTGCCTTTATGGGGGACCGACGCTGGCGAACAGCGACAGGCGACGTAGATCGTAGTCGTCTGCACGCTGGTGCTGGTGCTTTCGAGGTCCGGGTTGGAGATGATAGCGATGCGCTGCGGCCACGCTGAGGGGTGGATAGTGAGCCTTTTGGAGGCGTAAAAGGGTCAAAATGAAAGACGAGAGGAGTTCCAGTGTCGTTTGGATAAAGGAGTCGGGGGTCAGGGGTTTCTGTTGTTGAAGATCGCGATCTATTGATCCCAATTCAAGTCAGCGATCTGAGATATAGATATCAGATATCACTCGCGCGATCTATCATCCTCGAGCTCATAGACCGTGAGAAGTGAGAGGAGTAGTCTGCTTGGTTTAGTGTGACAAAAACGCGATCTGACAAAAAGAATGTCCATCCGTGGATTTGTTGTGACAGTGAAAGGTTGATGGATGAACTTACAGATCTTCCTCTTCAAAAGAGGGCATCTCGGAGTTTGCCTTCATTTTGGCCGATTGGTTGTTGTCAGCGCCAAGTCGGAGGGTTATCGGAGAGGGCCGGAATTATTCTAGGAATGAGCGGAGCAACCTAGTAGTGCGAGGTTGAGCCGGCGTTAGCGTGAAGCTAACGTTTAGCTTTCACGTGATCAAACCTTAACCGCTGAAATGCCGCACTAGGTGGTACAATGCTCTATGCCCCCAATTTCTCAGTAAATGTGCCAAAACTTTAGGATTTAATTGTCCTAAAACATATAGGTTAATATTCTGAATTGTCAAAAGTCTTTGATGAGAAATACCTGAAAATTCTGAAACAACAAGAGCTAGGTAGGCAGCTCAGTGCAGGTCAGAAGTATTCACCGCCGCTTTTACTGTCCATTGCGAGCCTCTTTGATTCTGCCAAGGGTCTCAAATGCCTGCAAGAAAATAAATTGTACCTCATCACTCTCAAGGTAAACCTCACCAAAAAAAACCCCCAACCACAATAACCCAATGGCAGGCAAACGGAAACACCAAGAGTCGGAGCCCCAGGAAACTGTCCATGAGTCTCGACAATTCCAAGTTCCTGGCAGCAGGCCGAAGCCTTCCAAAAAGCCCCGCACCTTCGAACCTCACAAGAAGCAGGCGCATGCATCGAGTGTGAACGCAATCAAGAAACGAATTCGCGATGTGTCGAGAAGACTTGAACGTGGAGACGACCTGCCAGCAACCGTCAGAATGGAGGATGAGCGTGCACTAGAGGCATATGGTCAGGAATTGGAGGCTGCTGAGGCAGAAAAGATCAGACAGAAAATGATCAAACAATACCATATGGTTCGCTTCTTTGGTACGTCCATTTTCCCTCCCTTGCAAACTCCAGACTAATGTTTTTTTGTAGAACGTCAAAAGGCGACCAGGACTTTGAAGAAACTTCGCAAGCAGCTGCTGGAGTCGACGTCAGAGGAGGAGGTTGAGACCTTGAAGACCAAGATGCATATCGCAGAAGTGGATCTAAATTATACACAATACTCACCTCTAAGCGAACGATACATCAGTCTCTATCCACAAAAGAAGTCGGGAACCGAAGAAGGAGACAGCTCGGGAGATTCAGATCCACCAGCGAAACCTCCAATGTGGGCGGAAGTCGAAAAATGTATGGAGGAAGGTACCCTTACCCGATTGCGAAATAGACAAAGCACGATCCAGACCCAGAAGCCCAAATCGCTCGAACATCGGCCCGCGAAACCAAAACCAAAACCAAGACCCGCCACTGTACCAGATACCTCGGGACTCAATCGCCGCGAAAGAAGAAGTCAAAATCGGGTACAGGATGTTGTTGGCAGAAAGAAGAACCATACTCGGGGGTCTGAGAAGAACGAGCTATTTGGGGCGTCTCTCAGCGCCAAGAGGAATAATGATGAAGAGGATGATAGCGATGGTGGTTTCTTTGAAGATTAGAACCGACAAGATATTTTGTTCTAAGTTTTCAAAGGAAGCTCCAGTGTTAATGTTTATGATATGATACCCAAAGTACAGACTCTATGGAATAGATGAGGTCCTAGATTTTCAATGAGAAAATCATGAGCTCATTTAACCTATGGGTAGGGACTTTCCTCAGTGACGTTGAGAAAGATCTCTTCCATGGGTTCAACAATAGTCTAATTACAAACAAGCCTATTTTTCAAGGTCTTTTGTACTCTTGCTTCATTACGCAAATGTGAGGGTGGTGTTATATTTGCTATGTCTTAACCTATTTACCTTGGTAGACATGGTGACACGTGCTATGCTTGACAGCAGAGTAGATTCTCGTTCAACGAAAAAAGGCATCTTCAGCGGAACAAGATATAGATTGATGTTTTCTCTTGATTCGATGTAGATGTTGGATCTGCACTAGAATAGTAGGGCGGACCATTTTATCATTTTGTAGTTGGGAAGAACTTTTTGCATTGTTAATGATTCTAAGTCGACCAACTACATGTATTTTCTTGCTTCCCAGCGAGATGTGACCAAAGAATATTGTCATCGCACCCTGATGATACATTGCTGTATTATATCTTTGTGGAGGCGGGCAGAATTCATATGTCACTATCATAAGGTTTATTTAGCAATGGAGGAATCAGTATATTGGGGCTGATCCATTCTATTGCTGGTAATCTTGAGAATTGACTTGATATTACTACACCGAGGTACCAGACGTGAATTTAGTGTAGCAATGTCGTGTTAGCTTTACACAACCTCCCGATGGACAGTAAAATCAACAGTAAATATCAGATTCGTACCTGCCTTCCTAGTCGTTGTTCCAGTTATCTTGGGTACCTAATTTAAAGTCATCACCCTACGTATTTGGAACAATTGAAAATATTACCCTAGGTATTCAGAACAATTGAGTTTCATTGTTCTAAATTGCACTAGAAAGTTGGAGCAACAAGAGATACTTACTGCTGCTTTTTCTGTGCACCGCAAGGCAGCGTAAAGGGTAGGTGAAATAGGCACATTGAATAAAGCGGCACTTTAACCAACAACATGAACACTTGCCTTCTACAAATATTGTGTTGGCTAGAGTGCTTTCGAAGAGCTACCTACTCAATGTCAGAATAGTTACATACTTGAGTCACATCTGAAAATTTAATTGAACCATGGTGGACTTGTTCTAAAAGGTGCTGGACCCACTTTTCTAATGGGTAGGTGCAGATATCCACGTGACAAAGGTGAAGGGCTGGACTTTCAACCACCTGGAAAGCTAGCCTCTCAATCAAACACCATCACCACCGCGCTCCCCCAGTAAAGAGGCTAGTTGTTAAAGTATCTGTTTCCCAGCAATCTAGTCCCCAGCTGCAGCGTGTGCATTGATACATACAATACCTATTGATACCGAGGTTGAATATTGGCGTTCTGTGACGATGGACCACCTCCCTGGACGAGTCCAACTACAATCCATGGACGATTTCATGAGGGAAGGAGATGCGAGGGAAGCTGCCGAACTTGCGAATCGACCAAAAGTCGAACCGCCACCTGCAAAAAAGCAAAAGAAAACCATCGATCAAGATGTTCTCAATGCTGAAGCCAATGCGGTAAGGGAGATGGGTGACACAAATTGGATCGGAAAACTCAACGGTAAGGTCTTTTCCAACTCAATTCCAATTTAGCAACTAATCTTGTCACACAGAATATCGAAGTGTTCACCCACCTTCAACAGGCACAGGCTTGACCTACACAGAAAACACTCTACCAGGCAACCCACCACGCTTCTCATGTCAAGTAGAAATCAAGGAGACACCCATACGCTTCGGAGGAGCCATTTCATTCGGAAACAAGAAAACAGCCAAACACTACGCATCAAAACGAGCGATTGACTGGCTAGTTGGTAACGGATTCATGCCAAGTTACGCATCCATAAAATTCCCCAAGGTTCCTCAGCCACAGCCTACCAAAACGCCTAGGACCCCACAACCGCCACAACCCCAACAACAAAATGCAGCGTCGTCCAACACACCCACTAAAATCAAATTCACAAGCCAGGTTCCTGATCTTTGCAATAAACTAGGATTCGATGTTCCGAGATACGAACTTACCAAAGTCGCTGAGAATGCTGCCTTGTGGGATGGGTATGCTCATTTCGCCGGTGATCCACGAATTGATGGTCCGGTTGGTGTAGTGAAGGGGGTTTTTGGTCAGAAGAATGCAAAGGAAGCTATTGCCCAGGAGCTTGTTAGTTTTTTGAAATCGATAGAGAAGCATAGGGTTGAGCAGCAGGAGGCCGATGATAAAAAGAGAAAGAGAGAGTCGATTGACTCGACTCATGAGGATTTGGCGTCGCTGGCTGCAAAAGCTACGAAGACTGAGGATAATTATGATTCCTGAATAGGCAGAGAATTAATTGAGGTTTGAGCTGCTTTGGATACGGATGGCGTACTTTCTGGGGTTCGTTTAGAGCTACGTATGGGACGGCGCTGGAGCTCTTGCAGGGAAAGAAGATCCCCCCCTCTTTATCATACTTTGTCTTACTAGTGTGTTCCTGTAGGGAGTTTTTCTGACTTGAGAACGGAGGAAATATGTTTATTAGATGCAGCCATGCAGTCTATCCTCGCTCTCGAACTTACAACAAAATACACAACATGCTGGGCAATTCTGGATACTATTCCCTTCACAAAATCAATTTTTTTCTATTCAGTACAATGCACCAAGAATGCTGCCAAGCTTTCTAAGACTTGGTATCGAATCTACCCATCGTCTTTCTTGCAGGTTTTCATGCACCCATACTACGTCAAGTGGGTTTGAAGTCCTTGCGATCTTCCTCCACTGTCCCAGCACTGGAACCGTCCTTCTCTTTTTTGACTCCTCGGCCACCACCACTCTTCTTTCCACCAATTCCACTATCGGTCCCACCCAATACAATTGGCCCTAATGAACGGACAACTGCGCCTATTCCCTCATCAGACATAGACAGTAGGACAGTCCAGTAATCTGCGGAGAGGTTTTCGTGGAGATAGGCTGCAAGTGCCAACAGAGATTGGAAATTTTATTTTGACGCATATTTGAACCTAGCAATGAGGGCAGACTTTTCTTCATCTGGGAGGTATTTGTAGATAGCACGCGCAAGTGCATCGAAAACTTGTCGCTCTGAGTCGCACATGGCGAGTCTGTCTTCTTGTTGGTTTGGATTCGAAATGAAAAGGACTTGATATTTTGTGATTTCTGAGGTGGGAAGATGACGGGTGGGAAACTAGCAGGACCTCGCTGATGTACCTTTTTGTGACAAAGAAAGAAGCCAGAAACTTTGGTTTGTTTGAAGTCTACTCGACTGTCTCAAAGTGCCCACCTGAACGTTCGTGATTGACGTGGTAGAAAAGATAAATCTCCAAACACAATAGCCAATGATAGCGTCGCGGTGAACTTGCAAGAAGATTGCAGAGATGACAGGATCTTTCTCTGTGTCTCACACAGAAGTGTGTGTGATGGGAGAGAATGGTTGAATGTGGGGAGAGGTAAGCATTTCAAGTTCGGTCTTTGCTCTTCATCTTGGTCGTTCCTTCCACCAAAAAATTCACTTTGCGTCGTGGTCTCCATCTGCTATTACTTCTATCCAGAAACACTACCGAGGAGCCCAAATTGCCAGTTTTCAGGAAAACCCTAATGTACGAAGGCTTGGGCTACTCAGTAAGGGTTTCTATTGAGAGGTAGTTACAGTCATCAACGAGGAGACAATCACTCGAAAGACCAGGTTTCTTTTTCCGTATTCCTCAGAATACTTAGGGGACTACTTCGATGTCCAAGTTATGAGACACTATAATTTAGGTTATGTTAGTGAGTACCTGAGTAATTGATATTGTGAGTTTGTAAGTATACCTCGGAGACTCCGAAAGTCAGAGTTGTTCCTTCCCTCATAACCCTCAACCGTCCAGACCACGCTAGACTAGGTAGATTTGAAGTTGCTCCTTCCTTCCCTCCCCCAAAAACAATTGCCAATGCTAACGCCACATAAGACACTCTCTAGGTGTAGCGATGGACCGTCGCATTTTAGTACTGCCCGGGGCCTACTACCTCATAACCTCTCAAGCCTTCAAATAAAATCGCAAAAATAAAACAAAAGTCCAAGAAGATCTATCGGCTGCTAATTAACCTTTGTATAGAAGCTTGTAGATTTCTAGGTTGTGGTTGTGGGTTTATTGAAGTTTTCCGAGAGCATCTCGTGTACAGAAATCCGACGTCCATCGCTACACGTAGAGACAGCTTGGTGAAAGTTGTAGTAAATCAAAAACGTGAGCTAGTTTTTAATAAGCCAACAGAGAAGGAAGGGTACACAAGAGGGATCTGCGAGAGGGGGAAAGTGAAGATGAACTTACAAGCGTGTGTAGAATCGTGCCTTCCCATCTCATAGCAGCATGAAGTGAGAACCTGGAAGGAAGGAGCAACCTTGAGTCAAATGGAAGGTGTAAATTAGGAAGGAATGACCATAGAAATGAGATAGACCCGCTGGGTGGAAGTAGAGCGGGAAGGTGAGCTATTCCCTTCCCTTCTGAATTGCAGTATCTCGTTTAGGTCAAAGCTCAGCGACGCTTCGAATTCTTAAAGTAGGCATCCCGACTTCCACTTCGATTGTGCGAAGCGGTCTTGGAAGTTGTTGTTCATTTCAGAGGCTTGGGAGAATAAGAAATCAAGTTCCTTGCTTCTCCTAAAACCCCTTGAACAAATGTAATACTCCCTTCCCGATTACTCAACAATTTACTCCCCTCCGAGTACTCGTAAAGTAGGTACCCGATTTATCCGAGTTCCGAGTTCCGAGTCGAAGTCCCAATCACATCTCCCAACCCCAAATAAATCTTATTCCAAGCATCTCCCCGTGTGATCCGGAAAAACAAGCTTTTCCAGCCAATTTTCCAGAAAAAAAGACCCCGTTCAAAATCCAACGTTGATCCTCAGCCGGGTCAACACCGGAAAAGCACAGCCCTACACAACGACGTCATCCCGAGGCACAACTCAGCGTGGTATGATGAATTCCAGTCAGGCTCGAGTCAGTACCAAGGATGACTCTTGATCACTCTTGCCCCCAGAAGATTGCGACGACGAGTGACGTTCCTGCTATGAGGAAAGTGGAAGTGGCGGCTCCCGGCTGCGAAGATAAATACTTGAGGGTCCCCGTTAGTAAATAGGGATACAATAGCATTCTTGTACGCAACCAATCTTTTATTACAACAAAGACCTATCTACACATCCACATACCATATCCAAACAGACATCAACACCACGCATTCATCAAAACCAAAGAGCAAATCAAACAAAATGGCAGGATCATCAACCGTACGTTTTCCCCCTTCCCCCTTCCCCTCTCTCTTCCACACTCTCTTCCTTTCTTCGTACTAACAACCTCGCAGGCAGACGTCCTCCTCTACCTCCTAGCAATCTTCATCCCCCCCATTCCCGTATTCCTCAAAACTGGATGCGGAGCCGACTTCCTAATCAACATCGGTCTCTCCCTCCTCGGTTGGGTACCAGGTGTCCTCCGTAAGTCCCTCCTCTTCCCGCTACCCCCCCCATTTCCCTCTCTTACGGTTCTATCCAAGCTAACCAAAACAGACGCATGGTGGGTCATTAGCAAACACGATCCAGCGAATATCAAGACTGCACGAATCCCCCCAGCATGAACGGCAGACAGACATATGGATACCTTTAGGATGAGGTAAAGGACATTGAAGGAAAGAGTAGAGGGGAAGTTTTTGCATTTGGAAATGGGAATACCCGGGTAATGGCGTTTTGGTTTGTATGTTATGGGAATAAGGATGGGCTGGATGAGATGGGGGTTCTTTGGGATAGGAATATGAATACCCGTTTTCAGCGTTACAATCTTGTTTCAGGATGCCAAACTTATTATGACTTGTGACGCCCCGATATAGATTGAGACGGGAGAAGCTGAGCGCCACGAGATATTTGGAGAAATGGTTCCCAGAAGAGGAGAGTTACTCCCTGCCCTCATCATATAATCTCTTACCGGTTCATTGCATGCTATCAACTCACTCGCCATAGTCAAAGTACAATCAATACTTTAGGACGCGAAAGAAGAAGTTTGCAGAAGAGAAGAGTGACTGTTTTCATCATATGATACAATATATTTACATTGTACGCCGTCCCTTTTGTATTTTTGCCCCCAAGATCCTACAAGTCACTCCTTCTTTCTTCCATCAAACCCCTAGTCGTCCATTCGACCAACAATTCATACAAAGATTAGAAGAAAAAGCTTTTCTCTAAAAACAACAACAAAATGAAGTAAAGAAGCTCTAATTTCACTTCTTATGCCTATCCGCCTGCGCCTTATCATGAGCCGCAATCAATTCCTTCCTACAAGCAAATTAGCATCTTCCACTTCATCACAAAACAAAAAAAAGGACTTACTGCAATTGACCCGGAGCAGGACTATAATGACTAAACTCCATCCCAAACTCCCCCTTCCCCTGCGTCGCCGCCCTCAGCTGCGAACTAAACCCAAACATAGCATTCAAACTACAATCCGCAATCAACGTGAAATCCTCCGGTCCAATCTCCGTATCATTGATAATCGCATTCCTCTTATTCAGCAAGCCCACAATATTCCCCTGAAACTCGTTGGGGGCCGTGATGGTCGTTTTCATGAGGGGTTCCAGGACTTGCGGTCTACATTCTTTAAACGCCTTGCGGAAGGCCTGTTGGGTTGCGTTTTTGAAGGCCATTTCCGAGGAATCCGTCATGTGCGTTGCGCCGTCGTTGACGACCATTGTTGTTCCCAGGACTGGGTGCCCGATGAGGGGTCCCTTTTCGCAGGATGCCATGAAGCCTTTTTCGCAGGCGAAGAGGTATTTTTCCGAGATGGAGCCACCGGTTACTTCTTCGCGGAATTTGGAGATGCTGTAGCCATTTGGTCCGGGCTCGATGGGCTCCATATATCCGACAACGCGGGCGAAATCTCCAGCTCCTCCGGTTTGTTTCTTGAGGGTGTGGTCGAACTTTACTCCTTGGGTAATGGTTTCTCGGTAGGCGACTTGGGGTTTACCGGTCTCGACTTCAACCTTATACTCTCGTCTCATACGCTCGACATAAATGTCAAGATGGAGTTCTCCCATTCCTGAGATGATTGTCTCTTGAGACTCGGCGTCGACATGGACTCTGAACGTAGGATCCTCTCGTTGGAAACGAGCCATGGCTTTACTGAAATTCGAGCCATCCTTGCTGGTTTTTGGCTTGATTGACAATGAGATAACAGGATCAGGAACGAACATGGAACTCATGGAATATGGGAGAGTTCCATCTGTGAAGGTATCTCCCGAAGCGCAGTCAACACCAAACACAGCACAGATTTCTCCGGCTCCAATCTCTGGAACTTCCTCCATTTCATTAGAGTGCATTCGTACAATTCGAGGAATCTTGACTTTCTTGTCATTTCTGGCGTTGAAAACGTTCATTCCCTTTCTCATTGAACCTTGATAGACTCGGATATAAGTCAGTTGTCCATAGTTACTTTCTTCAAGCTTGAAAGCCAAGCCAACGAATGGAAGAGAATTATATGATACAAGCTTGACTGGCTTCTCGTCCTTGACCTTGTCCAAAGCCAAATTCTCAACTTCGGCGGGATTTGGTAGATAGTCGCAAACGGCATCGAGCATAGGCTGAACAGATTTATCTGCCAAAGCACTTCCCATCAATACTGGGGTAAATTTGAGAGCAATGGTGGCTCTTCGGATGGCCGCCTTCATCTGTAATGGGGTTGGAATCTTCTCATCCAAGAAGATCTCAGCAATTTCGTCATCAACATCAGCCAATGTTTCAATCAACATTGATCTTCTCTCATCGACCAAGTCCTTGAGTTCTGGTGGAATTTCACTCGTTTTCCGGATGGTCTCTCCTCGTGGTCCGTCGTTATAGATAGCTTGCATATCAATCAAATCCACAACACCATTGAAGCTATCCTCCGAACCGATTGGAACTTGCAGAGCTGCAGCTGGGATTCGGAGTTTCTGGTTGATTTGGTCGACTGCCTTGAAAGGATTGGCTCCCATTCGGTCCATCTTATTCACGAAACTGATTCGAGGAATGTTGTATCTTCGCATCTGTCTGTCTACTGTGATAGTCTGACTTTGAACACCACTGACTGCGCAGAGAATCATGACAGCTCCATCAAGTACTCGCAAAGCTCTTTCAACCTCAATGGTGAAATCAATATGTCCGGGCGTATCGATCAGATTAATGTGGTATTTCTCCTCCTTTCCGTTTTCCACCTTTTTCCAGTCGCAGAAAGTGGCAGCAGATTGAATTGTGATTCCCTTTTCTCTTTCCAGCTCCATCGAGTCCATCTTTGCACCAACAGCATCTCGTCCTCTGACTTCGTGGATCGCATTGATTCGGCCGGTATAAAATAAAACTCGTTCGGTCGCAGTCGTCTTTCCACTATCAATATGCGCCTAGAATGAATGTGTGAGCCTGTATCCTGGCCAAAACGCTCGCATGTTATTTACTGCAATACCGATGTTCCTAATCTTGTCTAACCTCCCCCTTTCCACCTTGTCCAGACCTTGTATAATTGCTTCTTGGGTGAGGGAGGACGGAGAAGAGGCAGCTTGTTTAAGACTGGTGACACATAAAATTAGTATAATTTCTCTTGATGAATAGAAGAAGCCGGGTAAAGGTTCCAATGCGCCGGAGGCGTTGTGTTATGGAATTGCCTATCTCAGCTTCCACCAACAACTCTAGCAGAGTTTAGAAAGTAAAGAACAAAACTCACACAGCCTCTGCAGCGCCAGCATGTATACATCTCGTCTCGGAGAAGAATCTCTGGGCCCCCTTTCCTCTTGCCCCAAAAGTAACGCCAGCACCGAGAGCCCGATTCGATGCATTTAAGCACAAAAATCGAGATCTTCCAGCACTCCGTAGGGAACTAATTGATGCCTCTGCCGAAGCAACAGCTCTGACAGTTCTGTACATCCTTCTGGTTGTTGATTGAACTCGTGTATAGCGTAATCGAACGACCCTCAACTTTTTTCCCTATGCGATTCAGAAGATCCCTGTCGAGATTCTTCCTTTACCACGTGCTTTCGCGATAATAAATGGAAATCGCGTCAACCTACGTCCGTAATTCTTGAACACAACGATGCGCCAGCCTTCAAAGATCCTGTCTACATGCAGAGTCTGCCATTTAGCATCTTGCAATCACTAATGAATTGATTCCGGGACTCTTCGACATGACCTCGCCACCTCCGCCTCCACCTCTAGAGGAAGAAAAGGTGGTGAACGAGCATGACACCTTGAAGTATTCCCTTCTAGGGCCCTCCTTAACCAAGTCCGGTCAAGACAACGTAGATCAACAAAAGGTACCTATGCCATTTCAATGCCCCCTTCGAGCTATGCTAATATCCACAGGTTTCCGAAATCATCTACAACGCCTCCAAGGGCTCAAAATACTTCCAAAACGAAGAAGCCCGAGATAAGAACCTCACCCAAAAAATCGAACGAATCCTCTCCAAAAAGGAACAACTCGAAAAATTAGACCTCGCAAGCGACCGTCGAAAAGCAGACGACTTCATCGCCGAACTCGAACTCACACGCGACCTATCCCAAACTATCGTCCACATAGATTGCGATGCTTTCTACGCCGCAGTCGAAGAGTTGGATCGTCCGGAATTGAAGGACCTACCGTTTTCAGTTGGCAAAGGCGTTCTCACAACGTGCAACTACCATGCTAGGAAATTCGGATGTCGAAGTGGGATGGCGGGGTTTGTGGCAAAGAAGTTATGTCCTCAGTTAATACAGATACCGCTGAATTTCGATAAATATACTTCAAAGGCGCAGGAGGTTAGGGAGATAATTGTGGATTATGATCCGAGATTTGAGAGTGCGAGTATTGATGAGGCGTACTTGAATATTACGGAATATTGTCAGAAGAATGATATTTCTCCGGAAGAGTGTGTTGGGCAATTGAGAAGAGAGGTTCATGAGAAGACGAAAATTACTGTTTCTGCTGGAATTGCTGCCAATGCGAAACTCGCGAAGATATGCTCGAATTTGAATAAACCGAATGGTCAGTTCTTTCTCCCCAGTGAGAGGCCTGCTATTATGGCATTTATGCGAGAGCTTCCCACCCGAAAGGTCAACGGAATAGGACGGGTTTTCGAACGAGAATTAGATGCTATAGGTGTCAAAACATGTGGAGATATCTATACCTACCGCCAATTCATCTCAAAACTATTCGGCGAGAAAGCATTCGCCTTTTTGATGCAATGCTACCTCGGTCTAGGACGAACCTCAGTCCAACCAGCGGAAGAATACGAACGCAAAAGTGTCGGTACAGAAAGTACATTTGGGGATATGGGAGACCCAACTCAACTTCGAGAAAAGCTCCGTGCCACAGCCGAAGAATTAGAAAAAGACATGATCAGAACACAATTTAAAGGACGAACATTATGTCTAAAAGTCAAACTCCATACCTACGAAGTCTTCACCCGCCAAATCATTCCCCCGAAAGCAGTCTACCTAGCCGATGACCTCTACAAATTCGCCCTTCCCATGCTCTCGAAGCTCGAACATGAATTCCCTGGTATGAAATTAAGACTTTTGGGATTGCGATGTACGCATCTTGTGAGCACGAAGAAAACAGATACCATGGCTTTCTTCGGCTTCAAAAAACGCACAACAGAGTCTTCAGAAACGGGAGAACCAAACTCCCCACCACCGAAACGAAAAGCAGGGCTCTTATCGAACACCACAGAGGAAGAAGAAGAACAATGGCAAAAATGGCCCGACGAACTCCTCTTCGAAGACGCAGAACGTCAAGAACGAGAAGATGAATACCAGGAACTGGAATCTCTCAGTCAGGAAATCGACAAGAGGCGGCATCATGGCAAAGAAATACTTCCTAATCCTACGCCCAAGAAAAAAAAAGAGGAAGAGAGTATTGAGGAAGAATGGTGGGATTGTCCGATTTGTAGTAGACCTCAGGCAAAGGATGAGAGGGCTTTCAATGAACATATTGATTTATGTCTTTCGAGGCAGACTATTAGGGATGTGGTGCAGGAGGGTGCTGATCATGATAAGACGAGGGAGGTTGTGAGAGAGTCGACTCCTGGTAATAAGAGGAGGGGTAATGAGAAGAGGGATAAATCAGGGAAGGATCCTAAACAGAGACGCTTGTGTTTTGGGTAATGAGGGTGAGCAGTATTGGGGTGGTTTTTTTTACAATCTTGAATGATTTGTTGAGGGTTGGCATAGCGAATAACGAACCAGATGGGAGTTGGGGCATTGGGTAAGGCGTTTAGGGAAATCATTGAGGTACATTCTCTTGGGAGGGAGTAGACAAGATATTTCGTCCTTGTAGTTGCTCAAACCACATACAAAATATATTCACCGCACGACTTATGTTGGAGGTGCAGGGGATAAAAGAGAGCATATAGGAGTAAAAGTTTTCGGAATATTTACTCACAGGTTAGAACAACAAGAGCTGAGAGCCATGAAATCACAGTATTACTGCCTTTTCCCACCTACTTAGTGTAGACAAGAGTTCGTTCTCCAAAGACTTTAGAGGTTTTTTGTATTCTCAATGAAAAAGTTGGAAGATAAGTATTGGAATTTCAAAAATCACTTAAAATACCTTGGCTTAATCAACATTTTATTTCTCTTTTGAGTGATTATCATCTATAAAAAACACCATTAGTCGGATCTAGTCGCCCTAAAAACATCCTTTAATCATGGCAATTTCCGCCATTACATGTTATGACGAGTGTCAAATCCAATCATACCAACGTATCCAAAGTTTCAAGGTCAGGGAGTTGAATCGTTTCCAAAAAATCGCCAGTGAGGTCTGCATTATACAAAGCCGGAGAGAAGAGTAAGGGAAGTAGCCATTACTCCTCGCTTATTTCGATTATTCGAGAATATTTTGAAGAATTGAAAACTTCATTTCTTGATTCTCCTAAAAGCTCTCGGTTAATATTTATCGAGTAATGATAAATGAAATTTGCTCACTTCTCTCAATATTGAAGAAAGGTGACGTTGTGGTGTTGTGGCCGTTGATTTCGTATAGTTGTAAGGGAAATTGTGTTGATGTCGTAAAGAAGCTGTTAAATCGTCGAGATTTTGAAACGTAAATTGAGGTCTAGATCAAGAGTATTGTGTGTGTATGTTTGTTCGGTGGTCGCGTAAGAGGCGAAGAAATGAGAGTGGAAAGAAAGTATAAGGGTAGGATAATTTTTGTCGATGCCTCAAAAGAAGGAGCTCTTTGTGCACAGCTTGGTCCCTGCTCAAGCTTTGCGTGGGCTGTACTTTATTGTAAACGCATTGATCCCATCAACTCTTATGCTTGTCATAAGCATGTTATCCTATTTTAGGATCATATGATCAGCGCCGCTCGAATCCACAGTACGACCTGGATTTCCCCCATTCCCTTTGGTCTTTGCGCTACAATCTTTGAAGTGTATCTCTCCAAAAGCAGGAAGTTTTGAGATCGTTTTAAGGTCGAGGTTGATTGTTGGTTCCACGATCCACTGTACACTTTTCCCTACAAGTGTATTCTCCGGTTTGGGTGCGTGGAGCTCTCTAGTGACTCTCATAGCTGTATTGATATTGGTGAGGGTTATTATACCTTTCGTGGCACGGTCGGTGCTAAAATCGAGTTCCAAAACAACCTCAATCCAATCTCCAGGTTTAAAATCAAATACTTCGTTTTGCCATCAGTCTGCATTTCATCAAGGCCATCTTGAAAACCCGGGTCCCATTCAACCCAAGCATCATAGTCGAGCTTGGGGCCATCCGGGGGCTTAGTAAGTATTACGACCCAGGCTGAGAAGGAATATCTTGCGTCGGGAGCTTTCCCGCTGTCAATTTGTATCTGAGGGACTTGAACTTTGATGGATGCGTCAACGAAATGTTCGTTGGCTGGAGGGTTCCGAATAATCAATCCGGTCCACTAGAAGAAAGGAGGTTAGACACCTATTTTATTGGTTGGAAATCGTTACACGCTCGCATCCCTCCATTCGAATGGCTGAGGCATTTAGGCTCATCATGACCCGTTGAAGATATATTGAAAAGAGTTCAATGATTTTCAAGGGCCCGTAGAATTCTTGTTCACCAATCTGGTCCTCAGCACGGCGGCGAGCTCTATTTGAAACGGGGGAAACAGGATATCTGTCCAGTGGCAGGACGCCGTCCATAATAATGGATAAAACACATTTTGCAGCGGCAAGAGCACTGACACCAAGAAGAAGAGTATTGGTCTTATAGTAAAAGTGGATAGAGATCAACAAGAACTAAAGCTGGTGTAAGGCAGGTTTGGGTCCTCGAACAACTGGTAAAATAAACAGAAGAGGCAGTGTAAAGCGACCGTGAGTTTGATCTTGATGATGTGGGCAAAGAAGTATCATTCAACCCGGCTCTCATCACAATCGTCAAATCCCATTTCATTTCGTTCAGACAGCCACCACCTCTAAAAAAATTTTAAAAAAATGAAGAGGAGAAAGAGCCAGCCAGCCAGCCAGCCAGTCGAGCGAAATACATGCATCCTTACTCCAGCACAAATCAAATCCCTTGTCATGCAAATTTCCCCTCCCAATCACACCAAATTTTCATAACCGGGAAACCTATGCGCCACCCTCCCTCTTAGCATACTCCTCCTCCATTCTCTCCTTATACAACTTATCCGCCTCACTCTCCTCCCCCTTCTCCTCCACCGGACTCGTCGGATCTTCTTGTAGGATTCCCTCTTTTACGAGGTCGGAGGGGTTGGGACGGTGGGAAATCTTCTCGTTGAGCGTGTCTAGTTTCATTTGTTTCTCGAGCTCGCGTTGGGGACCGAGGAGGGAGGGGGCTGCGGTTGAGGAGGGGAGGATGTTGCCTTGAGAAGTTTGTTAGTGTTTACGCGACAGGAAATGGGAAAGAAGGGAGAGGGAATGAGGGGTACATACGTTCAATGAGATCTTCTCTCTCTGGACGGTGTTCTAGGCCTCGCTTTAGGGAATCGGTTGCGCGTTGGCGCTCGAGTTCTAGGGCTGCTGCTTGGAGTGCTCTGGGGTTTATTAGCATATATCCTTATGGTCTCCTCCTGAAATCCATAACCAGAGCTCTTTCAAGAGCCAAGCTTGTAGAAAGGGCGGGGTTTCAATGCACGGTACAAGGGAGGGCAATAGCAGAGCTGAACTAACGGAGCAGCATTGATATCCAACAAAATATGTCTATCCTTCAACTCCTTCGGATCAGGTCTTTGGGCGAGTTTCTTCTCAAGGGAGTTCTGTCTGATATGATGGGGGTCCTTGAGCGGGGAGATGGAGCTTTCGTCGATAGAGGTGGAGCGGTCCGGTGATTCTGCCATGATTGTTTTATTTGGGTTTTTGTTTGTGTTTTTGGTTTGAGATTCGGAGGATGTAGGATTGAGAGGTGAGTTTGTAGGTTGGAGTTGGAGTTGTGTGCTTTGTTTACCCTTCAAGGTTCCAAGCTGAAGTAGGGACTTGAGCTCACCCTGAAATAACCCCTGTCGGCAACTCGTCATGGGTTACCCACACGTTACCCCGCAACCTATGCTACCCGAAATAGTAAACATCACACGAGAAATAACATGATCAACCTACAAAGTCATGTTCGAGTTGCCAATTTATGACTAGAAAGCTTTAAATCTAGTTACCTGCGAATATGGTGTGTAAAACACATGATTATAGTTCCTGTCCGTACACACTTTTGGAAATCTGGTCAATTTGATCGTAGAGAGCAATGACTTATATATGTGTATAAATATAATGCTAACTTTACGCTTCTATACTATTCTTCCCGTACACTACATCCAATACACTACACTTCCCCCCAATCATCGACTAGTGATGGATACAATAGGGCCGATTTGGACACGTAAAAGGCCCCGGCCGTCAAATATGCATCTAGGTACCAGCCCAAACCTACAACAAGAAAAACCACAAAAAGGCAGACGAGACAGAAGAATATGGCTCCACAGTATATCCCTACAGATTATACAATTGCTCTTAAACTTCGTCGTAAATGGTCGGTGCGAGGAATGTCTATGCTGTCGTAACTAGTTGGTGGTAGCGAGGTTTTATAAGAGGTTGGCTTGGGCGATCGAGGTGAGATGTATGATCATACTGTGAAATTGCTTGAAACACGTTTATCATATGCAAAGTTAAATGAGCAGATACGCACAGCGGTGGTGATATTGTTCGATATATTGTGGTTTGTGGCTCTCTCCGCTGTGTGATTTGTATGATCCGTCATGTTTCCTCAAGCAGTTTTGGAGAACTCAATATGCTTTACTCCGATGGATTCCAAGTTGGACCTTAATATATAAGAGCATTGAAATACATAGTGCCGTTCGCGTCAGCCTCAATTGCTGCTGCCTGGAAGATCGAAGTGTTGACACAAAATACTTGTGATCATATGCGACATGTTAAATAGGAAGTACCAGCAGACGATACAAATTCCAGTGTAAACAAAGCCAAATGAGAGAAATTTTTCTTTGGTGTGGTATATAGTTACTCCAAATTCAACTTATATACACTTGAGAGAAGTAAATAGAACTAACGGATCATTAATAAAGTTTTGTAGTCATTGTATGCCTGCTTTCTGTATTTATACATATTTATCAAGGGAACTTCAAGCATAACAACCTAATTATAAGCAACAAGTAATCATCAAAATTTCAACTTTACATTTTATTACAAGTAACACTTATGGCATTTGAAGTATCAGCTCGTAATGGACAGCAAAAGCGATCACAAACAGCTCTCACTCTGATTTTAACACACTGTACTATGACTTGTGCTAATTGCGCCCGAAACCAAGCAAGCTTCTGATTGCCCTAGAGTTCGCAGAGAAATACCTCCGAAGTTTGCATACAAGTGTACTTAGCGCTTTGTTAACAAGATTCCATAACTCAGTTGCTGAATTGGGCCGAAGTGAGTTGCGATTAGATTTTCTTGCAACGTTACTCCTCTATTTCCTTTGGGGCCGTTCTCTAGAACAATGAGGATATTGATAGATATAAGCGATGAAAGACGGTATTCTAGTAACGGTGGCTAAGTGATGCCGAAGAGCAATGAAGTTTGTTACAAGGCAAGGGTGGTTAATAAAGTGAGAAATGGAGGGAAAGATTTGAGCTAACGTTTTGGGGCTGTGTTTCGGTCCTTCCTTTGTAAGAACTTCAGTGTTCGGGCTCGCGTCGAGTTTCTACACTTTGGGTTGAAGGGGAAGGAGTGGGGGGTTGGGTGAACCCATATCTTCTGCTTCTTGGTCCCAATAAAACATAAAAAGAAATCCTAATCGGTGTCTAGAAAAGCGTTTCTTCTTTGCTCTCGTCTTTTTTGAAGGAACCTATCTTTTCCATCACTATAGAATCACGTGTTTGACAAGGCACATCACTCCTCCCCTTTTCCACCAATACTGGCTAGGTAAAATACTGGGGGTGTCACCTCGTAGGAGTTCCTTGGTATACAAAAACCCTTCATATTCAACTCATATCTGGCTTCATATCAATGAGGAAATTCTCATAAGACGTGAGGAAAATGACGCTGGTATAGTTTCTCACCTAACACTTCTGAACAAATTTGAGTGCTCGTAATGCTGTCGTAGTATTTATCTTACACCTCTCACCGTGCTGTTAAAATTTGCTAAATAGGGCACCGCATTTCTTTATATAAATCATACTCTCTTTTGGGTCATCATACTTTTTTTCTGGTTTCTTCCTCGTTTACAGCATGGACGCTTTTTTAGAGTATCGAGCTATTTGCGAACTTGGAAGTTGTCCGTCTCCAGTGAAGCGCAACCGTCCGAGTTTTCCATGGGAATTTAATCATTTCGATGCCAGTTCTTCTCTGTTCAAGGAAGCAGCACGCACTGTTGTAGGATTATCGAATTTTGAGAATCGATGGTGAGAGCAAGGAGGGAGAAACATCAGGCGCTCTGCCTCTCCCTCGTCCGCTGCTTCGCATCAAGCCCACGACTACAAAGCCAACTACACGATACTTGCCACTCGACCAGAAGAACAATGAGATCTGCCTCCTACGATTGAAGCCCCAGACATCCAGTACTTTGTTTCAAAATGAGGACATCGTGTGCGAACTTGAACAACCCATTCGAAGAAGGAAAGCTAAATATGTCGCACTCTCATACGCCTGGGGAGACTTGACAGAAACGCGACCTATATATATTAACGGAATTGTGCACCATATCAGCGCCAATCTTGAACAGGCATTGCAAGAATTGCGACGAAAAGACGGCGATCTTCTTCTGTGGGTGGATCAAATTTGTATCAACTAGCAAGATGATGCTGAGAAAGAGCATCAGATTCGGCAGATGAAACTCATATATAGCGAGACCATTGGATTCATTGCATCGCTTGGGCCTGCTTCTGATAATAGTGACTTCGTTGTTTCATACCTCAATATGGTTGGGGATGTTGTAGCCGAGGAAAATTCAGCACGTTTGGCTATGAGGTTGCTCTCATTGTTTATCCTTTCTGTTGATCCAGAATTACTTGCGAAAGCTTTTCATCAATTCTGCAACAGACCTTATTGGAAGCGATTATGGGTCTTACAGGAGTTTGCTGTCGCCAAGGATGTGTTGATTTTGTGTGGCAGCGCACGTATCACATATCGTCAACTATACAGAGCGGTTCCATGCCGTTTCCAGGGCGAAGTGCCCAAATCCAATACTGTTTTAAAAGCAGTTGCAGATATCATGCAATGCTCATCCCAAAGCGTTGTTCAAAGCGTTCTGGGTCGCCGTTCTTATGCAGCAAGCCCAGAGCCTCTATTCAATGTTCTGTTCACGTCTTTAACACTGGAAGAGGACTACAATCAACCTGAGTGTTCGGATCCCCGCGATAGAATATTTTCAGTTCTCGGGCTGACGAGCGATGCTTCTGACTTCAACTCACTTCTGGATTACTCAAGGAGTTGTGAGGATATATATGAAGAGGTTTCGAGACAAATGCTTCTCCAGGGTTATCTTTGGGTTCTTTATTTTTGTCAATTTCCTCGCCAAGACAGAGGCAGAAGAATGGCAAATAGGGCGCCAGATTATTTTATGTATTTACGAACACCTTGCTCGAATTATAAGACAAACTTCACGGCATCGAAAAAAATCTCTGGTAAACACGGAGTTACTTTCCCAGACCCTGCAACTCTAGAGATTTTTGGAACTTTTGTGGATACCATTGAGGACTTCGGTAGCGCTTGGGACCCAGATTGGTTGGTACCATAACCACCTGCTGACACCTTGAAATATATATCCGAGATTCGGGGATTTTGTAGAAACTCCCCGCGTATATCAGAAGAAGAAGAAGAGTTATCTACAGCAAGAATTGCTCAAGGAGACGCATTTGTAGCACGACATAGAATTTCAGACGAAGATGAAAGCATTTTAGACGACGACGAAAGCGGAGACGAAAGCGTTTTAGATGAACACAAAAGCATTTCGGATGAAGACGTATATAAGTTTTGTCATTACGAATATCAACAACTTATTGAGAACTTCGAGAGCTCCACTGCATCTTCAACCCCTCTGTCTTCTTACGCCAATAGTCTCAGGGCTTTGCATTCTCGGGGACCTTTTATTTCGAAGAGTGGTTATGTTGGACTTGCGCCTTGGAATGTGGAAGTAGGTGACAAGATTTGTATATTTTTGGGCAGCAAAACAACGTATGTGCTGAGGGAAATGCCAATATGCCAGGCTTCCACAGTCTTGTTGGAGAAACCTTTACTCATGGCGTCATGTACGGGGAGTTTATGGACGAGGCACAGAGATCGAGATATTTAAATTGAGGTGATGGGTATTTCCTCTCAAAGCTCATCCATGTATTTGGTAAAACTTCTTTAGTTACGAACGACACATCCTTGCATACCGCAAACTCACTTTCTTCGTCAAACATAACCTCATCAAGAGTAAGCGAGCACATACGAAAACCGGTAACCCCACCATTCGTCCCCACAGAACCAAAAGTTAAGCAATTGATCTCTTCGGATCTTCCTCACAAAGCCAAGTTTTCTTCTCTTCACAATCAAAATCCCCTCTCTTAATACTAAAGATCCCTTCAATAGAACGGAAGTGCATATTGCTTTACCAGTCTTCGACGTGGGGGTTCCCCTCGTCCTTTCAATGGCCCCCACTATCAACTCCAATCCCACTACCTGCACCACAATAGCCGGACCTAACATCCGAACCCTACCAAGTATCGACCAAACCTGTTTTCGATCTCCTGCATCGGTTCATACCCTCTCATACATGAACAGGCACACCAGTGGGGGGTGCCATAATTGATGAGGCGGTCCGTGCACGCTTCCATCAAAGTCCATCTTCTTTTCAAGTAATATACTAACGACTAAATTGTTTAAGGAATTTCTAAACCGACCAGAACGCTTAGCAGTAACGTCTAGAGTCTTGCTGGGTTTTTATTTTGTCCATAAGCTAAATGTCATTCAAAATATCATTATTTTCCATGCACGGACCACATCATCAATTATGGCACCCACTGGTGGGCATATACACAATCCCTCCAAGAAGGATCCGGAGTTCCACAAGATAACGCGAGAACCTGCTTCCTACCCTCCATCACTCTCCCTTCACCAAACCCCAGAAACGGACCAGCCAACGAAAATCATACTCTTGTGTAACCACCAGAATCCTTCCGCCTCAGGACCTATCTCCAGTGCCTGTATGTAAAGTTCTCACCGCAACCATCACCTAAAAAAATCATCCTAAATTCTTACCACACCTCCCAAACAAGAAACACTTACCTTCACTGCACTATTGAGAATGATGACCATAAGCACAGAAGGAAGAGAAACACAACCACTCACTCCTCACCACCCCAATTCTCGGGTCAAATTCCCGGGCCGCTCCCTCCATGCAAAAAGGGAAGAGAAAAGGGCGGGGTGTTGGTGAAACCACACCCACGGCTCTTGTTTCTTGTATTACCACACTGCTTATTCCTTCCACTTCATCACAAAGGAAAAATTGTTCTCTGGGCGGGTTTGGGTTACAGTTTACAAGTATATTTCCCCTTATCTCTTCACTCCATGCCCAATGAAGAAAACAAACCACGAACACGAACACGAATTCCGCGAATGAAAAGATGTGACTCCCACAGCTTTTTTCTTCAACTCCTCAATTGCCACACACTCCCCGTATCCCACCATCTTACGGACTCACGGAAAGATTTGAATAGCCCGGAAAACGCCTCTTTATGCAACAGAGCCATTATGGAAGTCTTTTTGCTTCTTTCTCATGCACACCGCGTATCTATAAACGAGGGGAGGGGAGATCGAAGGAATTCTTCGGGGAGATATGTGGTGTAGGGTATGTAATGTGATGTGAGATTCATGTTGTGAATTCCATGTTGTGATTTCTTGGTTGCGCAAGGGGCCAAGGTTCGAGTTTATGTTGTGTGTTGTGTGTTGTGAATCAGGAACGTGAAATTGAAGAGTCGTGGGCGGGATTGTATTTTTTGGTTACATCACGAGGTGACTTTTCCGTATTGGAATATCTGCATAGATCTGAGGCAATAATAGTAGCCCAGAAGTGAAACGATGTATTTAAATATGAGTCCCTTGATCTTGAAATGCCCATTCAATCTGTCATCCCCTTGCGATTGAGCTCTACACTGAATTCGCAAATCCATCATCAGCGTAACAGCGGAATACCAGTGCTTGAAGAAAAAAAGGCGAGGGAGATGCGAAGGTAATGCAACTAACACAGTGGCAGCGAAAGTGAAGTACAATACGAAAATTGGTAGCCCACAGAGACACAGCCCAAACAAGAAAAGGCCATTTCGAGGAATTGAAAGAAGGGGGTATGAATAGAAATGATATCCCAACTTCCCGCCAACCAAATGATATGAATCCCAAACCATCCAATCTAGAGAAACTCCCAATATCCGTTGCAATCAATACCAAAAATTACACGCAGTGACAAAACACAGCTGTCTTCCTGCACAACTATTCAACACCATCAAGACCAAAGAGCAAAATAACAAAAAGAAACCTTCACCCTTTCTCATTCCAGTTTTCAGTTTTCCCATGCCATGCCATGCCTATCCATTCCCATGTTTGTTAACCCAATCCGTCATTCATCGCCCATGAGTCCCGATATTACTCGTAGGCCCCAAATTTACATAGTATTCAAATAAAAGCTCAACCAGGATTGATCAAATTTCAAACCCCTCGTCTGAAACTGCACGAGGATAGCCATGTATATTTTGTTCGTATCTTGGTATAATTCCATATCCCTCCCTCTCGCTGTCGAGCCTGGATTCCTCACCAGGAGAACCTTTAGATCTCTCAACATTCGCTCACCAACGAGGAGTGTCGTTGCATCGATGACCTGTTTTGTGGCCTCAGGTGACATGATCGGGGTAAGGTATTCATCAATGTACCTCTGTTGAGTCAGATTTTGATAGTTTATCCAAGTCTTGGAGCGAAAGAGTTGAAGGAACCAGGAAAGTGTGGGATCAGGTTGTTGTAGTCGGATGGTGGAACAAGCTACCAAGATTGCCTTGATCAAGGAATTTTGATCGGATTCTGGAATGTACCTCACAATCAAGTCAAAGAGATTTTCCTGTGGCGGTGACTGTGACTTTCGATCAAAAAAGAAGATCTCCCAAAGACTTCCTTCGAGGATAGCTTGAACTTGGGATTTGAAGCCTCGAAGCGACTTGAAACTCTCCATTAGGTTGACAACTACTATTTGTGCTGAGCTAATTGGTTCTGCTGCAGGAGTCGGGAGAGAATGAGGAGCAATGTTAATCCAAGAGTCGTGAGGCGCGGGACTGAAGGAGGGAGTAGGTGAGTCGCTTTCGATCGAAGGCAATGGTTCTTCGAGATGCTCGCTGTTGAGAACAATTGCACTGGGTGTATCAAACCATTCTCTCTCCTCGGCATCTCTTGTCGTTTCATCAAATCCATTGTAACAGCCCATCATCCCATCCGTCATCTCAAGATACTTGTGCCGACATCCATCTGCGAGCGTCAGACGTTGTGAAGTCTGCTGGTCATCGTCATTGGACTTGTCTCGCTCAATAACCTCCAAGGACTGTTTGTAGAGCGATGGTCGAAGATTGAGGTTGCCATCTCTACATTCTTCTAGAATGTAGAGATATTTCTGTCGTAACTGGCTAGTTTCTGTGCGTTGAGCCTCATTATCCCAACCATTAGGCGTTGAAAAAGCCCGCAATCGTTGGTGAATGCGTCGTAAAATATGCTCCGCGAAGACCACCAGAGCTGCTTTCAAGAAAATTTCACCCGCTTGGTGTGAAACCAGATTCCCGTCATGAAGTACATTTTTGATATCATCCCAATCGGTGCAGCGATGTGCATTGTTCCATGCCTTCAGCCAAACGGGAATCCGTGGATCTTTAGTGTGATCAGTCAACAAGAGAGTATCCAAAAGCAATTTTCCAACTTCGATTTGTTCATCTGGTGGTACATGCGTCTCTATAAGTTTGAACAGAAATGGTTGGTCGGTATTGGTACAGTGGGTGATCGATTGGCAATTTAATGGATTTTTGAGAAGAATCCTGAGAACATTCAGGTACGAGCCTCCGGCTTTCCATTTGACGAGTAGATATTCAAGGGCACGAAATGGTTCCGGTAAACCCTCTATTAAGGCTAAAACTTCGGTGGCTTCCATTGGACCTTTCTGGATGGCGAGGTGTGATGTGGATTGCAACCCATTGAAATCGGTCGTTTGATCCGGTTGGTAGGCGGATGGAGACATTGTAACGAATTCTGTTGGCATCATCTGAGAATTTGACGGAGGTTCGGGCGGTAATGAACTCTCGGTTGAACCTAATTTGATACTGGGGCTTGATTTGTGTTCCTGCTCTTCTGCTTCAGGAACATCTTCTCTGGGTTTGTATTTTCTCAGAGCCCATTCGTCGATTCTCATTCGGTATGCTCGAGTCCTGGTCAACATTAGAATTCATGGTCTGTTAGGAATCTCGGCAAAAAATAAAAAAACCCATCGTACGAAGCTTTGAATCCATAATCTCGATGGAGAATCTCCTTGACTTCTTTCAGCGTTCGTCCCTCATCAATATACAGACGTGCGATGGCAGCCTTGTGGCGACTCCATTCTTTGGGCATGCTTTAGAAGTACTTGTACCACCCCTGCACTAAAAAATACAATTGTCCCTGGACCAAAGTTTCATCACTCCAAAAACCAGGTCAGCATTTTAGCCGCCTGGCGGGCTGAGAAGGGAAGGACAGGATATAACCCGGCGAAGGAGAGAAAAAGAAGCACAAAAAGACAACAAATCGGGGAAGACAAATGTCAGACCATTTCGTGCCAGATAAATGCATCTTCTGGGTTTGGGATAGGATGGATGAGATGAGATGAGGTGGGTGATGGATATTTCTGTTCCACTGTCCCACGGTCCCCATTGTTGCTGAGGGAGAGAGCAAGGGCAATAATTCCCGGGGCTGTAGGGACAAAAGAGGCAGCAACATGGCCAGTTTGGCGTGGAGGGCAAGTGCTTGAGGCATTTAGTGGGGAAAGAGCGACGCTGAATCCGGCAGGGAGGGTGGGAAGGGGGGAAAGAGCGAGGGAGCAGAAGAGACAGCGAAGCGGTAAAAATTCACACAGTGCAAGTGGAGGCTGGCTGCCTCTGGATGCTGCTGGACGCTGTCTTGGTAGTCGCCGGCTGGGATCCGATTTGGCTATAGCAAATAGTGATAAGTAGTACCAGGAGTTCTTGCAGGAGAGCGGAAGCAGATGCAAAAGATCCGGTGCTTACCTTAGCGAGAGACCCCCTGTTGCCATGGGTGCAAAAGCTGCACTGCAAGGGCTGCTGCCACACCAAAGTCCAGCATCATCTCCAAGGCAAAACCATTTCCGGTCTTGTCTTCTCTTCAAACCAAGACCCAGGGAGAGGAGACGAGACGACCCTCTCAATCGGAACGGCTGCAGAGTTGGTCGAACAACAGAAGAACAATACGGCCCGTCATCCGCGGATGCAGCCCGAGTCGACCGTCGCAGCAATTAATTCGCAATGTTTCATTTCTTGCCACGACAGCAGTACTGAGGAGAAACGCCTCCTGTTCTCCTCTTGGTAAGGAGCAGGCGCCTCTCCCCTCCTCAACGAGAACGATATCATCCTGGGAGTTCGAGATGCGATAGAAATTATGGAGGAAGTATTATCAGATTGGCGCGAAGAGCGCCTTGTCTGCTCTTTTAGGTCTCTTGCATCTACGAGTGCGCCTCCGAATGAATCATCTTCGGCCCAGCCAACGCCTTTCTTTGAGGCGTTTCTCGGATTCTGTTCTACTGTAAGTAGCTTCAAGGTCCCTCCACGGAATTTCCTCCCGAGGCCTTACAGAAACCCTTTACCAGCCGTGTGTGTGAAGGGAAGAATCCTTCCAATATCTTGTATAGAGGTTACACTCCAACCTTCAATGCCGAAAAGCCATCACGCACCTGGCCCAATCCATCTAACAATGCATATATGGATGACAACTTGACCTCTTTAAATACGAAGCATACCAAGGCAGGTGTGAATCCGCGAGACAAGCCAGCGGGCCGGGCAGGCAGGTCATCTCTTCCATGTTTGCTGCGGGGGGCCGGTGGTGTGATGTTTGAGTGGTCGTGGCCGCCTACAGTTGTTGTGACTACTGATATTCCGTACTCGTACGGCGAGGTCCAGATATCGAGTACGGGAAAGTGCGGCATCGAATCGAATTAGATCGGTGATCATTTCTTGGCATAAATTATCAGACTAAAAGTGCCCCATGGGCTACGTAAAAGCCTCATTCCCCCTGAGCTTTTCGCGAGAGACAACAAAAGGCGACAGTAAACAGCTACTTCTTATTCGAGAAATTCAGAAACAATAACCTTAGAACAACAAGCATCAAAGTCATAACTCAGAGATATATGCTGCCGCTTTTATTGTTGATCGTCAGCCCCCCTTGATTTTCAGCATATGCATTTCTTGCGGAAGTACGGCGCAGGCGTGAGTTGACCTCCTTGTCTTGTTACCTATGCACAAGTTTTGAAACAGCTGACCATACATAAGCTGTGCCTTTCCTCCGATCCATTAATGTCGTAATTGACACCAACGCTGTCGATCGTTTAGGTGCTGCAGCGATCTATCGTGTAGTTTTTGAAAATCAACAACTGCAACTCTATCAACCCGGAGATAACAACTCCAGCTCAGATTCTCATTCGGAATTTTATTGGGGAGATACGACCTTGTGTGACGTATTCGAGAAAAGTGTTCCCACCTTCTTCGTACTCATACAAGTGCAACAACGCTCGTTGGCTTCAAGCCTTCAATGCCTTGCAGCACATCATCCAACCATCTTTGGTACGGTCCGCTTCTATTTGAGGATCAGGAACCTATGCGACCTCACCATGTGTCCCACACGTGTGATTACTTTCTTTTTACTTCTTGGTCTGGCACGAGGCGTAACTTTGTAACTTTTCAACATTAAAATCAACGCTGTCTCATTTTCATTCCCTTCTCAAAAATTTGATAAGTTACTCACACCCGTTTGTCTCGCTAATGAAGAACTCTAAAAGTGACCCGAGCAACAACTCCACTACAGAACCCACAAAAGCACATCTCCGCCGCCTTACCGGTAGTTCCAAAATAAACATCAATAGTTCGACCCTTGAACCCTTTATCACATCTCGGGTCCCAACGACCTCCTCTTTCTTGGATCTCAAACACCTCCAACAAATCCAACAACAAAGTCATATGATTAGGCCTCGTTGGGACCAATCAAACTCTTGGATTCGCAGACCGAGTAGAGACGCCAATATCCACCAACAACCCCTCATTTCGTTCCCGGGAAACAGGTTCTCAATTTCTTGCAGACCAACATTTTTCCCAACCATGTCTTGCAGCCCGTCTTGCGCAAATTTCTTCGCCGGAAACCCAACCAGACGCTCGTATGTTCCACAAAACTGCCCAACCGCGGCGTAGGCGTCTAGGGAGGGAATTTTTTCATGCGAGCTGACAAGCTGTTGGGTTGGGAGTCCCCTTTTATGTCAAAGGTGCTTCCCGTCGAAGAGTCTCGGAAACGCCCTGGACCCGAACTCTCAACATCTCGATTTCTCGGCCCGTGAAGCGTTCTGACCCGCGTTCACTTCAACGGTTCTTGCCGCCCGCTTTCTTCGTAGAGAAAGAGACGGAGTCTCCTCCGTTGGTAAACACAGTCGTATCCAGTCCCCAATTGAGATTTTCCGCACTCAATGAGGTAAAGACGTTGCTCTTTTGGTAGCATGACCCCCACGCCAAGATGAGACGTTGGATCTGGAAGTTTGGTGTTGAATCGGGGTTTGAGGTCGTGGGGGCGTTTGACGAGTCAATTTTCTTTAACCTTTAAAAAGAGGGGTTGATCAACGTACGATGCTCATGTATATTTGGAATTTTGGTATAGGGAAAAGGGATCTCGGCGAGCTCTTTCCCCGATCTTTGGAGATTTCTTGATACCACGGTATCATTGAATCTGGTCGTGTGTCCCTATATCAGCGTGGTTGATATACTTTGCATACGTGTGACTCCGGCACTGCTTCAGGACTAAGGAAAAGTTGGCAGTGCGAGCAGTGGCGTGTTTTTCTTGGGTTTACTCCGGGTATTTTGATATTAGATGGAGTGGGGGAAATCTTGACTGTAAATAGAGAAGCTTAACGAACACGCTCCACTTCGGGATTTCATTTGCTATACGAGGAAGCATGTGGAAGATCATACGGAAAGATCCAGTATTGCCTTCGGTTGTTGGAGGTGATCTGGTAATTTTCCGCGGGGAAAGTTTCTTTCTACTCAGCTGTTTGGTGGGAGGAAGTCATGTGAGTTGTGTATTTTTTAAATATTTTCACCACGTCAGAGTCAACTCTCGATACATTCTGGCAAGTGCCGGTGTATCTGGTACCAATCCGAGAGGCCAGAGAGCCGAAACACCTACGTGGTCTTGATGACAATGGAATGACTGTATACACCAATCTCCAAGGTGCGTAAGTAGTCATTGAAGACCTGTGCGTACCCTGAGAGCTGCTCCACTGTCTCCGAGACCACGTAGGAAGCAATGACTTAGTGATTTGAAACCAAACATACGCAGTAAATTAAGTTGAGTTTATTTCAATGCAAACTCAACACAAGCGAAATGTACCATGATGAGAGCGTATGGACGTCCAATATGTTGGCACCACGTCGGTAGCTACTCTCCGGCACCCTTCTATCTTATTATGTAGCTATTCTCGTACAACTATTTCAGCCCCTTTCGGAGAATCGAGAAAGGAACATTTTAATTCTCCCAGCACTTCTAGAGCAATGCCTTTACTTACTCTAGACCGTTTCGAACAACCCCAAGTAATATAGGTGCCTGAGAGCAATGCCTACTGTTGGTCTTGACTTCAGTTAGGTTTGTGTGCACACACGGTGGAATATCAATGTCTCTTATATTCCTATAAATTATGTGTAATCTTCCTCTACAAGTGCTTTGGACAATGAGTAAAAGGAGTGTTGAGAAGTGATACAAAACATGTAACACTTATGTGGAGAAAAACGTGACAAGGGGAAAACGTGACTTGGCGGAAACGTGACTTGTACTCCTGAATACCCGACCCCTTGGCAGCATCGACATGCTAGTATTCCAACACCTACTTCTCTTACAGAAAGACTTTAAGCATCTCTATTATATTGCCAGAGGAAAAGAAGAAGGAAAAGAAATAAATAACTTTCTATAAAAGATTCAAAGCTTGTTTAGCTCGCACAGGCTCTATTTAATTCTACACCTAAAAGTTAAATTATACTCTATTTAATTTGTAAGTAAATCTGTGATATGTGTAGGCGTTGTAGGTTATGTAATCTTTCGTCTAATCTAAGGAAGCCTTCATCTGCTATTATAAATCAATCAGGAATTAATTAATTCTAGTAGATGCAAATTATAGATGGAAATTATAGATGGAAATTACAGAGTTAACAAAGTTTATATAATATTAGAGTTTAGGAGCTTCTATAAAGCGAGGCTTCTCTTGTACCTCTAAGAAGAGGCAGAGATTAGTTCTATACTAAATCTAATACTTGTTTACCCTTATACGAGATTTAATTTGACTTATTGCCTACTATCTACCTCACAATATAGTAGAGGAGGTTGTAGACAATATTATCTAGCTCTTACTTAGTAGAAGTTATATATAGCTTATTACTCTTCTTTTTAGATATACTAGATTATATGTTAATAGTAGATAACTATAAGATAGTATTTTAGGGATTGTATAGATAATTTTATTACTATTATAATTAATACTAAATTTACTACTAAAGTTAAATAGATTAAAAATTTAACCTTGAATTAAATAGAGAAGTACTCTATTTACGCTAGAATAAAAATTAGTATGTGTACCCTCTATTTATAACGAATTAAGGCTTGAATTGAATAGAGAAAAGAGCTATTTAAACAAGCCCTAAATGTAATTCGGGTTCTTTAACTCGCAATTGAACTCAACTCAGGCCGCGAGATGATCATTTGTCAACAAAGTGTAAGGCGAGCTGAAACAAAGCAAAGAAACAAAACGCAAAAGTAGCTGGATGATAATCACTTCTGGCTCTACTGTACAACTCTCGGATAACCAAAAAGCCTTTGCCGCGAGCATTGAGAAGAATTAGAAACTTGAATTTTCAATTATTTGAAATCCCCTTGAACAAGATCCATGACTGCCGAGAATATCTCACGTAGCAGCATAGTCGTTTGATACGTGTTGTTGTTTTAAGTGAGTAGTATCAAGCAGTTATATGGTCCTCCGCCCTCCTAGCCGAGTTTTGCGAGCTAGTGAAAAAAAACTCGATTCGCTAACCTAATGTCACTTTTTCAAAACCACAATACGTATAAGCTGACGGGTAACTCTTAGTAGAATAGGTATATGCAGAATAAAACCCTCCCTCCCATCATCACAAGCTTTCAATCACCATAAGAAGAGAACTATCGAGACCAAAACAAATATTATTCAGTGATTTCAATTCTTGCAAACACTACATCTCAACCCAAGAAATACTGTACTCCAACCCTAACTTAAATAAGTAAACAAGATAACTTCTCCAAACACCCCCAAAGACGCCAATGCTAAAACAAAGCGTCAAAACCCCCTCTTCAAAAAACAATAAAACCACCCCCTAAAATAACGAGAACAAAACATAAGAATTGACGCCCCTATTCTTCAATCCTAAAAAGTTATATTCCAAACGCCCCCACCCCAATAGATGACTTTTTCAGAATTAGCCCGTCCTAGGACTTCGTCTTCTCCCCGTGCTCTGCGCCAAAATATTAACATTCTCCCGTCCCTCCGCAACAAGCACCCCCGTACTCTTCTTACTCCTCAAAACCGGCAGCTTTCCCGCGCCCGTAATGCTGCGTTTGAAGAGCTCCTTCGTGTCTTTCGAGAGTCCGTCGCCGCCGAGGCTGTGGGATTTCGCTGCTGTGGAAGGATGTTCAATAACCATAGATCCGACATTCTTGTTGGGGTCTATCTCACGGAGGCTGCCACTTGTTGTTGGCCTGATATCATATGAGGACGGTGGCACAGAAGCAGAGAAGTCGCGGAGGGGTGCAATCTCGGTGATGACGCCTTCCATTTCGTCGTCGAAAACAACTGGGACCATCGTAGGTTTCGATGGGCTCTTGGAGGGAGAGCTGGTGGGATTTCGGAGGGCGGCAAGTAATTTTTCGTGTTGTTCTGTTCTTGGCAATTTAGTTGGGTATTGATATTGCACCTTTTGAGGCGTTGCACCCGTTGATTGATACTCGGCCAATTTTGTCGTAGCGATATTGGATCGAAGCTCTGCAAGTGGTTGTCTAAGAACTGAATCAAGAGGTTCTAATGCCTCCTGCAAAGAAGTTTGCTTGATTAGCATCTCGTGCCCAAGATCCCTAACTCGTTCGTAAGTAGCATTAAAGTGGGTACCGATATTGTCATAAGATGACTTGACAGTGGTAGAAAGGTTGTTCAATGACTGGGCATGACTATCGTGGTGCTGGGCATTTTGAGAACGCGCTCGCGTGACAAAGTCATCAAGGGCTTGCATTTGATTGGCGATATCCTTCATCTGCTCGTCGACAATACGAACGGTCTCTTCGTGAACAGACTTTGTAGAAACTTGGAGTGAAGAGTTATGCTTGTTGGCAGCCTGTTTTTAGTTAGTAAGAATGAAGCCAGAAAATAGTTTCACATTGCAACTTACCATCCAGTCTTCCTTGAGTTTGGATTTTAGTGCTTCTCGGGACCGAAGAACTTCTTCAACTAAAGCACCCTCCTTCGCGTTCCAGGCGTCCATTCCCAGGCCGTACTGTGATTGAGATGCCTCGAATGCCTCCTTTGATGTAGTTACCTCTTGTCGAACAACCTCAATTTTCTGACCTAGACGAGTATCTTTTGCTTCGCCTTGAGCCATCACTAGACTGGTGATTTGTGATAACAAATTTTGCCGATCTGCAGCTGCTTGCTCGCGTTCCTCTCGAAGTACTTCATCCAGCCTTGAAGAAACAGCCGCATTTGACTGAGTAGCAAGTTCACTAGCAGCTGTTAATTGTTGACGTAGGTTGTTCGCTTCCTCTTTTTGGGCATTGACATGTTTGAGCAAATCCTCAAATAGGGTCTTGAAATCTCTGCCAAGGGAGCTATAAGAACCGTGAAGCTAAAACCGTTATTTTTGGACGCTTTTATAATTGGGGTCTTCTTACCTGTGTGTGAAAAGCACCCAACTCGCCGATGACCTCGGCGGAAATACGCTCAGCTGCAGCAGAGAGTCCCTGAAGGCCAACGCCGACTTGAGTTTTGACTTGTTCTCGAAGCACTTTTATTTCCTCGAGCACATTGTCCATTTCCTCTTTTGCGGAACCGGTTTGCTCTGAAACTTCCTTTTCGGAACTTTCGAATTCCGCAACACTGGCTGAGAGGAAAGATTGGGTAGACGATAGCTTCTGCAGTTCCCCTTCGACAAATGACTGCATTCTTTCTGATACTGCAGCCATCATATCCTGTTGCTGTGTCCGGAAGTCTTCAACCCTGCTCTCAACGAGACTGGTTACCTCCGATACCTGTGCTTGCGAAAGTCCCCAAGTGCTGCGATTGAGTGATTGGAGATCTGACTTTCTCCTATTCTTGTCATGGAGACCTCCAACATCGTGAACTGTTTTTCCGAGAGTCGAAATAAGCTCACTCCCGACAGCGCTGAGCTTTTCTTCCGTCCGTTGATGGGCTTGCCGAAGCACCGTTTCTTCTGCTAGACTTTGACGAGTGTTGTTGAGAACAAACTCTGTCTGATCAAGAACATTTTGTGTTTCATCGAGAACGGCCTTCGTTCCCTCATTTTCCTTCTTCAAATTCATAAAGCTGGAAGTGAGAGAGTATAGCTCCTGAACCTTGTTCCGCAGGTTGATTTCCATTGCTTCGATTTTTGCCGCTTGCTCATCACTGAGAATTCTCCTTGATTCGCCTTCCACCTTCATCTCCTCGTACGCTTCATTGGAAAGGTAGACACCATTGCGTTGTCGAGTTGAAATAAGTTCGCTCTTCAGTTTCTCGATTTCAGCGGTGAACTCTTTCAACAACGTCTTTTTGTTGACTTTTTGGTTCACCTGGGGCTTATTCCGAATGTTTTTGGCCCTGAATGCGTAATCGAGTGTGGAAATGGTCTCTTCCAAGTTGCTTTTAGCAGGGGAGACTGTCGCAATAATACAGGTTTTCGTTCTTCCTCCGAGGGAGTCTTGAAGAAGTCGTGTGAGTTTCGATTCGCGATAAGGAATGTGCGATCCTCGATCAACCAAGGCATTGATTACCCGTCCTAGAGTTAATAAACTTTTGTTGATGAGACCTGCTTCTGCCGCTCGTTTGTTCTCCGCACCACTTCGCTGGATATTTTCACTTCCAGCTAAATCAACAAGGTTCAATTTTCCAGCACACAGATAATCCTCGCCATCGTCCCCCGTTCTTTTGATGTATGCTGTCACGGTGAAAACAGTGTGACTTCTGCTACTCAGGTCGTTACACTTGGTGGCTGCAACCTGTCTCTTGTGGCTTCCCTGTTGAAGTAGTTTGATGCCGTCAACAGCGCTTTGAATATGGGACTCTTCCATTCCCTGGACCAATGTAGTAGGGTGTCCTGGCTTGCTCTTGTCGTCGTAGATTTTCAATTTCGCGTTCTCGTCGGGGGAGATAAGGTCGCGAAGCTCTTCGTTGTATAGCTCAATAAATGAGCATTTGACCGAGGATTCCGCATCGTCGATTTCGAGTTTGGTGAACAGAGAATGGAGTACACGAGGAATTATACCCGCTGCATCTGAAAGTATTCCATAAGTTTCATTCATGTCCCCGGACATGGTGTACGTTTTTCCAGTCCCGGTTTGACCATAAGCAAATATTGTGCAGTTGTAACCAGCAAGCATCTACCAACGTTAGCATAAAAACACATTTCAAAATAGAACCAGAACCTACTTCATCTAATATGGGGGTCACAACGTCATCGTATATCATAGCTTGGTCTGCAGCCGATGAAAATACTTTGTCGAATTGGTAGGTTTTGTTGCTGAGCGCACTTGGGCCCATGGAAAGTTGTAAACTGGTACCTTTCACACCCCCCTCGGTCGATAATACTACTCCGCTGTTCTCTCGTACTTCGCGCTCGTTGCGCCCTCTACACCGGACCACAACATTGATATTGGTTTCCTCATCGTCGCGTTCAAAGTCTCTATCCTTCCGCTTCGTTCCTCCTACTGTGGTTGCTACTGAGACCACCGAGTTTGTGGGTGAAATGGCGCCCGACCTGTCGATCCGAGAAGGAGGGGCTGCGGATGCTGCTCTCGCAGATGAAGGTCTTGGTGGTGGTCGCATACTGTTTTTTCTTGCAGGAGCAACCGCTTTAGGCCTGGGAAGTCCTGCCATTCGATTGTGTTGATGGGTCGTATTTTTGCGTATCCACGCGCGTTTTCGGAATGCGCGTCAATGGACTCGGTTTTGGTGTGTCAATGGCAAAACTATTGGTGTTAAGAATCTACCGTTCTTTGCGAGTCTAACATAAGAGGTTCAGTGCGGTCGATGGTAGGTGGTTGTCGTTGTTGGCGTGGAAGGCGTTGAAAAATAAAGTTGGGTGAGAAGCCTCGGAAGTTTACAAAGGGAAGGCGCGATTCTGAGGTTGGCCAGGTGATGACCCCTCAAAGCGGCCCCCGCCTTGGTCACCTGCTGTGTGAGTACTCGAGGTATTCGTACTCTAGATCCTCAAACATCGCAGCTACAACAACAAAACTTCCAAACCTTTTGCAAATGTGATCAGAATGCCACTATTTACAGCCCAGGTTCGCCATGGCCAGAGTCTTGGTTTTCTGGGTAACGGCTCCCTGAAACCCCTTCCCCTCGCAGCTCTAGCTAACACCGTTTGTGCTACATAGTGCTTGGAGCTACCCTCCACGATATCCTCACACGACTGAAAGCCGAACCTCAAAACTTCCCCCGACTCGATTTGACTTATGATCTTGCCGCGCCAGTCACCGAACCTGTTGTCCTCGAACTTCCTACCAACGGTCTGCGATTACGATTCGATGGGCCGGAACAGCGCCTGCGCTTGATCGAGGTTCTAGACTTCACCAAAAGCCATCTTACATACAATGATAAAGACGTATTACGACCGGCACCTGCAAGTCAGGCAGGGTCACCTCCAGTCGCGAGTGCGAGCGGTCCTACATATAAATACATCTGCCAGAGACTGGTTGCGCCGGCGTTCCCAGGGGAGTACGTCGAACCAGCACCAGGAGACGATTCGGGGGTAGGACACTATGTACTTTCATATCCCGGCCTTGCTTTCACATTCCCGATAAAATCCTCTTTGTGGTCACCCTCGAAGATAGATTCTATATTGAACTCGTCAGTGAGTCCTCAGGCGTCCTCCATGGCGATATATCGCGGCGAATCGTGGCCGACTGCTCGAGAGCACCTTTATACGGAGATGGTAGATCCATCAGAAACCTTTACTGCGCTATTCAGAAAGAAAGAGAGTGTACCTGCTGAAGTCAGGCTTGTTAAGGTTTACGGAGAGGGTCGGCTGGAGCTCGTTCGATCGACTTCACATGGTCCGGTTTGGCTCCAGCTTGGTCAAACCACACCCCAGGAGCTGGTAGCTGAGCTTGGTCCTCCGGATGCCATATATCGAAAAAGTGACCGTCGAATGTCCATTCACAAAGCTCGAAGAGGAACTGGCACTACAAATAGACCCGATATCAATGACCTGAGACTCCAGGATGATTCCACTGATACTGATCAATCGTCGGCGCATACGGCTACCGACGATTCTGATGAGGAGACCGAGGAAGGAGAAGTTGCAGGGAACCTGTCGGGCGAATGCTTCTATAACTACTTTTATCATGGCTTCGATATCCTGATTTCAAGCCCTTCTGCGCCATCACAACCCCCACCATCAAAGAACTCGGCTCACGCAGAATCCGAAAATGTGCCAACAGACGCATCATCCCGACTAGTTGCTTCGAAGATAATCCTTCATGGAAATGTACCAGGCTCATATCCTTTCAATCGGCATCGACGATGTAGATGGGAGATACAGTACTTGCAACCCAAGAAAGGCCAAGCTATAGTCAGCTCAGAAGCGCCATTCAAGGATATTGAGGGCAGACTTCACGAGGAATGGAAGAGCATTTATAAGAACGAGGAAGAGGCCAGAGCCCTGCAACGTGGCATGGTATTGAATCGGGATTGGGGTGACAGTCCGGGAAGCAGTTGCGAACTTCTAGGTGGGTGGGAAGACAGCCTTGGAGGGAAAAGGCCTGATGCTGTTGCTACTGGAGCCGATGATGTTAAAGGACTGGGAAACACAACTCTCTTTGGGTTCCCTGGCCTTGTTTTTGAGGTTCTGAAGAACGGTACTATTAGTGGTGTTACGGTGTTTTGAGATAAGGGAGGCATTGGATAAGCATGGTTGGCAGGTGTTTGTGCATTTATTCGGTTTGGCTGGCTTGGAGTTCTTAGGCGCGCAATCTAGACTGAGTTCGGATGGCATATATCAATAATGACAACATAGAAGATAAATCGAAATTTCGAGTTCTACTCGTACCAAGGAACAAGAAATCGACGCATTTTTGAAACACCACGAGTGTTCTCGCGTGTAAGATAGGTGTCTATTTCTGCATTCGCGAAGGGTCTTTCGTCCAAGAAGCAATGCCGAAGTCCATCAGGGTAAATATATTAACCCCACGGCTCAAAACCCCCCCAGTGCTGCTCCTCGCTAATGTATTCAGCCATAGTCGACGAATCACACTGCCGCATTACAATTACAAGCAATTGCAGAATACACACTTATATTAAACCCCTAGCTTGTGACCATTCAAGGAAACGTCCAAGTGTGAATGCCGAGAAATGATTAAAAGCTTAGCTTTTTCGTCCTTTCCCTTTTCTTTTCTTTTCTTTTGTTGATTGTTTTACTTTTCTGGTAATTTGTTTTCAAGACTGGCCAAGACTTTTTTCGTGAGCTTGCTTTCGCGTTGATAAGGCTTTTGTTTGAGTGGAATTTATACGGTCAGACTTTGTTGAGGGAATGAGACTTGTGGTGATTATGAAGTTATTCCGCACTCTTGTGGGACTTGGATGTCTTTCAAGTCAAGTTGCGGCAATTCGCGAGGGCGACATCATTGAAGAGCATCTAGGCAAGAGGACAGCGATTGGCGACGGGTGTTCATGGTGTTCCGTAGGACCATGGAAAATCAATCCTGGTATGTATCTTTCTTCCCCAACTTCCTTACCCCGTTCAAGAATTAAAAGTACTTATTCAAAATAGCATGTGCGACTTATGAATACTCTGCTGTCGCAAGTAGTATGAATAATCCGTAAGCGAAACCACCAGGACTACGGAGGAGAGATTTTGTGGATGAGGGGTTTTTTCGATGGGGGGTTTTGTGGATGAAAGCTAATGATAAACAGACCTTCGACGATCAAATTCGATGCGACGTCTTTCTGCTCTGAGTTTCTGAGACCGATTGTTACGAAGTTGTCGGTTGTTAGTGTTACGAGTCATATTACTACGAGTACTTCGACGTATATTAGTATTGTTACTTTCAAGAGTACTTCTACTGCGTTCGTTGTCCCTTTTCCTTTCTGTCCCCTCCTTCTCCATCAGCCTAACCACCTAACTGACGAAAAACCTCACAGCATCCCATCCCCAACAACCACCCCAACAATCCCCAAAACACCAGCTCCCCCAGCACCTACAGAAACACCCAAACCAGGCGCCGCAGCAGTCCTAAAGAAGAGAAACTTTACCGTCCCACAGTATTTGGAGGATTGGTATTATTATGGGAGACTGGATCCGGGATGTAGTTGTTTGATTACTAGTGCGATGCCGAGCTTGCTGGTTAGTGCTACGGAGACTACGACTGCTTATGATATTACGGTTGTGAGTATATCCCTAGTCTTGTTGATAGAGGAAGAGGGGTGAGAGGCTAATGAGTTTGTAGAGTACTACTGTTACGGAGGTTTACACGATTTATCCTGATAGATGATGGATGGGTTAGAGGAGGATGAATAGGGGATTGTGCTGTTTAATTATATTTGTGACTCACTCGAAGCATTTTTGAATCAAAACTATACTCCTTGCCTTGTAGTTTTATATTTTTCTTGGATAAGGATCTGGGGGTCATATTCTGGATGTGGCCGGGTCGCACCTTCCTTTGTCGCCGTCCTCATGGTAGGTTAGGTCACGAAGAGGGAAGGAGCGATGGAGTCAAATTGAGGGACCACATTGGGCCAGGGAAGGAACGACCTTGCTAGACCTTCTCGAGTTCCCGTTGACGACTCTCGACTTTTGAACCCCACATACATGGAGTGATTCTGATGACTTAAAGGTGCGAAGGTACAGATACACCAGAATAAACAATATTTGAGCGACTATGTGACTCGATTGTTGTGATTGACTAGCTTTGTGCCATAACCAACTCTTCGATATAATTAAAGCTAATCTCCCTGCGGTAACTATCTCGTCAATATCTTAAGCTAGCTTTCTGGTTAGATATGTGGTAGCTTACTGGTAGCTTACTTTTGGCTTACTCGTGAGTATTTAGTAGCCGCTCGTCAACATCTCGTCAAATATTATTCGCAGCTTACTCGTTAATTCTATTCGCTCATCTAAGAGACCGAAGCTACTTCCAACATTTATTGTCAGGTAACACACTATACACTTGCAGTTTTTGCAGATAGTCTTCTTATTTGGGCTTAATAATTCATACTCTTTTGCTGTCACTTTACCTTGGCAAGAATTTACTGGTTACTGATTTGACGACTGTTGATTCATGTAAATTCCGGTAGCTTGGTTTTCGACTATCTGAAGGTACCTACGAATAGCACTAGTTCGGAAAATTGATACCTATTTGTGGGAGTAGTAGGGATCCAGAGACTATTGCCGGGAGTAAGACAGGGTTTCAAAGGTATGGCTATCGGTAGGTTACCTACCTATGAATAGCGATCGATTTTGGAAAGGGTAGCAATTCGTAGGTTACCTACTAATAGCACGAGTTTATAGAAGTGTGAGTATTTGTCGGTAACCTACGATGTGCTCGATTTGGTTGAGTTTGGGGGCTTGGATGAGGCAATTTCGGGGTTGCAAGCACGGCCCCCAAAAAATACAGCTTCAGCGCGTTCTCCCCAGACATCGGGCGACAGAACAGCAACATGCGACAACGAAATTGAGATCATGCCAGTACGTCCTGCTGTGTCTTGGTCGTCGACTTTGAGGTTGCCCAAGTCCTCTTTCCCGTAAGCAAAATAATAATATACCTCTTTATCCTACCATCGAAGCCCAATTGCTGAATCTTCCTCAGTCCTCGAGCACTGCCGGCAGACCAAGGGAAATATTTGAAAAGATGCACCGATGACCTATACGAATGGCAGAGCCACGAGCGCTCTGCGCAGAAACCCTTTATTCTTCATGATGGTCCCCCATATGCCAATGGGAGTTTGCATATTGGGCATGCGCTGAATAAGATCCTGAAGGATATTATTTGTAGAGTCAAGGTTCAGGATGGTACGTCATTGAACCCTTTGGGCGCTATTCAACCCAAAGTCTGCGGATTCAATTTCAAGAAACTAATTCAATTCAATTTTAGGTCGGAGAGTAGTCTACTTTCCTGGCTGGGATTGCCATGGTCTCCCCATCGAAATCAAAGCATTAGAGCAACAGCAGGGGAAAGGAAATGCCGGGGAACAGAAGTTAGACGCAGTAGGCGTGCGGGCTGCGGCCAGAGATCTTGCGACAACGACCGTGGAGCAACAAAAGAAAGGCTTCCGAGAATGGGCAGTTATGGGAAATTGGGATAAGGCGTGGAAAACCATGGACAAATCATTCGAGATCAAGCAACTGCGTGTCTTCCAAGAAATGGCAAAACGAGGCCTCATTTTCAGACGATATAAACCCGTATACTGGTCACCCTCCTCGAGAACGGCATTGGCAGAAGCGGAATTGGAATATAATGAGCATCATGTGTCCACGGCGGCATATGTTAAATTTCCAATCACGGAGCTTCCAGAGACCCTGCGGGAAAAATTGGGGGAATTTGAGAATCTATTTACTATAGTTTGGACGACTACTCCTTGGACTTTGCCAGCCAATAGAGCAATTGCTGTACACGATGAGCTGGAATATTCCATCGTTAAAAGCGGTTCGGACCATTTCTTGGTGGCCAGTGGCAGGGTTGACGCAATAAGAGAAGCATGTTTTGCGGAAACGCCCTTCGAAGTTGTGGCTGATTCCATTTTGGGCCGAGAAATTCAAGGAACCAAGTATATTAACGTCCTTCGAGGTAAAGAGGTACAACCTCAACCTTTGATTCATGCGGACTTTGTTTCTGCTGATTCTGGATCTGGTGTTGTCCATATGGCTCCAGGGCATGGTATGGATGACTATGAAGTTTGCACTCGTCTTGGAATAGAAGCCGTTGCGCCTGTAAACGATCTCGGTTGTTTTACAGACGCAGCTCTTCCTGACGACCCGGCAGCATTGGTTGGAAAGTCTGTGCTATCCGGTGGCAGCCAAGAAGTTTTGAGTATCCTTGGTGACAAGGTACTGGCAACTCACAAGTATAAACACAAGTATCCTTATGACTGGCGAACCAAACTCCCTACCATTATTCGGGCAACTGAACAATGGTTTGCTGATGTTGGAAATGTTAAGGGAAAGGCTCTGGAATCTCTGTCTGAAGTGAAATTTATTCCCGAGGCCGGAAAATCTAGACTTGAGAGTTTTGTCAAAAGTCGCAGCGAGTGGTGCATTTCTAGGCAACGTGCTTGGGGTGTTCCAATTCCAGCACTTTATAACGAAGATGGTGTGGCAGTTCTCACGAATGAAAGTGTGGCCCATATCATTTCAACCATCGAGAAACGGGGTATTGATGCTTGGTGGACAGATTCTCCTAATGAGCCAGCTTGGATTGCACCTGGATTGCAAGGGACATATCTTCGTGGGAAGGATACTATGGATGTCTGGTTTGACAGCGGAAGTAGTTGGACACAGACTCCTGAGCAGGCCGATGTCTATCTTGAGGGTACAGATCAACATCGAGGTTGGTTTCAGTCTAGTCTGTTGACTCATGCCAGCGCTTCTGGAAAGACTTACGCGCCTTTCAAGACATTGATTACGCATGGATTTACTCTTGACCAGAAAGGAAAAAAGATGTCAAAGTCAATTGGCAATGTTATTGCACCCAGCCAGATCATGGATGGATCCTTACTTCCTCCGGTAAGTTCTTTTCTCACTATGCATGTCGATGAAAGCTGACATTCCCTAGGCTAAAACAAAAAAGAAGTCAAAAGGTCCCATCTCCCCAGCCCTTGGAGCTGACGCCCTCCGTTTATGGGCAGCAAGCAGTGATTATACCAGAGATGTGGTTGTTGGTCAACCAGTTCTCACTTTCAACCACACAGCTTTACTCAAGTACCGAATGACCATCAAAATGCTACTAGGCTCAATGCACGAAAGTGCCCGAACAGCACCACGCACGAAACTCGATGAAATCGCTCTTCTCCAATTACATAACGTCATGAATGAGGTGAAAACCGCATACAACAACTATGAATTTCATAAAGGTGTTAATGCGATCAATAAATGGATTGCCACCGACCTTTCCGCATTCTACCTTGAAGCTATGAAGGATCGCCTTTACTGTGGAGACGGCGGGGGCGTATTGGAGAATATTTTTGTGGGATTGATGAAGATGTTAGCGCCTATTACCCCGAATCTTGTGGAAGAATCTTGGGCGAATAGGCCGGAATGGATGGTTAAGGAGGGGCAAGAACATCCTGCTCGGAGACCGTTCTTTGAATCTATCACCTCTCCAGTGGATCCTACGGTTTACACACCTGCCCTCTTGAAATTCCTTTCTGCAACGAATACAGCTATCAAGTCTGCTCAAGAGGAAGCTAGAGCTAAGAAACTCATTGGGTCATCCCTCGAATCTTCGGTTCTTCTTAGTCTCTCTCCTGATTCGGAGGGATATTATAAGTTACTCGAGGATGAGCTGGCTAGTATCTTTGTTGTTTCGAAGGTTGGGGTTCTTCCGCATAATGAGGAACCGGGTAGTGAGGTGAAATGGAAGTTTGATGCTGTTGTTACGGAGGGGGAGGTTACCGAGGTACCGTTTAAGGTGTGGGTTGTTCCTGCGGAGGAATGCAAGTGTCCTAGGTGTTGGAGGTTTGTGGCGCCGGTTGAGGATGAGTTGTGTGGGAGGTGTGAGGAGGTTGTTGGGAATGTAAAATAGGAAAGGGGAGGGGAGGGTGTATTTGTATGTATGATATCTGGTGAAAGGATAGAGAGAGATACCCTAATTGAGGCTTTCCACTTTTTTTAATCCCGGGGGTTTCCAAGTAGCTTTGTATGAGCTCTTTTTAGGTGTGTTAGTGTTTTTTCTTCTTTTTGTCCTTGGGGGTTTCGAGCTCCGTTACATCTTGTCGATTTGTTTCTAGTTTCTTCCGTGGTTGAGGTATCTGGCCGGATGAGAGGTTTTCTGCTGTCACTGATGGGAGAGGACGGTTTACTTGTTCGGCGGTTCACTGAAAGAGCTCTTCATCACGGTTCAAAGACCCAAATACCCTTGTTCTCGTATCTTCTCTTTTCGTTGTCTGAATCATTTCTGGAAGGAGGTTGAGGGGCTGGCTTTAGCTTATTGGGAAGTGTTTGGGTTACTACTCGCGACTTTTGTTTTTGGCCCCCGAATATGATGGTTGGCTTAGCCATCAGGTTTGGGGGCCAAGACAGAGTTGCGAGCAAGCTATCATTTGTCTGGCTTACTGGGGAGTTCAGGTGTACAATTGTGAGCCAAACCAGCTCGTCCAATCACCAGTTCAAATTGACTGCATTTTTTGAAGCCGCACTCGGGTATCTCGTGTGCTTGTCTGATTGGTGCCTGTTGATAGGGTCGGGCGACGAGAATGCCTTTTCTGCATAAAGCCACTGTGCTTGGCGGGCTTTTCCAAGCCTTGTTGACAAAAAGGTCATAACCCCGCTTTTCGCTCTTCTTCTGGTTTCTGAACTGTCCTGGATTTTTGTAGGTGATAATCTCCTGCTGTTCTACTCAATGCAAGCCCATCAATGCATTTTGCACTGCTGAACTTTGCTATCTGGGCTGTAGCTTTTCCCCGAGACTCCGATATATCGAGGATCGTCGACACTCGCGAGGCCCATCAATTGAGTGAGATGGATTCTGGAAGCCGGCCAGCGGTCCAGAATTGGAGCAATTTCGAACGGGATCCGATAGAGCAAACAAGATCTGAGGAATCTTTGATAGATCTTGTTGTTTCGGATTTCAATGACCCCAATTCGGCCGGGTTGAATACGTTTGACAGGGCGAGAGATCTCAATAATGGTGCGAATTATTCAGACCATCATGACCAGAATCTAGGGGAACATATAACATCTGAGGGGGTGGTGATAGAGAATTCCGGTACCTCTGTGAATTCCAAGGATTCCGGATATTTCAGCGTTATTAGCAATCATACTGATGACTTCATTGCTCGGTGGGTACCTCGAGCCCGACGGCAATATTGTATGTACCAATTTCCCTTCATTTTGCCTTTCTTATGCACAATTGCAAAAGGTCAACTCTACATAAAAGGTGAGTAAATGATCGCAGCTGGAGCTGGAGCTGTCTAACTGGAATGGCGCAGACTTGAGATCGAATTGAATAACGACTTTGATGTCATGAGAAATCATGAGACGCCAAAGGAGTTCGATTTGTTTAAAGAAATGCTTCTGACTTATCGGATTCTGTTCGGGCAAACTCAATCCTCACGGAGGGCCGTCAAAAAGTATCTCAAGGAGCTGAATGTTTTTGAAGACAAGGCCAACTTCCACCCATTGGTTCAGATTTTGTGCCAGCGTGATTGTCAAAATTAGGAATCAAGATTGATTCTTGATAGAGTCGGTGCTGGAGCTCCCCATAACCAATACCCATCAAATGCGTTTCCGTTGTTGGGACAAAAGCTTCTTCAACTCCAGGCTTATGTTGAGGGGGCCCAACCGAAATCACTCAATGGCTTATGGTTCGATTGACGAGATTCGTCAAAATGGTGGACGTTTTGGGTGAGTCAAAATTGATAATTAGATCGTCATTTGCAGACCACTTATACGAAGCAGGCAGCTTTCCTCGTCGCTGGAGTAACTCTGGTGCTTGGACTTTTACAAACAGCACTTGCAATTCTTAACCTATTGAAGGCTGAAAAAAATCCGAGTAATGACCTCCCGGGGGACGGTTCACCGTCCCAGTCAAACAAACCGAAAAGTTTAGCACTATTTTCCTTGATGGCTATCATTCTTGGAATCATTCGTTTCGGTTCACTGACGGCAGCCTTCTGGCCTCAAACTAAGTTGAGAGGCCTGTTAGCTTACCATTGGAACAAGTCCGAACCGGGAGGAAGACGTCGTATTCATTGGAAATGTGTGAGTGTTTTCAGTTGATGTGGACCTTGCTAAGTTGACTATAGCATTGCGGACAATTCCTTCAAGATGATTTTTTGGAACTCGAATCTAGTGCCGCCTCCGCTTTAGTTCGAGAATTAGAAACCAAAAAAGTGTCAATTACACTGACTCCTTAGATTCCCAAGAAGATGTTGAATTCCAAACTAGCTTTAACCTGAAAGCACCCTCCAAGATTTCAATAGTACTCCGGACTGCTAGCTACTGGATTTCAAGGAATCCTCTTCTGCACGACCCCGCCCACCAATTACGTGACACTTCGATACCGAAGCCGCCATCTTCCAACTCGTCAGAAAACTCAGAACCGTTGTACCTCTTGGTTTGCATTGACAAGGGAAATGGTTCTGTGGGGCTTGTAAAAATTGATGTAGGAAACATCAAGTCAGACAAGTTGCTATTCTCCTGTTTGCGGGCTGAATACAGAGCCATTAGGGGTAGATGGCTCCCCTTATAATCTCTTCGCTGTCCTCAAGCGATTGACTTTGTCCAATTCGAGCTTTGGGTAAGTGGAGAAGTCGATGTCCAAGAGTATTGAGATCAAAGGATGCTACTGGCAACCTCAAAATTTCACAAGTATACCTTTGACGCGTGCACCACGATCCCACCCATCGGCACTGGTCGAATCTTACATTTGTGGAATTCTCCAAATCATGCCGATGGCGACGGCCAAACAGTTTTAAGTCGATTTCCAAAGAAGAAAAGAGAAAGGTTGTATGTTGATGCTAGTGGCACGATAGATGGGTGGGGAATTCATCTAGTTGAAGGACCTAATTTGGTATTGATTTGGCTTATTATATTTTTTGCTATTCTAATCGGGAACTAGCTAATTACTTAGTCTAAACTAGAGTGGTATTACGGCGTTTTGGAAACTCAACTAAACCGATGGGTTAATTTAGAATAATGATGTAATATCGATATGTTCCGTGGCCTGCACATTTGTAGGAACTAGACGCTTCTGAGACCAAGGGAGATACCAGTGATACCAAGTTGACCTCGTCATTATACGTGCCCTTGCTTTGAATACTTTTGTGTTAGGTGTAACAAAAGCCCCCATCGTACCTGCCTCCCTACCTTTTTCTTCCAACTTTCTCAGGTAATCCAAGAAAATTACCCCAAACACATGGAACAATTCAAAATTACATAAGATAGCTGCCTTCAATTGTCCAAACCACCTCGGTTAATACTTTACTTTTGTCCCAAAAAGTTCAAACAACGAATCTCAATTCTCCCAAACCATCTGGGCAACCGCTTCAATTTATCTCACCCAGTTGTAATAACTCAAGGTATTTATTTACTGCTTCCATTCTCCATCTCCCCCAAAAACGACCACTAAAGCTACAAACCCTAAATATTCCCGCACCCCCAACTCCCCAACTCCTAACCTTTATTAACCGGACTCCCCTTCCCCTTCTCCTTAGCTTTCTTCCCCTCCGCCAAATTCCTCCCCAAAAGCTCAACATCACTCTGTCCATCCCCCCCTTGCGGACTCTTCTTCCTATCCCCTCCCCTCCCACCCGCATTCCCATATGCCCTTGCCGCCGCCGTAACCGCCTCGTTACTTCCCCCTCTCTCATTCACAGGCCTGCCAGATCTGGAACCCTGCACACTGCTTCTTCCCGAATTATCACGGATAGCAGTTACGACGCTATTCGTTGATGTACCACGAGAAATCGGGTCACGTTCGGGTGTTTGAAGGGTTGATTTGCTTCTGGATTCTGGTCTGAGGGTGTCGATGGGAGATGATTTTGTATTATTGGTGGTATTGGTGGTAGGTGTCTCTGAGCGCTCTGTGGGATCGGTGAATCGCCGATGTCGGATGAGATCGTCTAGCATTTGTTTTTTGCTGTAGCTATTGGCATCTTCTCGCCCTAAAATATTGCTATCATCGCCCGGTTGGAAGGAGAAGCTCAATTGCTGTGGGGCGGGGGGTTCGATTCTTGAGGGTTCAGTCTTGGCCTTTGCTCGACGCTGGCGGACACTTGGCTTTTCTGGCGGTTTTTCGATTGTAATGCCGAGTCCTCGAATTGAACCTTCCTTATGAGAATCTGTGCTGCTCATTATGTCGGCATCCGAGCCCATCTCTGAAGATGATGCGAAGTAGGGGAGGTCTCTCTCGCGCTTTTGTTCTGCCGCATACGTCCATTGGGATGGACCTGAGGTGTCGATTTTGGGGAGGGGGATTGGGTGTTCTGATGTGAATGGGGTAGCTTCTTCGTGCTGATCTAGTAGCTGCTAGAAAAGAAAGTTAGTAATATATTCCAAGGCAATAACAGTAACGCAGGAGTTGGTAGCTTCAAAACTCTGCGAAGCGAACCAAAAGATTACAGAACAGGGGAGCCAATCTCTCACTCAACATACCTCGCCCATAGAACTCCTCTCAGCATACCTCTCCTTAATCGTACTAATCCCTCGTCCAATCTCATCACTCGCCCTCTTACTCCCATGAATCCTGCTATTACTCCTCGCCATAACCACGCTCTCCATCCCGCCCTCCGTCTTACTCAACAGCACCTCAAGCTTCTTCAACTCCGTCTTGTAATCCTGCTCTTTCTTTTCCCACCTCGTAGCCAATTGCTCAAACTCCTTAATATCCTTAGTATGACTCGTCTTCAACTCATCGATAATCTCCTGTTTGGCATTAACCTGCTCCCTCAAATCCTGGTATGCCTCGAGAACATGGAGAATACAGCTATTATACTCGACCGGGACAGGCGTGAAATTATTCCGCGTCATCATGATAACTTTCAACGTTTCTGCCATCTGATCACCAGAGGGTTTATGGTACAAAACCTCGGGATCCCGTGCCGCGTTCTCGAAAGATCCACCCGCAATACCACTTCCCTTCTGAAAAACATCATGATTCGCAGGCGGCGTACCAGGTCTAAAACCAATATAACTCGAAACCCTAGAGCTCGGTCTCATCCTCGTACTTCCCGTCGTATTATGGATGCTATCTCTCTCTTCGTCGTGGTGACTTTCGTCGTCTCTAAGTCCTGGTCGATCAAGGTCGAAAGCCGGGAGATTGCCTTGGATGGGTGTTCTTGTACGCGTGAAAACAGGTCGCAACCATTCAGCCATGTTTGCGCTCAATGAGTGTCGGTGTGTTGTGTTGGGCTCTGGGGAGTCATGGAAGTCGCATGCTCTCGGCCTGGCGATTCTGGCAACTGGGGGAAGGCGCGATTGGGCGATTGATAATTCACTCCCAGAGAAAGTATTGGGTGATGCTAGATTTTAAGTGAATGCAATTCTTAAAGGCGGATACTGGCACCTAAATACGAGAATAAATATCACACGAACTACCGTACCTTGAATTGTTCGAAGTTATCTAGAGAAATAAACCATTGTTCGAGAAGATTTAGAAGAATTATAGAGTTGGTTTCTTGATTCTCCGAACTCCTCCGAAACAATATTTACAATTTTGGGAGAACAATCGCAAAATAAAAAGATAGGAAGGAGCGTGTAAGAGAGTAAGCACCAACCGTTCATCGTGGTTAGCCACACTCGCGATGGACATTGAAAGTGCTCGCTGTCCCCCATCTCCACAAAATACTTTGAAGCAATGGACTGACTTCTCCTAAGCACCTATGTCAACATTTTAAATTGTCCCAAATGTTTAGAGTAATGTGCTTCAATTACCCTACAAAGTTAGAATAATGAGCTAGGTAGGCAACCAGGTACGAACCTGAAGTATTTACGGCCACCTTGTTCCAAGGGGTAAACCTCGACGTCGAGGTCAAGTCAAGAAAGGAACCTTGATGTATGTTGGATGTGAGTGACTCGGGGCACTAGGTACTAGACATAAGGTTGAGACTCGCTCCTTCCCTAACTCCATCCTCTAGCTCAAACACCTCGAAACTCAAGGTCGCTCCTTCCCTAACGCCGACCGGGTGGACCTGCCGGAGCAAAGAAACTAGACTGAAGGTCAAAATCTATAGGGGAGGAGCCGCAAAAACTAGGGGTTGGAAAGAAACCTTAATCCAGACCCAAGCTTCAGACGAATGTCGATCGACAGCTTACATGCGAAATAATTAGCAAACCCGATAAGTGAAAATTCCAGAAAGCCCCATAAACGGGTAAACAGACTCCTGCACAGCCGAAAATCTAGCATGGAGGAGTTATCTGGAACATGTTAGTTAGCATCAAATTTGTCAAAATATTTACATCTCACGATGATGGGGGCAAGAAAGTATCGGCGGCATCTGAAGGCGTAGGTTTCTCGCAGATTCAAATAGTTCACCAGTGAAGCCCGAATTTCATGGGAGATTGTAATCCTATTAAATGCTCTATTATTTTTGATAAATCGTTGATTGTAAAACGTGTTTTGGGTGAAGGAGATACACCCACAGACTAGAATGTGGTTACCGCTACGTCCCGTGAGCCAACAAGATGGTGACTTCAAAGGCAAGTTTCCCCCTGCCTTGGAGAATTGTTAGAATATTTCCGCCCCGGATTCCTGTTCATGATCTGAAAACCCCATGCCCGCGCCCCCCAGTCATACATTTTGAAAAATTGGCCAAGTCGAAATGAAGATTTTAATAAAACAAATCTTGGGCCTTTTGTCTTTTGCGTCCTCTTCCCTCCAAGCCCCCAGAGAATAGCTCCTTCCCAGCATTATCACCAAAATGAGCTGGAAATAACTCTTTAACACTCGCTGCACCCTTAATGCTGAATTCCTGAACTGGAGGAGCCTTGGAAGCCCCCCGAATGCTGAAGCCTGTGACATTATCCCAGGTTGCCGGCGTGGAGTTGAGGCGTCCATCGGAAGGTCCATCAGTAAGTGGAATAGCCATTTTACTTGCGAAGAGGTCGGCGGTTTCGTCAGCAGCATCAAATGCAACAGACCGGCGATGGCTAGCATTTGCCTTTTGAGGAAAGAGCTCTTTGGCAGGAGCAGCCTCTCTCAGTCTTTCCCTGATCGCCTCTGCCTTGAGTCTGTTTTCGGCCGCAGCACGTGGTTTCCGGATATATCGTTCTCTGTCTCTCGCGTCCCTTCTGTCTCTGTTGTCATCACGAAGAGGAGAAGCACTGCGTTCTCTCAATCGACCACTCCCTCTGCCCTCATCGTTTGGAAATAATTCCTTGCCAGCCGCCCCACGGAATCGTACACGACGCTCTTGTGATTCGCTAGACGACATGGAGTTTTCTCTTCTTCTCGGGGCTCTTCTTCTTGCCAAAGCTTCATCATCGTCGTCATACAGACTGGCATTAAATCCTGCCTCTTCCGCCCCACGTACGCGATTCTCTTGCTCACGTTCATCATAAAGTTGGCTGCGATATCCTCCGTCATCGCGGTCTCTGTATCTTCTTCCTCCTCCACCTTTCTTGCGACGTTCTGCTGGATCGTACTCGGGATTGAAAAGGTAGAATCTGCTGCGCTCACGAGCACGAGGTTGTTTGCGGTCTCCAACAACGGCACGTCGAACTTCAAGAGTTGCCTGTGGTTCCGTAGAAAGTCGTTTGGCTGCAACCGACTGTAGAAGTGGGATAAGAGTAACATCTGTGACATCTACTTCAATGAATGCTTTCAGAGCATCCAGAGCAATCTCCTCGTTTTCGTAGACCAAATTTGCTGAGCTATCATCAATCCATTCCACATGTTCCGGCTTGCTTCCCGTATAATGTTCTGCCGCAAAGGCTTTGATATGGCCAGTGTTCAGGTTATCGAGTCCTCGGATATGGACTTTGTTTGGCGCAAGCTCGAGAGAGGCAGGATCGGCCTGGGTATCGGGGGCATTGAGAATTGGGGTTTCGCCCTGGCGGTTGGTCTAACAATGCATGAATTAGTCAAAGGACAAAAAACTTGGGGGAAATGTATATTTTACGTCAATTTGGATGTCATCGACTTCGGGAATTGCAAAGTCTTCGGCAGAGACCGCAATATCGAGGTCCATATCAATATCCATATCATGCGCCATCTTGTAAATACAAGGCGCGTGGCCGAAGAAATTGATAGCTGGCGTCAATCAATTGACGATGGAGGAAGGCAGCGATATCGCAAAGCAATATGGCAAAGCAATATGCTGGAGATGGTGTTGTGGAGTCGAGGGAGAAGCTGTCGAAGGTTGAAGGCTGTCTCTTTAAAGAAGCGTGTTTGCGACTGAGTATGTCGGGAGTGAATAGGCACAAAGCCTCGGGTGGTGCAGGTGTGTGGTACTCGTACTTGTTGGGGTGAACAAGGCTGCGCTGCGCAATGGAACGAGGGAACCTGAAGTCCTTGAAGAAGGTAGCAGAAGGCGATGTGACGGAAATCCGGTAAATTGTCGAGTATTTGTTTTTAAATGAGAAGGAAAATCAAGATATGATGGATCAGGGTCCAGTTATGCCATCAAAAACAGCCCTGGAGTACTTGTAAAGGTGAATGAGGCTGAGTAGCTGGCGCTTAGGTTGCGCTTAAGAATAAATGGGTCCTGAGACTGTCGTCTTGGCATCGGAGGCTTAATCGGTGCAACCTCCATTCTGCCCCCAAACCAACAGCGAGTGTACTTTGAAATTTCAAGTCAACGTCATACTTTCATTGAAGAGACACTTTATCCTTCAATACTACCAATGAGACTCAAGGAAAAAAGATTTGGTAACGATTGTTTGCTTTAAAATTCTCAATATGCCCTGCTGGTCTATCAATAGAGTACTTTGCATCGTACTGATGCGAGGTTGGCGTAAATAATTCTTCCAAGTCATTTAACCGAGGGCCACGTCGAGGACGAACTTTGGAATAAAGCGGACGAGGCTCGATCGGGTCGTCATGAGGAGGTTCGCTCCTTCCTTCTCACGCAGAACCTAGGCCGAGTGAGTCTCAAAGACAGCAGGGCCATAGCCACGCGCTAAAAAGGCAACCGCAGTCGTCTTCGTTCCCTGTATAAACTCTGACAGCCAAATTCTTTTGCCCGATGCCTCTTTGAGTTTTCGGATCGGCAACATTCACAACCCTCTCTCCAAATTTTAACTGTGGTACTGGCTATATTTCTTTGGAAACCCCAGCAGTTGCAGGGTTCCTAAGGTTTTTGGCCATAGCACGCTTTTGTGTTTGTCATGTAAAAATCTGGCTCGCCTCAGTTTTGCTACGCGCTCTTGCACACTGCGCATCTGCCCCTACTTGTGTTATCTGCATACAAGAGGGAATTTCTTTTGCATGGGGGCAAATATAACTTTATGATTGGAGGGGTTAAATTAGTGTTGGCAGTAAGATTGGCCTAAAAGTACGAGACATTTTCTTCTGCGGTTAGTCGTCAATAAGCTAGAGAAGAGAAGTTTGAGAGTGTCTGCTTCCCATCGCCGTCTTCGGTTTCTTAGCTTGACTAATCGGAACTATTCTGTATTCCCTGATACTAAAATTGAGAAGAAAAGCCTAAATCACGTCTTCTCCACGCCCCCCCCCTCCTACCAGCTGCAAACAACAATACTTCCCTTTTTTTGTTAGTAAATTAGAGTACCAGACATAGTATAAGGGAAACGGAGGGCTAGCCGAGAAGCCTTGTGTTGGGTTCAGTCAAAAACGGAATATCGAGGCCTCTGATGAAGGCCCTTTCTTGAAGATCCCCAATTTCACTGAGAAAGGCAAAGGTGGACGGCTCTGTCTAATTCAACTTGCAACCAAGTATTCTGGTTAGGCACGAGGTTGAAAAAGTTGGAATCATTAGGAGTGAAGTTTGAATTTGATATTGTAGTAGTTGGTTTGGTTTTACTACCTATCTGAGCTAAGATTCTGGGTTTTCTCTCTCTCTTCAGTTTCTCTCGTGAGATGTTCAGTGAATTATGAGATGTGCAAGCAGACTCAGCATTTGATGCTCAGGGGAAGGAAATTAATCTCCGAGTCTCTTCAAAGCTTACAACTTTCAATCATGATATCTATCTTCTAATTCGGAGGAGCGAAAAAGGTGTTGAATATTGGGAAGCAAGTTAGGGCGGTTGAGACTCAAATTCATTATGCCTAGAATTGAGATACGAGTCACGAGTTGTGTCAACCAACGCTCGGCAATTGGAACAGTGGGCAGAAAGTTCTACGTGGTAGTCCATCTAATCCATACAAAACCTACGAATAAAAGTCTTGTTGAGCTCTTGTCTCCAAAGGGGGAAACCATTTGGGACTGTCACGTGACAATGCCACTCTTCACTCCCTTTCGAAAAGAAAAAGAAATATTTTGTTTTAGAGATATACCCGAGAATAGAGTTTTGCTTAGATTGACAAATTAATACATCGTATTACAATTATTAATTCTGTTTACAATTGGTACGTTGCCTACCAATAGAGTACAAAATTACTCGCTAGTAAAACACTTGGCTCCGGACCTTATATCTGCCCTTAGCTATGATGCACAGGGTTCCATCATTGAAAATATGTGCTTATTCTCCCCACCGATTCTGGTGCTCAGGGTCCTAAAGTTTGGGTGAGGGGTTACTTGTTGCCGAAATATCGAGTGTAAGCTTCATATCAGCTTGGCTATCCCCTGAGCGTAGAGCCACCCCCGCGATCAAATACACGTCGCTAAAAAGCTCCCAACTGTTCGTGAGATCACAGATTGTACTACTGCCTTACCACATACACTCATTAATCGGTGCGCAAACCCACTGTTTCCTTTCTTTGAGGGCCACAATCTTGGCTCCAGCTACCTATAAACTTAAAACCATTGGGGGGAATACCTGAACGTTTAGTATTCTCGATAAAAAAACCGCGATCGACAAACTAAGGTGATTTGTCGAAAGAGGATAGTTCAGATGAAGAACTATTTATGGGAAAGAAAGGGATGGCACACTCAAGAGAAGTATTTACGCTACGTGTTATAGTGGGTACGATGGATGTTCGTTGGATGGCCTTCTCAGTGGCCTCTATTCTCTTCCGAAAGCAAGTGTGGCATGCTTGAAGAAGCAGAGACCGATGTTGCCGGATACGTTGAGAGAGCCGTTCTTATAAGTCGAAAGTGCCAATTCCTAGCGAGGGACTTTCACTATTCAGGCTTCAGCTAAATGGGTCTTGCGGCCGATGTGCGAGAAGCAGGTGAGCAGATGTTTCTAGGTGCTATCAACCACCTCCCTTTTCACTCCAATCACCTCGGTCTTGCGAGAATGCCATTTAACTATCATCTTGTCTTGAAAATCTTTCGTCTTATCTGATTTCTCGGATCAAGATTGTGGCATTTTAGATACATCGAAGAGATGGCTAGAACTTAAATTCAATGTACTAGTCTATATTGCTTTCTCGAAAGTTGTTCTCATTTTTGTACTTTTCTAAGAATATTCGAAGAAGACTTGAGGAGTAATTTTATATTAAGTCAAGTTGATTGTGAGAAGTTGGGCTGTAGTTTAGTTATCCCTTGTCAAGGCATGACTGTCTCCTTTCAAGCAATCTTGGAGTGTGTTTTGGCTTCACTGGCGAGTTGACAGGGGAAGATGGAGTGTTGTCCAAAGATTTCAAGCCGTAGAATCGCATCTTGTTTTGGGCTGCTTTACGTCTCAAGCCCTTCGGAATCTCTTATAAACACTTTCAAAGACATTACTTACGCTAACCGCTCACATGCGAATTTTGCAAGTACAAGTAGTAACAACATTCTAGGCTTCATATTATTATTCAACTATTATTGAACAATTATTCTTACACTAGAAGTTATAATAAATGAGAGTACAGCTGCTAAGAGTATGTCATCTGACAAGTACTCGAATTTTTAATTATCTAAACCTACTGGGTCATTTCACCAAGGCTAAGAGGTTACCACAAATAAAGCATTCATTATAGTATAATTCGTCATCGGACTTCTCATTCTCCAACTACGTTATTTTAGATAACTACTGTAGTTATTTCAAATTGCCCAATGTTGATACCAAGCTCGGTGAGGAGGCCTAGGATGGCCTTGTCGATATTTCTTGCTACCATATTTTCCATCATGGGAACCCTTGAGATATGTAAGAAAATGTTCCACGATCTCCTTCTGACCAAGCCGATGTACACGGCCGCATACTTCTTTGCGCACTCCCTTTTTATGAGGCACATTGAGGTGTTGGACATGGTTTGAGGTGCCGATCCAAATCATCGGATCTGTGGGTGATGAATTAATTCATTCATCAATTCAACGACTGACAAATCTGCGGAATACATAATAACAGGAAGACCCATAGCCTTGCGCATGGCCCATGAGAGGAGTTGATAGCCGGGAATGCGATAAATATCATGATTTATGTAAGTAGCAGCACAATTTATTGACCCTACTAAAACCGCACTATGATAAAACGACAACAACAGGTCGTAAAATATAGCAAAAATACAAGTAGATGCGCAAGGGACTAGTTCACTCGTTCTCGGAGCGTTGAAAGTTTTCATCCTATTTGCGTTGAGTTGTAGGCGTTGTTACTCAAAGAGGTTGAAGTAATGCGGCCACTTATTTTGTCCACCACGTGGAATAGAAACCAATTCCCGCCTGGAATCAACCCTGCTGCATATCGACAAATCACTCTGCTTGGAGTCTGGCTACCATTCCGGTGGATATGGGACGCCACCTACGAAAAATCCTTTTGTTGGTATGATTTGGTAGTCATAAAGTGTGATGCAACAAGTGGTTATATTCCTGCATCTTTGTTGCATGAAGTGTAAAGGTAAAGAGGGGTAGGATCCTGTGAGCTTAAGTATGTGAGTGGCAGGCCACTCACATGAGCTAAAGCACGTGGATCAACTAGGCTCTCGTACAAGGTGCTATTCACCAGAAATATGTAACGACACTTTTAGACAGTGGAAAGAAACATCTGGATTTATTGTTCACATGGCTTCATATGGCGTGGAAGGCCCAGATGGATACCATTGACAGCCCTAGTACGAGGAGCCTTAAAGAGGCTGTAAGATACTTGGCAAAATCTGCGACGTCTCACTGTTGGTAAACCCAGATAACGCCAGGTTCCTAGAAGTAAAATATTAATTTTATTGTAACTCGTCATCAAATCTCTTATTTTTCATTCTCGTTAGCTAGATTACTAGTACAGTTATTTCAAGTAAGAAAGGTTAATAAAAATAAAACATTACTCTTGTTATAATTCGCTATCTGATATCTCCTTTTCTGGTAGTGTTATCTTAGATCACGAGCACTTCCATTTCAAATGTAAGAAGTTACTAGAATTGTTCATATAAAAGACCAACGTTTATCGTGGGAAATATTTTTGTTTAATTCAGTTAAACTGAACGAGTTTCACTATTAATTTAGAAGTGAAAAATTACGATAAATTTTTTTGTAAAGGACTAAAATTCATCGTCGAAAATCTCTTTGTTCATTCCAGTTACGTCAAATGAATTTTACAATTGTTTAAGAAGGAAGTGAGAAGTTACGCTGAATATTCTCAAAAAACTTATGTTCAACATCATCTAAAGACCTCTAGAATAGAGAACTTGCTCTATCTACTCGGCATAGTAGGATTAATAGAATTCTTGTACAATAAAATACCTGTTTATCAAAGAGATTATCTCCCTAAGACCTTGCGACTTTTTTTTATTCTCTAATTTATTTCGAGTACAGTAGTATCGCGAGCCTCTTTTAGATCAACATGAAACTATCTACAACTTGCGCGACAGTGTCTTTTCTCTTTGGCAGAGTGAATGGCTCATCACCATCATTGATTTAAATGTATCTACGATGGTACAATCTGGTCCATTCACAAAGTAAGCAAGGCGACTTCTTCCGTGTAGGCAAATCTGCGGCCATCATGGATGTACTCAAAGCCAGTCCATGTGGACATCATGGCTAAACATCTGAGGTGTCGCCTATTCCATAATAACTTGCCCGTTGTCATCTTTGAAGACTAATCCGTCGCGAGCCTCCTTGGTAGCAAACACGTAATGCATCTGTATCAATTAGTAATAATACCAGGTAGGGGGTTGTGAAAGACTTCCGCATACCTGTTCATCCGGTGTAAATGCGCAATATAATCGCCGACAAGAGAGAGACGTCATGCCATCCCCAATTACTTTCATACGGTCCTCTGGATGCCTTGGATTCTGTGACACACATAGGTTCGTCGGATCAGCTGGCCTATCTTAATAGAAACCTCTGATTATTTCCGTTTTCTTGTAAATTTCAAGTAGAATAATTTCTTAAGTATAATTCAGATAGAAATAAAACTCTTTATAACTTTAGTATCTCGTAAAAGAATCTAACTATTTCTAAATTCCAGTTTATTTTAAGTACAGTAATCTCGCGAGTAACTTTTAGACGAGAATAAAGCTATCATAACTTTAGTATCTTAGTAAACTCCTGTGATATTTTCTATTCTCCCGTTCATTTCTGATACAGTTATTACGCGAAGATCTTTTAGAAAGACATGAAGTTATCTCTAACTTTATAGTCTTGTAAATTATTTCAGAAATGTCTATTTTCCCGTTTATTTCGGGTACAGTAATGGCGCGAGTATCTTTCAGATAAGGAGGGTGATGGTCGTTGAATTGTTAAAAGTCGCGTAAATAAAGGCTACGACGAAACAACTATGTTCCCCTTACCACCAATATTTTTCCAAGAGCTTACGGATCCTTTTTGCAGGTGGGAACGGTAGGGTGGGGTTTCGATGGGTGATGGCGGTTTACCAACACCAGAGTCACGACAATATAATTGGAAGAAGTCGCGGGGAAACATACTCCAACCGGCACACCTTCTTCTTCGCTCAACGTCGAGACGAGGGTCTCAACATTGCGAGTCCTGAGAAAACTCTCACTAGTGTCTGCACACCATTGATGTTCATCATGATACCTTTAGCTAACTCTAGCATTGTAGGTTCTAAGTTCCTAATAACATCCGCTCGCTTCGCCCCATGCGGTCCAAGCGTAAGTGTAAAGTTGTTTGAGATCTTACAGCGTTCTAAATAATCGAGGTTCGCTGGTGTCAAGTAAAAGGCTTTTAAGGCCCGGTACATATTTCTATGTACCCCGAGCTTTTATATTTCTATAAAATCATTTAGAAATCTCTTTTCCCCCGAAGTGTTTAAGTACAGTAAATTCTCAAACGTACTTTAGATAGAAGTAAAGCTCTATACACTTTTGAATTTCTGTAAAAACTTTTAGAAATCTCTATTCTCCTGTTCAATTCGAGTACAGTAATATCTTGAGTATCATTTAGATGGAAGAAAAGTTATCTATAACTATGACATTTCAGTAAAATTATTCACAAATCTCCAGTACTCTGGATATTTTGGGAAACAGTATTCCTCGAACATTCTTGAGATGGTTTTCAAATTAAGTCGCCTTGTACCTTTGCATTTATTCTTGTAGCTTCTTGCTTTTGAAACAATTATTCCATCAGGTTAAAATAATCATTTCAAGAGTATGATTTTACTAAAGCTAACTTTTCAGGAGAAATCTTCGAAAACTAAGGTTGTTAGTAAGTTCCATGATTGTAATTTGATGTTCTAATCTTCTAGGGAATCTTTTACGGAAGTAGCAAGTTCCGCTAGCCGCGGGTAACGATATCCCGTCATCCGATTCGCTAATCTCAGTTACGACTTCATTCACGGAAACACGTCACCAAAAAAGCAGTCAAGATCGAGCATTTTACAATCATTTCATCATTTATTTATCTCAGTACCAAGCCAGGTCCAGCCAAAGCAAAATAAGCGCGCCGGCTCCAAACATGTATGTACAATATCTCTCTTTTTGTCATAAAAAACCCCCTAATTCTGTGCGGAGGTGACCAACGAAGTGTTCTTGATGGTGCCGATCCTCTCATCATAACCGGACAAGGCTCTGCCATATCGGTTCCAATAATTCTTGCAAGAGCCAGGCGTTCTATGGTAGCCCAATGCCCTCATATTGCTTGACAATCTGGCGTACAACTTTGTATCTTTCAATCTATCCCTCTCTTGCAATCCACTGCTCGCCTCATTCGCACGAAGGCTTGTGATTAGCGCATGGAGGGCATTGTGCTCCGCCGTTGAGAACGCGCCTGCGCGTTGTGGCCTCACAGGAGGGAGAGATGTGAGTTCTTCGTCTTCATCCACTTCTGAATCGTCGTCGTCGTCGTCGTCGTCGTATGGTGGAAGTAAGGACTTTCCTCGAGTGCTTCCAAAGTTTCCGTCATCATCCTCATCATCCGAATTCTCATTATCTTCAGAATCTTCATCGTCGTCGTTGGAGTAGTTGACGGTTTGCTCATCTTCGTCTGAATCCTCGTCTTCGGAGTATTCGAGATCGCGTGGCGGAGTGTGTGGAGAGAGGTGTCGATTTGCGCCAAAACCTCTTGTTTCTTGTGTTTTTACGCGCTTGCTTGGGCTGGAGAATGGTGGCGTATCGTTATCTGCCTTTCGTTTGTTTCCTTGTGGGGTGGAAGGTGTAGAAGGGGTCGTTGGGGTCATTAAGACAGAGGGAACGTGAGCATAGGGAGACATTTGGCGTACGAGTTCTGGGCTCTTGCCTCCAATTCTCGCAAGCTCGAAGTTAGAAGGCGGCATATCGAGTTTTCGTTGCTTCGTACTGTCTTTCTTCGCTTGGAGTTCATCGAGCTGCTTGAGAGCAAGTTGGAGATTTTGTCGCTCCCGCCTTTCTTTTCTGAGCTCGCTAATTAGAAACTCCAAGCTGGCAATCTGCGCGTTAATGTCTTCTTCTTTGTCATCGGGTGAGGCTTCGCTCGCTTCGCTTTCGTGGTCGTGGATATCTTCGCCCTCATTCTCCTCGTACTCGTCTGGACTAGCTTCCGTCTCACATTCCTGGCCCGATTCCATCTCATCTCCGAGGGTGACTTGGGGTTCAACGCTGTTTTCTTCCTCTTCAATTTCCCCATACTCAACTTCTGCGTCTGAGGAGATCTCGAGGATTTCGTTTTCGCTGGGTTTATCTGCAGCTACGGGTGGAGGTGTTACTCTGGGTCTTTTGATTAGCAATCGCACGCTCAGTCAGTGGCACCATGTACATACTTTCGTTTCAACGGGGAAGCTCGGCGTAGGTATATTCCGACTTCCTCGTCGCTCTCCTCATCGCCAGAGACAGGTGGAGTGGGTGCTTGAAAAATCAAGGCAGGATTGATTGTTATTGGAAGACCAGCTTGCTCAGATTTTGCTCTATCGATGCACCTGAAGGTTCAATTAACGATTATTCCCTTTGCGTTCAAAGTTTTTGACATACCAGGCGAGATCTAGAAAGTCTTTCGTGATGGCTCCATGACGAACGAGGTAGTCGAGTTCGAGGGTTCCGATATAAATTTCCGGGCTATCCTGTCTCTTGACATGGACTGCTACAGTCATGGGATGTACACCGTAAGGACTGATGCTTTGTGTGATGATTTTGATGTCTAGGAACGACTCTTGTTCGTTCAGCTGGAATAGTGTGGGAAAGAACTCGGAGGGGCGTCCCCAATAAAGCAATTCGATGTCCATTTCGACTTCTGCTTTTGACTGATAGGTCCTCCAGGGATTCTAACAAGCAAAAAGCAAAAAGAAGTTCAATATGACAGAAGTGAAGGGCGTTTTCGTCGGAGAAAGGGGAGCACGGCACGTGGAGGGTAAATCGAAGGAGTACGAAAGACCTAAAACCAAAAGAAGAGTCAGCAAATGAGCAGAGTTATTTTCTCAGTTAGAAAAATCAAAAGAAATTTAGCTCAATGTTCTAGAATTGCAAATTTGTTATCCACCTCTTCCCAGTATGAAGAATGGAAGGATTACATAGAAAACCTGCACGACAATGGACAGGAAAAGTACCAGCTGAGAGCTTTCCGCTCCTTGCAAGAAGCTATTGTAAGGTGCGCTTTCGTTGCATCCTCTCCGGTTTCCGGGGTTGTGTTGAGTTTGCGATTCGAGAACATGGGAAAGCCGAGAACGAAGTTCGAGAGCTGATGACTAGCAAGAGGGAAATGCCGGTATCACAACTCATTATACCCTCCAAGTTGGAGTTCAGGCAGATGTTGTCTTGTTGTGGATGTTGCATTGTGGTGTCAACCTCAGCACCATACCCCGTTCCTCTCTAGGGAAAGAGCGGCCGACGACCAGTAGGAGACTAGTGATCGCAGGAATGCCGTGGAAGATGCATCTTTTGATGATGCGCATTCCTGAAATGAAGGGTATGAGTCCTTGGGGAGGTATCGTGGTGGTGTGGTTGAAATGGGATGTAGATGTAATTGTGAAGCCGGAAGCTTGACGAAGAGCGGTCTTTTATAGAGCTCCTGCAACGTCGCGAAGCATGCTTCTCTCGGAAGGCGGGTTTATCCTGGGTATACCGGCAGCCGCGACCGGAGACTATTCGCTTGGAAGGGTCGGAGGCATATGCTGGGTCGTTCATTTGTTTCTTGTGCAATTTTATGGAGAGTCGTGGTTGAATTATCGGTCGCTGCGCATTTGAACTTCCGCAGAACGCTTTTGGGGGAATTCGAGGAGACGAGAATTTCGAGAAACGGAAGGGGCTCGAGAGCACCGGGAGACAATGGCCTTGTCTATTGGGGTGAGAGGATCCCTCAGGCGGGGACTGGTTGTGGGAAGTCGTTGCTGGTTTTCGCAGTTTCGGAACTTGCTCTATCTGATCCGTAGAAGGAAAGAAAAAGAGCCGCTTACCTGAATGCCACTGCAAGAAAAAATTAGCTCTACGTTCCAAAAGATGGCCTTTGCAATGGGATTCGGGGTGTTGCGGATATGACTTGATTGTAAAAGGATGGACAAATCCTTTGCGACCAAGCCGTGAGACTGCTAATGGGCCAAGTACGACAAAAGCGGCAATGAGACAAGAAATAGGGTTGCTTACCTGCTATCAAGGTTACTTGGGCGGGGAGAGCTAAAAAGAGAAATCAGCAAGAGGAATCGAGTGATGTTTCGAGATTCGAGACTGGAATGGGCGCCGAGGAGTCGCTGAGAATCGTGGGGAGAGCAGCAAGCGATAAGAAAACTGTAGGGTGACAAGACGCCTTGCTGGCCATGGAGATAGCTTTCAATCGCCTAAGCTTGCCAAAGCCACTCTGCCCACAAGCGAATTTTGGGCGTCTTGTGGGGTTTGCTTGGAGGGAGGGATGAATGAAATGCAGAAAACATACAATCAAAGGTCCTTTATCAGAAGAGCTGAATGATGGTTTAGAATGATTGGTCGCTCGCAGGGTGTTAAAATTCACAGAAATATTCAAGGAGAAAATTCATGAAAAGAAGTTGTTGGGAGGGAAGAAAGCTCGCAGAGAAGAATGGCACGCTGGGTTATGGTTTTATCTACTGTACAACAATAGGAGGAAAACAGTCTATTGAGTAATCGTAAAAATATTCTGATATATGGAAAGCTATTGTTGGGTCATGCAATTGTACCTCCTGGGTAGCTAAAAGGGTTACCGAACGAACCCTGACCAATCATGTTCAGCCAAAGCGAAAATTCGCTAGCATTGTGGTGTTAGCCCACAACGACCACCAATTATTCTTCGCCTGCACCCCTTGAAAAGCGACTGCCGCACTTGTGAGAAGAGAACAATAGTCAACAGGTTACTATTGTCACGACTTAAGGGGTGCGACGAGATGAACTCCCCAGAACTCAATTTGGGTTGCACCCAATCTGGATGGCCAAATACCTACAAATGCCACACTCTGAAGGTGAGAAGAAAGGTTTCTTTTTGAAAATTTCCTACCATCATCGCGCACACTTCGTCGCATTATTGCTCTCGAGTTTTCCATCTGTGAACTATCAAATGTGTATGTACATGGCGTCGCTTGGGTTTCCTCCGTGTGAAGGTCTTCCTTGGATTTCCATCAGATCAGCTTTCTTCGCCTTTTCTTGCTAGATGAATGTGCATGATAGCCTCCATGAGATAAACTTGCCTTGCCAACGACTTCTGCTCCCGCTTCCAAATGGCGACTAATTCCGATTTCTGAAGTTGATCCCCTTTACTTGCGATACGGCAGCTCCCAGCGCATTATATGCAGCCAAATGAGAAAATAAATTCCTACCCCAGTGCGCCCCTGTTTTCGTCCGAGTACACGCTCCCGTCAATTGCTCCACAAAGTTTCGCACAATGCGATGGATTGTGCGAGACCACTTGGGAGAATCAAGAAAGTAATTTTTCTAAACCTTCCTGGTTTTATTTTTATTTGTCCAAGGCGGTTCGCACAATATTTAGAAAAGGTAGGTGTACCCTGTGCAGAGCATGGGTCTCCATGTATTGGGTATTGTTGTCCCGCTTCATCGACGCCATTTTGGGGGGTGGGGGTCACAATAGAAACCCGCGCGACCTTTCGAAAACCTACACATTTGGACAATTGATCCTGCGGGTTCGAAGGCACACACTTGAGAGCAAGGATTTGAGCTTTGAGGCCATGAAGCGTTTGTTCAGAGGCCGAACAACTTTTCGCTTGAAAGTGAGGAAGTGACCGTGATGCTCGCTACGAATTTCTGAACCCGCTGCTTTTACCTAGCCTTTTCTTGTTGCCACTTTTGTGATTGAGAAATTATACATCTTACCAGCCAATTTTATGTGCAACCTGAGAATAACAAGTTGCTTCATATTCCAATATAAACTCATTGGTACTGATTCGGCTTGGGCATACCCAAGTGACCTGAATAGGGAATCGCGCTGGCGGTATCTGCGATGGTTCAACGCCAAGGCAAAGTTTTTGAGTGCTGACTTCTCGGATTCATGGCATCCAGAGCCCTCGGTCTGATTGAAGCAAAATAGCACGAACCGGGGTATGCATAGATTACAATGGTTTACCATGGCTTTTGGGGGGCGGCTATCAATTGCATGGTTAGGCTTGATTTTCTCTCCTTGTTCCCTCTCCAGATTTCCTTCCTATTTTGGCTATTATGTTGGCAGACTACTTTGGTTCGACCGTCTGGATCCTCAATTTTGCCCTTGCGATATCTGGTCAAGACTACGCATTCAAAGATCCTACCTGTAATCAATTGCGCAGTACAATTTCCAGCCCAGCGGGGTCATGCACAGCTAGCTACTCGAAGCAGGAGAAGAGCGTGAAGAGACGGGCGTGAGACCTGGGGAAGGAGCAATCCCCATGACGGGATCCTGGAAATGGGTCACTTCTCTCCCAGGTCAAAACTTATCAGTTGGGTGTGCGGCTTAACCTCCACCGCAAACTCAATGACGAACCAGCTACTACGGGACCAGAAATGGTTCGGATACGACAACAACTCCTCTGCTGAATTGGGAGGACGATTATCTGGAGCATAGTCTTTCGTTACCTTAAGCGCACGAGAGATTTACCGATGAACTCGGAATCAGTGGAACAGCCCCCGAGATCCCCCAAAAGTTCCTACAGCGGTACTTCCTTTGCCAACTTATACCTCAACGCTAATATGTGTCAATCACACACCTGAGGGAGGAGATTGTGAGGGAGTTCCTGCGTAGGGTTGTCGGCTCTGTTCAAGTGTATGCCAACGGCAGTCATTCTTTTCTTTTACATTCCCCAGATCCCCAAAAGAGAAACAAAGTCTCTAAACCCCGAGAAAGACCCAAGCTAGCTCTGCAAAAAGCGAGACCTTGAAGAGGATGATCAAATCATAGCAAGGCCCATCCCTAAGCGACAAGAGCCTATAACCACAAATAAGGCAAATTCTTGCAACATTCAATACCCAGTGGTCAGGTGGTATTGTGGCAATTAGTCAATTGATCCTAGCTAACTTATCGCAGAACCTTTCAGCGTGGGACGCTCCAAAAAAATAAAAGAGAAAAAATACAAAGCCAGCTCGAACACCGCTGCAGGTGCACATGTAGTAGGATTGGTCAATGGCAGCATTAGAAAGTGTCGTTACATATTCTTGGTGAATAGCACCTTCCACGACAGCTCAGTTGATCCACGTGCTTCGGCTCATGTGAGTGGCTTGCCACTCACATACTTAAGCTCACAGGATCCGACCCCTCTTTACCTTTACTCTTCATGCAATAAAGATATAGGAATACAACCACTTATTGCATCACACTTTATGACTACCAAGTCATACCAACAGAAAGAAAGAATGATAGGACACAGGAAGAAGATATATATATCTTGCCAAAGGCTGATGCCCTTTCAAAGCCGCAAGGCAGTCAATGGATGGACTCAGGGTACCCAGCAAGGAGGCGTAAGTACAATCCCTCTCTTATCCTAAACCAGCACCCGACCACCATATTTTTTTGTTTTTCATATTCAATTAATATAGACTTCCATAATAAAGAGTAGAATTGTAAATGATTGTCAGACCAACCCGAAGGTATATTATCGTGCTAATGAATGCGGAGCTCCCAAGGGCATGCTCAAGTAGACTTGTTCATTGACATACTATTACATCAACCCAGCTTCCACGCACCAATAGATGCACCACCTTGCCCTGAAGGTGTTGTCTCGTAGAACACCACCCACTCGTGGGAACAAAACAAGTACTGTGATGACTATCTGCCATGGCGTTACACTTACGCCCACAATGGTGGCAGCATCATCGCTGGTGAGACCTTGTCCGTATTCTTCGGCTTAGGCCCAAATAACAGATCCGACTCCTCAACGGTAGCACAAATTACTTGTTTACATACAGAGAACCCTCCGATGGGGACGGCGTAACAGTCAAGGTGTGGGGGAATGGCAAAATAGTTTGCGATCGTGACGCATTTACTTCGAGGCATTAATTGTACACCTTGCGATATAATTTAGACGGCAAGAAATCTGCATGCGTGAGGGTGCTGGGAAGGTTATAATGTGGGAGGGGACAAGGGGTCATGACTTCCCTTCTCGTTCTTAGCACGGTGGGTGGTTTCGAGGTAAGTGGGAACGAGATCATGCCAGGGAAGGAACGATCTCTTTCGAAAAGAACCGCTGTTGCTTGAATAACGGCGGCGTGTTCAAGATGGCGAGGCAAACGAACACACTCTCTGGGTCGCTCCTTCCCTTCTTACCCAACCACAACACCAACGAAGGAATTCTAGCCGTACCTAAGCCCGCGCAACTATTGCTCACAAGGAATGAACGACCACTCCTTAACTCCCCAACTTTAAAAAAAAATTCCTAGGAAAATACCACCAAGGGCCGAACACATTCTCAACATGGTGGACCCGACGCTCCAGCTCGCTTCAAAGGCCCCTTCCCTTCTTGCCAAACACAACACCAGCGAAGCAACTCTTGCCGCAACTGTCCCTCGCAAGGAAGGAGCGGCCACCGCCAACCTAAATTTTACTGCGTAAGGTATCCTAGGAAGGAACGACCAAGACCCAACACACTCTCAACATCTTGGACCCGAGAGCTCCTTCCCTTGCCAACACAACACCAGTGTACCTAGTAACTCTTGCCGCAAGCGCGTGCACGTCTCTCCCACAAGGAAGGGACGACCGCAACTAACTCACCAATTCAAAACCTTTAAAACCCTTGCCTTCCCCCGTCCATCTTCCTCTCAGGTTTCCTCTTCAACATCACAACATTCTTCTATCTCCATCGGGTCACCCGGCTTGAACCTGGGGAAGGCGTCCTCCACACCAGCCTCTCTAGAGGTCGTCGCCGAGGCCAACTCCTCAGTCCCTACCTAGGGGATTGAACATGTTTCAACGTGGCGCTTAGGTGTGATTGGTTTACGGGGTGGTGAGCCATAAAAGCATGAACAAGTTTCTTGGATTCTTTTCCATCTCTAGAAAAATGATCTGACACATAGTGATAAGATTTTGAAATCCTGTTCTGTGAGTATTTTTTCCCTAGCATGTAAAAAGCAAAGTCTGGATCTGCCACCATTTCTTGCCTCTAAATCTACTAAGAAGTGGAGGTACGGTATGAGGCTCGCTGCGATATGTCTTCGACGGGAAGCAAGATATAGGTGATCAAGGGGAATACTTCAACTGGGTGTCATCAGAGTCGTGCTTTCCCTTCTCGTTGTGGCCGAGGTCTAGGTCGATCCAAGAAAAAGAAGGCAAGGAAGGAAGGACACTGAACACAGTGCGCGTGGACTTCCTTCTTTCGTGGCTCAGGGAAATCCATCCCTCATATGAGATGTCCCAAGATAGAACTCTGTGGTATACCTACACCTGGGTAGGAGATGCCATCTCAGGATTTGACTCCGTCCTCAAGAGACGGGGTCAACCACTGTCAATGGCATCCCGGAATGGATGATCACATTCATTAGGTTCTTGCCTTTCTCTTGCAGCGTACTCTGCCATGGATTGAAGATTTTGAACTCCCGCCCTCAATGTCAAAGTGTGAGTTGAAATCTGCATCATCATTCCTAGACGGATCTTGGAGCTTGCATCTTGTTCTTGCCAAATTGAATGTTAAATTTTGAATCTATCAAGGAGACATTAGGTAAAAAGATTTAGAAGTGTAGGTAGTGCCCCAAACCAGCTCTCTCAAACGAAATACAGAGGAAGTGACGCTCGATTGAACTTGTGCCAAGAGCGGAACTGGAGAAATATCCTCCGGCTGCCAAGCTTCAATTGCAGAAAGACTAAACCCAAAACAGAAGAGCAAATTCTAAAATCACGAATCTCAAAGCCTAAAGCCTCAGGCCTCAGACTAAGCCAAAAAAAGCAGCGCAAACACAAAATCACGTGAAAAGAGCAAGCCAGTTTGATCATTTTGCCAAGCCTTCCACGCCAACGCCAGAATTAGCGTCATTTCCCAGCCGCCTCCCGGGGTATAAATATGTGGTCTCCCCCCAACCTTTTCAACTTTTTTCTTCTTTTCTTCTTCATACTTACCTTCTTGACATTATTCACGCTCAAGCATGTGAAAATGGCAGAACGAGATCTCCATTGCACAGCGGGGTATCGAGATCTGTTCAGTATCCTTCGGGGTCCTGATCGGGGGAATTTTTGATTGCATTCATCCCTAGGGGACACTTCTTTTTTCATTGAGATTCTGGCCTTGGGCTGGGGCTTGAAGAAGAAAACTTGAGGCCATCGCAAGGTGTTGAACCGGCGCCAGTCGCTCATCTGGAATGTCTGTCTGCCGGCTTCACCGGTCGACCGATGACGAGATGTTGTATCGTGCGACATTGCGCCCGATGAATTCGAGATTACTTGAAGGCATCACTGTCGCACAAGGTTGCCTCCCCGTCATCGTATCACGAAGCGCATCGCGAATATACTCCACAGATGGATCGTCCCTACCACGTCGCGCTCCCCGTTGAGTCTTCCTTCCATTCTAAGTGACATATACCCGCACCAGAACCTGCTTCGCTCCTTGTGCCCGTGCCTCAAACCTCGTCTCGCTCTCCCTCGAAGAGAGGGCACGACTCCCTTCATATCGGAGCAGATGCCCAAATATGAGAGGCTTACCTTACTCGACGGCTTTGGAACCTCGGCGAAAGGAGGTTTTTCTTTCAAGGGTCTATGACTTGGGAGTGGTAGAGGGAGGTACCTGATGTACGTATACCGTCTATATCTCCTACAATTCCGAGGTTGACCATAACTTTGCGTTCAATTTGAGATAATATTTCTACCAGCAGTTCCATGTCATCGATAGATCTAGGGGATTCTGGTTTTCTAAAGCTCATTTCACCTTCATCGCGGTACCTCGTTCTTCTTGTTTGTTTTTTTCAATTCTCTTGGATTGGTATTCATATTTCTGCCCCACGGCCGTTCGCAGTTCGAGTCTTGAAACACACACCCGCACGACACCCAACGTCGAACTTGACCATACATGGAGCGGTAACCCGACCCGACTCTGCTTTGAGAAGAGAAACGAAGCAAGTACACCCGTACCAGGTCCAATGCTTGTGACTTTGAGAAGGCACGACTCGCACTCGGATTCCCTTCTCATATCCATAGTTTCTTAAGAGACGTGAAGAGGGACTGCCTGAGGATCTTAGAAGAACCTCCTTTCTTGTTTTCCACTTGAACTCCAATATATTATCTTTTGTCTATGCATCTTTGCTTGGTTTTAATATTTGATATTTTCAACTTAATATTAGCGTTTAGACAGTCTTCAGCCAGATAACAACGAACAAGATAGGTTGAGAAGGTTCTAAAAAAGTAACGATATCAATTTTCAGTTTAAAGGTCTATTTAATAATACATACTATGCAGTTTCAAAGCTGCACGAGAATTTAATCAATCATTCCATAGGCTTTGGAATGTCAGAATTGCCATGACTTTCGGTGTCTTCGTAATCTTCAGGACAGCCTCACACATCAGAGCTCTCAGTAGCCGCGAAATTCAGTAACATGTCGTGCTCTTCGGCATCGACCGCAATGGCTGGCTCGAAAGTTATTCCTAAAACCACAAATCAATTGATTTTTATCATTCCTCCGAGCATTCTTTTTAGGATTTCGGCCATTTCTGTGTTCCTGTCTGACCTTCATCTATGAAGGAGTAAGCGTGATAGGTCAAAACCATTGGAAGTGGGAAAACTTACATCCACGAACCATCGTTTTTCTCTGCAGTGGCAGGCAAGTTTCCTCCATCACTTCTTGCGTCACTAGCAGCAGCCTTTCTTCTCTTCCTGGGAGGATAGTCGTTAGTTGGGGCTTGGGTGAGACTTTCGTTCTCAAGGTCCTTGATGTGGAAATATTCACTCTTTATTTGACTTTGTCTTGTGTGTTCACGATCACTGCTCGCTTGGCTTGGGCTGGGATTGAAAAGAGTAGAGTGTGAAGAGCTGACTTTCTGGGCTGAGCTTGGGCTTGGAGTAAGAGAATGAGCTTGATACCCAGTGACCACTCCCTCCATCTTCTTGTCGATTGCGACTTTATCACTCTTGAGATTGCGGGCGCTGTCCCGAAGTCGAGCAAGTTGAACAAGCTCGCGTTGAAGTTTATCATACTCGCGGTGAAGCTGATCATACTCGCTGAGTTTGGATGGGTTAGAAAGCTTGGTTTCAGAAGGAGACTCTTGCATATAGGCTTGCTGGTCATGAAGGGGATGCATGGTTTGCGTGTGTTGGTTGAGTAAATATATGGTCAAGTTCTTGGTGAGTGAGTTAAAATTGAATTAAATGAGCTTGATGGGATGGACTTCATTTCGCTAGAAAAATGGCCATTCTTATACTGCCTTCTGCTCACCATGGTGTTCTGGCTGGAACATCGAGGACATTGGCGCAGTCAGAATATCCGGGATGTGCAAAGGCTTCAAACTCATCGTAAAATGATACTATCCTTACACGTTTACTCCGATAATTAGTGATGTCTGACTGTGGCTTGGATAATTGACACGGCCTGAACAGAGAACAGGAACACAGGAAATGCAATTCATTCAGACTGGCTAGTTTGAGGACAGTGAAATTACAACAAGGCTCATTCCTATTATCCCTAAAGCCCAATCAGGGGAAGCGGTCCGAGGAAGTGTATCGCCTCGTATGAGTATTTTCAAGAGAGATGTCTTTCAAATATCAAACAAAACTATTCTGAGACAATGAACTTGAATCTAGAATCCATAGTGGATGAGCTAAAAATAACTTCCCAGGTGTCACCAAGGAACATCTTGACTGGGGAAGAAAAGTCTGCACTCGACCAAGAAACAATCAACAGACCCTTTGTCGACTCATGGAAATTCGAGAATATTCTGTAAAACTTGTTTGTTTGTTACCTAGTTACACTGTGCGACATACATATTGACCCCCTTGTTGAGACCTCGCGTAACTTTACAGGGGAAACTTCCTAGAAATTTTTAAGACACTCGGCTACACCGTGCAAGAATACAACCCACACACCATGGGTCATTTAGACAGAGATGGTTCAGACATTATCTCACTCAACCAATACCTGGTCGATTGATATACAATGTTTTGACTATTATGCTTGCATTCTTCCTTTGGGATAGTCTCTGAAAGAGTATCCTCAACGAGGAGTGAACCCTCGAAATCAGGACATTGAAGAGGAATTTTGTGGAATAGACATATATACCAGTATTTGAAAATACTCCATTGTGAATTTCATAGGTGAGATATTTTCCCCGCCGCAAATACGATCTTAGAAAATAACGTCGAGCACATAGGATGTTTGCCTGGAAAGCTTCAATTGAAGGGAACGAGGGAGGAAAACAAGTGGAAGTAACGATGAGAGAGACGGGAAGAATAGATCAAGACAAAAAGTAGCCAGAAAACAACTACTTGGCCTTGCCAATACCCTACGACTATACCAGTCAAGACAAACCTCATATTGAACCTTCTTATATTTCCACGCTTGGCTGCTCAAGCTTCCCCCCGCACCGAATTGGGTTGAACTAAGCACTACCAATAATGTTTCCTCAGCGACATCTAGAACACATTCGACTGTCAGATTCTTCTCCAAAGGAGCAGAAGTGATCTAGGTTCTATGCCACGTCTCTCTCGTGCGGCCGGAAGTAGGTCCCCAAGGTAAAGCGTCACCATCTCAATAAAACCCTTCAAAGCTTGATATCTCAATTTATGGTCTCCTGGCGCCTTGTTCTACTTCTTCGCAAAATTGCATAATCAAATGTTCTGTCAGGTCCACAGGAGGACAGAGGATCGATGTGACATTTGCGGTAGTTCAACTTCAACGCGACGAGTTAACCCGCTCGGTGCTTGCGATTTCGGAGGCCGCGCCTGTTTCATGAGAACTTCGGAGGTATTAGGGGGATGCCTGGAACTGGTCAGAGGCACTCATTCAGCTCTTAATAAACATAGAGCACTTGACAAGAGTGAAGATTTGTGCCAACATTGTTTTGGTGGTTGGGCGGGCAGGGCGAAGTGAAGCTTGGGAGAAGGCCGAGCTACAAAATTGATGGGTGTGACTTCATTCTGTCACGTGATGCTATATGCAAGACCTATGCATATCCCTTCCTCTCTTTGCAGGCACCTAGCCAATAACGAAGCACCAGACCAACCGCTCCTTACCTCACCCTCCTCTTGAATTTGAAAGGAAAGGCACGACTCTGATCAATCCAGAATACAATGCCTCGCCCCTACCCTTCTCATATACATAGTTTCTTGTCGTTGAAAGCGTATCGGAGGCTGCCGCTGGATGGACACGCCCAGCCCTCGTGGGGGGGCTGTGGACATCGATTTTCTAGCATGTTCATTACAGCGTCGCGTAATTTTGTTCTCGTCCCTTGATCCAATTATTGGAGATCACAATATGTATTTCTCTGGTCACCTTGGCTCTCTCCTTTACATCTTCGTACCTACTTAGCCAATCCCCTTCCTTTCATACAGCAGATACATCTCTTCTTTAGCGAGCCTTCACTTCTTGACTATACTGTTCAATGAGCTCGAGCAGCAAGGAGGCGCAAAATTATCTATCCGTGCGAGATTTCTGCACAGAAGTTGAAAATTTGATCAAACCTCCTGGTATCTCTAGGGATAAGCCCTAGCATGACCACCCAAGTTATCCTGCCTGTTGATATTTAAAGCCTTGAGAAATTAGGCTGCTTATTAAATGAAGTCAAAAATATGTTTTTGGGAAGCGGGGCGGGGTGAATGACTCTCATTTCTTGTGACCTATTCCATTGATTTTGTGGATTAGGTAGGATACAATCACTTGTGATGCCTATTCAATAACATTACGAGTTCTTATTATTCACATCTGTACGAGATGATGAGATCAAATACCTCGGAAGGCTCGCCCATCACCTCTAGCCTACACTTCTCTCTAACACAACCGTTTTTCCAAACGTTGATACGTAGAAGTTAACAGTTCATCGCACACAATTTAAGCCATCCAAACTTCTCCCCCTTATCAAATACCTAGAACAGGTTTAGCCACTACTTCGCACTGGCTCAACGTGCCTACACATTTCACTGATCTCTGTCTACATCAATAGTATGCCCACCGCCCTCGGGTCGTATTGTCGGGGGAACGTGTTATGATGTAAGGAGTATTATGACTGTACCTTACGGTGTTTTTGATATCTATTTCGCGCCCCGAGTTGTTTCAAGAAAGAGATATATGTGCAATTTTTCATGTCGACACAGACGTTTGATATTTTTCAATTCTACTACTTCATGCCCGGTTCCTAGTAATCAATCCGCTCCTCTCTTTCCCGCATTCTTTCAGCAACTTCCATAGTCCACTCATACTCACTCGGCTGTTCACCTTCTGATCCCCGAAGACTGAATCTCTCCTAGACCTCATCATCTAACCTTTGCAGTTCCAGGTTCCCGGAGTCCTTCTCCAAGTCTTCACCGCGTCATATGCTTTTCTAGCAAATCCCTGCTCAAAAATATACCGACTGTAAGTTACGTAAAGTTTCGACAAGCTTGCTTTCATTTCCTGGGGCGAAACATCATCCAAGTCCGCGTGGGTGTAATCGTCGTTGAATGGTGAAAGGGGACTATAATTTTCTATGCACCGACCGAATATGCCTCTAATCTCACGACCCAAATTCTTAAGATTGCCATCGTTTGGACCAAGCAGGCTTCTGCAGTTTCCCCAACAAAGATTCCACGCTAGCTTGTCATACGCAATCAGTATATCGAAAAATATCGTCGTAACTTCAAGTCGTCTCGGACGTAACATCGCACTGTACGGAAACTCTTCTTGATATCTCGGAAACCCAATTATGAACTCGCTCAACCTGAGATCTCCATAGGCTGCAGAATAATTCCCGCCATCCTCGAGAATTTTTGCATTGCTGATGAGACGCCTTGCTTCGGCAAGTGTGCTTTCGATTGTCCAGACGGGGAGATTTGATCCTTGTAGGAGTCCATTAACCAAATCCTCATTCAACCCGGTGACCGAGAAGTCGGTTCTAAAAACAGGCCAATTGTTTGATACAAAATCGTTATGCTCTGGTAGCAGATAAGATTCTCCAGCGAATACAGCTCGACCAAAGACCTGAAATTGCCGAAGGCCCTTCAGGCACCCAACGAGTCGTTCAGACACTACTGTATCTTGGTAGTACGGCTCCGTTGATGTTTTGAAGTCCAACTCGATTCTGTAAATTGGAACTCCGGTGTCCTCGACCCTCCATTCTCGGCAGAGCGGGGAACGGATACCATTGATCATTTGAATTAGCTTTGGGAGATAGTGTCCAGGAATCAGAGCCATTGAAGTTCCGTAATTTGCATAATTATCAATCTCTTCCCATGCATCCGAACCACCTATAGTCGCCTTGTTCACGCCTTGCCTTAGCCCGATCCGCAAGGCGAATTTCGGTAGCGGTGGTGACGATGGCATCGCCCATACTCTCTTCGGAGGAATAACCCAGGGTATGAGTGAGTCAACAAAGCGAATGGTCCAGTTCTCGGTAAGTACGAAGGCATTTTCGCGGTAGAAAAACGCGAGTGCATCGGCTGAGACGGCTTTGTTGACTGTGAAGAGACTGGAACATACACCCCATGGTTCTTTCCATCTATCTTGTTTTGCTATAGCAAGCCCATAATGAAGGTGTGAGCAAAGACACCTTCGATTGCCGACCAATAGCAATTCACTCCAAAGCATATCTCGTATCTCCTGTGGGAGGTCTGTGAGGCGTGTAGGCATGCTGGCAAGTACTATGTAGAAGTTTGTTTTGGATTATCTGAAGTAATCGGGTTTGAGAGAACGTAGAGTTGAGGTGAACGCGATACTCGAGAAGTTATTTTGGGGAGTCTTGACTTAAGGCGAGATGTGTTCCGTGTACACAGCACGAGGGCAGAGGTTTGGGAGGCGTGGTAGTGTTCGATGTAACCCTGGTTTCTGGGTGACAATGATCAGAAAGTGGTTGGTTCGAGAGGAGAAGTGTATCGAGGAGCCCCATTAAATAATTGATCTCGTTCTTGGCGTTACCTTCTTGTCCTGTGAATCCAAGCAGACTGTGAATCATGAAAGCTTGTATCGTTATTGGATATCCACCATGGCATGATATATATCACAGGTACTTGATTTATCATTTATTCATAATAGGCGCTATAAATGGGAATCAGTCGACCATCAAAACTGATAACTTTGACGGATTCATGGAATAGTCCCAAATATACTTTCGACTCACAGAAATGTGTTTCCACGACGCAGACCCCATACATCCACCAGCCCTTTGTCCGTACTCCATGTGTATACACGGCAACTCGTCCAGCAAGTGTGAACATGATAGCCTCCCAAAACTCCAGTAGCAATTCCAGTATATCCTCACAAACCATATAATCCGGAAACGCTAAAGCTCAAAGCCTCCTTATCCCACTTCAGAGTAATATTCTCACTAACAATCCTCAAATATACATATCGAATCTGCTAACAAACCAGTCCTATGCATCGCAATCAGCAATGCCAAAACCTACCGAAGCACTCATTTCACCCGTAATATTCGTGAAGTCATTCAACGGAATCTTCTTCTGCTTTCAAGCTTTCATGGGTAATTTGAAATTGAACAATTCGTTGAAGACCGCTTCGGAGGGGACCATGGAAGAATATTCCCATTTCTTTCCGCCGGTTTTGCATGAGGGTCTGTGGAAACGCATAGGTCAGTAATTGTCATTGATGTGGGATCATTGCATAAGATCACAATAGCAAGAAAGAGAGGAACTTACTGCCACTTCATCTGATTCTTAATCCCACTAGCCATCATATCTGCCAATTTTTTGGCCTGGGCAGCAAGCTTTCCCGCATCTTCCTCGACAACAGTAGTTTCTACTGCGAGGTCCTTGGCTTGGATCTTGAGAATAAAATCCACTAGTGCTTCTTTGGAGAAATTCTCTAGGTCTTCCGCCTAGATAGGCAGAATAAGATTCGAGAAAGAATGAGGAAAAGTGAGTAAGCTGTTTGGATGTTACTCGCTGGACATTGTTTGGGTTCCAAGCGAGGAGGTTTTTCCTTTTCGGGAACAAGGAAGCTGAACAGTCGAGATCTAAACATATCCCTCACAACAGAACAGCAGAGTAAGCGAGCACGAGGAATGGGGATGCATTGAATAGCATAGCAAAACCTTGATTATGAATACTGCATTGCCTACTCTGTCTTCTTAGATTTCAAAGCGACACCAGAAACGTGTGCTCTTTGGTAGATTTAGAGGTCATGAAGTGATGGTTTAACTGAATTGAGAGGTCCGGTCATGCCAATGGATCTAGAATGAATTTTATAATAATCTCAGCCCACTTTCACCTTTGCTTGAGAGGTTGAATGGTAAACTTATGCCAAACTCTCTATTTCTCAGACTCGCTAATTCAATTCATCTCGCCAAATACCTACATCCTCAGACAAGCTCCAGTGACAATAACTCCACTCCAATGAAAATTCGAGATCGAACTTTTGAATCATAATCATTGATTTATAATTACCATTACACATTTCACATCATTCCTCACCCTAAAAGCCCCTCGAAAGCTTAAACTTCTTCCCCGGGCTCAAAATCCCCTCACTCCTCTTCTTCAACTCCATCTTCGCCATCCTCTTCCCAGGCCCCTCATCCGGGCGATTAGTAGTAGTATTATAAGTACTATTAGTAGGTAAAACCTCAAATACCAACGTCGAATTTCCCTCTCTAAAGGTACTCTTCGCAGTTCCCTCAGTGACCGGATATCCAGCTTTAACATCCACCAATCCGGTTGCGATATCCTTCCCCTTGATCGCACGGTCGAAGAGTTCCAACGCAGCGAGAGGCTGATAGAAGGGGACTTCATGACCGGACTCGTAGATGCGGGAGAAAGAGAAGAGTCCGGATTGTTTTACCTGTCCGTGGACGATCGAGTCGGAGGTGGAGATGTTTGTGTATCCTGCGGTTGAGTAACCGGGGGCATTTACTTCTTCGGCTACTACTTCGTTGCCCAACCAGTTGCAGCTGTTTTTGTGTTAGTTTGTGTTTTTTAACCTTTGGTCGTTGGAGAGGGAACGAGGGAGGGGAGAGACATACTTATAATCAGCATCCCCCGCAAAAAGCACAACATTAATCCCTTGCTCCACCAACTTCCTCAACGCCTCCACAGTCCCCGCCTCCCTATTATCATCCCCCGTAGCAGTAAAAGCCTGATAAACAGCATCACTACTCGTGCTGAAATTCTGATAAGCTCCAATAGCCTCCTGAACCTTTTCAGTATTTAAATAAGCATTGTAATAACTATAAGGGAATGGATCTGGGTAAAGTTCTCGCATGTCATATTCGTCTCTTCCAAGATAGATATCGTAAAGATTCTCGACGAGATTGGCGCAGAAGGTGTCAGCGGCGGCGCAAACTAAATCGAGACCTCTGGCTGCGCAGTCCTTAACTTGGTCTACGCAGTTTCCGGGCCCGTAGAGGTTGTTGTAGAATTGGGCTTTTACGCTGGCGTTGAATGGATCATAATCGTAGGTGTTTCCCGGGAATACGGTGAAGTTGTAATAAGCTTGGTATTGGAGAAGCGGGTCGTACCAACCGTTGCTTTGAGGGCGTTAGGTTATACTATTTCGTGATTTGAGGGATTCGAAGACTTACCCAATCAGGACAGTTTCTAAAGAAATCTGATGAGCACCGGAGATATTCTTTGCATTTTGCTCCTCAATGTACTCATTGAAAATAGGACCATAATGACCGCCATAAGACTCGGAAGAGAAATGGAATCCGCTTCTGGAATATTGTGGGAAAGCACCAGTGAACCCCTGAATCGTCTTCCAGAAACTTGGTGCTGCATTTACAGTTGAGTTTGCTGTTAGGGTCAGGTTTGGATAGCTGTATGTACCGCAAGTATCTCCAGCATAGTCGGGGCAGACAGCATCAGGAAGGCTGACAATTGCATTGCTGATGATAGTCAGTATGATCTCACAGTTCTCAGTGCGACGTTAACCCACGTATTTGCATCCGTGTAACCATTGACTGGTATGCTATAAGAGAATCCGACCTGAGCTGGGTGATCGATGTCTGGCACGTAGATTAGCATTGAACGGTGACAACTTTAAGCAGAGAAGTCTTACACAGCATGTTGCTGACATTAGACCACGAGTACGGGTTGTTGTAGACATTTCCCTGGCTGTCAACTCGACAAGGCCCATTTTCCTCGAATAGTCCAATCATGGACGATGAACCAGGTCCTCCATTGATCCAGACCTAATGATCGAAGTCAGTAAGTACAGTTGCAAGTGCGCTCAAGCCATTTTGAGACCAATATAGAAGACCCCAAAAGTGAACACTCGTCTTGCATAAATCTCCTAGACCAAGATATCGTGCAAAAGGGTTCGACCAATTAGAAACCACCCTCCCTGATCTAGATCCGAGGCCATTTTTACCAACAGAGAGAAGGGGTACGCTAAGTATGTTGTACCCAAACCATTCGATCTTCGTTCAACTCATACATCCTGACTTCCCAGCCCCCTCATTTTCCCAACTCCTCCGATGCAAAATCCAAAAGTGAAAATTTCAAACATACCGTCAAAGGCGCCGTCTCAGGATCCTCATTCCTCGCCTCAAAAAACCAAAAGAAAACATGCTGTCCCTCCTCCACATCCGCATACCCCGAATAACTCTTAACATCCGGATCCAACTCGCAAATGCCAGTAGGAACCTCCTTATACCTCACTTCAATACCGGCATATCCAGTTTTGGAAATGAGATCCGTGGGAGTCTTGACGAATTGAGATGCTACTCCGGAGACCGCGACGAGCAGGGCGAGGGTTGAGAAGACCATCTTGGCGGAGGGGTGAAAGGAGAGGGAGAGTGGGGATGGGGAAAGAGAGGGAGGAGAGCTCTTTTATGAATTGAATGAGAAGGGAAGTGAGATTTAGATACTATACTCAATTGGGCTCTCCGAACGAGTAGATTCGTGCCTGCATCGTCCCATCTCCATGTGCTAGGTGGTACCTGTAAGGTGGTGTAAAGCCCAATGTTATACCGGGTACGTGCTATCTTGAAGAGGAAGGTCCTCGAAAGATAGCCCCTGCTTGATGATGGCATCACCCACGTCTTACGCACTGAAGAGGGTTCCGAGGTCTACATTATTTCCGTAATTAAGAGAAGATAAAGCATGCCGAGAGATCCATGTTTATCTTAATCATTTCGTCGAATAAAAGGACTCGGGAAACCCGGGGTGTGCAGGGGAGATTGACCCGCGCCGAGAGAAAACAAGCTCACCGTTTCCATGCTTGTATTTGGGAAGGTGGGGTACCTGCGTCTCTGGGTTCAGATTCTGTATTGAAGATGGACTATTTCATCGAGATTCAATTCGCACCCATAAGCACCCACTGCCCTCTTCGCCGACCCCCGGTAACATCACACTCTCCCAATCACTATCCAACCCCATTGCATTGTCAGGATCCTTAAAGACGATGCCACACAAGCATTAGGTCCGCATGTGAGGATCTTTGAAAGAAGCGGGAAGATAGAAAGTCGTGCCTTCCCTTCTGAACCATCGCAAGGTATTTTCTGCCCAAGTCAGGGAAGGAGCAATGGAACCTACCCTACGTACGACCAACTCCCAACCTTTCCACTGAGTCTCCAACAAATATCTAACCACAGGCACACAGGTAAACCGCACCAGACAAAACATCAGAAGCCTCAAGCAAGATTTCCCATGCGTAGAGCATAACTATCTACTTCCCCTGACTGCACAATTGTTTGTCTTACTCGTTAACTAATAGCTTACCTCGAAATTTGATGGCTTACTAACACCCCTTTTTTGGCCCCCAAATATGAGGTTTGGCTTACTTGCTGTCTGTCGGCTAGCCCGTTAACTAATGGCTTACCTCGCTGTTTTCTGGCTAACTCACTATCTGTTAGCTCACCTAACAATTAACAGCTTACCCCGTTTTGTAGCTTACCCTCAACTCTCCAGCTTATCCACCCCACCTTCTTGGCCCCCAAACCCAACTCACGGTCACACCCACGAAACAGGTCTTGAGATCGCTCCTTCCACCTGGGCCTAGACCTCATTATATTTACCGAGAGGAAGGCACGACATCTACCTCCGTAGCCATGGTTACTGGCGACATACTCGGAAAACCACTTCTCTCAATCTCATCAACTTCTTAGCTGCAGAACCATCTATAATACTACTTAAAGACCCTGAACAAAATCATCAAATCAATTTCAAAAAAACCCTCCAGGTTATTCTAAAAATTTCAATTGACCTAACCCCGCATCTAAAGTACATTGCTATATAGGCCGTGCCATTGATACAATTACGAAGTGTCCCCACGCAGTTCTATTCAAATCGACACCTCGTTTTTAAAACCACTCTCCACCAACCCATCTGTTGAGAAAATCTAATGAGGCTACTGGCTGGTCCATTGGAACCATGTGTCCAGCACCAAAGATTTGCATGAAAGTGAAGTTTCCGCTGTTCTTGATCTTTCCGTACTTGTGGCCATCATCGAGCTCAAGGTCCTTGATGGATGCCTTGTTGAAGCTCTTTTGTCCGGGCCACTCAAGAGCCTCTGTCCAGGCTTGGTTACCCAGCCACTATAATGTGTTAGTATATTGCCCTCGGTCAATTTATTAAGGGGGAAGCTTACGTTGCAGATGAAATCGGCATCACCAGCGTAGATTAGAACTGGGAGCTCCTTGAGGATACCTGGAACAAGACGGTGGAAAGGTTGCATCCAGTCACCTTGGAAGAGGAAGTTTCTGTTGATGTCAAAGTTGCAGCTGTCATATGTGCTGACCTCAACACCGAGCTCAGCTTGGACATCCTTCTTGTTCAGAAACTCGCTGATCCAGCCAAGAGCAGAGTAGCAAAGATTGCTAGAGTCTTCACACTTTCCTCTGATATCATAGACGTTCTAAGAATATTAGTAAATCGATCATAATAGGCACGAAGATATTCTTACCTGGCCGGTCTTTTGATAAGGTCCGATCATAGCATTGTTGCAGTATATGCTTGCTGGGACACAAGACCAAACACTCTCGCTATCGTAGCAGTTTTGGATGAGACCTTGGCAGCGAGGAAGTGCGTTCTCCATTGCCTGGCACTCGCTCTCATCAAGTACGGCTTTGTATCCACCCTTTCCACATGCCATTGGTTTGTAGTATTCGTATTGTGTCAAGCCATCAGTGAGACCGTTTCCGATCAAAACAGACTTGATGTTGATGTTGCGCTTCTTGTGTGCTAGAATCTCGGATGTGAAGACTGGGATATAGTGACCGGCATATGATTCTCCTGCAATGTGGAAGTCCTGCTTCGCGTATTCGGGGAATTGCTTGAAGAACAGTGTAAGGAGAGCATACACATCCTTTCCGGCAGCGATTGTGTTGCTAACAGATCCACCACTGTAGGAGTAACCGACATTGACTGGTTGATCGAGGAAGATGACCGAAGCATTGGCGTTCCAGGAGTATGGGTTGTTCTTGAGCTTCAAGTTCTTGTCAATTGAAGCAGGGCCGAGCTCGAGGAAGAGACCGGTCAAGGATGAGCATCCTGGGCCACCGTTGAGCCAGAGGATTACGGGATCGTTCTTTGGGTCATTTCGGGATTCAAAGAACCCTATGGTTATATTAGAGGCATTTTCCGGACCATTCCATTCGAGATAGACTTACAGTAGAAAAGATGCTTGTCCTTCTCGTCATCATCAAGGTACCCACTGTACTGCTTGACAGTGTCAACACCAAGCTTGGAAGGATCAACCTTCTTGGCTCTAAGGTTGTAGTTCTCGAGCTTCCCATCAATCTCTCGCTCCTTCTCGCCGCTTGAGTTCTCAACCCAGACGCTCTGAACGTCGGCGCCCTTGACGATATAGTCCCATGTGCTATCGGGTCTCTTTACGTGTGGCTTCGGGGCGGAAAAGAGGTTGGCCTTCTCCATGGCTTCCGGGAAGAGCATGGTGACCTCGTCCCAGACCTGCTTGACCTCACCGGACATCTCCTTCATGGACTCGGAAAGAGAGCCGAGAGACTTTGACCAGGCATCGGTAACTGGTTCTGTGATCTGTTGGAGGGGGTTTTGCTGAGCATTGCCACCCAAAATCTGTTGTTGAGATGCTGTGGCAGCGCCTAGGAGGACAGTGGATGCGAGGAGCTTCATGATGAAGGTTGCCAGATGGCAGAGGATTGGGGTGGTTCGGAAGGGTTGTTTATATTGGTATTATGAAGTCTCACCCAGAGCTGTATTGATATGATGCTCTTGGGTTAATGGGGATGTGGATGGAGGTCAGGGTGAGGATGAGGATGATAAGAGCAGAGAGAGCAGAGAGCTGGGAGAGCGAAGCAGTCACAGTGATATTGGTGTGGGCTTGTGACGGTACCTTGTTTCATGGTTGGCCGGGGAGCTTCCACTGACCTGTGCACTAGCTCATTACGTCGTCGCCAGCTGAGGAGCAGCTGCCTGCCGATAACGATTACGGGCGGTTGCGGTTGCGGAGTTGTGCCTGCCCTGACTCAGGAACTGCAGAAGAGAAAGGTAAAAGCAGCACCATCTCGAACTCTATCAGGGGTAGGTTTTGCATCACTTAAGTAGTAACGAATAGCACTCGAAAGAGACCTATTTTCTCAAGGTATCTTTGGAAAAACCACCTCAAGGTGTCTTTTAACAAATCGCTCCTTGTCAGAGATTCATGCGTTGTCACGCTTATGCTGCTGCTCTTCAAGTCTGACAGGCACACGTGCCGCATCGGGATTCTCGGTGGTTCAGGCCCTTCCTAAAACCTTGAACCTCAGAAAATTGGCTTTGACGAGAGGCTGCGATCAACCCAAAGGGCACTCGAGAAAATCCATAACTAAGGCGGGTCTCAGACCACAATATTGGAGTGAGTGGTCACCAGTAAGTGGAAGGAACAATTCCTTCATGACGATCAAGAAAAAAACGTGTCACGCTGTTTACGGATCAAGTACCCTTCTTTACCCCTCCATTTTCTCTCCCCCACCATCATCAGCTCACTCAAGCGAAAACCCATCACCACCAAATCCTATCCCAAACTCTTCTTCTATTTCTCCAATACAGAAGAAAGACACACAAACACAAACTCAGGCCATAGCCGCACCCACAACATGCCAATAAACCAACCCTCCAACCAAATAAAACTAACAAACGTCTCCCTCGTGCGCCTCAAGAAAGCAAAAAAGCGCTTCGAAATCGCCTGCTACAAGAACAAAGTCCTCGAATGGCGCTCGGGAATCGAAACAGACCTCGACAACGTCCTCCAAATCGACAACGTCTTCCTCAATGTCTCCAAGGGTCAAACGGCCCCTTCAGCAGATTTGCAAAAAGCCTTCGGTGCAAAGACGCCAGTGAAGGATATTATTCTCGAGATTCTGAATAAGGGCGAGTTACAGGTGGGAGAGAAGGAGAGAGCGGCACAGTTGGAGAGGGTGCATAATGAGATTGTCGATATTGTCGCGAGTAAACTGGTGGATCCCAGGACGAAGAGGGTTTATACTACGGGTATGATTGAGAAGGCTCTGGAGATGTTGAGTTCGCAAGGGTCGCAAGCACAACAGGAGAAGACGGCTGCTGCTGGTGGGGATGTGGCTGCTACGCCAGCTGCAGAAGGAGAGGCGAAGCCAAAGGTCAAGGAACATACTTGGACTGGTGTTTCTGCGACGAAGAGTGCGAAGAGTCAGGCTTTGGATGCTATGAAAGCGCTCATTATCCATCAACCTATTCCGGTTGCGAGAGCTCGTATGAGACTACGGGTTACTTGTCCTACTGGTATTATCAAGCATGCCGCCAAATCCGTACCAAAATCTCATGCTGAGGTCGAACATGGCGAGGAGAAAACCAAGGGTACCGTTAAAGATCATATCTTGAGCTTCATTGAGCAAGTTGAGCATCAGGATGTTGTTGGTTCGGAATGGGAGGTGACGGGATTTGTAGAGCCAGGTGCTTTCAAAGGTCTAGGAGACTTTGTTGGAAGTGAGACCAAAGGTCAGGGTAAAGTTGAAGTTTTAGAGATGGCCATTATCCAGGAGGATTGATTTTGAGGGGCGGTTTTCAGGTGCTTTCGATTCTGACAATATTCCCTACTTTGGTCAGATTCCTCCAGTAGTTAGCATAGCGGGCATAAAAATGAAATCTACAAATCAGAACAGATCCTATTCCATTCAATTTCATATCACATTGGATAAATCGTTGAAGTTTTATTTTTTGTTCCTTTGACTAGATGCAGTAGAATACATCGAGTTCTTGCTTCATGTCGAAAGAGCAGTAAAGCCAAATAATGCACCGGATACAGAAAGTATCAATCCATCGCAGCAAAGCCACACTCCATCCGGCCGATTTATCCCATTCCCATGCGCGCTTAACCTCCCTTCTTCTTGGAGACACCGACAGTTCTACCTCTACGTCCAGTGGTCTTGGAGTGTTGTCCACGAACACGGAGACCCCAGTAGTGACGAAGACCACGATGAGCGCGGATCTTCTTTAGGCGTTCGAGATCGTCACGGAGCTTGGAGTCGACACCGTTGGCGAGGATTTGAGAGTCTTTGCCATCGACGATATCGCGTTGACGATTGAGGAACCAGGCGGGGATCTTGTATTGGGTTGGGTTTTGGATGATGGTGACGATTCGCTCGAGTTCTTCGGAGGTGAGTTCACCGGCACTGTTGTTCCTAGAATCAGCCTCACGTCTCGTTGTTCGGCCATAATCTCCCGCCAAATAATCCCACGATCTCCAAATATCTTCCCGTGGGCTTCTTACCGCTTAGTCAAGTCGACATCGGCTTTCTTGCAAACCAATATACTGTATCTCCGGCCAACGCCCTTAATCTGTTTGATGAAGTTAGGATCATGTTCGAGAATGTCTGATGAGGCTGTCGTGGTGTTGAAGGGGTCTCGAGGATATGGCGAGTATGCGACATGGAATTGAGGCTGCAAAGGCTGGAAAAACGTACCTTGGTGAGAGCATATGGAGTGATGACACGACCGTCAACGTTGGTGTTGAGAAGTCGCAGGATGAACTGAAAGTTCGTCTTTTCTCCTGAGACGAGCGACATTTTGACGTTTGTCGTTGGAGTTGTATGCGAAAGCAGAATTTTGAGCCTTCTCCAGATTGAAAGTACAGTGGTGGCCCGTGCTGGCGCCAAGGTGCTAGCGAAGTGCTTCATGTGATGCCTAAGGGAAGTATATCATGTGATTTCAGATCCAATGTCCAGCTTCATGAGAGAATTGCACGAAATTTTCCCAGTTTTGAGAGACAACAAAAGTTCGTTATTCCAACTCTTTCGGGTAATTGAGTTGATTGTTCTATTTTTGTTGGAGAATCAAGTTTATTAACCCAATGACTTGGTACAATTTGCATTCCGGTCCAAATAGGTGCCCCCAAAGTATCAATTCATGAGTTAAGTGCCATGTTTCTTTCCCAATTTCTATTTCTGCTACTTTAATTTAGCTACGATTAGATTCATTGGTTCCGCACTATATTCTGAGAGACTTCGAGAAGATAATTCTCAATTACAGAGTTTAGCTAGATGTTTGAGTTGGATTGACTGTTCGCTCTCTACTTACTCAAGTATTCAGTCACAGATTAGGGAACCGGAATACTCAGTCGATAGGCGTAAGTTGATATCTCATGACGAATTTTGCGAATTTGATTCTAAAATTGAAATTCTTGAAGTCTGTACAAGCGGAAGCATATCATATCATTGCTTAGCGAACACCATCTAAGCAGCTTCAATGCATTAGATGTGCTTTCAGTTTTCATCATTGCTCTATTTCCATAAGATGATGGAACCAAGTTGTCCTAGATCCAAGAAGCCATTGTGCTAGATTTCTTGGATAAATGGACTGTTTCATGCCAGTCAAGCAGAGACGAAGTCCTACATCGATGTCAGCAAATCCGGACTTGAAAATGACTATGAAGATATAGCGGAGATTTATTACGCCTTTCGAGTGCCATGAATATATAGAAATCCTACTTGGGTTTGAAAGGTTTCCCCCATAGTTCTTGTATACTTTCTTCATATGATTCCAGGTTTCGCTATTAACCTTGCCTCGCAACTATCGCCCCAACCTGAAGACTACTTAAGTGTGGCCAAATTCAAGCCATTATTTAAGTTACACAAGCTATGTAGGGTAATGTAATTGTTTGTTCTAACTTACGTCGAACAATCGAAGTTCTTCTTTCAAAAAGTATCAATAATCGTAGGAAGTTCTTCTCGGCCAGCTGTAGAAGTTGAATATTTATCAATGAGATGCTTATGAAAAAGAGGATCATCTATTAAATTCCATTCATTTTCAAGAAAGATAAAAGTAGATATAGCATGCTTCAATGCCCGTCAACTTAGACTTTTGAAGAGATGACTTCATGCCCTTTTTTTCACTATTAAATTCATATTGAGAGTCCAGAACGCCAAGATTCACGGAGAAACGAAAGTAGGTCAAAATTCCATGAGCGGAAGTGCACTAGAGATAATATTTTCCTCATACCTCCATCCTCTCAAACGTAGATTAATTGTAACATAAATTTTGAACGAGATTGTCACTTAAAACTGAGAAAACCAGTTCAATGTTGGTTAGCTCAAAGTGAGCGAAGACAAGAGTTTTTCAAAAAGTCCAGGTGGTGGGGTGGCCCGTGCTGATGCCAAGGAATTAGCGACCAGATTTTGAGGGCGACACCCTACTTTTCGAGATTCTGCTGCGAACTTTCGTACCCTCAAATTATACCCAACAACCATCGTCGCCGTCACGCCAAATCGCAACCATGGTCAGATACGCCGCGACCGAGATCCACCCTACGAAGAGCGCTCGCTCGAGGGGAGCTTATTTGAGAGTGTCATTCAAGAACACTGTACGTCCCGCTCGCTGCGCAGAGATCTCCGAATTGAAAAATACTGATTGAACGGCGAAATTAGCGTGAGACCGCACAAGCCATCAACGGATGGAAGTTGCAACGCGCTGTTGCCTTCCTCGAGCATGTTAAGGAGAAGAAGGAGGCCGTCCCAATGAGACGTTATGCTGGTGGAACTGGACGAGCTGCACAGGGTACGGATCACGAATGCTACAATTGGGAGGGGCACACATTCGCAAAGGCAGAGGCTAATGGGGGTTAATTTCAGGCAAACAATTCGGTGTCTCCCGCGCCAGATGGCCTGTCAAGTCCGCCGAGTTCCTTTTGGGTCTCCTCAAGAACGCCGAAGCCAACGCAGATACCAAGGGTCTCGATACTGGTAACTTGATCGTCAAGCACATCCAAGTCAACCAAGCACCAAAGCAACGTCGACGAACATACCGTGCCCATGGTCGTGTAAGGATATCTAGGCAGAAAGGTTGGAAGGAATGGTTCGCTAACGAGCATCTAGATCAACCCATACATGTCCAACCCATGCCACATCGAGTTGATTTTGACTGAGGGTGAGGAGGTCGTTCAGAAGTCCGAGGCAGTTGCTGGTCGTGAGCCAGCACACTTGACCTCAAGACAACGTGGTGCTCGTCAACATCGTGCTATCACCGCTGCATAAATGGCTGTTTTTTATGGTTTGGGGCGCGAATGGGTTTCCTGATGACTGACGGTGTCATTATTGAAGACGCTTCTCTATGGGATGATATGTACTTCGGTAGCTTATTTGCTGGTCACCAAGGAGAAAAAATGATTCATTAAAGCACATACGACGTTATGAGTGAGAATTGCATGTTTCATTTTCGAATTTCTGCTTTACAACCACATTTATTTGATGGTGAAAGTTATTGGATCAAGTACATACTGTATACAAGTCACTAATGTTCCGTTCTTGATTTCAAATGGAGAAATTGGATTCTAGTCTTACTGGACCTGATTGTCACTTGTGATTCTGACCTGTTATCACATCATGGTAGCCGATATTGGAAGAGAGTGTTTGTTAACTCTCACGAGCAATAGAATGGCTCCCTAGATGTTTTCCAATTTCAAGTGTTGTTGATATGAGCAGCGCCCCAAGATGTATAGCTCGACTGCGATTTGTGTCAAACTTTGATTTCTTATTAAGTGCTACTCGCATGTATTTGTGTTTCAATTTTTCCTGGTTGTCGATGTTCGTTTTCCCCTTCCATTGTCTAACACTTGTTCAACACAAGCATGTTGCAGGAGGGTTTCTCAAAATCGTGGTTGGATAATGACTTTGCTTCATACTCATTTAGCTGAAGTCTCATAGCTGTGGAAACCACTTTTATTCACTTAGTTATATCTGCATATAACCGGGTCCTATTTTATCCTCCATACCTTTTCTCTTTCCAGAGAGGAATGTTATAAGCTACCTAATCTCAAGTCAACGAGCGAGTTTGAAATTATCTTCCATTTTCAAGACCCCTTCTTGACAAAGTGCCATGGTATGAAAGCGGACTTTTTGGCATTCCGAGGGGTTGCTAGCTATTGTCTTCTTCTCGAATACCGCTTTTACAAGTCTGCTTGAGAGCCAGGGAGGAAAATCGAAAAGAGCTGTTTGTGTTATCTATTCCATTCCCATGTCAAGCCTGCACGACTTCCATGAATTTGGGGGTTTGGGAACTTCGAGAGGCTAGGGGAAACATAGAAGACCGGCAAAAATGACTCATAAGTCACTGTGACTCCAAGATTCTTGGGAGCTGCTCTTCGAATTGTTGATTGATCCGGGTTATTTACCTATGAATTTGGGGTTTGATTTCTAAATCCTACACTCTTACACCCCCCCCTCTTTTTCTCTTCATCGTTCTCCGTTCTCCGTATTTTCTGAACAAAACTCCAGATTGTGTGTAGTTCAATTGAAGAAGGAAGAAAGTGTCTGCCAGTAGTTTTTTCTCTCAATAACTCTCCGCCCATTGCCTCTCCACAGGCCAAGTTCTTCAAAAAGAAAAATCAGTACTAGCCAAACCAACTGTGTCAAGTACTTTTGTATTCAGGTTCTTTTTTCCACACGAGTTTGACTGAAAAACAACCAGCAAAATCACATACCCTTGAGGAGCTTTGAGAAACAGCCTTGGGTAAGTATTATCGCTTGTTGTTCACTTTCTAAAAGTTAGAACATAAGAGAATTCTAGGAGAGTTTGATTACTTGGATAAGAGGCGTTGAACTCTCAACAAATTGAATCTCAATTAAAAATTCAATTCTCCTAAACAATTAATGTCCAGAGGTAGGAAACGTTGGGGCAGCTCTAAGACCACTTGATGCTTTAGCAAAATCAACAATATCGGTACTAGTGCTACTTGAGTCTTATAATTAATTTTCACAGATGCCTTGGGTGATATATTTCCTGCTCTGCATGACATGCTTTCGTAATTGCAATGTTCTGTTGATAAAAATGCAGGTGTTCTCAGAGCAAAGCATGTTTCTTGTGGTGAAGAGGGCAATGCCTCTTTCTTACCTGAAATCTTTCATTGGAATATGATTTGATAGAAAGGTCTTACCACAGCAGCGTCCTCTCTCACTAGGTTCTAACCAACCCCTCTTCAAAAAGTCCAGTAACTATTCCTCTAAAACTATGTCAACACGACTGTTTCATACCCTCTTTAAGCCTTTGATAATTTTGGGTATCACTTTCTACAAATGACAACAAACGATTGAGACAATGAACAAACAATGTCTCAAAAGGACTTTGAAGCTTCCAAGGGCACTACACTCTTACACTAGTCTCAACAGACAGGAAGACTTTCAAGACTTTCAAGACAAAAAACCTTTACATGCCAGGTAGAAAGCAAATTGTTTCACTTGGACTTTAATTCAAGCGGCTTTACAAGGTTGGCTAATAACTCAAGTTACTCTCCAAATCCAGCAAAACATTATATAAAAACTCACTAGCTAATTCATATCTCTGATCAAATATCTATAACTAGACTTTCTTAAATCCACCTAGGATTAGACTTCAATAGAACAAACTACCGAGAAGTCACTTGCCTTCAAGAGGTAGTTCTAGACCACCCTCTAAGAGTATTGCTCATATTACTCATATTCCCTTCACTAAATACCCCGAATGGCAACTTGCAAAACTTTCTTAGATCCGATATTATTTAGTCTGCGAATCACTTATTACATTTTGTCGACTAGATTTTCTGTTGACCAAGAGGTACCTAAATAGCAAAACTGTTAATTATCTTGGTTATGATATGATTCCTCTAGTTTTTCTTAGCTCCTGATAACGCTTGGTGTGCTTTATAATACTTTATCTATTTACAAAGCCGCTCAGTGCTCGATCGTCATGGATCGAGACGAAACTACCCCCCAAAAGGTATAAACCCATTAATCATTAAAGCACGTGATGCCTAACAATCGAAGAACGGGGAGAAACGGGCTACAATTCTGGTTCTCCGGATCTCCCCTAGCGCTCCCAAAGTTGAGTGGCGTCCCCATCAATAGGGCAAGAGCTACCTACCGCTACCCAGCCCGACCCATGATGTACTTCTTTGGGACCCTTGGCTCAATCACTAACACTGTCGTTCTGGAGCTATTCCGTGTTGTGATGCCATCTTCCCCACGCCCTAGTTTGTTTAGCAAAATCGCCATAATTCGCCGGCCAAAATAGTGTCAACAACCGAAAGTTTCCCTAAACCAGCCACATTTCCCTGGCCAAAATAGCATCGTTTTCTCTCCATAATTTAATGGCCAAAATAGCTTGAACTAGGTTCCCGGGACGGTTCCCCGAGACCAACAAACTATTGACGCCACAGTAACAGAACCTTCACATGTCAACAAAAAAAAGGACAACACTTCATGCTCATGCGCTGAAAAAGACCATCGACTTACAATACTCTACAATTCAACTCCTACAAGGCTCGCTCTTTGGCCGTATCAAGTCATTTACAAATATACAAATACACCAACCCCTCATTTCCTCACTCAAGAATGAGAAGAAAACAAGAAGAAGCAAAAGAGAAAAAACCCCGTAGAACTTTCCGCTAGTTTTTGACTACCGCTCTGAGCCCTATCAATCCACCGCATGAAGAAAAAGCCTGAGACAAAAGCCATATGAATCGTCCAATCTCTCATGTAACCCATCATTCCATATCCCATCCACGCTATGCTTTTAGACAAAACAGAAAAAAAGGCCATCATACATAATTCCATCAACGTGGAGTGTAATTTACGCGAAGAGAGAAACCACAACCGAGAAATGATCCAGAGTTGCGAATTTCATCTCAGTTCAGGTATACACCTTGGACCAAAAAGGACTTAAGCACTGCCCATGCTGCTTTGGGGACTGGGCAGTCACTCAACTGGAGGCTCAGCAACTTCAATCAATCCATCAAATCGTCCCCGTCCTGCATGCATAAGTCCATCACATCTCGCCTCATGAGCCAACTGCTTTCGTGACCCATCCCAACCAACACTCATATCCCACACATTCCGAAGAGTAGCAGTTTCCATAGCCGACATATGATTGACGACAGTCGCAAGTGTATGATCGTCTGACTTCATCATATAAGTTGACATGTCAGAGGCTCTTTTGGAGGTGTGATTTGGAAGTGTGGCGCCATCGAGATCGATCACGGTCTGGTCGTAATCAAGAGGCAGACGTGCGTAACCACAAGATATGAATTCCAACTTTGTGAGTCTCGTGAATGGGCGAGGAGCAGGTTCGGGTCCAATCTCCTTTTCGTATCGAATATGCGACAGGTTGGTACCAGGTGTAAGAGAGCTAATAACTTGAGACCATGAACCAGCTCGAACGTTGAGCCATTCCAAGCCTACTGGATCCGGGTCAGGGTTTACAGGAGGCTGCTGTGCAGCAGCTTGCATTTGCAAAACTGCTTGTTGTAGTTGTGGGCCATGATGGGGTCCCAGTGCAGCCATCGCATTTTGAAATTGGGCAGGATTGGCAGCTTGAGCGAGAAATTGTTGTTGAGCAGCGATAGGTGGAGGCTGGTTAAACAAAAGATGGGCTTGATTTTGGTTTAAATTCTGCAAACCATTCGGTGCAGCAACTGCTGGTTGTGTGTTAGCAGGGACAGGTGCAGTCAAAGAGACCGAGTCTAGTTTCAGACTCTTCAGATTTGCAGTCCTCAAGTATGAGCCGAATCTTCCCAAAACATGGGGAGAAATCCAGCAGTTCTTCAGGGACAAATTCTTGACGTGAGGCAGAGCCAATACCTTCGCCACATGAACTCTGTTGATCATGTCAAAGGCTTTTGGGACCAGAGGTGCTGCAAGGAGGTGCTGATTACGTGAAAACATGCCAGGCGCATATTCTCCGCCACAGAGCCATTCGAAATGCAGCGACGTGATATTCGTTCGGTGAGAAATTTGGTCGTGAAGAATTTGATATGCTCCAGTAACAGCTTTCGAAGGTTGAATTGAGTTGTCCTGAACAAAGCTTGTTGGGAGTTTGACCACTTCTCGCCAATCTGGAATTATAGCCAGAGAAAGGGTGTCGAGCGACGGAAGGCTATCCCAGAAATCCTCACGTCGAAGCATTGGTAGGTGTCGACTTGGGATGCGTGCAATGTTGAGCTCAATGACTTTGCTGAATGTTGAAGGGTTGTCGATGACAGCGATGACATAGGATTGCATGAAAGCACACTGGGCCCATTCAGTCTCGAGTAACATCTCTCTTTGCGCGCTCGTGAGATCATTTGGCTTCAAAGGGTAATTGTCGCTTTTGGCTCTACTACTAGAAGCATGCGAAAAGAGCGGGTTGAGCTGAAGTTCCTCATCTTCATCACTCCCATCGTCCTCGTCATCCGAATTGGTTGTCGCCTCCATGGGTCCATTCTCGAGGCCTCTTGGTGCACGAATAGCCCGACGAAAGCCTTCAAAGGAGAGGGGGCTTGCATAGTAGTTGTCAAGAGAACCAGTGGTAACCGGACCCAGACCAGCAGCTGATAACGAATCTTCGGATTCAAGCATCATACGAACTGAAGCTTCCAAAGTATCTCCACGATATCCTGCTTCTTCCAGCATTCGCTCAAAGGCTGCATACAAACTGCTGTTGCCTTGAGAGAACAAGGCTGGATCAGAAGTCCTTGAGCCTTTGACTCTTTTTGAGGGGTATTGTCTAGGTTCTGGCACAAAGCTCGATTTTCCAAACACAGCTAGCTTCTCTCCCTTATCGAAAACTTGTTTGTTAATATCAGGGCCTGCAAGCCATCCTAGACCTCCATCAATTGACAATCCGAACACTCTGGCTTGTGAAATATATCTCAGAGCCTTGGCCATTGTTCGTGTTTCATCTGCTGTTTGCTCCAATCCTTCAAGCTGAGTGTATCTATTATATTTCTTGTATGGCCAGCGGTAGATACCCCAAAAAGATGTGATTGCCTCTTGATCACTTTTGAGAGGCGGATTCGCCAATTTTTCCTCGTCAAACTCGAAACTCATGGCAAACTTGCGGATCCGATATCCGAAACTATAGATACATTTTTTAGTCTAGGCCATCAATTGGATATAATTAGTGTCGGACGAACCCCTCAAAAACTCTCATTCCTTTGTCCTGTAGCATTACGGCACCTAGACGTTCAGTGACTCTGGGATCGCAAGCTCCTGATATTCCATATATCTCCGGCCTAAATGGGACAACCACTACTTTAAACAAATGTTCGGACACCTTCTCCTCAAAGTCGTGGTTGACAAGGCGCATGTTTTGGACGGCCGAACGGGGAAGATATTGGATGATCAAGTTAAAGATTTCGACGGGTAGTGCTTTCTTGGGCCATGATACTAAGAGTGAGGCTGTTAGAGACAGTCCGTGTATATAATTACATGCACACATAACGGTATGCATTGGAAGGGGAACGTACCGGTTTTGGATCTCATGGCAAAGGTTCCCCGCGTTTTCCGCTTCTTGGATGGCGTTGAATCCGACATGCTGCCTGCTGATTTCCTCATCACCAAGAGCCCTCTTAAGAAGACTGATCCAGCGCGACTCGGTATGCTAATAATGATACGGTTCCGGCGCGAGTTGGGTTTAGCTACGATCAACAATCGTATGCGAGACGAAGCACCGCCTCGTCGGTTTAGTGTCGGAAGAGGTAGCCTTAGCAAGTTTGGGGATTGCAGGTGGGCTGGATTGGATTGTTGGGCTTTAGATTCGGGATAAGTCTCTTGCTCAAATTGGTGGGTTATGTGCGGAATGTGAGGCTCGGATGGTGCAGGGTTGGGTAGGAGTTGCGCGTGGTGGAAGTGATATCTGAGTGGGGTTGCGTTGGCGTTGCGACAGGACGATCTACTTTTTAGCTCTCGTGGTACCGTCACACGATTCGTCAAAACAAAGCGACGTGAGGGGTACCGGCATAAAAGATCGTCAGCCTTGTTCAGCCTCGCGTAGCTTTACGTAGCAAGCCGAAAATTGCTAGACTGGATTTTGGTTTTCTAATTGTTTTTTATAAAGAGATTGCATTGAGATTCACATCGAGCCGTTTTTTACTAAGTTTATATTCAACGGGTTGTTGGTCAATAACCAAAGCAATCTAGCCTTGACTAATTTAGTTGATGATACAAAATTTCCGTCATCACATGTAAGGCACTCCCAGCAGTGGTCACCAAAACTGATTAATCAAAACGGATTCATGAGATCAATCTCTTCATTTGAATTATCTTTACTAATAGCACATGGTCTCCTCCCAGTACAAAACTCAACATTCCAACGAACCGGCCGGCAGCCGTAGAAACATCGCCAGATCACTTTATGATCGCAGAGGAGAATCTCAACCCACCCCCCAAAAAGTATGAAGCCCATGCCATCCCTATCTGATGCATCCATCCAATGCAGAATGAGAAAAATGGGGAAAATAAAAGAACAAATATGAGCTTTTGTCTTGGGTTTTGGTATCGTCCGTAAGCCCTCCTTGCGCCGTGAAGAGTCAAAAAAAAACAAACATGAAGAAAAAAAAGAATATGTAAAATGGTAATAAGCAAGAAAGGTAGCGTCATAAAAACATATCTCGTGAGTAGATTCGGAAGTCGATGAGGGAGCGGGCTTATGACTCCTTCTTAACCTCCATCAACCTCTCTAGATCCATTCCGGTGAGATCATCCGCGATCCATGGACCCTTCTCCTCTTCCGTGGAGTTGTGGAAGGCGTCCGCTCGTCGCATCGTCTGGACATCCAAGTCCGTGACGTAGGCCTTTTCGTTGGCCAGCTTCATTCGGACCTCGTAGTCGGTGTCGAGCATCATATCGTCTTTCCAGAGACGGCGAGGTCCATCGAAGACACACAAAACGCGCTTCTTCAACTTCATTTGGGAAGTTGGGCATCCCCAGGATGAGGGGTAGTCCTTGCGCTTCTTGCGGCCTTTGGTGTTTAATGTCACTCCTCCTTTGGAGTGGGTGAGTCCGCGGGACTTTTGTACACCGTTGGCGGGGTTTCGGTTTCCGCGTCCCTTACGGGATGATTTTGATCGTAGCGTGAAGTCGTCATCATTATCATCATCGTAATCTTCTTCATCCTCGTCCTCACCCGCCGAGTAGACATTGGTCGTCGTGGGCAATTGGTTGTTGAGAAGTGTGTCATGCACATCCTGGTCCTGTTCAACTTCGGCCAGGCGCGCCGCATTGATAGCCTCGGAGGGTTCTTCTTGCTGAACTTGGCGGAGAACACAGTCGTCGAGATGCTCATAGAAGTCCTGCGCATTGCTGAAGGTAGCTGAGCAGGTGGAGCACTTGCCAGTCGCATCGGGTGCATATCCAGAGAGTTTCTTGCTGCTGTTGAGGCTTCCCGATGTCTTCTTCCGGCTGTTAGGTGGGGTTTGTTCAACAGCGTGGACAGAAGTAAGATGTCTCTTAAAAACATCTGCACGGTTGAAGGACTTCTCCGCCGCAGAACCAGAGCCAGGGCAGAAACCGCAAACCATTGTCCCTTTGTAATGGGTCAATGTATGTCGGTTTTTATCATACTTCCTGGCGAATCCCTTGATGTGGTAGTCGCAGGTCTGGATGGGGCATTTTTCCGGTCGCTCATTCTGATGCGTCAACATGTGTGCTTTAAGATCCTTGAAAATCTTGCCGCACTCTGGATAGGTGCATCGTCCCTTCTCCTTCGCATCTTCACCACTGTAGTTACCGTCCTGGCTGCTGCACGATCGTCGCGAGCCCCCTGTAGAAGGCTGGCGAGGGGCTGGGTATGGGTACACGTAGTTCGCCATGTAAGGAGACTGGCTGCCCTGCTTCCCAGGTCGTGGGCTCCGTGACATTTGTGACAAGGCCGGTGATCCAGGATATGCGGGTGGTGGGTAAGCATCATGAGATTGTGTGGTCGATGTTGGGCGGGTGGTGTATTGGGGGTGGAGGATGGAAGGGTCTGGAGAAGAGGACATATTAGCAGGCTGTTTCGGTCGATTGTGTGCCTTCAATACGGTGCGCGGGAATGACAGAGGAAACCAACAAGAAGATTGAAGAGGAGGCACAAAGTTGCCGCTAGACTGAGAAAAGAAATGAGATTGACGATAAGTCGGCGTGGTATTCGGAGAAAATTGCTGGGATACAGCAGAGTCGGGGGAACAGGGATTCATCGGCCGGCCAGCGGACGATAAAGCCTGTGACGGCCGTCGAGAAGAAGGAGAAGAAGTTGAAAACGCGGATACAGGAGATTTGAAACATTCATCAACATAGCTTTTTCTACTCGCACTGACAGGAGTGATTGGCGAGGCCATGCTGGAAGAAGCAACCGGTGCTTGAGAAGGAGCAAACGTGGATAAAGAAAGAGATGCAGAATCCGAAGAAACAGAACTATGCTGATATGAGGTAGATGTAGAGATATTTTGACACTCACCAACAAAGCCATTGGGTTTGGCGGAATTGAAATTCAAATCGAAGTCTTCCATACCTGGAGGAGGGAATGAGTATTCATTGCCGGTAGGGTAGTTTTCATATCCAACTCCCACGATAGACGGCGTGAGACCAAGACCACCTTGAGTTGCCCATTCTGGCCCTGGGACCACATGTCCATGGATTGAGTGTGGAGATCCCATTGCGGAGGAGGTGGCCGAGGGTCCTGAAGCCGTCGAGTAGTTCGATGGTGCTCCTCTCAATTCTGGTGACTCGAGGTATTGTGGTGCATCCGTCGCATACATCGTTGCTGTCTGGAAACCCGTGCTTGCTGGGAAACCTTCTTGCGCTCTTGGGCTTGGGTATGGATAGGGCGAAGCGTCTATGTTGTTGAAGCCTTGCCCAGAAAATGGGAAACCTTGAGGTGAGAACATTTGTGGATCTGGGTAAAGAGGAAAGTCTGTTCGTTCGTTGTCGTTCAGGTGGTTTAGCATGTTATATGTATGAGATGCAAGCGAGACCATGTTGTTGGGGGGTTGAAGACGTTGTTGACGGATAGTTTCTCAGGTTATTCGTTGATGACGAACTGTTACTCGCTGGCGAATTCGTTTTGGATTGCTGCTGTACCTTTCTATAGGTAGCTCCAGGGTGTCGGAGGGGAAGTGGTCAAGGAAGGATACCTTGACACTCACACCGTGGGTCGACGTTGACTTATATGGATCGTTGTCGATGTCTGCACGGATGATAATGAAGACTGGGGATGGCTGGCTCTGGAGTGGGTGTTGATATTCTTGGATCTGAGACAGGAGGTCGGCGTGAGGGGATATATAAGTATAAAAAGGTTGGTGAGTAGAGGTCGGGAAAAAAGTAAGGTTCGGTCGAGGCAGTAAGATTAAGTACAATGCGGTAAGACGAAGTTGTTGCTGATCGATGCCTTGTTCTTGCCAAGCAGTTGAGCAGATCCGGAAGGCCTTTGATATTGGATTGGGTTGGGTACGGAAGTGTGAGGTACGGTAGGATGAATGTCTCTGGAATTGGGGCACTGGCTGGGATTATAATATTGGTCCTTCGACCGGGAGTCTCTCGAGCAAGAAAATGCGCAGTCGGCAGGGCAAGGGGAACAGGGGTCCACCCACCACCTTCAAGGTCCGGGGATGGATGGAAAAGGCACAAGGATGGGACGATGGGCCAGTAACGGTGGGGAGGGCTTGTTCCTCCGTTCTAGACTGCCCTCTGGGTTTGCAAAACTTAAATGACCCAAACACCCCACAGGCCATAAAAACACCAAAATCGAAGAAGCAAGTTCACCCACCAGCACCTCGCTATAGGCTCATAGCCACCTTTCAGTGGAGTGATGGCTTTTCGTGGTGGCTGGTGAGAGTAGTATGCGATAACTCGCAGCGTCCTTTCCCTCCACACAGAACAACACGCTAAACGCTCTGTAACCAAGTGCAATAATATTACTGTATGGACTACTTGGAAGAAATGATGTTGACGGTTGAGTTAACCTTAAGCCACGGTGCTCATACCTAGCAGAGTACTACTCTAATTGGTATAAACTTGGGGAAAACGAAAAAAAAGAGGAAAAGCAAAGGGAACCACTTCTGAGGTCATGGTATCGTAACCTGACGATACCACTCTTCGCTCTTGTTCAATGTGGTTACGCCTACTACTTACAGGCTAAAAACACTACTATGCCATTTTCAGCGACCAGCTTGGAACTAACCATGTGGCGCGATCGCAAGCAAATGGCTTCACCCCACACAATAATCTTTATAATCTTTGGCTCTCCGTTCACTTGCTCCAGAGTTCTGAATCCTCACCGTGGAGGCACTTCCCCCCCGATACCCTAAAAGCTCCATTCCGCAGTATCCGTGCATGCTGGCAGGCACCAAGAAACACAGCCTTACCCGCTTGGGACACCCATCGTCGATTGTTTGGCTGGGACTCGCCCAGAATGCACATTTCCCAGGCTCTGCAGACAGGGGCGTCCTGCATGCCCAGGGCAATTTGATATCGCCATGTCCGTTCGTGTCGGTCAGAAAGGCGGAGGCCAAAGCAAGAGCACCTTCGTAGCTATTCCAACCAAATCGCTGGTGTGCATTCCACAAACACCCTCACTTTGCTTCAGAACACCATCACATCCAGTTACCCATAGCTACCTGGATTGACGGTCAACTCGCCCAGTGGAGAATTGTGACAGATTCTGACTTTCCAATAGCATCAATACCACTTTTGATTAGTTTGGGTCGACAATTTTGGAAATCATCACAAAATCTCGTCATCCCGTTCAATAGAGGATGCCACCCCGGTTCACCAGAAATATGGGTTCGCTTCAGGAGAGTATGTGTAGATCTCATTGCCTCAATCGGCCAAGTGGGCGATCAAAATTCCGGCCGGGGAAGCTTTAAAGTTGCCCCCCTGTCTCTCGCTTCCGTGCGCCTTTCTGAGACAACTCGCTGGCTGGTGGTTGGATTTCCATTTCCGACTAGTTCATAGAGCTTAATTCGAGGATATCAGGGGAAGTCGATAGATCAGTTCATCTCGCGTTAGTGATACTGTACACACTTTGCAACATAGCGTGGCAATTTCCCCTCACCGAGATTCTAGACGGGCGGGGTTTGTGATCGTGAGTGACAGTGCCGAGTTGGAGTTGGAGACGGGACTCGGTGTCTGTGATTCATCATTTCATCTGAAATTGTACACTTCCAATTGACTTCCAAACTCGCATCTTGGTTCTTGATCCCGAGGCATATCATTCGGTTGGTTGCCTAGATGCACGATACCGTCACGACTGGAGACACAAGACATTTTAAAGCAGTGGATGTGTCCCTGTTGGTACCTCGGTCACTGGCGGCTCTGGACAGGTTGAGAGGGTACAGATTTCTGTGTATGTAATCAGATCCCACGATGCGGGTGGTCATGGTTGTCGGCCTCTGACTGGGCGGGGAGGTCTTCACCGAAGTCCCAGATACAGAAATTGATGTGGCTAAGTGACCAGCATTGCCGAAGCGATTGGCTGAGGTACGAGCATGTTACGCCAACCAATACTCACGAGCCACAGAGCACCTCGATGAGGCATGGTTGCGAAGCTTTCGGCTTGCTTCCCAAAATAGCCATCTGCTCCACTTCACGCCCTCGGCACATGAAGTTTATGTGAAGGTCTTTGGTGTTTCTGCAGGGACTGCGCAAAGAGGCTGTGCTTTGTACTTCTCAATATCATCACCATAATCGTTTTTACCACCATTTACCGCACGCCGATTATCCAAATATCGTGGCAGCAGGCATATGCTCCCTTCGCTTCTTTAAACTACCGTCACCGATATTCCGATATTGAAAATAAATGCGTCATAACGATCCTGCGTTGAACGTGTCAAAACTTGCTTGGAGGGTATCCAAGTCACTTTCCCCTGTCCACTCAGTCGGTGTTGTTGGTTCGTTGGTTCAAGTTAGGAGAAACACCTAATTCTGACGGGCGGGAACGGAAAGACCCATACTAGGTGCGTTGGCGAGGCAGACTCTCTGTGCTTTCAAGTTGTCTTTGGTTGGGTTTCTTCTGTTTGAGAATTTAACTCGTCAACACCCGATGATTGAAGTTCATTCAACCAGAAAGTGAGCCCCTGAGTTTCTCCCCTGGCCGTTGTTGAATTGGGGGCCGCAAACCGTTCTCCAGACTCTCCATCCTTCCGGGGGAGATTTAATTGGGTTTCAACAATTTGTGTGATCCTTTCATTCGTTGTCCATCCCCTTTAACCCACACAACTGTCATGGGCCCTTGGTCTCTGCACCATATCGGATATGAACTGCTTTCGCTTCAGCCTTATGGACTGAAAAGCTTTCATAATTGGACTGCAACCCCTAGGTGCAATATTATTGTGCCCGACCTTGGCGTCAGAAGCTTATACGGAAACGTGGACTTCCTGTTGAATGAGTGGCTGGACGGGTATCTTTTCAAACGAAGGAGCGTTGAAGGAACTATTCTCGGAAAGTCTTGCTGATTCTGCCAAATCAAGCCATTCAAGTGGCTGCAAACCCAGAAGGTCGTGTCAACTTGCCCAATGAATATGTCCACTTTCCTGATATGTCGAATGAAAAACTGCACAAGCCAGGTATGAGGCTCATGTGATGGGTGGGTCCGTCGATCGAACAGAATGCGAGTAGCGAGATCGGTTTTTTCACCAGATGAAGTCGTCGATGCGTTCTCTGTACGAAGTACCTAGAATAGAAACTTGCCATCAAAGTTCCGAAAGTCTACATGGAGATTTTAGGAGCAATGACCGTGATTCAACAGGAAATCCGTGGAATTGGTACAAAAACGCTGTGGAATCATCAGAACTCAAAATGGCATGACAAAGCTTAACCACAATGATTCCTTGAGAGACTGAGCCACAGCACAAGTCAATTGGGGTGCGAACCGCGCGAGTTCAACTCCCAAAAAGGTGTGTTTTTGAAACATAACTCAAGATGGTTGCACCGCCGCTCCATCGTGGTGAGCATGTGCATTCGAGCATCGAGACCTCGTGGCTCAAGGAAGATGCCCTGTCTGTTGAGCGTGTGTCCCCTCTCGTTGGGTGCTTCTCCAATGACCCCTGCTTCTTGCTGTAGGGCTTAGGGTGGAGATCCAACTCCAGCTTACCGAATGTTTTCACTGGCTAAAATACCCTGGTGTTGTGCTCTCGGGCTCGCCGCCATGATGCAGAAGTTGATCGCTGATGACCCCTACCATCCCAGGGAGCCCAGTCAAAACTGTGCTTGGCAGTAGTCACCGCCAATTGAAAAGCAATCGTTCCGTAACCAATCAATAACCAAGAATTACTGTAGGGCAGAGAGAATTGCCCCGTAAATGAAACCGAACAAAAATCTGTGTTGATGACTGCATGTAATTATGCCACTCCGCCGATTAGGTTAAAAAATCGCGCCGACTACAACCATAGCAAAGCTTCAACGGCCTTAAATCGAGAGAAGATATGAAGGGCATATAAGCATGCGTGGATGTCAAAGTGTGTAGTAACGGCAGCATGCAGAGTTGCGGACTTGGGGTTGTAACGTTCCAACACAAATTTCCCAACATGATCGAGGACGTTCCCGCAACCAATTTGACAAAACCATGGTATGAATTCCTATGAAGTCTATCATCAGAACTTCGAGTGATGGCAGCTCTATGGAGACGGTCTGGAAGTAATTTGAGTAATACCGATGTTTTCGTTAGCACAAAGGCCCGTTCCATGAACGTGACCATGGTGTTACAATGCGACCGTTGATGATGCTATTGTATAGATGAGCGATACTCTATCTTGTGGTTAATGTTGCAATTTGGAAATCCGAAAATAACCTTCATGGTGTCGACACATCGGCTTCGGTATGCAGCAATCTTAAAAACTTGCAACAGGACTAAATCGCTAGATAGGAAAGGTGCGGTTGACGGGGATGTCGAGTGATGGTTGCAAAACATCCAAATCAAGAAAGTAGTAAGCGGAGAAACGCTAGACCAAAAACTTCCGTGACACCAACGACTCAAGACTCAAGGTGCCTACTCTAGCCCTAGTCTTCGTATTTTCAATGCCTCCAATGGAAGCAGGGAGAGAAATCGATGGGTTTTTCCGAAGAGGCCTCCTCCATATCGCGACGGTGTGATCAATAATAATGAGATGACCATCATGGTGTGAAAAGGCCAGAACCTTCAATCCATATGGGTAAAAGGAATAATGTCACCCCTGCAGGTGCCTCAATTATTGTCCGATTTGATTCGCCTGCGCACGGAAATTCCCAATTGACTGGACCAGTTTATCCGTGCGTGTGAACAACCCTGCTCTCCCTCGTGTCGTATCTTGCAAGTTTATTTTTGGACCTCAATGCCCATGCTTGCCATGCTCAATTTTCCTTCACTCCCCAATCTTCAATTTTCTTTGAGGCTCTTCGAATCGTGGAGCAGTCTACATCATCTCCGTATAGAGATCTTCGTCCATTTTCGTAAAGGCGTCCAATTAAAAGTTTGCCGGCTTATTTGAACTCTATAATTCCACTCTCGTTCACTATTGTTTCAACTCGCGCCAGGGACCATTTTAGTGTGCTGGGGTTTTATCGCCCAAGCACAGTTAAGTTTGAACCCCCACACTATGATCGTCCCATAGGTCTTTACTCCCGGACCCCAAATTTTGGGGAGGAGAGCCACCGGGTTCATCCAAGAAAGTGAGCCAACTTTAGCTCAGATACGGACCGTACTTTGAAGTACTTTCTTCGTGCCCTATTTCAATTCATTTCGGGAAATCCCCCATCCCCCGCGTCGTCGACTGGATTCTGTGGTTATCCGCGCGAGAATTGAACCAGTCTTGGCGGTATGCAAGGCCCATATTGCGAGAGAGAGATTCTCCAATAATAGTGACCATGCGGATGATAGATTAATTGATTCTAGGGGAGCCACGTGTGTTGCACAAACCAGGCTACCATGATGCCCCTCAAACACGAAAAGTGACCAAATTTTGGTAGATCTCGTGCTCGCAGTAACATTTTACTGGGGTGTTGAGGTCGGCGACTTGGACTTTCACGTATGGCAGTTGTGCTACCAAAATCTAAGACATGAGGGGTTGAACTGACGAGATAACGTCTTACTCCTGGATTGGCACATTGTGTCCAGACTTGAGATGATAGCCTTTCTATGTTGGTAAGTAATGTTGAGTTCCAGACCAAGGACACTTTCTGTAAGCGGCTCTTGAGAAGTGACTGTCGTCTTCCCCGCCCTCGGACGTCGAACATACCGCGCCATCTTAACCTTATCTCTGATCAGTGGTTTCCCATACCCCCTGTCTTGAGATTAGGATGTGTGCCTAGGTTCGAGGCTATTGAAGCTTCATTGGATAATAAAGTTCGGAATCCTAGACCTTGAATTCACCTTTCCTAAAAAGAAACCATTAGGCGAATGCAGCTGTTTAAAGGATGGCGTGGCGGGGCCACACATGGGGCGTTGCATGACCTTCGAATAGTGCCACTCCGTTCCCAAGCACACGGTTGTGGGTTAGAAATCGACTATCTCTGGAAGTTTCCGTCGGAATTTGCGGCGTTGTACAACAAAACGTGGTGGAAAATAGACACAACAGATGCAACAGAAGGGCTTGTCGTAAAAAATGTCTTGAAATCGTAAGACTTCGTTGGAGTCTAGTCCCCCACCAATGCCCCTGTTCAATAAATTTGACAGGTTACAGTATCCGCATTTGTGGCTTTTGGCAGTGAATCCCTGGCCTCTTGAGATCGAGGCTCTTTCCAAAAAGCCAACTAGAAACAATGCTTTTTCCCCGTCGGTTGGCAAAATTGCAGAGCGGGTATTTTAGAATATCCATGAATGAAATGACCCAGTAGTGCCAGCACTGGAAAAAACCCACTACTCGTCTAGACATAGAAAGACCTTTCGTCGAGGTTTTGGTGATATGATTTCGTTTTTTCCGGGTATTGAGCGCCGTATCGTCTGTCGACCCTGCAGCTGTAGATGGGCTCTTCATTAAAGCGATCGGATTCTTGGGGTGACAAATAGTGGCTTTGTGGAGGCTGTTCCGCCCAACCAGAGTGTGAGAAGTTGATTTGCAAGCTTTGCACCAAACAAGACCCTAGTCACTCCCTCTATGCGATCAATGCAATCATGCAAGAATCGGCAGCAACAGAAGGAAGCAAAGTGATGTTTATGCTCTGGGGTGATTGAATGCTGTGATCAGATGCCATCTACTTTTGGAACATGTAGGTATGGAGCAGCGACTTTTCTAAAACAAAGTCTGGATGGGAGCCGCCTTCATGCCATGGTTTGCCCACATGAACCACATAGCTCAAATCGTAGGTTGACGCGCATAAAGCAAGGCCAAGACCAATATCGCTATCTGGAGATAAGATAGTGAGGGCGGTTTGCAAGCGATCATATCCCATTGCGCGACCTTCTACTTGCAGGAGTGCAGCAAGCACGTAAACCATCGAGCCCCGCAGTGATGAGTAGATGGAAGGAGATCTAGCAAGCAAGGTAAGTACTTGTCAGGAAGAAATTGGGTGGGCGCTAGGATGCAAATAAATTATGACGTGGAAAAGTCGCAGGTTATTCCGTAAGCAGTTGGTTAATGACGAGGAAGACAGAGAGAAAGTAACCAGCTGATTAGGTTCAAGCGTACTCGAGTACCTTGAGAATCGACGATCTCGTTTGATTTCTGGCATGGAGAATGGGTGAAGAAATAGAACTTGACAGTTGGGGGAAAGGATGTGTGGGAGGTGTGGTTCTCCAAGCGAGCAATCTGGTGCTGGTTTGAGGGCGAAAACAACGAGATTGGAAAGGAGAGGAGAGGCAGTAGTGTTGCTTCATGATACTTTTCGAGATCCTCGTCATCTGGCCGTGTATCTTAGTCATGCTGGAGGTCATTGAGTTTGCGAGAATTGGAAGAGACGAGATGGAATTGGAGCGACATTGGAAAGGGAAAAGATGCCGGATCAGGTGGCGGTTTCTTCGAGCTTTCCAATATTTTGTGATGGAAATAGGTGATGTTCCATGGTGTCGTCGATAATCATTTCGAGTCGGCGGAGGGAGTGTTGTGTTGTGGTGTGGGGAGGAAATACGGAGGAGGGGAAGAGAAGGAAGAGGGCGCATTGCGGCGGAAGAGCTGTCAGTGGCGTTAAGCTGTTAGGTTAAGCTCCGAGTCTTGGCAAATCGTTATTCCGGCATCAACTCCAACGTGTCAACACCATCAACATTATAATAACTCCCTCCTTCGCAATCGCATCGCATCGCTAAACCCTCCACGATATGGGCACATAGCCAAACACATACAGCTAGGCTATTCGCGACTCGAGTCCACGCTGAAATAGGAAAACCAAGTCAAGTCATTAATCAGTGCCACAAGATGGGACGGCTTGCTTGGTACGCCGGGGTAAGCTCTGCTCTGCCATAACTCCACCTCCCAACTCACCCGAACTAATGATAGAACTGTTAGGTGTCTACCGCCCTGGCTGCAGGAGTGATAGTATCTGCATTCAACCAAAGAGCAAATTTCTATTCGGCATGTGTGTATTTGGCGCAAAGTAACTTGTGCTTGATGGTAAGCTAACTTCCATTTCCCAGAAGACTTTTGCGGCATTGCTAACCCCCATCTAGATCCTCATCAACCTGATTCTCTTTATATACGGCAGTTTTATGTATGGACTGCAGCGCATATGTTACGGGGCTCTGCGACCGATAGAAATCGAACAACTATACGAGAAAGCCTGGTTCGCGATTACGGAAACATGTCTGGCCATGACCATATTTAGAGAGGAGGTGGGCGCCTGGTTCTTGGTCATGTTTGTTGGGCTTTTGACTGGAAAAGTGTGGGGTTGGATTGGGGATGGAAGGGTGGAGGTCCTTGAACAACAGCCGCCTGCAAATCCCCGATTGTTCCATATCCGATTGAGCATCTCTCTGACCATGTCCGTTCTATACGACCTCTGGTTGATGAATTACACCATCAATACCGTTATTCAGCAAGCTCGCCCAAACATGATGGTCATGTTTCTTTTCGAGTTTGCCATATTAACTACTTGCTCTTTTGCGACTGGGTTCCGCTATTGCATATCGTTAATTGAGGCCAGCAAGATAAAGAAACAAACCCAGGAGAGGCTGATTGAACGCCGAAGAGAGGTCCGGGAAGAACGAGCAGAAATTATCAGACAGCGAGAGATGGCCGCTGCCGCTGGTACGGAAGAAAGCGATTTGGCTCAGTCAAATACTCCACTGCCTTCAGAAGATGACGTGGATGAAATGGATATCGAAGTTCCCGGGTGGGAGGCCAAGGGTCACTGGGTATTGACTCTTGACCTCATATCAGGTCAGTACAAATGTTCCCTGGCACATATTATTACTAACGATCGTAGACTTCATTAAGCTTGGAATATATGTCACGTTCTTCGTGATCCTATTCATGTTCTACGGCCTTCCTATCCACATAATACGGGATCTATTCTTGACTGCTCGGTCTTTCAGCAGAAGGTTGACTGCATTTGTTCGTTACCGACGTGCTACACAAGATATGAATACCAGATACGAAGACGCCACCGTCGAGGATATCGAACGGGAAGATACTTGTATCATATGTCGCGAGGAAATGAGACCTTGGTCTGTCACTAATCCCCAAGAGCCGCCTGCTGCTCCGGGTGCTCCACCCCAGGGTCGTACTTTCAACAGCCCCAATGAACGGACAAGGCCCAAAAAGCTGCCTTGTGGTCATATCCTTCATCTTGGATGTCTCAAGAGCTGGCTCGAACGCCAGCAGGTTTGTCCTACGTGCCGAGCATCTGTTGTTGATACTCCACAAACTCGAGCAGCTGGTAACGTCAACCCAGGTGCCCCAGGCGCTCAACCACCAGCTCCGGGACAACAAAACGGGCCCGTTGCAGCTCCCCAACCTCCCGCCGCTCCTCGGGCTGCTGGGCGTATGAGAATACTTAATTTTGGGCCTCTCCGGGTTGGATTTGGGCAAGCAAATTTACAAGATCTTCCGCAAGGTCTCGGTGCTCAGCCAAATCAACAGAATAATGCTGTGGCTGATGGCCCAAGAGTGTATGGGCTGGAATCGGGCTTTCCCAGACGTCAGCCTCAGCCACAAGCCCAGGGAGCAACGAACGTGGCGGAGAGTACACAAGAACAACTCCAGCAAATAGAACAGCAGATCGTGGCAGAAATTCGAGGCCTCCAATTAGCTCAACAGGAGCTCCAATTGGTGCAGTTGCTGCAAATAGAACTTGCCAGACTTCGACTTGTGCAAAATGGTGGAGCAGACCCTCTCGCGACGAATCTCCAAATGCCTCAAATGGGAGCGCTAGGAGCTAGACAATCGCCATTTTCGGTCACTCAGGTACCTCAAATGCAGAGACACGGGGCTCGTGCAAATACAGCGGCAATCCCTTCTGGTAGTGGTGATCTCCCGCCTGGAGTTACGATTCCAGAAGGTTGGTCACTTTTGCCGCTACAGAGGTTGGATGGTCAAACACAAACCGGACATGCTCTGCATGCTCCTTTAGCCGGACCTGCAGCAGGCTCAGGATCGGCCCCCACCGCCACCACCACTCAACCTGGAACCATCAGCCCTATGAGCAGAACGTCTAATAATAATCTGACACCAACACCAACTACAAACCCCGATAACCCGTCACAAGCATCGTCAGTTCATTCGTCCGACACAAACGCCATCTCAACTCCGCCGTCGGTTGTAGCCGACCAATCGACATCTTCCGACGTGGCCTCAAATACCACGCTCCCCAGTACCACCTTGCACAATATTCCTGCATTGAACGCATCAAGTGACGGGTCTCAGAATCCTTCGGTTCTACCCAACTGGGGATCATCTCAACTATTTTCAGGACCGACCTTAACGGCGGGTAATACGAACGCCATCCCATCTTCTTCGACGATGCCACCGCCCCCAAACTCTGGGGACGCTCTTCCTCAAGGGAGCCATGTGGAGAGCGCAACATCGGCAGATGCACATGTGTCCCGTGGAGCTTCTGCCACAACAACGGAACATGGCGGCAATTCTGCCTCGTCTGAAGAAGTAGATACAACCTCCGATGAACGCAGTGAATCAAAGGGAAAGGGAAGAGCTCCATTTGTGGAAGATGCCGATGATGAAGCTGATGGTTCGTGAGGTGGAATACGATGGTCATGACTTGTAAAACTTGATAACTGTGCATTCGTGGCGTTTTAAGGCATAGGACTCGAGAGAGGGCAGGGGGCAATTGAAAGCAACCCTTTTTAGTTTATCACGGCGTCCCTCTTTTTTTTCGTAAACTTTTAGGAATGAAAATTACCATGCAACTAGTCTCATTTGGAATTGTTAAGCGACCCATCTCTTTTGCAAAGACGCGCTACCCCTTGGACTAGTGGATGAGGCCAGAAAGTTTCAGGCATGCAGATGTTCTTCACATTTTGTGACTTGGGGTTGCAGTACTGCAGGCCTTCTCTCACACCTCACACACTTTTCAAGCAGAGTTGCTTCCTTTCCGCTGGATCCTTGTAGGTTCGTCTCTAGCGAGAAGGGCTTGATAGGTTGGGAATCACTGAGAGCGATTTTGTTTAATTTTTTCGTTCCTGCAACCGTCGCTTACTGACAGATAGATAATTTGAGTGGCAAATTGGGCATTACAATGTTAGTTTTCTGGTGCCAACACATTGGTTTCGCTTGCTGTTCCTTTGATCCTATGTACTGTTTTAATATGCATGGTTAAGGGGAGAGGTGGTGGGGGTGAGGAGTTTTGGTAGGGCTGATGGCGCAGCAAAGAGATAGGGGTATTTTAGACGCCGGTTAGAGGGTAGCAAATTACGGGTACGGAAATCCGATTACTGTGCAATTTCATGCTTGAAGTTGGGAATTAAAATTTTAGTTTTGTCTAACTGGTTTGAGGAACGAGATGGCAGTGAGATGATATTTGGTGTAAGGTGGTCCTTGCTAGCGTCCTTGTTGGGGTTGTTGATGATGAGAGGCGTACACTGCCGATTCTACCGCGGATGGGTGAGGGGTTCTTTTTTCGGTTGGGCTGTGTAGGAGTCGTAGGAAGTATTGGATGAGGAGAGATGTTGTCATCTTTGCTGAGAAGGGAGTGAGATGTGGGGTACGTAGCATTGTGGGCTTTGATGTTCGCGTTTAATAATCCTTTTGATACCTTATTTCTCAGTGAGACGGTTGGTTTTTAGTTGCTTGAAAGTTAATGGAAACCGACGTTTATCTGATGTGATTCTTTTCAAATATGCTTGCATCAAAATTCTAGTATAATCAAGATTTTCAAAGATAAGATGAATGAAATTTATAAATTAGTCGTCGTAACTGTCTGTTAAAATTGTAATTGTCTCAAATATCTAGGAGCGGAAATTTGATTAAGAATATTTACAAAAACACTCATCTTTGTAAGTTCCTTTAAACTTCATATTTATACCAACCTTTTATGAGAAAAATTTATTTACCTAAAAGAGCTCAGGATATACAGATTATTTTTTAGAGTGGGTTAAAATTGAGCACGTTAACAATTCTTTACATTGGGTGAAGCGGGTTTAGGTTAGGAATCTTACACAAGGTCTGGCCTCATCATTTCGTGGGGTCCAGATTGAGCGCAAAGAAAGTATTTAAATCAAGTCAAAGAGTACTAGATGGAATAGTACTAGTTAATACATCCAAGCTGCAAGACAGTACAGTTTGTTTTATTATTTAAGGCTCCGTGAGGTTTTCTTTTTTTAGAATAGTAAGCTTAAAGGCTGTATCGAGTTCCTGGTAAAAGAGTTTTACTGTTACTGCTTGGTGTTTAGGTACTTATTTTTATCCATTATAGGAGACATTTATGTCTACACTTTAATCCTACGTTCTTGATTTCTGCTTGTTCTACTAGTATTTCATTGCTTATGATTCTTATTATCAAATTGACATAAATAGTATGTATAAATAGAAAAGCAGATACAGAAAAGTTGAGCGTTTCAAGAGCTAGACCCAAGGCTAACTAACAAAGTTTATGTTCTTCCTTTAGATGAGAGGTTTGGTGTATAATAAAAAAACGACATAGGTGGAATGTATTTTTGAAGTGCTAGTACAGAAGAGACATCGTCATTCTAAGCTTCTTGTCAAGCTTGGTGATATCTAATCTAGCGACTCTATCTTCGAGGAAATGGGGTAAGTATAGAAAAGAGCTTTGAATATGATCAAGTGATATTTCTATCTTAGGAGTTGTTGAACTTGTCAAATATGAAAGAAGCTAGCAGTCTTCATAAATATATTTAACGGGGATTATTTTTTAATTTTCACTAGTTTTGTATTTTGACTTGAGAGATAGTAGTTAGAAAGCCCTCCAAAATAAAGAAAGTAGGCGAAGGTGTAGGGTTGAGTCGTTGGGTTGAGCTTAAGAAATCGGTAGTTTGACCTTTAATACAAAGTCCCATGTCTAGAGATAATGGTGTATACTTTCTTTTGATATTTTCGCTGCGAATGATTCGAAAGTTCCAAGTGTTTTGACTTTTCAAAGTAATAAAGCTACTTGAAAAGACATACGATAATTGAACAAATACTGATCGTCGTAGATTTGTTCATAGCTCTAAATTATTCGAAGTATCTGGTACAATGTATTTCTTTGATATTAGTTTAGACGTATATTCTATACCAGTCATTAGTCTTATAACGTACTCACTCTAAATCAGTATCAGAATCCATTTATCCAAATTTTGCTCGGACGAAAAGTTTGAACCTTGTATGGACTGGTATTAATTTCACAGTATTTAAGTTAATAATGGAGAACGAGGTCCGCGTCCAGTCTTCATAGTAACGTATAGTTGCCCTCCACTCCTTTGAAAACATCATTCACGTTTCTTCAATCCGACCCTCGCATAAATATATTTTCGACGTGTATTCAGTTGCTGCCATTGTCTATGACACCATCGGTTTCTTGAAAAGAATACAGTATATAGCTGCTCAGGTGTCCTTGGGACTTGTGGTCTGGTTTTGGAGTGTCCCAAGTTGGAGTTCCTCTTGTGGATGGTTAACACTGTGAAGATGAAATGAGGGGACAGGCTACCGTCTAAAAATCCGACACCGATGAACTCTCGATGTTGTTTTATTTCTTCAGTGCTCTCCAGATACGAATGTCACTCGTGCAGCTAGGATGCAAATCCGGTCGCTGTGGATTCCGGTGCTATGTTCTTTGAAGACCATGCTGTCAGTCGAGTTTGATTCTATTGAGGTGGCAACATGAGCTTATAATTAGTTGAAAACTGAACTCTTCTATCATTTTTAGAACTATCAAAAAGTCAGTGTGAAGTCCAGTTACTTTCCCTGAACCTATTTACAAAGTTGTTACTCCGTATAGCGAGAAATTTAGCTAATCGTAGATACCACTTAAAAGACCTAGGAAGATTTTGAACATCAATGGAGGTAAGACTACAAAAAACTCATATATTTAGCTTTTTTTGATATCTTTTACTATTTACTATTGAGCTATACTAGCTTAATTCGTTAAATCAACAAGCTTTTGGAAGTCGAGGAAGAAATCAGAGAGAACTCACACTTACAAGTCAAAAAACAAAACGAAATTTAGTTGAAAGGACAAATCACACCTGGCTTTTTTCATCAAGGATTTCGGCTTGTATTAAACTTAAGGGCTGCTTAATCTTAGTCTAGTCTTTTTACTGTCGGCTTAGTGGTAGTTTTATCTGCTCAATGTCGTTTTTGGAAAACCCTAAACATTTGATCAAGTACCCCTCAGCACCATTTACTTCACTATCTCCCCATTTCTCTTCCATCCACTCTAACAATGCCAATATATTTTCTGCTCTAACTCCACTCAACTCTAACATTCCAGGTTCTTCAAATGTTTCTTCGGTGTTTGGTTTCCCCATTTGTTGTAACAATGCCCCAACCAGATATTCCCGAAATGGTTCGATACCAATTCTCGTAAGTGCATAATCATGTGCGATGATTTCCCTGGGTGTTTCGACCAAAGATAAGATGAGAGCTGCCAGAACTCCTGTTCGGTCTTTCCCCGCTATTTAAAGAAGTTTTGTCAGCGGACCCAGTTCCGACTTGATAGCCTACGTAGAGAGAAGCAATGTGGGAACACGTACCAGTACAATGAAATAATACCCCACCTTCCCCACCATCCCGCAACTTCTCAAAAACAATTCGATATACATCTCGATGCGTATTCTCCAAAACATCCGAGTACATCTTTAAATGCCCGTCTACGCCATTATTGGTAACAAACTCCGAAGGAGCAAGTCGTTTTTTGGGGCTACGATTTCCCAATTCTGATACTTGGTCTTCAATCGCTCCATGTTGCTCTTCTGCGTTGACTCGTGAACCAAAATCAGGTCCTGCAGGCGTCCAGATATTGTCAACCCCGGGAATATCCGGATTGGGGCGTTTCTCGACTTCCACTTGGCTACGAAGATCGAATATGGTTGTGATGTTGTAGTCTTTTGCAAGGGCTTTGAGACTTTCCGAGGGAAGGTGAGAGAGTGAACCCGAGCGAAAGAGGACGTTTGACATTAGATTTGGAGAGATAATCACTCGCAGATTGAGAGCATTAGAAATCGGAAGGAAGGGCGGTGAGGCGAGAGTTTGGTTCACCAAATCTGTGGGAATTTTAACGTTGATAGGTGTTCTGAGAAGTGCTGAAAGGTCTTCTGGTTGGGATTCTAAAGTTACCATTTTGGCAATGGTCGTGACGTTGCAGAGTTAGAGAAAAATATTGTCACCAACACGACAGTGTGAAGCTCCAAGTACATATATTGTGACTCGGAGGTGGGGTAATTCTGACCCGAGAATAAGACGGCTGAATAAGCTTAGCGAGCCCCTAATTGGCTTGTGAAGAACAGAGTAAAGAGCTCCATTGCAGAAAACTTCGATACTGGGAAAATTGGGTAGATTCACTAAGCTTAAGCATTTCCAAATCGCTTAGAAAACCAGTTATCAAGGCGACCAATTGGATGCTTGTCTACTTTCACCTCTTTTCTTTCAAACTGAAACGCCGAAAACGGGCTTCAGTAATATACACATATATACACTGATTTTGGATTGAAAGAGGGCTCCTTCTAAGTTCATGTTGATCGCAAGACTTGACCCAGAAGACGTAGCGACTGGGTTTTCACAAGAGAAGAGGGAGAGACTATTATTATAATTTCCCTATTTGGTTGGGCTTTCTTTTTTATTGATGAATGTACTAGCCTTAAAATTGAGGACTTTGTCGGCCGAAAAGAGAATTTCATAGGCGGAAGATCAAAAGTAGAGAGTGTATACACACACCAGAATGTCCGTTCACTTATTCTCGCTTATTTTAAGCATCGACTTTCATTTGCCTATGATCAGTTTGCTGTGCCCTATCCCTCGTGGAAGCTAACGGCACATGAAGGACCCAACTTAAATCCTACGAAAAATACACGACGGAGTATATCTTCTTTAGGAATCTAGATCGGGAAATTTTATTAAAGGTGGGTTTGCATTAATTTCCCTCTTCTTTGAGAGTTTTTTTCTTTTGGAAACCAGATCGGGAAGCTTTGTCCATTTGCTTCGTATTCTCGGTTTGCTTTGCACGTGGTAATTGTTGGAACCGGAGGGGCGAGGAGATTTGGAAACGGCTAATTTGTGTAAGGACAGGTGAATACAGACCGGACAATTTCTAGAACAAAGCAATACCTCGTCGATTTGGAGTTGTAGAAGTGCTCGTAAATTATTGTGCGGACTGTAGATCCGGATGAACCTCCGTAGTCCTTGCGTAGATTGCTCATCAAAGTCCACGAGATCGCCTAGGATGTCTGGGGTGACGGGGTCTGTAGAGATCTTTAAGCTGATGATTGGCAGCCCTTATCAGCATATCACTGACTGGCCTTCAGACAGTACCGAAGATAAGATTTTCGATTAGGAAGGTTCTGACCGCATACTCCTCTTGCTGGCTTAAAACCTCAAGTCTTGATCTGACCGGGTTTGCGATAAGTGGATAACATTTGATTAAATACTTAGGTACATGCAGGAGGTAGGGCTCAAATGGACTGCAGCTGAACGTTACCCCATACACAAAAGTGGTTACAGTTAGATTAGCGATTTGGGAGGATTGAGTTCCCTGATCATGCATTGGACATCGTTTAGATTGCGCCCAACCCAGAACAGACGTCCCTGCTCTTGCCTTCTTATGCCGATGCTAATCATACTATGAGCCTCAATTAAAACAGTATCATGATAAATGAAAATTATTTGCTGGCTATTTTCATTACACTGGACAAAACTTAGTAAAGTCATCTGATGCTGGAGATGATGTACCTCGGTGTTTGTTGCCCCTTGCACTTTCCTCTCAACCCCGCCTTCCCATCCTATCACGCACCAAATATCACATTTAAACCTAACCAGAATTCCCCCACACGTTCACACTAATAACCAAAGATCGTCGGTCATAATTCGGCCATATGCAGGATATCACACTGGAGGGAGTTCTGGAATCTCCGGACTGCGAATCATGACTCTCCTGCCGATCTCCCAGCAAGCTCATGACAGATGCGACTTGATATCCGAACCAGAACGCTGGCATAAGCTGCCGTAGCGCTGCCATAACATAGACTCTCAGCCTTCTGACCGTTATTTGACCCATCAACCTATGAGATGCCACACCATACGTGTGCACGATGGCACCAGAAGCACATCAGTTTTTGGTTTGTCCCTGCAGGAGTGGCGCATGACGATCTTCTCTAACATATTTCCTCGTCTTTCGAAGCTTCTTCTTCCATTTGAGGATATTCTCTGGGATCTCTACTGCACGACAACCGCCTTGGCTCAGAGATGACCATTGTTATGACTTGGGAAGGGACTTCCTGAGGCCGAAAGATTATAGTTTTTCCGTCAACTTTCTTGGGACGACAAAGGTTGCCAACACTGCTCTGGGTGGTACATTACCCCAGACTTTGAGCTCTATTGGGATGGTGTCCATCATTTGATGAGGTCTGTCTCTCCGTAACGTGCAACTATACCACGTTACGGCCGTGCCCTTCACGCGTGCTGCTCAGAAATGAAATTTGGCAGTCCTTCAGTGGATTAAGGCCAAAGAGCTCCTCGGGAGAAGTTTATTGGCAAAGGATTATTGATTTTTCGAGGCAAAATGACCGAAATGGCACCGGTAATATTCCTCCCTTTCTTTTTTCTGACAAATCTTTCGTTGCTTTTTGGGAACTTGCGAGAGTATATAGTAGCGTTGTCCCTACGTTTGAGTTTGTACTCCCAAAGTACTTTCACTCCTTCTAGTAGCTTTCCCTATTCTTTCATCTCCTCGGTTTCTGCTGTATATATTAGCCCTTATACATATTGTTATTCAAATTCCGCATATACACATCAATTATCCTTAGCTTCAAACCAAGCCCCGACATGACTTTCAAACAAACCTTCATCGGTGCCAGCCTCTTGGCTTGTTTGAATACTGTAAACGCAGTAGCAGTTCACGCACTTGCAGCAAACCTTACAGTACCACACATATTTGCAACTGCCGCGTATCGTCAAGTCGACAATTACAATTCCGGCAATTTCTTCGACAGTTTCAGCTTTTATACCGGCGGAGACCCTACACATGGCTTTGTCAATTACAAAAACCGAGCTGATGCTCAAAACTTGGGCTTGATCAACAATGGCAACAACCAAATCTACATGGGTGTTGACCATACCACTGTAAATCCAAGCGGTGGACGAGCGTCGGTTCGCGTGTCTTCTAACAAGGCCTACACTCATGGTCTCTTCATTGCAGATATCGCTCATATGCCTGGTAGCGTTTGTGGAGTATGGCCAGCGTATTGGTTGTTTGGACCTGGGTGGCCCAATGCAGGAGAAATTGTAAGTTCTTCTTCCATTCTCCTGAGCCATGAGAATGTCTCACCCTCGCGGCTTTCTTCTGCGAATGAAACGCAGGGCTGACATGCTTTAGGATATACTTGAAGGTGTGAACCTCGCCGGGTCAGATGCCGTGACTCTTCATACATCTAGCGGATGCACCATGAACACCGCTGGATCCCAAAGTGGAACTGTTTTGCAGAACCCAGATTGCAATGCAGGAAATGCAAACACAGGTTGCAGCGCAACTACCTCTGCCCCATTCGGTGACAATTTCAATAACATAGGGGGAGGAGTCTACGCTATGCAATGGGAATCTTCTGGGATCTATGTCTGGTTCTTTCCTCGAAACGCGATTCCCAGCGATATCCAATCTGGAAACCCTGTGACGGGAAATTGGGGGTTACCGATCGTGGCCTTCAATGGAGGTTCTGGATGCAATGTGGACAGCCATTTCATGAACCAAAACATTGTTTTTGACACAACTTTCTGTGGAGATTGGGCTGGAGCTGTTTGGGGGAGTTCGAGCTGCGCGTCCAAGGGGAGTTGTGAGGGCTATGTTGGTGGCAACCCAGGGGCTTTTACTCCCGCGTATTGGACCGTAAATTCGGTCAAGGTATATCAGTTGTAAGAGAATGAGGCTCTTGATGGCGATGGTTGAATTGTGATTTGTTGAGAAGGAGTTTCGGAGTTGATGTCGGAGATTGCAGTTTTGCCTTCAAGGCGGTGAATCCCGGCAGAAATCGCTTCATTTGTGTTTTTTTTAAGCTGAACCAATCTACACTATCTCCCTTTCGATGACCAATAAGAAGATACGTGGAGTGAATGATATTGTCTAGAGCACGAGAACAAACATAGTTTTTCTAATTCGCTCATTGAGTGAAATTAGTCTCTGAAGCTAGAACTCCGTTTCTACTGGCGTTTGGCCAGTGCTTGATAGTAAACGGTTTTTATCAACTCTTTCCAGGGCTTTCTGCTCACAGCCAGAAGTATTGTTACACAGTTTATACTAATTTGATCTGCTTTTGAAAGTTTTTGAGAACTCAATTGTGGAGAAAGTATCTGTCCCTTCTAGAGTTCATCTGTACACTAAAAAAAACATGTACGAAAAGGTGAGAATAAAAGAGTTGGAAAGATAAATTTAAAATTAAGATAAAAAAGAAGAGTTTTCCTTAAAATAATCAGAATAAAAGAGATAAAAATAAAAAGTCAAGACTAATGAAAAAAAAAAAGATTTTCTAGACTAAAGCTAAATAATTCTATTATTCTAGAATAAAAGAGCTAAATATTTAAAATTGAGGTTAATAGATGTCGCTATACATTCCTGGTGAATAGCACCTTGCATTATGTTCCAGGAGATCCACATGCTCGGTTCATGTGAGGGGCTCGCTTCTCACATACCTAAGCTTATGGAATGGTGGATCTACATGCTTAGGTTCATGTGAGTGGCTTGCCACTCATATACTTAAGCCTGTGGGATGCCACCTCTTCTTCTGCTTTATTTATTCATGCATTAAGATACAGGAATACAATCACTTGTTGCATCGCACTCTATGACTACCAAGTCATACCAACACTAGAGAGTTGAATAATTAAATAATTTTATTATTCTACTACTTGGAAAGTGGGTTTTGGACAGAAAGTTTCCACCTTTGGTGCACGTTTTTTTAGTGTACATACAAAACCTTTGGAAGGGATAAAGAATTCTATGAGAGAATGTTTAGAAGTAAATGACGCTTCACAGGAAGGGAAGTAATGAGTTGAGAAAGTTTGAGAGAATTAGACATTTGGTAGGCAAGGAGCAGTCTTCTGTGATAGATATGCTTGAAATTTTTTGAATTGTTCACAGGATATAATCGTAGGAGGTAGGAGGTGAACAAATGATCAATGATTTATCCAAAGTGCTCAAATGAAGATTGTTTGATTAGTTTAACAAGCTTGATGAGCGTTGTTGAGTTTAACACTGGTTCCCCGTGATTGTCCTGAGTCTGTAATTCACTGTCGTGTTCACTCTACCACTTCTAAACTTCAACTTCACCTCTTTGGTCCCTTTAGTTGAGTGGCAAATGGGTGATGGGTTGAAGTTGAGGCTGAGTGGTAAAAGTGAGACGATATGTTTGATTTCTTGACCACTGTACATGTCAAGGGCGCGAAGAGGGAAAAATTAGTAAAATAAAGGGTTTAACCCCCTCTACCTATGCTAGAGAATGAACGAGGAACGCGGCGCTGAGAAGGCACTGAGAATTGGATGTTATTTTGGAGGAGTGCCGCAAGTGTGTAAAAAATAACTGCGCAGAGAAAGCAAGCATTTTGAGAGGTGTAGGAAGCATGTTGAAATAAATGAAAGGCGCTATATAATTGATGAACAGAGTATGATTAAGAAACTGAGGATCCCCAGTCTGTTTTCTCAGCGTACTCAAAAAAATTGAGAACTAGGCAATTTGCTTAGCTAATCGCATTTTCAAGCTGCTAGTTTGTAAGTAACAGTTACTTGGAAGATGAAGAGTAGGAGCCCAGAGGTGATGAAGGGTAGGCTTACTTTTATTTCCGGTCTTTAGAAAAGTAGCTGCGAAATAAGTAGGAAAATTAAACACTAGAGAAGAGCGCAAAGACAGAGAGAGGAAAGATAAGATTGAGAGGTATCGGGAGGGTGGTGTAGAGCTGGAAAGAGGAATCTAACGTTCACAAAGATAGAAATAATAATGTCGTAACCTAAGGTGTTCAAATAATGTGCTCTACCTGTAAATGAAGAGGACAATATTTACCAGGAGAGAGGTGGAAAAGAGGGCGACAGACGAAGCGTAATAGTAGGGCTGAGGATGAGAATTGTTGAGGAGAGGGATAGTTGAGAGGGAGGATATTTGAGGAACAGAATAATTGATGCGATAAACAGATTTTTTGAATCAAAGAATGGATAAATGTGAGAGTAGAGTCGGAGATTAGATTGGGATGGCAAGAAAGATGTGTTGTTGTTGAAGAAAGAAGAAAGAAGATGGTTAAAAGTGAAAAGTTCGAGTTGGAACCAGGCACTCAGGCACCACGACATGGAGACTCCTCCCGATGGACACTGAAAGTGGCACCATAATTATAGCGACTACAACATGATAACTTGACAACAAATAATCGTAAAAATACAATAAAAATACAACTAGGTACTCAAGATGCTAATTTATCTTGTCCTAGAGCGTTGGAAGTTATTTTATTTTCGTTGAGTTGGCATTCTTGTAGTTTGAAGTAATGGTGCCACTTTCCGTGTACCTCCGCATCTCGGCACTGCAACTACAGGGCTCCAAGGGCGCGGTCACATTAGTAAGTGGTGAGTCTCGAGATTGTTTTGATTCTCAACTCTTTATTTTAAAACTCGATTAATTAAAAGATTCAAAGATTGGTTTCAAAAACCTACCTTGATCAACCATCTTCATGTCTTCAACACAGACAATATCCCTCGGGGCCCTTCACCCGGAAAGAGCAGCGTCCCCCAAACAAAATCACAACCCCCAAACACTCGAAACATCCCAAAACTCAGCATTTGAACCTGTCAATCCAGATGCAATCATTGCTGCTTCTCGTCTCGCGGATGCCAATGTTCCTGATGGCGGTTATGTAGGTTTTCAATCTCGAGATCTATTGATTCACCACTTCCATCCCACTTTCTCTTTCTCTTGTGAAGGCCCTCTAATATCCACCACCCAAACTCCGGCAAATCATCTAATTTCCACAATCCCCAAAAACAAAAAGGACAAGCACTAACTCCATTCTAGGGATGGGTAGTAATCTTTGCCTGTGCCATGTTGACGTTCTGGTTTGTAGGTACAACCTATTCATGGGGTATCATGCAAGCAGCACTCGTTGAAAGGAAGCTTTCTTCTCCCTCTACTATTTCATTCATGGGATCTTTGGCTTGTGCGTTGATTTCTTTTTGTGCACTTGCGAATGCAGGTGTCATTCGAAGGGTTGGAGCAAGATCTACTGCTCTTGCTGGGGTAGCTCTCCTCGGAGGTGGGAATATTTTGAGTGGGTTTACGACGAAGAGTGTTGGTGGGTTGTTTGTTAATACTGGGGTTATTTGTGGATTTGGGTGTAGCATGCTTTTTATGGTAATTAACTCCTTCTTTTCGTTTCTTCCGGTCAAAAACTCGCTAATTTCTGGTTAGGTAATTGCTACTATTCCCGCTCAATACTTTAGTAAGAAGAGAGGTGTTGCAAATGGGATTGTTTACTCTGGTGGGGGACTTGGAGGTGCATGTATCTCTTTCGGAGTAAATGCAACGATTCAGAAGCTTGGCCCGGAATGGACCTTTAGAGTTCTTGGACTTGTTATCCTGGCTACGGGTATTCCATCAGCACTGCTCATTAAGGAGAGAGCACCTCTTACTAATTCCACTTTCATCGAATGGTAAAGTTTCCCGAATGACAAGCATTCGGGACTCGCTAACTCGCCCTCAGGCGACTATTTAAGAATCCACAGTTCACAGTCCTATTTTTTGGTATGCAACTTCTTATTTTCGAAGAGAGCAGAATCGCTAACCAAATCCCTTCAGCTGGAGCAATAGCAACCTTCCCCCTTCCAGTAGCTCCGTTCTTTCTCCCACTCTACTGTGCGACAGTCGGGCTTACACCTTCCACTGGAGCTGGTTTAGTAGCCGGTTTCAATTTTTCTTCAGCAGTGGGACGTATCTGCTGCGGGTTCCTCGCGGACTCAATCGGACCGGTCAACACACTCTTCCTCTCCTTAATCCTCAGCGCATTGAGCATGTTGGTTATTTGGCCGGTATCCGAATCTCTTGCTCCATTGATTGTGTTTGTGGTAATCAACGGGGCTGCAAATGGGGGCTTCTTTTCTACGATGCCCACAGTGACTGGAAATCTCTTTGGCTCGCAGCGGGTGGGTGTTGCCATGGGCATGTTGGTTAGTGGGTGGGCGCCGGGGTATTTGATGGCAAGCTTCTCCTCCTTTTTTGGATTTAAATTCGTTGGAGTGGTTGTGATTGAGCTGATGCTTTTTAGGGTGCTCCTATTGCCGGATATCTACTTGCTGCTTATGGAGGGGAACACAATGGTCTCCAGGCATATCACCCTTCTATTTTTTATGCTGGGTCAATGGCACTGGCCTCTGCTATCGGAATTTTGATCGTTCGTTTGAGAATCAGCAAAAGGATTTTCGCAAAGTTGTAGGCATCACGATCTAGGATGGGTACCTAGCTTGGCAACACTTGCTTCCTTAACAGAAGTACAATGCCAGCGAGAATGAACACCCCAAAAAATTGTTACAAACATCACTTTTGCACATGTATCATTGTACTCGATAATTACTCGCGAATATATTCATCCTGGCATAGTTCGTCAATTCTTCTTACCGCTTATTCAAGTCGACATCGGCCTTCTTACAAACCAATATACTGTATCGACGGCCTACCCCCTTAATTTGTTTCAATGAAGTTAGGATTATGTATTGTTCAAGATGTGTGATGAGGTTATTGTGGTGTTGAAGGGGTCTTGAAGATATGGTGGGTATGCGACATGGAATTGAGGCTGGAAAGGTAATGTTACCCTTGGTGAGAGCGCTGCGCCCAACGGAAAAAATGGGAAAAGGAGATTTTCTTCTGTGTTACTTCTAATGAGTGGTTAATAAGTCTGGCATATCATGATCGGAAATTAAAAGATTCTCAGATGCCATTCAATGAATTGCACTTCGTGGGGGTTGAGATTGCTTTCCAGGTGCCAACTATCTTTTGAGAGGCAATGTAAAATAATAATGAAAGCCTTGTTGTCGAAATTTCACTCGCGATTTTCCTTCAAGAATATCTGAGCTTTTCTTTTCCCGAAAAAAAATATATTGTCCCAAGACGAGGGAAGAACCAAGTTTTTTTTTTGGAGAGACTTGGGATGAATGTGCGGCGGGTTCTAGTACCGTCGGCGCATCCCATCTCACAACTTCTTAAAAGTTAAGCCCCAAAAGAAAATCGCAAAAACAATAACAAAACCTGAGACAGGGCTTTTACTGCTAATTAATGCTCTCCCAGAAGCCTATGTGGTTTTAAGACGTGTTTGTGTTTTTATTAAAGCTCTGCGGCCGTATCGTCGCTTTACAGTCGAGAGCTGTAGCTCACAAGCCTGCCTACCTAGCTCGCTGCTTCAACTTTCCACTAGGTAAGTAAACTCTTAACCTAGTTATTTGTACTTCGATTATCTAAATAAACAATGTGTAGGGTTAAATTTACGAGGTGTGTACTGACCCTCTGTTGCAGGTAGACAAAAAAGTTAGTACCACAATTTGCTAAAAACCCTACGTAATAAATCAACAACAAATAATCTTAACAAAAAAATATGAGCAGATACGCAAAGTCTGAATTTACCTCTCTCTCATGTCTTGGTGGTTTTAATCTAATTTGCGTCGAGTTATAGGCGCCGAAGAAATGGATTTTGTCTACCAGAAGGAGGCAGTGCAGGGCAGGGACAGGCTGATGACAACCCTGGAGCCCTGAAGGAGTCGCGGCTAAAAAGAACCCTTTCCGTGAACATCATTCCACCTCCTCTCCATCTCATTTTTGCCCCATCAACACCGCATAATCCATTCTCCTCCAATTATTGCGACGTGCGCTCTTCTGGTCCTTAAAATCGCGGACCGTAGCATGCCGTTAAGCCTCAATTTTCCGTCTGCCATCAGCCGGATACGGCTCGGCCACCGTCTTGGACTGCCTACTCCACATAAACCAGCCCAAAGCGCGTGGTATATCGATTCTTTTTCTTTGCAACTTCCTCTAAAAGTCTAGATGACGGTTCTTCGGCTCCCATGCCGAATTACTTGGGCACATGGAGGGGTATGCAGTTCACACCCTAACCCAGGTTCCGAGGGGGGAAAATTGACTCCATGGTGTTGGTGGCCACTCAGAATCAGCTGCTATATATTGTTCCCCTTCTCATTTATGTAACTTTGGAGTTTTTTATTGCTTTGATATTGCTTGCATCTCGCTCAAACAATGTTTCTCTCCTACTCTGTGGTTTTGGCGGCTTGTGGCCTACTTGTTGGGTCTGCCAATGCTGCCGCTTCTCAAGCATTTGCCTGGAAGAATGTCAAGATTGGAGGCAAGTGTGATGCGGATGGTTGTTCAGAACTCAACTAATATAGTATAGGAGGAGGAGGATTTGTCCCTAGTATCATTTTCAATCCCTCTGTCAAAGGCCTTGCCTTTGCTAGGACGGATATTGGAGGGGCCTACCGATTGAACGCCGATGACTCTTGGACACCTCTTCTAGATGGGACAAACAATGAGAATGTAAGCGCATCTTTTTGGTTGAAAGTTTTTCTTACTCAGAGTTTACTAGCCTCGGTGAACTGCCCCTCTACCGGGAAAAAAAACTAAATTGCGTCAAGAAATCTTTACTAATTTGTGGGCTTTGCAGTGGTAAGCTAGAAATCTAAATTTCTGGTCTTTTACTGACTATTAAAGGCATGACTGGGGTGTTGATGCGCTAGCGACCGATCCGATTGACACTAACCGTCTTTATATTGCCGCGGGTATGTATACAAATGAATGGGACCCAAACAATGGAGCTATTTTGCGTTCTCTCGACCAGGGGGCTACCTGGACCAAGACAGCTCTTCCCTTCAAAGTTGGAGGAAATATGCCGGGACGGGGAATTGGCGAGGCAAGTTTTGGATTCCGCTTGTGGGTTTAACTAAAATTGGGAAAGCGTCTTGCCATCGACCCAAACAAAAATAGCATTCTCTACTTTGGTGCGAGAAGTGGAAATGGTCTTTTTAAGTCCACGGACTATGGCGTGACATGGACCAGCGTTGCATCTTTCAAGTGGCCAGGTGAGTAGAAAAAAACGCATTTTATTTCGGGCTCCTTTTCTGATTATATTTAGGGACCTATTTCCAAGACCCCTCATCTAGCTATACTTCTGACCCCGTTGGAATTGCCTGGGTAACCTTTGACAGTACCTCCTCTTCGAAAGGGACTGCAACAGCTCGTATATTCGTTGGTAAGTCCAAAGCCACCCTCACGGTGGACATTAAAAGTGGCAGTAAATACTCATTGATCTAAAACACCTGGGTCAATATTTCAAATTGTTCTAAATGTATAGAAAAAATACTTTGAATTGCCCCAAAAGCTTGAACAACGAAAGTGAGGTAGGCAGGGCAGGTGCGAACCTGAAGTAATTGCTGTTGCTTTTAATTTCCACCGCGAACTACCCTATTTGAATGGTATAGCTGATAAAACTAGGCGTTGTCGATGCTGGACAATCGGTTTTTAAGTCTGAGGATGCGGGAGCTACTTGTATGCTGTCAAAACCTCACTTATCATTCTGAATGCTAACTATTTGCAGGGAGTTGGGTCTCGGGTGAACCTCAAATTGGCTTCATACCCCATAAAGGTGTACTGTCTCCGGCAGAAAAGGTTCTTTACGTTAGTTACGCAAATGGCGTGGGGCCTTACGACGGCACAAATGGAACTGTCCACAGGTATGCACATTACAAAGCTAGTTCCATCTTTGACTTTACTGATAATTGAATTCTAGATATAACATCTCCACCGGGATTTGGGCAGATATCAGCCCTACCCCACCAACCACATCCTCGTATTATGGATATGGTGGCTTAAGTGTAGATTTACAAAAGCCTGGTACGCTCATGGTTGCTGCTTTGAATTCCTGGTGGCCAGATGAGCAGATTTGGCGAAGTACTGATTCCGGAGCAACTGTATGCAATTTTCTCTCCACTTGGCTTCCAACCTCAAACGACCGAGGGGAGTTTTGCCCCATGGCTCCTGTTAAATATTCTCTTGTTGACAAAACCCCATGCTAATACGTTGCCAGTGGTCTCCAATCTGGGCTTGGAGTAGTTATCCCAGTCAAGATCGTTACTATGGTTGGGATATCTCTGATGCCCCCTGGCTGTTAGACACTACTTCTACAGCTGATTTCATTTCAAGAGTAGGGTGGATGGTTGAGGGACTATCAATTGATCCTCTTGACTCAAACCACTGGTAAGAGAGCTATCCATTTCATATGACAAGAGATCTAACTTGCCTCAGGTTGTATGGAACCGGGGCAACGGTTTTGGGAGGGAGAAATCTGCAAAATTGGGATACTGTCCATAACGTTACCCTGAAAAGTATGGCAACCGGAATCGAAGAAACAGCGGCTCTCTCCCTTCTGACTCCTCCAGGTGGTCCGCCACTCCTTTCAGCAGTCGGTGATATTGGAGGGTTTTATCACAAATCTCTCGACACAGCCCCAGCTCAGGCTTTTCACAATCCAACCTATGGCACAACGAGGGACATCGATTATGCTGGCAATAAGCCGGCTAATATTGTTCGCTCAGGGGAGAGTGATACAGCAATAAAGGTCGCTTTATCTTCTGATTTTGGGGTCACTTGGAGTGTAGATTATGGCGCTTCGACCAGTACATTACCTGGCAAGGTAGCGCTTTCTGCGGACGCAGACACTGTCTTGCTTATGACTTCAACTGGAGCACTGGTATCTCGATATACCAACCCGTTCGTTAACGTCCCCACTCTTCCAACTGGTGCTGCAATCGCCTCAGACAAGAGGAACAATTCTGTCTTCTATGGAGGTTCGGCAGGGGCTTTTTACGTGTCAATAAACCTTGGTGTCACGTTTGCAAAGACAGCTAGCTTAGGTTCCTCTACTACAGTTAACCAAATCCGTGTAAATCCGACCGTGGCTGGAGATGTTTGGGCCACGACCGACACTGGACTCTTTCACTCTCTGGATTATGGGACAACCTTCACCAACATATCAAGTGGTGTGACAGCTGGCTATGGATTTGGTAGGTCACTCTTTTAATTGTGGAACTCATGCTAACCTATTATTATAGCATTTGGTGCCGCATCAAAATCTGGAGGATATCCAGTCATTTACGGATTTTTCACCGTTGATGGCACAACAACGCTCGTCAAATCCGAAGACGTAGGACTGAATTGGGCTATCATAAGTGATGTTAAGAATGGCTTTGGCGCGGCTTCTGCAAACTGCGTGGGCGCGGACATGTCGCTCTATGGTCGTGTTTATGTTGGGACGAATGGACGGGGAATCTTCTATGGATCCCCATCAGGAACTCTTCCATCGCCAACAGCTACTTCCGGTCCAAGTTCAACAGCAACAATCAAGTCGTCTAGCACCTCGAGTGCGGGCTCTAGCACACCTAGCAAATCTTCTACATTGACGACTTTGGTATCTACGTCCACCGCAAAGACAACTGGAACTTCTACAACATCTAGGTAGGTTTGGCGGTCAACACTCTATTATACATACTTACTCTTACCAAGTACTATTAGCGGTGCAACGAGTACACCATATGGACAATGTAAGAATTCTCACGTGTTTGATAGAAACATTTACTAATGAAGTTAGGTGGTGGTTCTGGATATAATGGTCCTACTGTATGTCCCTCGGGGTGGAAGTGCACTTTTACCAACGAGTTCTACTCTCAATGTGAGTTTCAAGTTATGTGGAACGAACAGAAAATGCTCTAACAATTCTCGCAGGCGTTCAATGAGCTATTGGAGTGGAGGAAGCCAAGATACTTGGTTATTGCACTCGGCACGCTGCTACATACATATTCCTAAACAACCATCGCTATCAGCTGGGAAGGGTAGGAGAGTGAAGATATTAGATTCTGATTCTTCTAACCAGTTCGGAATAAACTTGATTATCCTAGGTTTTTTGGCCACTCCAGCAATGACAAAATCTCTTAAATTGACTCCTAAGAAGTCTTTCCCATACACCCTCTGGTAAGTCTCGGGTATATTTTGTTCGAGATCTTACTTGCATCTAAAACCCCGTCACATGCATATGTGTCTCCTGTTACTCAGCACAATCTCGCAAAATGCTCAGTAATCCAGGGTATCACCGTTATCCCAGTTAAGAAAATGATCAACGCGCAGTCTTCTTGAGGTACAACACACCACAAAATTATTGAAATAATCGTCAACCTCAATATTCCTCCCTCCTTTTCATTTCAAATCTCGACAATGCTTTTTTACTATCTCGCCCTCTACTTTTTACTTCCAAAGTCACATATTACCAAAGCTGCCGACAATGACATATGGACCCAACTAAATCGAACGGTCAATGGCAATCTTCAATCTGCGAAACCATTTGCATACCCTTGCTTCTCTGCACACGGTGGATTACAAGATTTGCCCAATCCAGCTTGCAGTCAAATCCAGATAAATTACACAACATCTCTCTACCGTGCGGGGTTTTACAACGGTTTTGCGAATAACCAAGACGAGATGTGCCTTGCAAACAACACAGATAAATGCCTTCTAGATCCAACATCCCCAACCAATCCCTCTGCATATAATCAAAGCTGCAATCAAGGAAGCGTTTCAAGATACTACATTGATGTTCAATCTCCCTCACATATCGTCGCTGCATTCGAATTTTCTCGGCACACTAGTATCAAACTATCCATCAAGAACAGCGGACATGATTATTTTGGACGAAGCAGTCTCAAAAACTCCTTGGCCATATGGACACGCAATCTCCGGAAGCTCTCTCGCAACCCCTCATTTATACCTGAAGGTTGTTCAGCCTCTATATTTCAGCCGCTTGATACGATAACTACTGCTGCGGGTGTAAACACTGAGGAAGTCTACTCCTTCGCTGACTCACAGAATGTTACCTTTATTGGTCCATATGGGACAAGTATCGGTGTCTCTGGGGGATGGGTTCAAGGAGGTGGACATACTGTTCTTTCGCCTGTCTACGGACTTGGTATTGATCGGGTTCTCCAGTTCAAAATTGTTACCCCCGATGGTGTGGAAAGAGTTGCAAACGCATGTCAAAACGAGGATTTATTCTGGGCATTGAGAGGAGGTGGAGGCGGGACGTTTGGTGTGGTGTTGGAAAGTACGCATCGTGTGGAAAAAGCCATGAGCTTGATAGTTTCGGAAGTAAGGTACAAACAGACAGCGGAAAACGTGAATGCATGGTTTGATTTATTGGTCAACAATTCATTGCCCTGGGTCAAGCAAGGTTGGGGTGGTCATTTTCGGTCTAGCAACCTAGTGAGTGTTACTCCATTGCTATCTCTGGAAGAGGCAAAGGATTCGATGAAAACTGCAACCGATTTCGCCCTCGCGAATAATGGGACTTTTACTGTTGAGACTTTACCTTCTTGGCAAGCATTTTACACCAAATATCTCATTCCAAACGAAGCCGCGGTGGGCACACCACGAATATTAGCTTCTCGCTTAATCCCCTCAATCTTCTTCTCCTCACAAGCAGGTCGTACAGCACTCTTTGAACTGCTACAAAGAGCAATAAAGTTGGGATTCTCACCATATATTCCTACCGATACACCATATCTCTATCCATATCCTCAAAATTCCACGTCATCGACGATAGCATGGAGAGATTCAGTATGGATGTTGAGTTTCGGAGTTGATATTGGGTGGAATGCAACTCTTCTTCAGCAAACAGCTACTTTGGCAAAACAGGCTTCGCTGATCAAAGATATTGAGGATATTGTTATTTCTTTTGGAGGTGTGGTTGGGAGTTATTTCAATGAGGATTCGCCCTGGACGGAGAGTTGGGCCGAGAAATGGTGGGGAACGGAGAATTATGAGAGGTTGCTTGAGATAAAGAAACGATATGACCCAGAAGATTTATTGGGGTGCTGGAAGTGTGTTGGATTTGAGGACAAAGGTGCTGATGAGCGCTTTCCGTGTTATGGTGGAGTCACAAGCTTGGCTTGAAGTTCAGTATGTGGCAGTCATGCTACGACTACTTTTTAGAATGGAGTAATTGAACAGCCACCTGGGGTCAATTCAAAATCTTTTCGTTTACCAAAAAGATAAAAACAAAACGCTAAGAAGTATGTTACTTCAATGTAATATTTGAAGTTTTCATTCTTTAAAACTTTCGGAAAGATTATTATAATGAAAGACTTCTGCGGGAATTACAGATATAGATAGAACTCTCAGAAGAAGAAATTACCGATGTCGAATATCCAGGTTAACATTTGAGATTAACCTAGAGAATTGGAACAACTGAGAGTTATCGACCGCCTTATTGATTGCGAGACACAAGAGAAACGAAATCTCACCCTCCACAGCACAGTAAATGCACTGAAGAACCCTTCTTTCAAAACAACTTTATTGTTGTGATGTACATGAAGCTATTTCTCCACAAAGAAACTTATAATTGCAACTGTGTAAAACCTTGACAGCTGAAGAAGAATTCCACCAACACAGAAAAATGTTGATGATAAAGGTTCCCAACAGCTAATGGAAATTCTCAAGAGTTGACGAAAATCCTCAAGAGTCCTCCAAAGTCCCGAGGATATCAAACTGATTATCTCTCCCCAACCCCAATCTCCTCATATCAACCTCCCCCTCAACATTCTCATTACTAGCCTCACTAGCATACCCACTATCCCGTCTCTCCTTCTTGAAAATCTCCGCAATCTTCCCCGCGATCCTCTCCGCTCCCTGTCTCGCACCGTCCAAATTTGGAGCCGCAGGACCCAGCCTCAACGCCGCAAGTCTTCCCGTAAAAAAGAAAGGTATCTCCTCATTCCACATCAACTCATTAGTAACACAAGGAATCCCCCCAACTCCCTTAATAGGCGCCTTCTCGATAAGTGGCTTCAACGCAGATATCTCCATAAAATCGGTGGGAATTCCGGTGGCATAGACGATATGATTGACCTTCAAGCCTTCAATAATTGGTTCGGTTTTGAGATTCCACATTTGGGTTTCGGGATCCCATTTGGCATCGATGACCTCGGTATATTTGTGTAGATCGACTTTGCCGGACTTAACTAGGTTATCGAGGATCTTTTTGTATTCGGGGGTTATACTGCCGCCATTTCGAGCTTCTTTTATCATTTTCCAACGTTCTTCGTCGGAGTCTGCGGACCAGAAGCTTGCGAGGTGGAAGTTTTTGTATTTACCAACCCAGGAGAGATCCACTAGAAATTTGTGAGCGCTGGGATATCTTGGAGAAGGACAAGCAGGATGATGCACTTACTGTCGAAATGCTTGATCTTCATCGGGCCACGCATGATATGATAGACCTTCGAAACACCCCGCTTGATCGCAGCATCCGAAATCTGAGCACTTGTCAAACCGCCACCAACAACGCCTACAGTAATCTCTTCACCAGCCTTGATCTTGTCGAGAATCGGAACAGGAAGCACACAGTCGGGTAAGGTAGTGGGTGAGAAGGCATGCGAAATACCATCATTATGTTCATGACAGAAAGAGCAAGTGGGAGGCAAAGTAGGGGGCGCCGAAGGACCAGTAGCAAAAACAACCACACGAGCTCTCTTAACACCAGTAGAAGTTTCAACAGCAAAGATTCCAGGCTCGCCAGGAGAATCGGTATCGTAAGAAACGGAAGTGACTCGTGCTTTTTCGACGACGTTTTCAAGACCATAGTGTCTGGCAATATCTTCGCAGTGTTCCTTGAAGAGAGCTTGGCTTGGTCGGAAGAAATCCTTCCTATCACGCTCATCCAGGTAGGTTGTTTCTTGTGATTTTCCACTGTCGTCATGTTAGCATGAACTCCCATCGAGATTTAGCGAGACACTGACCCATTCTTCAAATTTTGCTTTCGCTGATGCTTACTCAACCCCTTTCCGACGACGTGTTTAATCTCTCTCAACTCCCCTTCTCTCTCCTCTCGATGAGCAAACCCCAATAGTCCATCACGGTCCTTTGGATCGATCTGAAAGAACATTGGTGATCTCAAATGGCTGATGTTCAAACGTTCGAAACGCTCATTCCAAGCACTCATCCACATATCCCCACTCTCATCAACAACCTTGATATCGATACCATGAGGAACCTCAGGGCCAGAAAGCAACCGATCAGGAGCAGTATTCGACCTCCGACTCGTTCTCGTAGGTTTAGAAGTAAGTTTCGAGGTAGCAGAAGCTTTCATCCAGTGGAATCTTTGGTGCTCCGATTCAGTGAAGAGAGACGCGGGCGTGTTTTCTCGTAATCGAGCTGCGAGGGAGAGTCCGCATGGTCCTGCTCCGACGATGAGTACATCGTGGATGTGGTGGTGGTCGGTATCTCCCATGGTGGTTGATGGTGTGTGGAATTGGGTTGGAATTTGATGATGGAAAGGAAGGGGAAGGAAAGGAGAAGGAGAGAAGGAAGGTGGTGGACTGCCTGGAGACGTTATTGTTCAGTCGCGTCTGTAACCCGGATGGTTCATCTTAACCATCAGGGTTCTCATTGAGCTCCATGAGGTTAATCATGTGACCGGCCAGCTCCTGTGTAATTCCTTTGAGAAATTTCCACAGAGAATCTGCAGGGCCATTAACATTGCCATGAGAGTCTGTAGCTGTGGTTACTGTGGCCTTTGTCGCCGTGCGACTGTAAAATCAACAACCGACAGATTGTGCCAAACAGGCTAACAGATTGTTTGCTTAGTTCCCTAGACAAGTTATTGTAGGAAATAGAGACAAGAATACATATATGTGTACATTGAGTATTCCCCCAAGATCCTATTGTACATTCTGTAAAGTAAAGTGAGTGAGGTATATTTTACATACCCATCCTCGTGAACACACTCATGATTCATCTACCCAACCTATAGTCTGACCCATCTTAACTCTCTGTCCCTTCTCAACATTCCAGTTCCACCCGCCTTTTATTTTTGTCTTTTCACCCATCCATCCTTCATCAAGACTAGGTCTTTCTCCTTTTGGTGCCTCGAATACTAATACAACAGTACTTCCAAGTTGGAAGCCACCCATTTCTTCACCTCTACGGAGTGCATGGCCATGTAGAATTGGGCTTGCTGCTTCATATGTAGCTTCTGCAAATCCACTATAAGGCTCACCACGTTTAGCCGCCTCTTCAGCAGCTCGATCGGCGGCAGTATCCGTAGTCAGGGAGTTGGTGCGCAATTCCCGATCAAAGTTGATCTTGATGGATCCGACATTGGTCGCACCAACTGGTGTATACGAGAAGAAACCCCATCTCCATCGCCCCAAAAGAACCACTCTTTCGTTGAGTGTGAAAAGTCCAGGTAAAGTCCGCTGAAGATATGGGGAAACGCTATATAATTCTCCAGCAAAATGTCTTCGCTTCTCAGCAACCCATGCAGTTGGAGAATGAAAACGATGGTAATCCCCAGGTGCCAAATATACGACTACATAATAAAGTGCGGTCCGGTTCTCGGGTTTGAGAGAATACCAGGGTCGTTCATTCAAAGCAAGATCTGCTCGAACTTCAGCCTCCGAAGCAGCTTTGGGTTTAGTTGACGCATCGCTGGTCTTTTTGTCGGCTTGTTTTTGTGGTGGCCCGGAGAATAGATTGGGCAAAGTGTATGATATTCCATTTACCGTGGCGAATTCTTCATCTTGTTTTATAACTTCCTGGTCGCCTTCTCGGTGGGTTGCAGTACTTTGTGCAGGTGCACCTTCTTTTGGTGCAAATATGTTTGAGGGACTTGATGGGTTGAGGGAAGTTTCCGGTTTATCGGTTCCCAGGAGTGCATCAAGACTATACGTCATCCCCTTGACTTGTTCAACCTCGCCACTAACGATTTGACCGAATTGGAGGACTCGACCATCGGATGGGGAGAGGAGGGCGTTTGGATTGGGATCGAGGGGTCTTGCGCCTGGTTTGAGGGTTCGATAGAAAAAGGACGCGAGGTTGGGGTATACGCGGAGATCTGGCTCCGAAACTTCAGAAAGACTAAAATATGTTAGTTTCCGGTGTAAAAATGCAATTTAAGGAGTTTTACTTGACACCAAAAATCCATGAATATAACTTGAAACCCGGGACTCGTAGATAGTAGGGAATCTCAAGTTCATTAAATCTCCCCCATATTCTCGAAATGGCTTTTAGTGGCAGTGTTGACATGACCTGAACTTGCCTATCACTCAATCAGCTCAAATCTCGTTCAAAAATGTATATATCCACTGACCAAGGTCCAGTAGGTCTAATTCTCTCTCGTCTCTTGGGCCTGTCCTCAACACCATCTCCATTCCCGTTCCCAGTACTCTTTACATAGGCATCGTCTTCTTCCCACAACCTAGCCTTTTCTCGTTCATTTATTCTGTACAATTGAGCCAGACCCAGGAAACCAATTCCCAGCCCCACGGGGATTGGCGCCCATTTAATCTTGGTCTCCCCCAATGCCCGTCTCAACCGTGTCCCAAAAGAATCTTTATATTCGGGAGGCTTCTGCGAGAATCTTGGGGATGAGGAGGAGAAGTTTCGAGTCTTGTGGGATCGAACTATCCATTGGGTTTGCGAAGATTGGGCTGGGATTCGCCCCACGACGCGGGGTCTTGCACATCGAGCCATTGGTGAAATTGCCATTGGAAATATGGACTTAAGGGAGGATATTATGGAAGAGTTTTAGAGGCATTGAGAAGGGAAGTCGAAATGCGAGAAATGAATTGCAGGTTGTGCCGAAAGCGATGACGCTGGCGGCCATTTGGGTGTCTTTCGGGGCCGGTGAATGTTAGCTCCGGTCTGATGCAGGGACGCTAGATCAAGTAGTGGATGACAGGTCTCATGTTGATGTTGCATACAAGAGCAAGAGCTTCAAATCAGATGAGCAACAATTCAAAAGCGCTTGCACCTGCACCCATCAGGACACCTTGGCCATACCATCCTTCGACTACAAGAGGTACTAGAGCAATAATACAACAACACGCCTATTCTGCAAATGCACCACCAGCCTTACTTTTATCCCTCCATACGTTGGTGAACCTGTCGTTACTCTCACAAAGCCAAGCTGAACCTCTCTGGAATACATCCGGAACCTATTTCGTGCACCTGCAACTGCGACTTTGACAACAATACAACAACCGAACAAGCAAGCAAACAACCATCATGTCTGAAGAATCTGCCTCTGCCTCTGCAACCAGCAATACTATCCCAACAAGAGATGAGGAGCAACCGGAACCGCTTTCCTTCACGCTGACAATTGTATCGCCATCTGTTGGAGCCAATCGCCTCAATTTCCCTCACTTAGCAGCAACCACCACCGTTGAGCAATTGAAAGCAAAGATTCGAAATGCCTTGCCATCAAAGCCCCCAAATGAGTTGCAGCGACTAATTCATCGAGGTCGCATGCTTGCCAGAGAATCGCAAACCATGGTTGAGATATTCGGGAAAGATGTGGTAAGCTAGAGCCGTGAAGTTCTGGATGTATAATTAATCCTCTGCTAACTCATACTTCTATAGCTATGCAATCCCGAACCTCAAACCCTCCATTTAGTTCTGCGCCCAGCAGAAGATAATGCAACACCTGCTGCCTTTCCCGCTCCAAGACCCCAATCTACCATCCCAGCGCCGACACCACAAGCGATTCCACAACCTGCTTCCACACCACGTTTACCACTTAGTAATGGGGGAGCTTTCGGTTCCATGGGTGCCCCTCATCTGCCACCTCCACAACCTCGTCCACAATCGACTCCTGCGGTACCTGGTCATGGAATGCATGCTCAACAGCCTCTCCCGGGATTTCAGCATGTTCAACAACATCAAATCCTCCACCAAGCCGAGCAGTATCATAATATGATAGCTCAGAGGCTTCAACAACTTCAACGAGAGACAGTACGTTTGCAGCAGGAGATGGGTTCAATTGAAAGCCGCTACAGAGATCCAGCGAGGGCGCAGGCTCAGGGCGCGCAACCACAGATGACAATACCTTTTTTTAATCCTGCTGCTGCTGACAACCAAGCCTTGCCTTTTCAATTACCCCACCTCGCGATGCGCCCACCTCATGGTATGCCACCTTCGGTTCAGAACTTCATTAATCAACAACAACGAGGACGCGCAGCAGAAGGATTGAATGGTGCTGGCAACCGAACTCCTGGGGGAACAGTTCGAGCTAGTTCGTTGGGAAGAGCCAGTCCAAGTCGTCAACATAGACCTGACCATACAACTACTTATACTCGGGAAGGTTTCGGACCAAATGGGGAGAGATGGCAAATGACTGTGAACGAGACTACCACAACTCTTCCAATAGGCTCCCCGTCTGTTCATCATCATCAAACTTCCCAAGCGACTACACATCCCGCTTTAGATATTCAAGCAGTTTTGAGAAACGCAGACCGGCAATTGGCCTCTCAAACACAAAATGATATGCTCAGAAGTGCCTCAAACCCAAATCCCTTTCGCTCTGCAGACTTGAACACAGGTAATTCGACCGAACCGTCGCCTAATCCAAGTTCAGGGCTAGCTGATGGCACTACGGCAAGCGCCAACAATAACCAGAATTCTGAATCAATGGTTTACATTCTTTCCTCGCCTCATGGACCTCGAGCACTTCTAGTCAGCAATTCTGACTCTTACTTTACTCCTCGTCAGCCGTCTAGGCGACGTCGACATGATGCAGTTCCGGCAGCAGCACAGGGCGAGGCAGGGGCACCAGTCGGGCTTCCGGAATATCGCAACAGACCGGCCGTGAGAGCTCGTCGAGGAAATAATGAAGGCATTGCCCAAATACAACAAGCTCATGCAAACCCAGGGGCAGGTGCTCTGGCTGCACGGATTGGACCTATCATTTGGTTGATCATTCGTCTAGTTGGTGTTGTATGGTTCTTGACTTCTGGGGATTCGAGTTGGACACGCTGGTTTATAGTGACCGGGTTGGCATTTGCAATTTTCATGGCCAACACTGGTTTGTTCAATGGTGCTGCGGATCAGGTATGGGGTCCTATCAGAAGACACCTTGAAGCTCTGCTTCCTCTCGCTGGTCCTGATGCTGCCATGGTTCCCGCCGCAAACGCCGCTATACCACAACCAGGAGCAGCTCAAGGCGATAACGCAGCTGGTCAACGAGGCACAAACAATAACCCCACTCCTGAATCCACGGCAGCTAGATTGATTGAGCAACGTCGACAGGCGAATGGGAATTGGGTCTTGACACAACTCCGACGTGCAGAACATGCATTACTTTTGTTCCTCGCGAGTTTGGTACCGGGTGTTGGAGAACGACATATTGCTGCGAGAGAGGCAGAGGCAGCTGAGCGACAACGTCGTATTGATGCTGCGGCCGCTGCTGCTGAAGAAGCTCAACGGGAAGCAGAAGCTGCCAATGCACCACAAGAAAATTCTACGGAAGGAGCGGAAGGAGAGGCACCCGGTAATAGTGAGGCGGCCCTCGTCCAGAATGAGGGAGGAGATGCTCCTTTACCGCCTCTTATCCCGGTCTGATTTGGTTTTGGACATAGCGGAGTAGTTATTGGATAGGACAGGACAGCGAACGAAGAGACTTTCCATTATAACAATGAAGCGTTGCATCTTATTCCACTAAGAATTTATCTTGATTTCTTTGCTAACTAACGGCTTTTCTAGCCCCCCGCTCCATCCCTCATTCTTCCCACCTCAGTTTCCAGCAGGGCTTATTGAATTCAAATAATGGTATACAGACTTTAATCCTATGGCCTCTGAAATATGAAATCCTAGAATTATACGATGGATCCATCAGCGCCCCCAAACCCAGAGAGAGAGAAAATGCCGTACCAGGAGTCAGAATATCCCTCAACTTTTACTTGACACCGCGTTGGACTTATTCACAGGTAACCTACAATTAGCTCGGCCTTTTTACAAAAATGTTTTCTACAAGATGTGAGTTTCAGTAGGTGAGGTGAGTGCCAGAGATTTTTTTTTGGCTGTTGCTTTTCTACTGTCCGCTGGGAGGCTCACTTTGAAGGTAGTGAAAGAGTATAGAAGACTGTTAGAAGTTACATTTCTTTCTCTCGAAGAAAATAAACGCCAATCTTCAGAGATACATTGTACAGGGGGGTTCGCAAATATTCGCCCGCCCATTTTTCACACCAAAAGTCACCTAGAACAAGCCTCTTTATATGATTAAATTTATATACAAACACTGTGCAAAATTTGAGAACTATAATATTTCGAGGAGCTAACTAGTAGTCTTTTAAGATAGAAAAACTAAATAACTACTAGTTTTTAGGTTATATTCAGTGAAAGATAGATAGAGTCGGAAAAACACCGGATCACACCTAAATTTAGCTGAAATCTAGTGTTTTTAAGATACTCCCCACTCTACTCTAAATAAAACTTCAAGTAATTAAAATAGAAAGAAATGTAAGAATACAAAGTATAGATATCTTAAATCTAAAGAGGAATCCCTTAGAATTTTAATAAAATAATTAGTGTGTTATTTAGAATAGGATTTTGAAAAAGGTGTGTTTTAGTACTTTTAGGTGTAAAAAAGAGGGCGGGCGAATATTTGCGAACCCCCGCTGTATTTGACGAGAGCTTTGGGTTAGATACGTCTGGATCGACTACCTATTTCTCCTCATCCAAGACAGTGTGAAAGATTAACAACAAAAATTTGCTGCATTTTTTACATTCCAGGGTCGTAGAGGGTGAGAAAAACAGATCCGTTGGATCTACGAAATCCACGCCTTCTCATGGAGGTAGGCAACACCGTGTCGTCAACCATGAATTATGGAAAGAGCATCGAGCATGTCGATTAAGCCCCACGTAGTGTAGTCTTTATTGTGCGATCTGTTTCCTGTTCCCTTGGTTCCTACTATATATGGACCCGAGAGACCGAGGAATTGAAAACTCTTCCAATAGCCAGAGATGGTTACTTCAATTCCTAGAACCAGCGAGGCAGAAAGCGTAGGTACATTCAATAATCCAGCACCGGGGTATTATAGTGGAGATCCCAATTGAAACGCATTCATTTCCACTCAATACCGTAAATTGAAAGAGCAACTCTCTCTAATCATCAGTCGATCATAGCATTCATTTAAGAGCACAGCAAATTTTATTAAAATTTTAATTCAACTACCTGGGGAAAAAAGCACCCTAATTACAAGCCCAGTCTAAAAAAAACGATAGAACTCCCGATGATGAAAAAAAAGCAGCAAACTCCATATCCACGCTGCCACAATAAAGGTCCTACCACCACAGGATGGATAAAGATGATCTCCCCCCTCTCCCTGCATGTATCAAACCGCGTGGAAGCCTTTCTGCGGAAAGAAAAAATTGGGTGATCAAGAATTATGACGAAAATGACGAGGAGAAGAAGAAAAACTTTTTGGGTGAAAAGGTAGGTAGGTAATCGAGGGAAATTGTGAACTGTTGCTCGGGAGATCTTCTTTCTGAAAGATCCTGAACCATTCGAAGATATTTTAAACGCCGGGTTGAAACTATCAATCAAACTCATCTATCAGGATTTTTTGAGAGAATTCCTCTACCATGGAGAACGAAAAGGGTGAGAAATAAAGGATGCCAAGCGTATGAGCATTCGTTCCACTGCGAAAAGCCAAAGTGATTGGCACAGTGAACGCTCAATTGCAGGACATTGATGACCGGATAACCAATCGAGAATTGTTTAGGTCAACCCACCAAATGCGTCGCTTGCCCAAGCTTGTGTCTGGAAGTAGACAAGATCAAGCCATTTTGGTGATCCATAATTTGGTGAGGTCCTACCAACAGATGACAAGCGAGCCTCCTCTCTGAACAGATTATTGTTTGACAAAAACCGAGAAACACCTTCGATATAAGGATCGCCTTTTTGCAAGACTGGAAGTTGGAACATAAGTTGGTGAAAATTTGGCTTTGTGTTGTCCTCAGTGTAAATCTTGACATTGTCAACATTGAGCCAGTCGCAGGCATCCTCGAAAGAGTGTGTTGCTTTCAACGAGTGCAGCATGTGATCAAGAAGATTGCGGCCAACACCTTTGCGCGTGGTATCGGGAGCGACGTATACTTGGAGACTGGCGGTAGTGCGAGATCTTCCTTTTCTGTTGCCTTTGACATTGTAATTGAGGGCCTCGGCAAAAATGAAACCAACTACAACCTCACAAGCTGGTAGGCTGCCCTTCTTGTTCTTTACGGGGCGACCTTGTACGTCGTGGAGGACAGGGGCTTTGCCTTTGATCGCAACAATAAATGGGAGACCATCTTCTTTCGCGTTCTTGATCATGAATTCGGCATCTTCTTTGTTAATGGGAGATTGGTCCTCGGGGATGTGAGTATTGCAGATATAGTAGTTGTAGATTTTCGCAACTTCGATAGCATCGCTAAGGGTTGCTGGCCGTAGATAGATGTCGATTTTAGGAGCGAATTGATTTGGCATCGGTTCGTACGCGGCGATTTCGGCTTCTTGAGCTGCGAGTTCAGCGTTTGCCTCCTTCCATGTTGGCAAGTGTCTCCGATGCTTCTTCATTCTTCTGTCAAGCTCTTTTTGAGAGGTATTGTGCAATCTCTTCTGTTCATTTTCGCTGTTTTTGGTGTCTAGATGCAATTAGTACATGAAGCGAGGGAAAAGAGAGACAATAATTTTAACCTACCTGGTCTTGAGTCTTCCGTATACACAGCTTCTAGGAAGACTGGGTTGGCTGGGTCAATGGGAAGGAGTTTTTCCCGAAACTCTTCAGAATGTGTTTCGATTTCAACTTCACGTCCTGATGGAACAGTTAGTCTCCACTCCTCCGCAATGTACTCTGGAGTCCATTTGTTATCAAACCACGTGCGATCATTCTCCCAATCGCATGGTGGTGGCATGAGCGATCCTGTCCAATCCATCAACTCTTCGGCAGCTGGGACACCCTGTCGAGCTCTAATACCCTCTTTTGGTTGCTCTATGCCCTCTTCGCTAACCTTGAAATCAGAGCCACGTGCACTTGGAGACACCCCGAAACCAGATGATTTTGCAAGAGCATCATGAGTCAGGAGATTTGACTTGTCAACAGACGTGTGAGGGTCAGATTGGAACTCTTGTTTTGTTTCAATCGTTTGGCGAACGCTTTGAGTAATGAGAGTGTTGAGATGACGGTCTTCTTGAGTTGGCTTCTGGGTTGAGGGTTGCTTGGGAGGGCCATAAGAGTATTTTTCAACAATTTGTTGTCTACCATGGGTACCTTGAGTGACGGTATAAGTTTTAAGTCTCTCAGGCGAAGTATTTCCAATTGACGAAGAAGATTTTGAGTTATCTGGTTTGACATCCAAGTTCGAAGGACTGGCATCCAAAGTGTTGTTGTTTATGGTGTAATTAGAGATATTCCGTTCATATCGTCTTGAAGGGGGACTTTCTTCAGTCTTATACGACTTTAAAGGTGATCTTGCACCCGCAGCCTTGAAGAACTCATCGCCCGAGACTAGCTTCACCCCCTCAGCCCCCCACTGGGCAGCCGGCTCTGCATTGGTCTTTTGCCCAGTTGCTGGTCTATTCGTTGGTGTTGTTGGTCTAGGAGTATTGTGTGCTGTTAAAGAGACACCGCCACTTGAAGCACTGGGTATCTTGGTAGTTTGTGGCGATTGATGGTGCTTTGTTTCCTCCTTTACTCTGGTGGAAGTAAGAATTTGTGTAGTGTTGACGACCTCAGCATTAGGACCAGTGGTACTAGTCATCTGCTCCTTCTTATTCACTTTGAGATGTGGTGGGGCATTCTCTTTTGCTGCTACTGGCACAACACCTTTGGAGCCTCGAAGATGTGGGGGGAGGAAGGAGGATTTGGATTCTTCGGGGACGGTCACTGCCTTTTGCTCTACCTTCATACGAAGGTGTGGAGGTAGTGTGGCGGGCGCAACAATTTGGTTTTCGCTGGATTGAATTGATGGTACTGCCTTCTTACCTCGAAGATGAGGTGGAAGGTTCTCCATAGTTGATGACCCAGCAGCAGAAGAGGAACTATTGATTTGTTTGCCAATGGATACCGAGCCAGCTTCTTGTAGACTCGTGCTTGTCCCTACTGGTTTGGCAGTTTTTACAGTTCGAAGGTGTGGTGGAATGTAATCGTTCGATCTTGAGGCAGATGGATTGAAGGAGTTGCTAAAAACATCTGCAGAAGAAGCTGGCCCAAGCTCCCGAGAGGCGCTAGCGTTGGACATGCGTGCCTTCTCGGGGGTGATACTTTGGCCACTCTGCTTGGTTCGAAGATGTGGTAGAATATAATCGTTCGACTTTGCGACAGGAGGGCTAGAAGCGCCGTCGTGTTTTGGAGGCATGAAAGACTTTGCTGCGCCGTTCATGGTGCTGGATGATGAGCCACACTTTGATCCAGCAGCACTAGAGACTGGGCTTACAGCTTCAATCGAAGATGAATTATGTTGAGTAGTTGCGGCAGGATTTTGCGAGCCTCGAAGATGAGGTGGAATAAATGGGATAGGAGTGGGCTCGTTTGAGGAAATAGAGACATCAGTGTTTGTCTTCTTGCGAAGATGAGGTAGTACGTATGGAGTAGATTTGGGGCCCTCGGGGCTAGAAACTGATGAAGATGGACTCAAGGTACTAGTGCTCTTCTTGCGAAGATGAGGTAGTACGTATGGAGTGGGAGAGGTGGGCTTGCCTGGGCTCGAAACAGATTGAATCGAAGCAGTATTGCCATTCGTACGAGGAGGTGTAGTTGGGTTGTTGGTGGCTTCAGCTTTGGTCGGAGCTGTTGAAGTGAAGGTCAGCAAGTTTCTTTTGGGTCGGTATATTGGAGAGCTTCTCTCACCTTTGGCGGGGCAGATACTGGCCCAGTTCGATGGAAGTAGAGCGTCGCCGTCGATATCTTTTTGAAGTTGAGGAATATATTCTCCGACTCCACTTTCGGTGGAAGTCGAGATGGAGTTGTAAGAGTTGGGCATTGCAGAAGTGCTGGGTTCAGCTTTAAGTAAGGAAGAAGAGGGTGTGTCGGCTTTCGTGGTAGTTGCGCCCCCCTGTGAAGAGGAGGTGCTAGAAGTTTGCGGTGGACTAGAAGGCGCCTTTTGCAAATGCCTCAAATGTGGAGGAATCCAGCCAGTGGGATGAACTTTTGGGGGTGGGGAGGTGTTCTTTAGAGGACGGTTATTTAGAGAAGGGGGGATGTTTTCCTTTGCGATTTTGTAATTGCCAACAAGGTTCTGCCTTTGCTGGGTGGTGTCCTTGCGCTCTGCTAGGCTCTGGGGAGCCCACTTGGATTGAGAGAGGTCTTTGTTGCCCTTTTTCTCAGCCAGCTGAGTGATTGCCAGTATTGTCAAAGCCGCATGGGCCTCTTCTGGTGTATCAGTCTCCGAACTGTAGATTTACTGTCAGTCATATACTTGTCAGGGGAGGGTGTAGTCACGAACTATTCTTGGTGCTTCTCCCGAAGGAGCGTGTCAAGTTCCTCAGAAATTGACGAGTCAGACATTTTGAAAGGCTATCCAGTTTCTGCTATGTAGTCAGTTACTGCATGCGCGTGCGCGCGAGGAGAGTTGATTGAAAAAGTTTTGGTTGGTGAAAAGATTTGTTATTGTCAGTTTTGGTTTGGATGGTGATGGTGAGGAAGACTGGAGGAAGAAAGTTGGGAAGAAGGCTGGAAAGCAGATTAAGAAGGGCAAGTTTTTGTGTGCGCTTACCAAAACAGCCAATTCCAATGGTAGGGGGATTTCTCTATCGTTTACAACTAAAGGCGGCAAGTACTATGACGCGTATGGGTGCACGCACAAGAGGAAGGGGTTGCAGCTCAGTTGCTATTCTTCAACTGCGTGAGATATTGATGTCTGTGGTGCTAAGCAGAGACAAACATGACACAAGTGACCTTCAGCCCCTGTGTACATTGGCTAAAATTATCTCATTGACTGCTTTTCTGCGGCAAATGTTGACACAAATTGAGGTTCGCTACTTGCAACACTCCTTCCTCATATACGGGGACAGGCTAGGGCAGCGACGCTCCCATCACTTTCTGTAAACCAAGTCTCCTGTCCTATTGTCTTTCAATGCAGCAGCAAAATAATTACAAGAGGTTTCTCTTGAAATTTTACTGCAAGCCAGCTACATTTCTTTCTTCCGCCAAGTTGTGCAGCACCTTTGGACCCTTCCTTGGTAGATGTTTCTGATGAAGTAGAACCATTGATCAACTCCAACTCAACAACTTTTCTGAAGCCACATCCACACATCTAATGTACTCTCGCCCCGACTTCCCAAGACCTGAACCAACGCACGCGAAGGACAAGAGCACACCTCTGGAATGGTACTTGCATGGAAGCTTTGCATTTTCAACTGCGATCACGTGCAGCATTGTCACCGGCTCCGATTTTGCATTTTCTTTCCCCAAAGCTAAACCAACAACATCATCTATCAACAAGAACAGAATGTTGTCGATTTTACGGAAAGCCAGGCTGAAGGACAAGGAGATGCGCATACTGATGCTGTAAGAAGCCCCAAAGAAAGATGGAGATTTTGACGTCGCTGACCAGGGGATTTCTGGGAGCAGTGGACTTGATAATGCTGGAAAGACGACGATAGTCAAGAGAATCATGGGAGAAGACGTTAATAGTGTCAGCCCAACCCTTGGATTCATTATCAAAACTATCGATTATGAAGGGTAGGTACTCTACTAGTGTCTAATCCTCTGATCTTCCACTAACCATGTTCTTCTCCAGATACAAGCTCAACATCTGTACCTCTCCCACTCCCAGCTTCGACCCCTACTCATGAAAATTAGGGGACGTCGGAGGCCAAAAGACGCTCCGCTCATACTGGAGAAATTACTTCGAGAAAACCGATGCATTGATATGGGTAGTCGATGCCACCGATCGCCTCCGCATCGACGACTGTCGAGAAGAACTCCACAATCTCCTCCAAGAAGAGGTATACTCACCCTTTGCAACACCTCAGATATCGCGATACTAAACATGAATTAAGAGGCTTTCCGGGGCAAGCTTGCTCGTATTTGCCAACAAAACCGACGTCAATGGGTGTATGGATGAGGTGGAAATCCAGCAGGTTCGTGCAAGACATGTCGTTGCGGGAAAATGCCCGGCGTCCACGCTAACCCGTACGCATACAGGGTCTCCAACTAGATGCGATCCGAACACATAAATGGCACATCATTCGATGCAGCGCCATCACTGGGGAGAATTTGAAGGAGGGATTGGCTTGGGTGGTTCAGGATGCTAAGGCTAGATTATTTCTATATTGATGTTCATCTGATGTTATCGTGGGTTTTTGGGATGAGGGTTGTTATTCATTGGCTTCTTCCATGTTCCAGGGATGGCTGGGATGAGCAAAACGTGGGAGGGAGTTTTGACAACACGGGGGAACCACGTCTAGATATTCCCATGAAATAAGAGACGGCTTAATTTTGGGGGGAAGGGGAAGATAAAGTAATTGCATTAGGAGCTCATCAATTTATCTCTTTTCTATGATGATGGAATCGAACGATGAGATCATTTTTTTCCGGCAGACAGTTAATGTTAGATAAAATCATACTAGCCGGTTTCATTCTGGATATTTTCTGATTTAATGATCCAGGTTGACGGACTAAATAGAAAGAAAACTGCTACTTTAATTGCTCTAGAACACACATATCTTACGACCATCCAAATAATTGATTTCCTTTCACAAATGCGCCGGTAAGTACCGAGAGAAAATATACTCCGTCGAACTCGTGCAATCAAGCTTCTCCTAAAGTTTAAAACACCCAAGGAACTTGCTGGAATAACGTCGCAGGGTAATGCTATCAAAATAATATGCTAAATTCGGTAATCACCGCTGCATTCTTTGGTAATTAGTGTTTTGCTTCTCCACGGTAATTCCAAGTCGGTCATCTCTACGTCCACTCATGACAAGGTATTGTGCGAAAATCTAGAACAATTAATTTACTTGTTTCAGAAATATATAACGAGGAGGAGCGAAAGAACGGCTGAAGGAAAATCTAGAACGAAGGTTAGGAACGAAACTCAGATACCCTTAGCATAATAATTTTTCAAGACAAAGTCGATTTGCTTGGGTATACTTCTTTTAAATCCCACCAGCATCAATAAAAGTAAGGATCTCAATCCTAACCCCACCCGAAAATGAAATGACCCGAGATGGTGGGTTGAGGGTTACCTTGCATATGCCTTTCCAGAGTGTTCTTTGGGGCAAACATGCATAGTAATTGGTAAAGGGCCGTTTTAAGGGCAGTGCAAGAATATCGAATCAATCAGATGATGATGTAGAAAACATTTGCATATCTGCTGCATACCTATGAACATTGCTACCTTCCATGTGGGAGAGGGAAAAAAGAAACACCACAAATCTATTTTTGGGCATCATGATAATTTGCCCTGACAGGTTGTTCTTTGAAATATGGTTGCCTAGAAGGCTTGCAATGCCTTCGGTCGCATTGCGACGGTGATGGTCAATTCAGCCACGATGGAGACTGGGTCGTTATTTCAAATAACCGCTTGACTGGGGCATTTGAGCGACTAACGATTGAGAGAATTGAAGGTGATGAGAATCGCACTCGGGATTCCATGATGGATGATTATCATGGCGAACTAATGAGATTACTCACCGGTTCCTTTGGAGAAGCGACGGGTGCTTTCTCGGCCCTTCTTATTGTCGGATGAAGCAGTTTGCTAGTTGTGATGCTGATACTCGACTATGGATTCTGTAGGTAACCTTCTTGTGGGCTATTCACATGAAGATGCTTGGATTGAGTGAGAAGCAACATGATGCTAGCTGATGAGAAGATGATAGCTAGGTACCTCCGTAGAGTGGCTAGCTGTGATATGTGATGCTGATGGGCTGACAGTGGAATGAGCTTGTCTGGTTGGAGTTGCTCGGCTATGTGTAATCGCTACTCGTAAGACTAGAACCGTCACCGGTTCGCAAAGGCAAAGATACCATAATGCCATAAGTTTGGAATCGGAAGCTAGATGTAAGACCTACATCGTAGAAAATAAAAGTAATGTTACAGTACAAACTGTGTTTGTAAGTGTCCAAGTAAGTACGAGTAAGTGGAGTGGTATGATTGTCCTGAGGTGATTAAAGAGGCAAGCAAAATGTTCACTAAGTGATAGTCAAAATCTAAAAATAGGTACGGTATACCTCGACTAATCAAAAGGCAGAATATAGCTGGTCCAAGCTCACTCCATTCCGTGATGTTATTCCGACCCGACCTCTCGATTTCACGAAGTCTTAGCACCGTGCCCTCGAAAATCATCACCTAACCAACCCAGCCTTGAACTTTGAGGATGCCCAAAATACTTCTATACTTTACAGTATACGGAGTATACCTCCAGGGTCTTGGTCTCCTTCCACTTCTACTTCCGAATACACCCCTGTGCTTGCCGTCGATGGATGAAGCAATCCTCCGTTTCCTAAAGGATGTGCCGTAGCAACTCTCACGCCGTACGCGAATTATCACGCCGCATGCAATACCTCCGTACCCTCATAGATTTGTTCGAAAGTCGACGGAGGAGGTTGGCGATGGCTGGTACAAGACGGTCAAATCAGCACCTCCAGTTTTCCTCTCTTCTGTACTCCGTACGGACTTGTACCCCCGTACAGATTCTCCTCTTCGTGGAGAAGTTCAAGAATATCCTCACCCCCGCTGTCAAGTGCCACTCCCAGCTCGACCTGGCAGCTTGGCACGGGCAAAGCCGTTAGCATGCTTCCTTTCCCATTTTTTCTCCCATCGTGGTCGTCCAGGGATCAATTTAAAGTTTCAGAGCCTCTCGCACTTCTCGGGTCGGGTATAACTTCTCTTAATCAGAAACATCTAATTCCAATAACGTTTTCCATCCATGAATACGATTTTCTGAAACAACGCCGATCTTGATATCACCCCACCTATGATGCTCTTCCTTGGTTTCTTCAATTTCATTTGTCAAAAGTGACCAATTTCAAAGTTGAAGGTCAACGATCATTGGTGGCAAGGCCAGTAGCTCCTTCTTAAACCGGAATATGCAAGAAACCAATGGCGGGTCACGGGTATCGCGGAAAGAAATCCCTTCTCCATCTCCTCCCTCGCTGGTGCTCGCTTATGACATGGCTTCAAGCGTTATTCAGCCTTGGGATGGTTTGGTGGAGCATGAATCTAAGAGACAAAAACCTACCAGCCAACCAGCCAATCAAGGATTCAAATTATCATTCAGCTTGACACCGAGCTAGTTTATATCATATGCGTTGGTCTTCACATATCAGCCCAGCAAAAAATGTTCAATGCAAAAATTATCACTCTCTGTTTTGGTGTCACTTTGAAGTAATCTTACATCGTTTTCAAGTTTTGACTTCCTTTTCTCATTCAATAATTTCTTTGACTTTGTATTCACAATAACAAAACTATCCACCCGGGAATAAATCTGGCAGCGAGAAGGTCTGTTCCACAAGTGCATTGTTGTACCAGGAAAACCTTGGTTCCAATAGGAACCATTTCGCCTTGCACACCGCCTTTGGATATCCGCATGAGATGATAGAAATTTGGAGATCATGGATACCGGCAGCATCGCGGGTGAGGCAAAACTCACTTTTACCTCGGTCCCGAAAATTCAACGAACACAAAACTCCCTTCGGATGATCAACCCACCATATGGTAGTGCCAAGACTCCACAGTCTCCGCAAAGTCTATTCAAATTTTGAGATGATCTGTTGGTGCCGGACGCGGAATCGCAAGCGCACGACTGATTCGAGATCCGCTCGTCTCCGCCGAGATCATGACTTCTACACAATATGACAAATTGCCCTCGGCACTCTCTACCGGTCAGTGACCCCAAAACAATAATAGAAGTGGCACGATAAAATGCGGAATGAGAAACCCAAAGCGCAGTTTACTTTTAGCTAAGTAGTAGATCGCTGTTACGTTGTATCGCTAGCCACAGCGGGGTTACATACTTTTGTGCCACGCGACTTTATGGAATGCTGTCATCGCGGTGAGGACTGCACTTGACTGGTGATATTTCCTTATTGGGAAGTCTTCCAGAAGAAGGCATAAAAATAGCCCCCAAGCCGTGCGGTCGTGCATATCAACCCTGCGTCGATGCATGAAGCTTACCTGCTTTCGATCGAGAAAACACCAAGGACCTGCAGCATCGGTATCGATATCACGCTGGGCTCTCTCCATCGTCACCATCAACCGTTACCGGTCCGGGGTCCGGTATCCAGTCATTTTTGAAGAAGTAAATTGTACGGTAAGTTACCGGGGATTTATCATGATACTGGCTGTGTTATTTCTGAGGCTGATCCGCACAGTCAGCCTTCACCAACATATGTTGTCAAACCAACACTCTGCATACGCTTTTTATCAAAACATCCCGAAGAATTTGGTACATAAGGCGGTGAGAATTGCGTCACATCACTGGGGGTAATTGTGGCGCAAAAGAAACGATGATAACTCGACTTCATCGGGAATTGAATCGGAGGGCTTCTTCATCGGCCAAGAAGACCGGTATCCTCCGAAGGCCTTCACATCACAGCTTGGAATTGTTTGAAGAATTCTGAGGACCAGCCACACGTTCTGTATTTCGGGCACTGAGATGCCAGCCTCCTGGGAATGGATGTTTTAGGCAACCCGCAAATGCCGGCAAAAGAGAGACATGTCTGCGTTTGGAAGTTGCCCGTGGGAAAATTCTCAAAACGGAAACATATGATCGTGGCGACCCGGTACCAAAACCTTTTAGCCCCCAAGTCAAGTCAACATGTCAGATTGGTTGACCCAGGAGTTTGGGTGGAGACTCGCTGCGTTCTTCGACTTATTCTGTGTAGTGATAAATGCATCAATCACCAACTTTACTATTCGCTCCGCGAATCGCATTCGTCTGCGAACACTACTTCTCTAGGTTGGACCCTCCGCGGACAGAAATGGGTTTGCTTGGTCAAATGGGTTTCCTGTCTAGGACTAGCCGGATAGAGACCCACCGACTTCGGGTGGAAAAAAAAGAACTTGGGTCCACTATCTCCATACCCCGGACTTTTTTGCACGACCACACACCGTCAAATCATTCTTTTCCGCACCCTCAAACCGCCAAAATAAAAAAAATAAAAAAACAAATAAAAAACACTGGCGAACGCTCAGTGAACCCCCAGGGACTGATATGCCTTTAACCCCCGCGAAACCCCTTAATTGCATAGCCCCACGCTTCACCACTGTGTCAAAAATGGACACGAGAATGTGTAACAGCCATCACGTTGAAATGTGGAAGAGGATGGGGTTCGCCCAAGGCAAATTCTCGTCTATCTCGCTCACCCCAGCAGACATGCCTGCTTTAGGAAAAAGATGCAGCCACCCCTGGAGGTGCAGCAACATCAAGCCATGCTCCCCAGAAGGAGAATAGTTTGTGGCTGAGCCTTGGGCCAATGTGGTTCGGATGATGGGAGATGTTGCACAGGGTCCCCAGCATCCCCCAGCACCCCCAGCGAAACCGAGCCAAAGCCATGACTGCAAAAGGGTGGTTGGATGATTATTACAGGTGGGTGGCATATGTCTGTTTTTCTCAACCACACCACCACACCAGCGAATCGCTCCAGCAGGAGGAGGAAGTATAATTGATGGACCACACACCTCCTCGGCGAGTTACTGCGCAGTGCTTCCACACGCCAAACCCACGAAGAACACCGGCGTCACATATGGCTTCCCGGGAGAAGTGATGTGATGTGACGATGATTTGAATTCATGTTGAAGAACGACTTCATTTGCTGGAGAAGCAGTGGAGAGTCGGTCATGGCGTTCTAGGCAGCAGTTTTCTTTCCCATGAAACAACGGAGGAGGCAGGGCCAATCAGGACACAACGGCCATGACGGCCATGACGGCAAGGGAATGGAGAGCGAATGGGCAGCAGCCTTTGTGAAAAGATGCCATGGCCATGCATGGAGGTTCCCGGGGGGGGGGGAGTTCCAAAAATAGGCCTACCTTATTCGCACATCTTCTGATCGACACCAGCACTGACATTTGACCAGCTGCTGCGGACGAAAGACGGGGGCAGGTCACATGTGGAGTCTTCCCAAAGGTTCAATTGCGACACAAGACAGGCAAAGAGTAGGCGACGGCGTGGGTGAGCTGTAGATCCTCCTACTGGATGGGACAGGATGGGGAGGAGCAAAGCACTACCTACGCACGATCATTGGAGTAAACGTCCGACTAAGCACTACCAGTCTGCGTTCGCACTCCCTACGTAGTACTCCGCTGGGCTCTACACAACAGCAACTCAAAGTGGTAGGCTTGAGCCTCGATGATCGGTGTCCTCAAAGCTCCCCTGTAGCAAATGCCAGTTGCCAGTTGCCAGTTGCCAGTTGCCAGTTGCCAGTGCCAGCATATCACAAGAGCCATGACATCGTCATATCCCGGTACTGCACCCAAACCTTGGGCACCACCTTCTCCCCAGTTATTCTAGGGAGGTTCCTAGCCCTGGGACACGCCTACGCCTACGCCTACGCCTACCGAGTGGTAGTAGTAACGGCTTTAGCCATGCTCGTCATATCACACACCACGCGACTGTATTGTGTTGTCAGTCTACTGGTAATAAAGTTACTGTCATATCTCCCCTACGAAGTTGATCAATGCCCAATGCCCAACACACTGAAGGATGTTGACTCCCCTGTGTACCTACCCTACCTACCCTACCCACCCTACCGACTCTTTTTTCAGCGTTCTTTTCCCGACATGCCAGGCTCATATTCGGTCCCAGCCTTCAACCACCAACCTCTCAGGCCAGAAAAAGACGACACCCCGTAAAGTAGCTCCGTAGAGCCCCCAAAAATCAATACCTTGACTGCTCCTTCTCGTGTACGCGGAGCACAATCCAAAATCATCGCCAATACTGCTTCATGGTTCCATGATTCCATGGTCCCATGGTCTCACGTCCATTCATAGAAATCCCAGTCTCCAGTCCCAGCTGCCACGAGCCCCAGCGGCGCTCTACCCTCCACTCCCGGCAGCAGCAGTCTGCTGGCAGTGAGTGGAGTGTGGGTTGTTGGCCTCTCGGCGGCAACAAAAACCATGAGTAAGGAAAAGTAGTGGGTAACCCACAACAATAAGCTTCCTCAGCAGGGACCCTCATTCGTCAATAGCCGGAGTTCTTCTTTTAGCTTGCTGGGCTTGCGAGTGTTCAGTTCCCAGGGTCAGGTTTGGCAGGGCAGCCTGCGGGCATCATCGCCCCCCCTACGCTACGCTACCCTACCCTACCCTACCCTACGCTACCCTACCGCCCGTCCCGTGCTCTCGCTCGCTCTCCTCTCAGTGCTCACACACCCTAACTTGATGGGTCTACTGCACCAATGCATCAGCCAATGTTCCAATGCTCCTGGCTGGCACGGTTGCAAACTTGCCAGGGCGTGCAGCGACAGGGCCCTCCAAGCCCGTCAAGCGCTCACTCTCCTCCGCTTCCTCCCAACGCCTGAGCCACCACGCTATCCTTCATTCGGTGTTCTGCCTCTCGGCCACAGCTACCCGCAGCAGTATTAAGAAGGGCCGGTCTGCCAGTAGATATCTCATCGTAGGATCCTCAAAAATCAAACAGCTTCACTTGAATCGTTCTCCAAGAACACCCACCACACTCGCTTTTCTCCCCCCCCCTCTCCTAGGAAGACCTCGTTGTCTCCTGTCATTCGCTTTTGCGTTCTCCGACTCTCGAAATCAAACATCCCACCCAATCCAATCCAATCCAATCCAACCCCCCAAAACCCCCCTCCAAAAACCCCAAATTTCTCCCACTCAATACACCACCAAACTCAACCCTCCTCGGATCTCAGCCCACCGCAAGCCTTCGGAGACCTTCGCTACGACTCGGCGTCTGTTGACCATCTTTGCATTGCCTGTGTAACCCGCTGCCGGCAATAAACCTCTTGCATTAGAGTCAGGCTAGACTCACGTTCATGCTTGTTTGTTCTTCGAAATTGGGGATACAGTTACGTTGCTTTCAGCCGCTGTGCAATCTTGCCTTACACTCGCTTTAAATACCCGGCAACGTCGGAACCTAGTTAACAACTGGTACCTTACCGGCTGTTACTTTTTCGTCAAGCTTTATCTTGACATAATACACATCGATCTTCTTCTTTAAGAAAGAAGTTCGTCGTTGGCTTTCACTCGTTCAAGCCTCGTCGACTTTAATCTAACCCCCCCCCTCTTCATCTCAATGGCTGGCCCAGGTGGTGGACCTCCTCGTCGGAGGTATGTCTTGCCCTTATATAGCTTCAAGTTCTTCCTTACTGACATCACTCAGTCACACCAAGTCTCGCAAAGGTTGTGAAACCTGTAAGCGTAGACACATCCGCTGTGATGAAAACTTTCCTCAATGGTATGTACAAGAGCTAGAATCCTTACCTCGTGGTGCACAACTAACTCGTCCTAGCCGCAACTGTACAAAGCACAACTGTCGTTGTCCTTATATGGACATGCCTGTACAGGAAGAACGAGCCCCGACTCCTGAAAAGGCTGATCTTTTATGGACCCCAGAAATCGAGCGGGAGATTGAACACTGGCAACAGACTGGGAACTTTCCATTCCCAGATCTCTACATCTATCCGGCCCCTTCCCCTCAGTTCTTTTCTGCTGAGGATCTCCGCTTGATTCACCATGTCGCTTCCGTCTCCAGCGAGCTTGGTATTCATGATGCTAGCAATTTCACCATCTGGACTCGTCAAATTCCTCTGTAGGTAGCATGCCTTTCAGGCATGTTTTGTTTGCTAATAATCTTTCTCTAGCTTCCTCAAGATTGGAACAGATTATCCATTTGTCATGCATGCTCTTCTCGCACTCTCGGCCACACACCTAGCTTGGTTGACCGATTGTCCTCTCACTGCAAACATGGCCTATGAGCATCGTGGTGTTGCCTTGAAAGGTTTGCACGAAGCCATTGGAACGTTTTCTCGCCAGAATTCCGATGCCGTTTTGGCAGCTTCTTTGCTGTTGTCCTGGCAGGCAACCGAATGGTATGTGTAATGAACTCTCTCGCTGCCAACATGGACTGACTCACAAAATAGGCGTGGATGGACCCAATTGATGCACGGAACCTCATCTGTATGTTTCCAACCCAAGTGTACTTCCATAACCATAACTAACAATCATTTTTAGGTGATCGATGCCATGCAACCATGGAAAAACGAGTCCCAGTTCGGAGACTTCATCGCGGAGCAAAGCACTTTCCCAACAGCTCCGCCATCCCCTGCACCAGGCGGCAAGAAGTTGAGCAACCCAAGAAAGCAAGACTTGGAGTCTCTGCAACGCGCCTATGCACAACTCCAACGGGTTGAAACACACCTGAAGGAGAACAATGAGGATGTCAAGGCCATCCAACAACTCATGACGTTCGTTCGTGGGGTCCGCAAGGTATCCCCAAGTCATACGGCTGCACAACGATTTGAGATGCTCAACCCCCTTCGGGCTTGGTTGTTCTGGCTGCCGGTCATGTTTCTGCAGCAAACACGGGGATCTCCATCAGCTCTGATCATCCTTGCCCACTACTACACCGTAGCGCTTGTCGTAGAGCCCTTGTTCCCAGAAGTTGGTGCTGCGTACTTTGGAAGTCTGTCTTTGGGACCAATTGAAGAAATTGCTCGAAGGCTCTTTTCCATCAACGTCTCTCAAGCCTCCGACGCGGATATGCAGACTCCTCTCAACCTCATGGAGTATCCAATTGATATGGTTTCTACTTTTAGAAGCCGCATGGGTTGGGTACAGCCAGAAAGGACAGCCTCATTCCCAACATTCCGCGGTAATTCCTTTGAAATGGAAGACAGTTATTCCCATACGCTTTCCCCATATGGCAATCCTGCTTTCACCTACAGCCAAGAGCACCTCATGCCGATGACCCCGGAACCAGGTTCCGCCACCACTATGAGCCCCTTGACTCTTCAGCTCGACCCATTCACCAACCAATACCTAGGTATTCCATCGCCAAGTGGGTTTGGAGGCTACAACAGTCCAGCAGCATCTGCATTTGGAGAAGGATCCATCGTCTACAGTGACCATGGGGATGATTTTGCACTCTATGAAGGACAGGGCTCAGGTTCGAATTTCGGCGGGTTTGTGCTTCCGACCGTGTGGATTTAAGTCATCGGACTACAGGATTTAACATCTGGCCCAGGACTACCCCAGTTTTCAAGCTTGAACCTCAAGACGAAGACACGCATCACCCACAAATTCAGCAACACATGGAGGGCCAGCAAACTCATCACGGGCTGCCTCAATTTGCTCACCTCCCAAGCTACCCGCCCCGTTACCCATCTCCCGCTCCTCCTGGAAAGGGGAAGGATCCAGAGATCTAATATCTTTCATCACACAACCCACCACCACCAACTCTTTTCACCGAACACCTAATGATTTACGACCGTCTCTGTTCACGCGTCCCTCATCGAGATTATACGAATTCTCGCTAATTTTTTCTGTTACTATTACAACCACGACTCTCCTTAAAAGTTTACAACCCACGCACTCATATCCATCCATCGCCTTTTGGGATCCGGATTTTTTTTAACGACGCTTTACGATCTCGATAACGATTATTTCACTTTTTGTTGTACGATTATCAAGCACACCCACGGTCCTTATAGAAAGAGAATTTATATATACCCCACAGTCCTTATAGATATACCCTGGTTATTTTTGCATATATTGCATTGGAAAAGCGGCGTTTTTGTTTATTGTTTGGAGAAGGTCTCCGATTTTGGAGTCTTCTCACTGGCGTCTTTTGATTTTTTGCTGCAGATGGAAAAAATGTTAATGTCTTTTTTGGCAAGCATTATTTTTGGAGTTTTGATGGGGGTATTCATGTAATGCTTTGAATACCTTTGGGAGGAAAGATAAGAGGGATTTTGAAAATTGTGGAGACAAGAGGGGGATATAACAGTAGTAGAGTGAGCGATTGGTTGATTGTCAGAATGAATACGATAATTGTTTGACAAAGTTCATGAAGTCTTTCTTATTTGATGTGACATAGGTGTGTCGAAATTCAAGTGTCTGATAGATCAGTTTATTTAGGTATTTGCTTGCGAGCATATCCATAATTATCAAAAGCCTGAGCGAAACCTTGTTATTGGGATCCCGAGAGAATAGGTAAGAGGGTGGGTTTTGGGGTTGGGGGGAGGGGGGAGGTGATGTATCCCCAAACATCACAAGAGTGTGCTTTGTTCTTCATAGACCAACTCTCACTCTTTCGTTTCGGAATTTCTAATCGTGAGGGTTTAGAATAGTTTGGATTCTCTTGAAAACATCTTTTCAGTATGTGCAGCGAGACGACGTGACCTGCAAGCTGCAGCTTGAAGAAATTATGTACGAGTCCAGAATATTTTTCCACCGCTCCCTCTACTGTTCTAGATGTCCTTAGACGCTTTGAGGTATCATGTGCGTACATACATGGGAAGTGGATGCTCAGAGTTATTTGTCCTAGATTTTTTTTTCTTCTTTTTTTTTCTTCGCACGTCACTTGTCGAAAGGGGGTGTCCTCAGGGGAAAGCTTGCTTTGAAATGAGAATTCTAGAGGTGAGAGTGGTCTATCGACATGATGGGGGGAAAAGTAGTGACTCCTCTCACCTCACTGGACTCTTGATGGTTTGTTTCTGAGTTTCCTATACCATCTATCCTGTGTGCTTGATACAGTGAACCCTAGGGAAATCATGGCAGATTTTCCAATACGGACGGCACTTCTCAAGTCTTTATCCCGGATGCCTCGAGGCGAAAGGAGCGTGATGTCTTGGGGCACCTGGGGTTTTGTGCTGTGGAGAATTAAGTTGCGCTTTCCATTCTTGCTCTTGTGGTGCCGCTAAGCTGTAATTGAGGTAAATGGGAAGGAGCCACCTTGAGTCTGTTTGCCAAGGTGGTTTAGTCGAGGGACGGGATTGAGACAGAGGACATGGTCAGTGTGAGGCGATGGCTGATATGAGAGGGAAGGGGCGACTTCAGTATTACGTCCCCAGGTGGAGGGGTTGGGTTGAGGCTAAGTTAATCCGGGGAAGGAAGGCACGACCCGACCTCATCACCTAGGTCTCGATCGCTGTAAGTGGTCTCCTTCGGAAAGTTTAGAAAAGCTATGTGATTATCGTTTCTCTATTGTGAGCTTCCCAGTCTGTACTTGACCAGTGATGAGAAGTGTCTCAGTTTAGCCTTATCAAAAGAAGATGTTTGTGATTGCAAGTCTCCTCGCTTGTGTTCAGATGCCTTTGCGAAGTGCCTCAAATACATCATCTACGTTGTAGATATTGATGGATATTTAAACATTTTCGTCTTAGTCCATAAACTGACGAGGAAAAATCTCGCAATGGACAAAACATGCGACTTGTCTGACTTTTTAAGCATAATTCAAGATGAAAACTCGTTTCGAGAATTTAGACAACTAAATCATGTTTTCAACAACGAGAAACATTTCCTGCTGGACGAAAGTGTTGCTTGTCAGTCGCAAGTACACGAGAGTGAGAGCGAGGGTACTAGGTAGTTTCTTATCTTGTAGAAAGGGTCAAAAACATCATCGAGAATAAGAAGGACGATTTTTTGTTTTCCGCTGTACGTGTTTTAATCGAGACCACTGACCAGCTCCTCTTTTCCCGAAGAGACACTACATTAACTGAATGGTCCTCAAGGAAATCCCGACAGAGCTGGGTGATTCCATCCCAACTCCTTATATATACAAGATCGTCATCTCGCCCTTTCCATCAACGCCGTGACGTCTCTCGACGCTGACGTTCTTCACGAGAATTAATGCGTCTACCCTGTAACTGCTCAGAAGCTGCATCTCCCTGTTGCGCGGCAGATTGTAGATTCTCGAGATTTATTATGTCATTCAAAGTTATCACGCCCTGAAGTTGTTTGTACCTAATATCATGTTCTTGGGCCATGTAACCGTACATGAAAGGGGTCATGACTTGAATCTCCACGGTGACATTACTCAAGCCTATTTCTTTCATGGTCATGTAGAAGTGATAGCCAGTGTAACCCCCGGAGCTACCAGGCTCAGGGTGAGACTTCTCGCTGATGAGGTTGAAGTACCTTCGGATGAGAGATGCGACGACTTCTAGGTCACTTGCCAATCGGGGCAAAACAATTCTACAGGCGATTAGGTCCTTGATCGATGCGCAGTTTTCTTGATCGTTTGAGTACTGGTGCTTGCGACCTCTGAGTTTCGTTTCTAGAGAATGTGACTCTTTGACTCGGGATTGCCAGAGGTATTCGATGCTTTTTTCGTTGAGCTTTTGTTTGACTCTCGTTCCTATCTCCTGTTCCAACCTGAGATACTGATTGCGGTTTTTTTCAAAGGTGCGGACGAAACTCGATATCTCGTCTAGGGTGTAAGAATCACCTGCGCGATCTGTGCTGGGATTCTGAATTGATTGGGGTGAGTTATAGCCGTAATTCTGCCCCTGATGAAGACTTGTGTTATACTGGTACTCGGAATTTGGGCTGAAGTATGGAGCGATATTGGTGTAGGTGGTAGGTATTGTTTCTGGGGGTGTATTATATGTGTATCCTGTATCGTAGCTGGAGTTTGGGTCAAATGTGTTGTATTCAGAACTTGTGGTGTATGTGCTGGTGATTGGAGTGGATGATGGGGCCCTGTTTTTGTCTCTGGGGCGGTCCTGGTGAACGATGGTTGTGTACGCCGAAGAATGCGTTGGGGGGGTTGTGGTGGCGTAATCCTGGGAATCATTTCCGTAGGTATATGAGGCATCTGAAGGGTATGCCTCTCTGGAATATCCATGGCTACCAGTGTTGTGAACCTGAGTGTTCCTTCCCATGCTGAAAGTGATAGTCAAGGGTTGCAGGCAGAATTATGCTTTTTTTCGTGGTGGGAGGAAAAAAAGACTAGACTGGGATATCAGGAAGAACGGCGAGTACTTGTACATTTAAAGAATTTGAAAAGGATCCAGGCAGCCATGGGCTTATATATATACAAGGTATGTGCATATTGAAGCTCTTGTGTGGTATATTGATAAGCCACTGGGGATTTTGATTCGCTAAGAAAAACGAGGCTGTAGGATTCATGTATTGGCATAAGAATGCAAGCCTGCCCAAGGCTGATTCTTGGTGCCTCCCATTTTCAACCATTGGTTGATTCGCTGTAGAAAGTACGCCCGAAGGTGTAGCAACTATCATGGACCAAAGGAAAGCAGATGTGTACAGTACTTGGTGTCTTCGAGGCTGGGGGAAGGGCGGGAAGGGGGAGGTTAAGAAATTCAAAATAACGTGACTATGTTAGCAACCAGCTTGTGGCAAGTTGCAGTAGCTGGTAGCTGTCACTCCGCAACATGTGAAGTGGATGTTGAATGACTTTACCCATACCAGGATCAGGGGTTGTCCAAAACAGCCCTCTCAACGGACAGAAAGTATACCAAGTTGTTGAAAGTTTTTCTAGAGTTGTTGGCAAGCAATTATCCTATAAACTTAGAACAATTTGAAACAGTAACCTAAATAGTTCAAACTATCTTTTTCGCTTGTCTAAGAACATATTGGTTATGCTTTAATCGTTGAAAGCTACAAGTACCTGCCGCTTTTATTGCCAATTTTGTCTCACCGCCTAATATTCTGCCTATGGTGATCCTAGCCTGTTTTCAAACTGTAACAATAAACCATCTTCTGTTAAACACTACTCCAAAAGTCAATTTGGACTTCTACAACCATCAAAATGAGTGGAGGATGGAATACCAGTATGCCCCATCATTGCCAAATTAAATGAAAGCTTGCTGACTTCTGCTAGTCGAATCCGATGCGGTTCGTAGCCGCCAACTTATTTGTCCAAAATCGCCGCTGACATCCTTTAGGGTGTCTTCACCTTCCTACTCGACAACCTTGGAGTAAAAGATGTGCAGTTCGAGGAGCTCATTGCCTTGGATGCCGATTACCTCCGCCAACTTAACCCAGTCTACGGCGTCATATTCCTCTTCAAATATCCTACCGGCGAAAAAGCAAACAGCGATGGCACACCCAAAGACGGTCAATACGATTACGATGCCTCCGAGAACCTGTTCTTCGCCGCGCAAACGATCCAAAACGCCTGCGGTACTCAAGCTCTCCTATCGGTGTTATTGAATAAAGATGGTGTTATTGATGTTGGTACACCTTTGAAGGACTTTAAGGATTTCACAACCGGCTTTCCGCCGGACATGCGAGGGGAGGCACTCAGCAATTCGGATTTGATCAGGGATGTACACAACAGTTTCGCAAAGAGTAGCCCATTTGTGGATGAGACGCAGAGAATGGCTACGGAGGACGATGATGTATATCACTTTATTGCGTATACCTCCATCAACGGCACACTTTACGAACTGGATGGGCTGCAACCTGCGCCTATTTCCCATGGATCTAGCTCTATCGAGGAATTCCCTGAAAAGGTCATACCTGTTCTACAACGACGTATCGAGAGATACCCCGCCAACGAGATTCGATTCAACCTGTTGGCTATGGTTAGGGATTTACGGATTCGAGCAAGAGAATTTGGTGATCAGGAGGCGTTGTATAGGGAGGAGCAGAAGAGGAGCGAATGGCAGTTCGAGAATTCTTTGAGAAGACATAATTTCGTCGGCTTCGCTGGTGAGATTTTGAAAGGGGTAATTAGGGAAAAGTTGAAGGAGGGACCAGAGGCTTACGCAGCTTGGATCAAGGAGAGTGAGCAGAAGACGAAATTACGATCTGAGGAGAAGAAGCAAGTTGGGGGTGAGGATGAGGAGATGTCAGGTTGAGTATGCTTGGGAGAAAGAGGGACAGCATAGACGATGGAGATGGGGCTGAGGAGTCTCACTACAGAAGGATTGATGAGGTCCATGCAAATGACATAATGATGTTTTTTTGGACAGCAATCAACCAGTAGTGATGCAGCATACTCCCTGGCTAAATTACGAGGGGTATTGTAAGGATTAGGTACCCGAGTAGACACCCGCGCCTACGAAAGTACTTATTGGAGGCCAGACTATGAAGGATGAAGGTACAGCCTCTAGTAGTAATAGGCAGGACGTAAGGGTAACTACTAGTGCGTTGCAAGGTATTTTGCAAGGTATTTTGCATGCGATTTGATCAACTCCAAGGATTCAGGGATTACGAAACTTCCTGTCTACTCTCCCAAGAGGCTGTATGAGGAAATAGATCTGGTCTGTTGGTATTCTGAAATTGCTGTGTTGGTACAGTTCCAATACACCACTATCGGTAATTCATCCGTATGGGTTGAAGCCAAAGAAAATTCTCATGATGCTTGCTCAGGTTGCTTGCATATATTTTTCTCTTTCTTTTCCAAGCATGATCGTATGTTGGACTGGGTCCACGTTACTCACAACTCGTCGGTAGACTGCAGATGACTTGATCAATACATCTCATGCGCCGCCGCTCCTCGTTAACAGAGCAAACAGCAGACTCTACCTCGTTCCCCTCTCCTGACCAGCGCAACATCCAGTCACACCGCCTGGTTCCATTGCTCAAAGGCACTCGCATAAATAATTTGGTCGTGATACAATTTTGGAAGGGAAGCTGGAGACTGCCTGTGCTGCTGCGCCTGCTGAAACAGGTTGCAAGCCTTACACCGTTTCTGTACCTAAGCTGCGTCGATGCACCCATTTTCTGATTCTGATTCCATTCCAAGCAAGTAATTCAGGGGAAAACATTCACTTCTGCCATCGTTGTGATTTTACTTGACTCCTACCTGCTTCTGGCCTGGAAGTAAATTGCCATTCCACGCCACCGCCCAGCGCCGACTTGGACCCATACGTCGACCCAAAGACCCAAGCGGGCAGCAACCGAGCGAGACCAAACCGCCAAACCGGATCGTCGAACCTCGAACTCTTCATCAACATCTGCTTCAACCACCCGACGTCAACACCACCGAAACCGCATACTCCTCTAGAGAGTCACCTTCGAAAACGGGTCCCTTCCTCGCTGGCCGAGTACGAACAGCATTGCAAGCAACGAGAAGGGTTGACGGAGGCCAGGACGCCCCAAGCGTCGCGATAGGAAAGCCAAACATAATGGAGGAGCTGGCCCCGCCGACAACACTCCTCACCTCCACCCATCCCAACATTCCAACATCCGCCATCGCAGACGGGGCACAGGCAACTCAGACATTATGGCCAGGTTATGGGCAGACGTATCAGCAGCCTCTGCGTAGTTCAGTCCGGATACAAGACGACGGCTCGACCATGAATGGCGTCGTCATTGGTCTGCTCAGCTCCTTTGGAAGCGCGGCATTGATTGGCCTCATTTTCCTGATCATCTACTTCTTCAGATACACAACAGGAGGACGTATTCTGCTGGACCGCATCGGCCGGCCGGGCGAATATGACGATGAACAGGCATACGCAAGGGAGGAGGCCGAAGCTCTGGAGGAAATGGACGATCTTCAAAGGACGGAATACCTAAGAGCTAAAGGTTTGCATTTTTCGCTTTTTCAAGTTGCATAGCAAGTGTGCAATCACAAATGATAACTTATCTTTCTTCTATAGCCTTTATCCAAGCCAATCCGCCCGATTCCTTACCAACCGACATTTCATTATCACAATACTTAGCGATTCAGGAAAAGGGTGTTTCAGCATGGGAGTTTGAACCAGAATTGGAGATAGCGAATTGTTTCGTAGAGGGAAGAACGGAAATCGAATTTTATGATAGCGAGTGCTCGGTCCTGTCGAATCTCCCACTTCCAAAGCAAAACGAGGTATATTACTGGGAGGCCAAGATTTATGATAAGCCCGAGACGTCTTTGATCAGTATCGGCGTGGCTACAAAGCCATATCCTCTTTTTAGGTTACCTGGTAAGACTCGGATTCCACTCAAGTTATGACTGACGGTCCACTAATTGATTTACGTAGGTTGGCACAAGTATTCTGTGGCGTACACTTCTACTGGACATCGGAGATACAACCAACCATTCAGCGGCCCTCATTACGGACCACAATATGTTCAAGGGGATGTTATTGGAGTTGGATATCGACCTCGAACCGGCACCGTATTTTTCACACGAAACGGCAAGAAGTTGGAAGATGTTGCACACGGACTGAAATCTCAGAACTTATTTCCAGCAGTGGGTGCGAATGGGCCTTGTACGGTTCATGTTAATTTTGGACAGTCGGGATTTGTTTTCATCGAGGCAAACGTCAAGAAATGGGGTTTGGCTCCAATGACTGGAAGTCTTGCGCCACCTCCGCCATATGGAAGTGAGCAGGGAAGTATTTTGCTGGAAGCCGGGAGAGAGGGCGCTCAAAGTAGCCATCAAAGTCACTTCCCAGATCCAAGACATGGCCGAACACGAAGCGGAAATTTTAGACACCATCCACCCACAAGCCCTGGACCCATACGCTCTCCTACCGATATTTCCCTTGCTCACCTTACACATATACCAACGAATGAAGAGCCTGGTGAATCAAGTGCTGCTGCCGGTACTTTGGCGCCTGGAAATACCACACAGGCTTCACTCAGTGTTCAGGATCCTTCAAATCCACCACCAGAGTATACGAGCCCTCAGCCATCAACGGCTGGTAGCCCCCGAGGAAGTAGTGAAAGTGAAAGGCAGCCTTTAATACGGAGAAAGAGCACGCCTCCGCCAATCCCAAGCTACAACGATACTGTAGCAGAGGATCGCGCCAGAGAGCGAAATGCCAATCAGCGAGAAAGAGCCGAAAGTCAGACAACCCGGATACAAGATAGGGCCAACTCATGACGATGAGTGTTTCGACAGACAGACCTTATTTTAATCTGGAAATGGAAATTCAAGGTGTTGGGGTTTGGAAGGGTGGTAAATTCTTGCTTAGCGTTGGGGAAGGGGTGCTTTTCGTTCATTTATTTTCTCTCTCGAGGAGCGAACGACAAACAAGTTCAAGGCGTATCAAGGAGTCTGGTCTGAAATAATATCAAGGGAAAGATGATCAAGCGGGGGTCCTGGGGAATTTTCTCTCTCTTTTTTTTTTTTTGCTTACACTTTTGCTTAATTTTCTTTTTGTCCCGTTGAGCGAGCACGCTAGAAGATATCCGTCTGATGTGTGTGTGTGTGAGTGAGTGTGTTTGGGAAGAAGGGATGGCAGTCGATACAAAATGGAGGAGAGGATTTGTTTTTTGAGGCATTATATAAACAACTCGGATAGGTGGGAGGTGGGGAGGCTGGAATGGAATGCCATTGAGGAAGAGACGATTCTCATTCAATCGTGGCAGAGGAAGGAATGGATGGGGTGGAGGATATGTAGCATAAGAGAGTCGATACACTGGCAAATCCGATATGAAAGTTCTTTTGTTAAATGCCTGTTGCTGCATCCTTGTGAGATTTGACTTATTTTGCATTTTGACCGCGAGTTCACCGAGTGGTGTCAAAATTCGTGTCGGTCGATAAGGTTCAACTCAAACCTCAAGGTTCCGTGTTTTATGAGAAGGTTTAGAAGAATGGAGGCTGGATTTTAAAGCAATTCGGAATTCCTGGACAACTTCTGCGGCTACTTGGCTTTGTTTTGCGATCGCATGATTCTCCGTCCCTCTTGCTTCTAGGCTTTTCCTCATTCTATGCTCGGGAACTATATCTTAGGCTTATTCTCCGAAATCCTTGAGTATCTGTCAAACTCTTGGTATAGATTTTGTGGGTTTCAAGCTTTGGAACGGGGAAGTTCTACCTTTCGGTACAGGGTGTACACAGCGAATTTTCTCGATTGTTTTGTACATTGATAGGAATTGCAGTTTCAAATTACAAGAGAACGCACTTTGGAACCCTGATTATAATTATTCCTTGTTTCTATTTCCGTCCAAAGAGCATAGTTTCTGTCGCTGTAAAGTGTATCTATAACGCTAAAAGCTTAAAGGGGGCAAGATAACCGGTCCTCTTCCAAGCTTTCTGGCCCACTATTTCCTGACAATTCGAAGACACAGTGTTCTTCCAGTTCCTCCTCCTCATCGTCAGTATACTCCACCGGAATCAGAGAGATTTCCATACCCCTCCATCCACAAAATCCTACCCCACATTCCGGCCACCCGCAATTTCTCACGCCTTGATCACCCTGTCCAGCCCATCCCCTCCCATCCAGCTCCATGGCCTTCCCTTCATAAAATGTTCTCCTCATCACCTCCTTCGTCATCCCCTCGTCCATACACCACTGAATTGCAATTGCCAACCTACTTCTGTGATGAACTCGCCACCTCATAAATCCCGTCTCGTATTCCATTCCTCGCTTGTTAACCCTGTTTCTTATGTCCCTCCTATGGCGACACATTATGGGGGCGATCTCCTGGTATTTATCGAGGATTTTACTGTACTTCTGGGGATCTTCGCGGAGGAAGATTGCCATGCGGAGATTCGAGTCGAGCTTTTTGCGATTGTGTTTGAGAGGATCCATTATTGGTCTTCTCGGTCGAACAGGCCGTGGTCGAATAGTAGAGCGGTTATTGACGCGCAGGAAGCTGGAGGAATTTCTGGGATTAGCTGTTGAATGGGAGGGAAGAGGTTCGAACTCTGGTGTCATCGAACGGTAACGAGAGAGAGGGAGACATGGTGTGTTTGTTGACGGATCTTTATTATTGGGATCTTCGTCCATGTTGGAGGTTTCGGGCTCAGGGCTTGTATCGAGTTCGCTCTCGTAGCCAGAGGCCATTTCAACTACGTGGTATTCGTGGTCATCTTTTTCGATGCTTTGAATGATGGTTTGCTCTTTGATCATGTCTAGAGGATTCGATGCTCGGTCGAAATTCTGGGTGTCAGTTGAAATTTCTGAAGGAAGATGGTCTCTGATTTCCATCAATGCGGAGAGCAATTCGTTATCAACTTCTGTCAACCCTCCCTGGCTTCGTCTAGGTAAATCGTCTTCTGAACACTCAGATGCTGAAGATTCGGCCAAAATTTCTTCGAGGGGTATTTCTTGCAGGGAATCGAGATATTCAAGATCCCAATCTTTGCTCAAATGTGGTTGTTGGGTTGTATATAGGCTCGGTGTTGGCATGAATTTGTCGGACTCGGATTCAATGCTTCTAGCGTAGAGATTCATTTCTGAGAAGTCTGTGGACATTTCGGTGTAGGAGGTTCTTGGGCTTATGGTAATGATCTGGTCTCTTGTTAGTTTGAGGACGGTGGCAGTTAGTGTAGTAAAGGGGGAGGAAGGAGTCAAATTACTTTTGACGTATTATCGCAGTCTTGTTGGAGTTCATAATTTGTGCTATCGACCGATTTAAACCACCGAGACCGAGAGCGGATCTGTGTAGAAGAGGCCGTCTCCATTTTGTGGTTATTGTTTGGCCGTCGTATCAGTCCAAGTCGTTTTGAAGATGTTAGACAAATCTATCGTTATTGTATTTTGGTGTTCAAGAGTAAGAAAGAAAGGTAGATTAGTTTGGACAATGCGGATATTGATGATGCGACGGTTATAACGAGTGACTCGATCGGATGCTCATGTAAAGAATTGAACCCAAGTAGGGTGTTGGGATTAACGAAGGGATAGTGGTCAAGAATAAGAAGCGAGCGACGATTGTGAAAGGGAAAGAATGTTGTTCTCTTACGTGTACGTGGAGATGGTTGACAAAATGGACTAAGGTCGAGGATCTTGATGTTGGGGGTGGCAACATGCATCGCGCCTGCCTCTACATTCTATATTTTCAACCTCTGGATTGCTCCTTCCCCTTTCAACGGAAGCGAGGCCTCCACTGCAATCCTCTTGCAGAGCACGTGACAGGTCCGCCGACATCGCAGCTTCCTAAGAGAGGGAACAAACTTCGACGACCGCTTCGATCCGTCCCTCACGACATCCATAGCCTAGCATGCCAGGATGAACCCAAACGACGGGACACATTGAAGTGGGGAACTCAGCGATAAAGCCGTCGATCAAGTAGATGGAGAACAAGGCAAACGAGCTAATCAAGCAAGAATACATTAATATCAACTCTTCACTCCCCAAAATAAAGTTCAAATATTTACTCTACCTGCTGCCGAAGAAAGGGGTTCCAGAGTAGATAGCAATTTCTTGAAGAATTATTAATAAAGTCTTCTAGGTTCTTGGAAATTGATCCCCAAAGAGTCAACGTTGAAACGATAAACAGCTATCTATGAACAAATAAAGCATGTATGGGAATGTCTTAAGATAACTGAATTCCTTTTAGCCCGAGTCTTCTGAAACAATCAAGCTAGCTGTTCTAGAATTTTTTACGCAACGTCCATCGCACCCAAAGTTCTGCATCCAGTTTTAAATCCAATTGATATACGTAAATAACGACAAAGTTGGTACATACGACCATAGACTGAGGAGAATTGGGCATCCCGTCCGCTCTGCCATACACAAGCCTCAGATCGGCAGATTAGTAGTTGGGTGGGTGACCACCAGCGAATACCTGCTGTTGTATGTTTTTACATTTTGCTTTTTTCTTCAGGTGATGCCAGCCTTTTTGGTTAAAGCGGATCTTAGCAAGAATCTCACTGCCATTCATCTGCTAGCATCTTCCTATACTGTTTCACAGCTTCTAAGAAGAGGGAAATCACCGTCCAGATTTACTCTGAGAAATCACTTTCCTAAAATCGGCTGTTGAAACCTGCTTAATTTTTTTCTGTGTAAGACGATCGGAAAAAAGTCGGATATTGTCCCCCCCCAAAATTCTATTCAACCGCAATTGAAAGTTTATGAACTGGTAAAATTATTAATAAGTCCATTTGGAGTTAGCTTTGTAGGTTTTACACAATTTCTGATTTGTATAGAGTCTACAGCTTCTCTTTCTATCAGGGGAAGAGAGTGCAAGGTGTTCAAAAGAGGTTTTCCGGTTGAGAGAGTGAATGCATGCTTGCCTTAACTCTTGGCTAGAAAGCCCTTGCCTCTTTTGTCTTTCTTTCTCCAACTAACCACAAAACCTCCAAGATCCTTCTCCAAACTTTCAATCATTTTCTCATCCATCACGGAAATTAAATTCGTGGCTTGTTTTACGCCACAGTGCGGGACCCCTCATTTCAGTTCGACACGATCTGGACGAGTACCGATTTTTATCGTAGGCTACATCATCTACCATCCACCTTTGCAATGGCATCGCGATTTGTGTCGAGAACATGCCAGGGCTACAAGGCCGGCACCGAGAAAGTTCTCCACTGGCTCTATGAGAATGCCCAGAAGTGTGGATATGGTTTAGAGGAAACGGAGCAAACGGACGACGAGGGCGGCGAAGGAGATAAGAAATCACAACTGGAGGCCAAGAAGAAGGCGAAACCAAACCAAAACCCAAGAAGGGAAAAGGAAGCAGAGCCAAAGGAAAAGGGAAGACAAGGGCATCTGCCAATCCTGGAGCGCCCAAGCTTCTGTCAGTTAATGAATATTCAACACTGGCTGAAGCTAGTAAGTTAATTAGCCCGAATGCATTTCTCACAACTAACTTTCATTACAGTTGCAGCTTTCGATCCTAGGGTTAAAGTTCCCCTATGGGTTATCACCACAATCGTAGAAGTCATCGCCGGCCGAAAGAGATGCGTAGCCTGGTTTTCGAGATAAACCGCCGTTACTACTCGTGGAAATTCTCAAGGAAGTAATGCAGGGCACCAGCACTTTATTGGAGTTTTGGAGGATGTCCTTGCAATTTTGAAAACCATGCAGGAACCTGTCGCTATATATTCCTGGTGAATAGCATCTTGCATTATGTCCCAGGAGATCCACGTGCTTAGGTTCATGTGAGGGGCTCGCTTCTCACATACCTAAGTCTGTGGAATGGTGGATTTACATGCTTAGATTCATGTGAGTGGCTTGCTACTCAAATACTTAAGCCCGTGGGATGCCACCTCTTCTTCTCCTTTATTTTTCATGCAATAAGATATAGGAATACAACCACTTGTTGCATCACACTTTATGACTACCAAGTCATACCAACAGGACCAATTGAAAAGTCGACTGCAACGAATTTGGAAAAGAACGATCCCCTTGATCGTGCTACCAATATATTCAATGCTTTGGAGGTTGAGCCAGATACAGAGTACACCATGACTGAACCTACAGCATCTGTACTAAGAGATCAGAAAGCCAATGTTGCATTCGAGGAGGAGCACAGCACGGAGGAACCACTCTGGTTAAGTAATTATCTCCCTTGTTATACCCTTGGGGCTTTGTTCCGCGAAAACCACATCAAGCTAGATATTCTGGGAGATGCATGTTCCTGTGTCAAAATGACTATTTACTAATCGAGTTTGCTTAGTCTATTGTTTTTTCGAAGATTTCAACATTGCCCGCGAACATCTCAAGGATCTTTGGACTGCATATAAGCATGGCGCAATCGACCTTACCGCCGTCGCATTATCAACAACCACCGCATTCGAGCTTTTCAAGCGCGCCGAAGAAGAACTGGTGTCAGACTTACGGTCCACGCTTCCTCCAGATCTCATGAGTCAAATAAAGAGTTACAGGGAGGTTCAGGGTCTGCTCTATTTTACTACCGCAGCGACCAGAGGCGTGAATGCGGAAATCAGAAAATCGCCTGGTGATCCATATAACTACAATTTGTTTGACATTGCGGATTGGACTGGTCTTTCCGTCTATATAATCCTCGACTCATTTTTCCCAGTTATGCAGCCCGGTAGTGTTCCCGTTTGCAAAGCCGGATGGTTTGGAACATTGAATCTAAATGAGGGCATTCTGAATGCAGAAGAGAAGTTTACGCAAGACACGTGTTTTGCTGGAACGTTTCATGCCAGAGTTCTTATTCCTGTAAGTACAATATCCCCAGTCCAGTTCGAAACACTATTGTTTTCTTTCAATTCCGAAGAAATAAAAAGTAAACCCCAGTGCAATCTCCGCCTCACTCAATTAGTCTAGGAACCCCGCTAAAAGAATTGTCACTAACTTTGAAAATCTACTAGACAAAACGTCAAGGATCCTCGTACTAAAGCCAGTGTTAAGTTTCCCGCAGAAGACGAACTCACCACAGGCATACTTGAGATGGCTCGCACCAAGGAAATACCAATTTGGATTGTCCTTGCTCTTTAAGTCTGGTAAGTAATAAGCGGAATTGAATACCTCCGTTTTTAACTTGAAAACCGGGAGAGGTCTCTATTTTATTCGGAAAATAAGTAGAAGAAACCAGGTTTATGCAATGATTTAAATCATCGCGTCTTCTGTTAAGAGTTTCACACAGATCATCGAAGTGCTAACTTTTCACGATGTAGGCTTGACATACACTGCTTAAGGATATGGACCAGCCCTATTCGGAACTCACAACTGCTGCTAAGCAAGCCACGTCAACAATCAAGTCATACCAAAAGTTTTCGAAAAATATGAGCATTTCCAACTGGCCAGAGTCTAACGACAAGTTGTTGGAATTTTATTTGGTGGAATGGAAACAATGGATGGTTACTGACCTACTGGACCCATTAAGAACAACGACTTTTGGCAAGCTTGGTGAATCGAAGAGGGGCAATTTCGTTCTGTTGAAAAACCATCCGGTTCTATGTGGAATGATGTTATTCCGTCTGAACCTCAATCTGCAGCATTCTGGGATTTTGCTTTCCAATGCTTGGGGAGCACTGCCTACTGTTATTCATCTCTACAATGCTTGTATGTCTGAGCAACTCCTAAAGAAATCATGGTGAGTCACCATCCTTTTCAGTCAAAAGCTTTCTCTGCCCACGAGATGAAACACCCTTAATTCAACAACTCTTTTATCAACGTTGCTAATCATGCCTCAGGATGGACATGGAAGCGGTAATTCTTGCTAATACTGCTAAACGAATTCTCGTTGGCGATCGCCCTGATACACCACTTGATGTAAGTACATTCCCCCTCAAAATATCAATGCTTCCAAATGAAAATCGGAGAACTATTTGTCTTAAAATCCCCAGACAAGATAACCTATTTTTCTGCCCAGTTTCCATCTATCAGTTCTGTGACTGACATATAAATTGTGCATAGTACTTAAAGCGATTCATGCTCGTGATGGGTTATTCGGCAACGATGTTTTCTTCGGGCAAAAGAGCTACCAAAATCGCCCCATCTAAAACAGGGCCTCGCCAAATGCTAAAGGAGTCCGTCATTGCCGAGATATATGGTGATCGATACCAACGTCACTTTGAAAGTCGAGATGCGGGTTCCCAAAACTCCGGATTTACGTTGGCAGCAATCGAAAAACTACTAGAAGAAGCCTCAGTAATTCCAGAGACGGATGCTACGAGCAACGAAAGGGGGGTTTCCAGGGGAGCATTCAAGACGATACTGATGCAAAATCGAGGAAAGGAATCCCTTCTTTCCAAATTTGCAAAGTCTCGCAAACTCACAACGATTCAACTTCTTACTACGCTAGAAGCTAGTATGGGGAATGAATCGTTTGCTTTCAATGTTGACTACTTCTCGCTTCACATGCGTTGTTACGATTTGCTACGCACTATACAAGCAGAGATGAGCGATGTGTTCATCAAGTATTTTGGTCCCCATTACCTGGAGGCAGAATCGCAATTACCTTTTCTCGTGGGATACATTTTCCAGGTTGTTGCCGGGAGTGCCAAAGCCGGCGAGATAGCATTTCCAGATGAAGAGCGTGGTAGAAAATTTTTGACCCAAGTCAGCAAGGTTCTTACGCAGCTCATCAAGAAAGAAGGAGAAGTGGAAATCGAAAAAGTGACAAACGCCTCCCGGATCTTCGGCCGTCTGGAATTTGAGAGACATTACGATGCTCCGACCTTGAAAATTGAGGAATTAGAAGCTATGGTTCAAGCCTTTAATAACTCCCACCAAATGAGACGGTACCAAATTCTATTCCAACCATCTAGGGACCCAACCATTGGCACTTTTCACTCCGGACCGTTGATCACAGATTTGACCCTCCTGATCTCGTCTGGTTGATTAGTCCTGATAACGCTTTGGTTCATTGCGCAGTCCCCAAAAAAAGATCGCCAATTGTCTCTTTGACTCCACCTGATCAAGGTGATATGGTGATTTTCATGCTTCTCGGTGCATTTGTGGGGGGTGTTTTAAAAGGGGAAAAAGCACGTCTTCCAAGTTTGCGCCATGGACCTGGAGCTGTGACGATGCAACACTCGCGAAGAATGTGGAAAGGAAGCTCAATACTCTCGGTGTGAGAAATGAACTGTGCACAGTGCAAATTGCGCCTAAAAAGAACAATGGGTTGTCTGACGACATCTGGGAGGGTATGAAGGAAGATATCATCAGAAGATTCACTCGCTGAATTGGGCAGGGAGTTGTAGAACCAAAAATTTCTTGAAACATCATTCAAAATTTGTCGCATTCTGGTCAGTGTAAAGAAATAAGAAGGCATGTTAAGCGATCGTACAAATAAGTGATCTATGGAAGAGTCTTCTTGATCGTTCTATGTATATCTGAGTTGAGTGATATTCTACTGGCCAACCTCAAACAATTACACCATATCTTTTGTTACTTATTTTTATCTTAACTCATGGTTCCAAAATCATCAAAGCTTTTCATGGAGAGGCGAAGTGATTCGGGAATCCTCATTCTTTAATTTAGGAGCTGCATTCTTTGTCACAACTGGGGTTTTTATAATGAATAAGCAAATTGAATATTGAACCGCTGACCAAAACAGCCAGGAGGGGTTGAAATTTGGGTCGTTTCCAAGAATCGAACCATTCGTTATTCTAATTGAAGAGTTAAGCCCAACGATGACGTGACTTTTCACAACAAAAGGCTGCCAGCACTTACTTAACAAGTCTTGAAATGTAATTTCGTGTACAATGCAGGAGAATTTTCATATCCCACCCATGGGTTCGCAGCTGTATTTTAGTCTCAAGAGGCAGGGTTTTTGTTGACATTGAATGGTTAACTTTGGTGAATCTCACTTTATATAGATGATATTGACGCTTTCCGACCTCTAGCAGAAAGTTCATGGAAAAGAAAAGTCCTTATAGGATCATTAGCCATTTTTTGGGTTATTGTTTGGAGATTCTTATGGTATATGTTTGTGTCAGTGAATGGGCCTCGCGATGTAGCAGCTCTTGAGCAGCAGGCAGATCAACAACAAGAAATGCAAAGTCTCGAATGATTTAAAAGTGCAGAGTATTGATTGCACCCCGAGTAACGTTTAATTAATAGAAATATCCTAGATTATATAGAATACTTGAACTATTTCAACAAATTTTAGAGGTCGATTTTCTACCAAATTTAGAGTATGTCTAGACATAATTGGTGAATAAAGTATACCAGATAACCTGTTTTTCGTATGCCATGCTTCACAAAAATCAAATACAAAACATCGTGCTCTTATTTCGAAGACGGGCAAGGTAAGAGACCATAATGGTTTATTTTGTAAACAACATGAAACCATGCCTAGTAGACGTGAGCTCAGGTAAGATCAAAAACGGCAACTCTAAAATGGGATAGGATCTCACGCTAACAAGGGTTCCGACGTGCCTGAAAAGCAAGAGAATGGATAATTCCCTTTTTGCCCCTCAACTTGTATTTTTTGTACATTTTTAATGATCCGTTGTTTTGAGCTGTACCTACGTTAAAAGGGTAATTCGTTTTGGGGTCACAGGACCGCCACTTGCTTCTGTACTAGACATAAAAAAACTCTTGGGAAATTAAAAACCAGCTAAGGAGACTGACAATAATAAACTTTTAACTCTAGCATGTATAGACTCGTGCCTCTGGTTTTTACGGTATGTAGATTGCTCTCAAAATAATGTTGCAAATTAAGGAAAAAGGTGGTGGGGGGGGGGCCGGTGGGAATGGTAGGGAAATGAGGGGTAAAATCTCGCTTAGCGAGCATTCCATGCTGTCGTACACTTGCGATTGGAAGCAAAAGAGACGTTGTGTACCTCTGATGGTTCTAAGTTTTTGAGAGAACCGATATAATCTAGGTTGCTTTTCAAATTGTTTTAAATTTTGAAAAATTAAGCCCTAAAATTGTCCAAGACGTTGGCGCAAAGAGGTATTTGCTACTGGTAGACGGCGGTGGCGGCACCATACCACTACATCTCCAGACCTAAGAGGCATCGCCACCTCATCACAGATCACGCGAAATCTCGGAATAAGAAGATCTTCCTATTTGAAACAGCTTTATAAAACCTCGCATTAAATCATCTAATCATAAGTCTAAATAAAAAACTGAGAACTGCATCTCGCAAGCTCATCATCCTTCAATATTTTATACCTTCACTCGACAAACATCGCCTTACTTCGTGATAATAATGATATTGTAGGGAAAAAGGTTAAAATAATCATTCAAAGTGCGGTTCCTTGTTCAAACGCATCTTGAATACCAACAATTCGGTCATGCAAATTGCCAGTATCGTTGGGATACGTAAGATCAAAAATTTGTGCTCGGGTCTCGGGGAAGATCTTGATGTCTCCTAAGAAGCAAAAAGTTAGCTTGTTGACTTAGATAAGCAAGAAAGAGAAAAATTTACCACCACCCAAAAGGGCCTGCAAAAACACCTCCATGATCGCCTTATCAATGCCACTCCATTCCTCGCCCTCTAGTCTGACTGGTACAAACCAACTCATAGCAGTATGAACCATCTCGGAATACAAGTGTTCTCCTCGGATATCGAACTGCTCACCAACTACTGCCCGTACCTTCGCAGCATCTTGGGAGAGGATATTTAAGACGTAATCAGGGACATCTGTGACCAGGCCAATGAGGAAATAGCGATAGAACTTGACGGTAATCTCCCAATCTTGTCTTGGAATCAAAAGGGCGGCTCGGTTGTCGTGAAAAAAGTCCCAGTTCAACTCGGTGCAAAGACGGAAGAAGGCGGTGTTGAGTTCGTGCTTTGTGCAGTGGGCAGTAGCGTTGTAGGCTGGAGTTGAGAGTAAGGATTGTAATTGAGTGGCTTGTGGGGGCGTTGAAATTATTGGGATGGTTGAAGTACAAGGAGATAGGGCCCAAGTAGACGCTGTTGAGTTTGATGGTGGTGAGGGGGTAGTAAATTGAGAGCAAGAACAATTGCCCGACTTGGGTGAGACACTGGGAGAAGGTGCGCCAGAGGGTGTGCCGATTGGTGATGGGATCTTGAAAACTCGAGGTCCTCCGATTGAAGAGTTGGTGTTTGTGCTGCTAACTGGCGAAGTATCCGAAATTGGTGTGTACACACTCTTTTCGGGGGCGGGCAATTTGGGAAATCTCAAACTGGTCGAAATTGCTGGTAGTTTCTTGGAGCTTGAAGGAGATGAGTTGTTCGACTTTCGGGTAACTTTCGTGGTGGAAACAAGGGTTGTGGGTTTTGTGGGTGTATATGTTGGTCGTGCGAATGCGGAGTTGATACTTGGTATCATTCCTACTGGACCCTTTGCAGCATTTCCGGTATCGTAGTTCTGAAGCCACGATTCGAGGGCCCGGCCTTCGGAGCTCATGGATTGAGTGAACATTTGTGCCTCTGGGTCGGGGGTCCAGGTCATCTTGTTGTTTGTTTGCTGGTTAACAATATATTTGAGAGCTGTGATCGGATCCTTGGTGTTATATTTGGGTTGGGAAGGTGGTAAAAACTTGATTTTGGTTGCAATAAATATAGGATGGAATGAGAGCTGATTGGAGATTACAATAAGCGAGACGGAATGATGTGAATAATGAGCCCCTGGAAATCCTGTGATGGGAGGGGTAAGATGCGTGAATCGGACTCGTGATTCATCCACAGTTTGCCCCTGGAGTCACCAGATGAATTTTATTGGATGTTCTTCAGTACAAGTAGCGTTAGTTCTGTGATATAGAGGTTTAAATTCTGGTGAATACTAATTAGCAGTTGATGATTACGTAGATTGAACACGATCCTTACTTGAATGGAAAATGAAACTGCTTCATTGGTTCCTTGAATCCCGTCTGAGCAACGAAAAGTGTGTATAGAAGAGATATTTCCTGCGATACTGTGGCTGCACACATAATCCGAAATTCAATAAAGAGAACGAAAGGACGACAGAGTTGGAAACCTGGCCTCCAACCGAGTTCGGCATTCCGGACGAAAATTATCCCTCCTCGCTTTTGAATGTACTCCAATGTCTTCGGGACCAACAACTGAACCAGACGGTGAACAAGACCAACCTCGGTAACACCCGTACCGCGACCATCAACAACAAACACGTTCAGAAAGACCCCGAATCCGCCGTATGGAATCATATTCACACGAGGAAGCCACTTGGCACATCCCCCGTCCAGACACCTACTTTATGAGCTTCGCCCCTATTAAGTAGCCATTGCTCTCAAGGCAATATATCAACATGAAGGACATCGGCCATGGACGCAAATCATAAACATAACCCATGCCCTTTACAATCATGGCCGAATCAATGATCGTGAGTTTCAGCAGTTATCTAAACTCTACGACATCCGCACTCAAAGTCTACCAAGGGTACTAGAGGAAAAGCAAAAACGTGAAGGTCCTGAAGTGGATGTTGAAAGGGAACTACTCAGTTCTCTTGTCTTGGCAACTATTCTTATTGATCAGGCAGTACGATGTATACCAGAAGATAAGCGTGCCAATCTTGGACCATTATTGAAGGAGTTAGATCTGGCTGGTAAGTTTTTCCCGTTCCTGTGCCTTTGATTGGCATGTAGAAATGACGGCTAATTGTATTGAACTAGTCCAGCTGCAAAAATTCAAGACGAACACCTTAACACTTGACTTTGAGGTAACGGGAAACTCTGGGCGGTTTACAGCTTCATACACAGCCTTCCAGCTGTATTTTCCAGCTGTACATAAGTCGAGTGAGGCTGTACAACAACTGGAAACCCAGATAGAAGGCTTACACCTATGAGACTGGGTTCTGGTGCGAGGATACCCATAGAATACAAAGCTCTTATTTTGCAAGGTGAGCAGCATCTTTCGTGGCATAATAGACAAAATTCGCAAACAACATCTCCAGAAGACTCAAATTCTCAAGGCTCGCAGAATAACGGAAGTCATCATTCCAGATAGTTTAGTAGAATCAGAAAACTTTCCTCGTTCTTCTAGACCTTCTCGATTAATAACTTTAATTGCCCGAGACGATTTCGCATTGTTAAAAGATTGCCAGAAAACAATGACCGAAAGTCAGACTATGACTGTACAAATCCAAGTAAACGAAGCATTGTGATTAGAATAGATGAGGTGAGAGTGCAACAAACGACATGCGAATCATCGCTCGCATCAAACCTGACGCGCTCTGAATGTAAAACCCACCTCCGTATAAGAATCCAAACACTCGTTCGAACTCCCCCTTCCTCTCCCTACACAACCTCCTAACAGCACCATCACCAACCTCCAGCACACACCCTCTCCCCCTTTTCTTCCGCGTCTTTTTCACAATGTCCAACACCCACGCCCTCCTAAAAACCCTCATTTTCTCCCCCGCCACCGCCCGTCTATCATTCAAACTTGGCGTAGCACACTCCCACCATCTCCTGCCGCCCGGCCTTCTCCACCAATGGATAGACTTCCTAGTCAACTCCCTAGGGAGCATTCACTTCGGGGATATTTTGCTTGAGAAGGAGTACAAGGATATTAATATTTTGTTGAGAGAGTTGAGACGGTGGGTTGATGGGCCGCAGGGTCCGAGTTGGGAGATGATTGAGGATGCTGAGAGAGGTATGTGTGTGATTGAAGCGATTGGGGAAGGGGGTCAAGAGGGGGGATGAGATGAGATAATGGAGAAAGGGGGATGGTGTGATGAGAGGCTGATCTGCGGTAGCTGCGCCAGATGGATGGAAACCACCGTTTCCTGAAAAGGCCAATTTCGATGTGTGGAAGTGGGAGGTTAGGCAGGGGAAGACGAGGTTTGAGCCGAGGAAGAAGATCCTGAAGACGGATAGTAGGCCGACGGCGTATGAGGTGGAAGTTGAAAAGTGAGGATGGTGAAGGAGAATAGAAAGACAAGTGGTGACGAGGGAGTATATTGAACAATGCAAATTCGATGGCTTAACAAGTTGGATTAAAAATGCAAATCTCGTTGTATGGCACTTGCCAGGGATGTGTTCGTTTTGAGAAAGAACAAAACTTGATGGGGCTACAATGAACGAGTAATTCCATCTGAATGCGGTTCCAGGTTTGGAGCTTGATATGAGATGGCCAATGATGAACATGCTTTACAGAGAAAACCTCCTCATCTATTTTCACATAATATACAGCGCATTTAGTACATCCAACCCCTAGTTCATCTTTCCACCAGTAAGTTCCTCGGCAATCTTCTTCATTCGCTGTCCAGTAATACCACCTGGACCAGAATAGTGATCCGTTACTCTCTTCTCCGTCTTGTTCAAGCCCGAGAGCATTTCCTGTATCGTTGGCGGTGATCCTGTGTTCCAGATATTTGTCTCGTTGGCATAAGCAGGCGCGAAAGGTCGAGGAACAAAGATCTTTTCAATCTCTGCGTTCAATTCCTGCTCTGTAGAAATGAATGAGCGAGCATGCATGTAGAGTGTGTGCAAGGCAGTCCTTCGTTCCTCCTCTCGAGCAGCCTCCTTCCGTTGCACCTTCTTCTCCTTTTGCTTTACTCGTTCTTTCCGAAATGGATCTGGCACAGCAGCTGTATGCTTTAATTTGCTCATCGCCTCTGTGACGGTTGGGTTTGTCAATCGTTCGTCCTCCCGTTGTGGTGCATAGAGTCTTGCTTCCCGCTCCTTCGTCTTCTGAAGACTTCGATTGGCGACGTGACGATCTGATTTGAGCTTCCTGGCGTGCAAAGCTTGCAGACCTTCACGCAAATTCTTCCTCCTCACGCTTGCCATGTCCCGCTTCCATGTAACATATTCGTCCTTGGTCCTCTTCTGCGCTGAGGGTTTCGGCATGGTCGAGGCAAAGTATTCATGTGTAGTTTTAGGAGCCCCTCGTTTGGGGAAGAGGTTTCGAGGAGGAGGGAGGGTTCCCTTGATGTCTTTTTTTGGGAGGACCTGTGGTTGTCGTGTCGTAGGAATTTCGATGAATCGGGGGTTTTCTGGTCCGATCATGGAAAGGGAGGTAGTGGTGGAGAATGAGCGAGGATGGATTGAGACATTTGGACACCGGAATCGAGCAAGCGCCCCAATTGAAGATTTTGCTGCTGAGGGAGGCATTCTGAGTGTGATCTGCGCCGGCAATGCGCACACAATGTCGAGATGCCTCTTGGATGGGTCCCTAGGTGATGGTTGTCAGCAATCGAGCTCTCAGAAATCTTTAGCGTCCTTTCTTAGCGCGGCTCAGCCACAGCACAAGCCACAGTTGTGGAGCTTCTTCAGAAAATTTATCTGCCCGCCTTCTCTCTTATCTTCAAAAACATTTTCTTCCTCCCCAGCAACATTCGCGCATTGCGCAACCACAACTCACGATGGGTACCGGAAAGAAAGAAGGTGCACGGAAGATCCGCCAGGGCAAGGTCGGCGATGGCATGGCCAATGTCAAGGTCAAGGGCGAGAATTTTTATCGGTATGTTCGCTGGCTAATGAGATTGAAATGGCGGGGACTGATTGAACTCTAGCGATGCGAAGAAGGTCAAGACCTTGAACATGTTCAAGGATGGCAAGGCCCAAAGAAACGCAGCTGGAGATGTCACAAAATCCGCTTCCTTTCAGAGTCGGCAGGTTCCTACAGCACGAATAGAGCCAAATCGAAAATGGTTTACCAATTCGCGAGTTATTGGTCAGGATGCGCTCGCATCATTCCGCGAGGCCATGGCTGAGAGAGCGTCCGACCCTTATTCCGTTTTGCTGAAAAGCAACAAGCTGCCGTTGAGCTTGATTCGTGATGGGCAAGGAAAAAATGGAATTAAACAACACCAAGCCAAGATGACCGTCGAGACGTCTCCCTTCGGTGAGGTCTTTGGTCCCAAGGCGCAACGAAAAAGAGTGCGACTCGGTGTTAGCTCACTGGAAGATCTCGCCGAGGACAGCGTGAAGTCTCACGATACATATCTCGATCGACTTGACGAGGCCAAACTTTTGAGCGGCAACTCTGGTGTAGATACAGAACAGATCGGTGAAGCTGTCGCACCAGACCATGGCTACATTTCCAGTGCACGAGAGGCAATCTTCAACAAGGGTCAAAGTAAGCGGATTTGGAACGAGTTATACAAAGTCATCGATTCGTCCGATGTTGTTATTCATGTCTTGGATGCTCGCGATCCTTTGGGAACACGATGTCGAAGTGTTGAGAAATATATCAAGGAGGAGGCACCCCATAAGCATTTGATATTCGTATTGAACAAGTGCGATTTGGTGCCAACTGGTGTTGCTGTAAGTTTTACTTTTCCTCTCTACTATCAATCATTCCCCAGTTCCATCGTTAAGTCAAGGCTCCTTCTGCATTTTTATGCTACTCGCAATGGAAGGTTGTCTGTTACAACTTTGGTAGATTGACTCCGGTCTCGCCGTTCTTGACCCTCGGGTCTTGGATAGATAGCTCACCGTCTTGGAGAGTCTATCGCAAAGAGCCCGGTTCTGTTTCGTTTGAGTTGAAGGCTACCCCCACAACCAGTGGCTTGTAGTGGTTTTCTTAGTAATGATTCATACATTCTTTTCTCGAAAAATTCTTAAGTTTTGTGGTACTTGAACTGACAAAACCACAGGCTTCTTGGGTTCGCTTCTTGTCGAAAGACTATCCTACACTTGCTTTTCACGCTTCCATAACAAATTCCTTTGGCAAAGGTTCCCTAATTCAGCTTCTCCGCCAATTCTCTTCCCTTCACTCCGACCGCAAACAAATTTCAGTTGGCTTCATCGGTTACCCTAATACTGGAAAATCCTCCATCATCAACACATTACGAAAGAAGAAGGTCTGCACAGTCGCTCCAATTCCTGGAGAGACTAAGATCTGGCAATACATCACACTTATGAAGCGAATCTACTTGATTGATTGTCCGGGTGTTGTGCCTCCTAGCACGACTGATACCCCCCAGGACATTCTGTTAAGAGGCGTTGTACGAGTTGAGAATGTCGAGAACCCAGAGCAATATATTCCAGCTGTCTTGAGTAAGACTAAGCCTCAACATATCGAAAGAACATACCAGCTCAAAGGATACAATGATCACATTGAGTTCTTGGAGCTGTTGGCCCGGAAGGGCGGTAGATTATTGCATGGAGGTGAACCAGATGTGGATGGTGTCGCAAAGATGGTGCTGAATGATTTCCTCCGAGGCAAGATTCCTTGGTTCACACCCCCACCTCTCTTAGAGGGTGCGGAGGAGAAGACTGGCGTTGAAGGCCGCTCAGGGAGATTGGGAGAGATGGGCAAGAAGAGAAAACGTGACGATGAAATATCTGTTGCTGATACTTCTGTTGCACCTGCATCAATTATTGCCGACGAAGAAGAGGAATTTGAGGGTTTCGGTAGCGATGATGGCGGTGTTGAATTAAATGATGTGGCCGGCGACGTTGATGCAGCTTTCGGTCTGGATTCTGACGATGAAAGCGATGTCGATGAGGAAATGGCTGAAGCTGACGCTGAGAACGAAGAGGATGAGGAGGTAGAAGCTAATGGTGCAGCGGAGCAGTTACAGGAAGAGCTTCATGATGATGTTGTCTCAAGTAAACCTCGGTTACCCTCGAAGAAGAAGAAACGACAAAAGACATAAACATAGTAAAATAATCAAAGTTCAATTTCTGTTCAATTTCAACGCGCCATACAATCTCCAATCAGATATTTGCGTTCTCGATGGAATAAATGAACTGCTGTGCATGGCCAAAGTTAAGCACTTATTTCTCCCCTTCCTTTAGGGTGCCTTGGGGCAGTGGACCTCCCTGTATTTCAGGGCTTTCAGGGTTTGCCTTTCAATGGGCTCGTTTACCCTAAGCACGCCTCTCATAAGGCGGATCGCGAATCAGAGGACTTCAGGGCACTTTACAGGGCATTGCAGCCTGATGCCCTGTCCTGTAGTCTTTCCAGGTACCTAAATGCTAGCTTCGTACCTGCCTTCCTAGTTCTCTGTTCTAACTTTCTAGGGTCAGTTGAGTCAATTTTTTTAAACTTTTACCCTAGACATTTGGAATAATCAACTTTAATTGCCCCAGTTATCTAGGTTATGCTGTAGAGTTAGAGCAATGAGGGGTCTATTTACTACTGCTTTTGTTATTTACAAGGAGGTGCTGTAAGATTCCTGGAGCCTAGCCGCATTTCAGTGGACCTCCCTGTAGCTCAGGGCTTACTCTACAACGTAATATGAGCGCCTCTTACAGGGCCGATCGCGAAGCTTTCAGAGTACTTTATAGGGCATTAAAGCGTACTGCGCCGTAGTCTCCATACTTGAGACCGCGTCCGCGTCGTCCGCAGTCTAACTTTTGTCGGTACTTATTTATTTAAGACGGTGCACTCGGGGCTGTTAGTTCGTCAAAACTTCACTCGGCGTTTTGATTTCATCGAGGGAGTAGTAGGAGTTGGCCCTTCAGGGTAAAAGATCTAGCCGAGGACTTTTTTTCTTCGGAAATTACCTCTTGTTATTTTGTACTATAGATCACAAATTGCTGCTTTCTTTCTGTCGAATGAACTTGCTGTCGAAATACCTCCTTAAATACCTCGGAATACATAACATTTAATTTAGGCAAGAAGTGATGGAGTGCTTGACAGGTCAATGACATCGCTTGCATAGTGCGATCCGCCCACTACCCCCGCTTGGTTTAGTGGTCTGCTGTATTGAAAGTGGTTTTCTGGTTTCGTGCAAAGGTTAGATTATAGATTGGAATCAAAGGTTTTGGGGTACTTATCCCCTGCCCGATCGTTTGATTTCCTATGCTTTTTTCTTTCCTTGTGTCGAAACAGCTTTTACTTCGATAACTTCCTGTAAGTTGATGGTCCGAGATAAAGCTATAGCTTAGTTTTGTCTTCCGAAGATAGTTCAATGCTGCTTTTCTGAGCGATTTTGAATTTCGTTCAAATCCGCTGTGGGATGTTTACCAAGCGGGGGACAGCGTTCATACCTACTTGATATCTACAAGAGCACTTCTTAGACTCTTAGAAATAGGTCTAGAGATGGGCGGAATCATCGCTTAGCTTGCTCTGGAATTTTTTTAGGGAAGAGCTGAGTACTCTCACCTCAAATCAAGTAAATGTCCACTACAATAATCAATCAAGCAACTCGAGAAGCATTCTGCCTCGTATTTTCAATTTGCCGCTCTGGTTCTCTTTATCCATTGCCAGAGCTTCATCTGGCTCAGCAGGCTCAGCTGCATGTTTTAGAAACCTCCCTCGTGGTGGACATTAAAAGTGGCAGTAAATTCCAACTTCAATTACCCAATACTTTGGGACAATTGGGCTTCATTGTTCTAAACACGTCAAAGAATATTTTAAATTCTTCTAAGTGTTTAGAATAAATGCTTTGAATTACCCTAAAAAGCTGGGACAACGAGGGCGTGGGTAGAAAAGTACGAACCTAATATATTTACTACCACTTTTAATGTCCATCGCGAGCCTCCCAACAAATTTGTTACCCACCCAATCCATCCACCAATTAGCGGATCCTTGGTTTGTGGCTAACTTCAATCCTAATTTGAGCAATTATCGAATGATTTGGTTAAGACACGAATGAAGACGAGTTCTCATTTCGTTATAAATGCACCAGTAGCTCTATATATCAGCCAATTGGAGGCCATCGATGGCTTGCATATTCGACCGATTTGTGAAGCGTTGATGTAACCCAACCATAATCATGTGGTGTTATTATTGGACAAGCATTGCTAAAGTTTACCTCTTTGGTAAATTAGATTTCAGCCTTCGCATTTTCACGGTGCCAGCGCATCATTTTCTTTCCTTATTCTTTTCTCTAGAAATTAAGATAGGGCCAAAGATTTCAACGATGACCTCGCCTGTAGTTATTCTATAATGGCAGACAGCCCTCTATCTGTTTCAGCAAGCATTGCTGGACTTTTAACTTTGTTGCTGCGATTCTCTTTGGGACCTACGCTCGAACACTTGCATTGAGGGAGGAACTCCGTCGCATAAACACTATCGATCAAGAAATTTTGTAGATTTGTACAACTGTTCTGATTTCTCTATCCGATGCGTTGGAGTCGATGAGGAATTTCGGGGGTATCAGAGGATATGGCGGCAACCGAACTCTTGAAGACATTCTAGCCCAAATAATGGCTTTGGAATTTGAAAATGTCTCATGCATTGTGAGCCTGTTGACCAGTCATGAGAGGGTATCAAAATGGGACAATGAACGGGATTTTTTGAGGCGAAATATGAGCGAGCTTGACGGATTAAGATCGAAGCTCTTGTACCTCTAGCTTTTTGCCCTTTCAAAGTAGGTGAGGTCAGCGACCCCTCGTGCGTACCCAAACTGACTTAACGCACTCTTTCAGAAAGGTTGATACCGTACAAGACTCAGTCAAAGAGGGAGTTAAAACGGGGATTGAAACCATTCATCGTCGTCTCAAATTCTTTTTTGATCAACTTCGGCTACAATCCGAGCATTCTTTCGGACATCTTGCCTTATCTCTAGAACATATTGCGCGGAGCACCCCTCAAGGTGCCGGAACAGGTTCACCTGCGAATAAGGAAGATACGTTAGTCGCTGAATATCACAGATCCACATCTCCATCTGCGTCAAATAGAAACAGCAAAAGTTCCATGCCAAAAAGTGAGCAAAACTACGATCAAGAAGCTGAAAACGATCGTCTCAAGAACGAATCAATTGAATCTACTCGCCCACTTCAGGGGACTTCACGGTCCGGTTCCCTCCAGGTAGAAACCCCTCAGCCGGACATGGCAACTTTCAACCAGCTACCGCAGGTTTTACATGAGGTTGTAAACACCGGTGAACCAGATCAACTTGACCTCGATAGCATATTTCAGAAAGCGAGAGAGAGATTTTTGCAATCCTTCACACCCAACGAAAGAGATATAAACTTTGTGGAATCATATCTTCGAAACCCTGCTGCAAGTCAGAGAGATTACAGGGTCATGATGGACAGATTTCAGGTTCAGTTAATACAGAGCAGGCTCTTCAGTGAGCGCACTTGGACCTGGCTATTCTCAACATGGTTAGTTCAAACATTTAAAAGTCTTGTGGGAGCTTAGTTGCCAAGTGTAGAAGGGGTCCGTAACGAGTGTCAGAAGATTCCACTTTATTCTCTTCTTTTTTGCTTTATTGAAAGCCGTTCCTCGTAGGCTAGACGAGGAACACAACAGAGTTTTTGTTTCGGCTAATTCCTTCCAAAGGACCCATGTGTATCACAGGTCATTTGATGTGCCTGTTTCAACAGAGTATCTCAGGTATTCTTAATCTTGTTCATCGAAAGCTCTTCAAGTTCTCTACATGTCAAAAACAAAGAGACGACCTCTCTGGATATCATTTTCATGAATATTCTAACATCGCGTGAGCTACCACAAAAATCTCCATCACCGACTTTATAAATTGGCCAATTAGAGTAAAAATTATAATAATATACATATTCCACCAATTGAGTGGTGTCTTGGGCTGATGTAACCCACCCTCGCTAAAGTTTACTTCGTTGGTGAACCCCAGTCTTCAGCTTCTTCTTCCCAGGACTCCAGGCAAACCATCGTTATATATCTTCAGCCTTCCTCTCGAGATGCAATATTCTTTGCATTAAAGTTCGAGTAGTATACAAGCCTTTAACAATGCCACCAGAACTTCAATTTATTGCATTTGCAACCTTCTTCCACATTGCCGGTGCAGCTGCCATTCCTCTAGAAAAGCCGAAAGCCAACCACATATACCCTCGATCCTACCAAGATTGCGGCTTTGAGGGTAACGCGGATATTTATGGACTCGGAATTAGATTAGGTATATACCTGCAATGGAGCGCCTCGTTCTGCGCCAGCTATCTTTTGCCATACGAGGTTATTTCGGATTTAGCAAATACGTCCAGATGGTTCAACTTAGCCATCTTCATTGCACTTGCAGTCATGACAAAGGATTTCCCTTCTACGCATGCCCCGGAGGTTTTGATCATGCTATACATATACTTCGGTTTCCAGTTTGTGGTTTTACCCGCCACTTTGGTGAGACCGACAATATTAAAGGCCCTCACGACCTATCTTCTCAGCCTCGCGACTTCTTCCTATAGCATTTGGTTTTGGCAAATTGGCATTAAAAAGACCTATAGAAAAACTGGATGCGTCTCTTATGGCTTTCTACTCGCCAAAGTTTCACTTCACGAACCGTCAGTCGACAAGGCATATACTACCTTTGCCATCATATTTTCAGTTATAACGACAGGACTTCTTTGGATGTTATTCCGATTTCTTTGGTCAGAATTTCCACCATTATCATCTTTGAACCCGTTAAGCAAACCTGGCAGATTTCAGATAGCAGTGGTAGTAAAAAAACAAATCACGATTTGGTTGTCGCCTCCACCAACACTACCTGCTGAATATCAAAACCAGGAAGCTTTGAGTTTCGACAACGGAGTGGACAGAAATACGTCGTCTTGTACACCGCCAGACGACTCTCAACCCCAAGAAACGGTTGCCAAGTCTAACTCGCCTAATTATGTGACCCCAACTCAAAATGAGGTGGTGGGGTCTTCGACCAGTACTACCCGTACAGCCAGTATAAATAAAGATGATGATAGTGATTTAGCGTGGTCAGTATTTCAAGATATTTCCTAGTATATTTGTTAATATTTTGGGCAAGGACACGAATATCGACTGTCTTCATATGTAGATTGTTCAGTCTCGCATACTCTATCCTAGGTATCGAACTGACACTTTCTTGGAATCAAATCTCAGGAGTTTATGACTCTCGATCAGTTGGCCAATTGATACCTCTCGTTATCGGGATAAGTGGCATGGTTCAGGTCATATATTATACATTTAAGAAGGTAAGAACTCCGAACAGAGAATCTCGTGTTTTCCAGTTAAATCTTTTCTAGTGGTGGCTCGACGAGGGAGACAATCCGTCTACAAGAGAAGCCGAAAAAGAAGCCGAAAGAGATCGAGACAGGAGTAACTTCGAAGAGCGACCGGGCTCAAACTCTCTAAAGTAATATATCTTTTGGGGCCCAAGTATTAAATCTTTTCCGCCGGTGGTACTCTATTCTCGAAAGTTACGCCAGAGATGTGTCTGATACAAAGTTGCTTGTAGCTATGCTAAAGCTGAACCTGAATCGACCTTCTAATTCACCAACAGGGTGAGGATGAAAGCATGGTAAAAGATAATCGGGAATGTTGTGCTAAAGGGGATTAGTTATAGAGTGCAATTTGATTCTGATATCTTAATGAAACCCCGGCACCAAAAGGGGCATTTGAGAAAGAAGCGAAGATGCCCTTATCAGTTCCTTGATTTCGGTTGCCCACATTGCCTTTTGATTTAGAGCTCATATCTAAGAGAATGGCCATAGAAATGCATGTTAAAGTCTGGAACCTTTCTTAGAAAATAACACTTTCCGGGACAACCCCTCAAGAGTCAAAAGTATGTCTGAATTAGCCCTCGCTTATTTTAAAAAGCACTACTAATAAGCCGCACAACAATTCCCCCCTGAATTTGGCGAGTACTAGCTCAGTTAAGAGGGAATAATGATGTGTTTCACATGAATATGAAATTCAGATGCTGCGCGATATAAACACACACCTTTTTAGGTAAGGATTGAAGTTAAGTAAGTTAACAAGTTAACGTATTATATTATTACAGCTAGAGAGAATGAGAAATCTATATAGACAAATGAAAATTCCGTCTCCGGTGTATGTAGTTCCATACGTTGTCACTTCTCTTCCCTCCAAAACTTCTACGCGGGCGCACCATTATAAATACAAGTCTCGAGTTGTCGTACATACGATTTATCAATCAATGTTTGCCGTAAATTCTTTGGACTCGTGATAGTCGGTCCTAGTACTGGTAGTCCAAGGAAGCTCGTGGCAAGGCCTGCGGTGTAGGCGGTCGCTACGTCTTATTAGCTCTCAAAATATCTGCTGTAAGTATGTAAAAGGGAGCATGCCTATGGATGTGCCAGAACCAGTGGCTGGATTACCTGTCGTTGGATCATTCCATGGCAGCTCTACATTGACACCCGGGGCGTACATGCCCACCCAAGAGGCGACGGCGGATGATGTCCATTGTACACCAGCATTATCCACAGCGCCAACGACGAGGATGTCATCCACATAATTTGCCGATCCGGTGTCGCCAAAGAGCGCCGGAGCCAAATGGACTTGCTAGAAATGCATTAGCCCCCGTTGATGACCTCAATCAACAGATATATACTACTCACCTTGCCATCGTTCCCTGCTGCGGCAACACTCAACATCCCCAGGTTTCGCAGATTCTTAAGTCTGGTAGCGAAGGAGGTCTCCCAAGCTCCGCCATGAGCATTATGTTCAACGCCAAATGACATGGACAGAACGGCCACAGGCGCGTAAGTTCCAGCCGCTATTTGTGTTTTCCAGTGTGCCTCAATCTTGTCGAGAGAATCAATAATCCACTGCTTACCATCGCCAAATTGCCACGTGACCCCATATGGCTGGGACTCTCTCGCAATTCCATGAATACCACCAGCTATGAAGGTTAACATAGCAGTCCCATGGTCGTTCCCCGTATTCGCGGTCGCGGGTCCAACTTGAATATAATCTGTTGTTCCCATTTTTTCCTGTATGGTTTTACCTGTGCTATCTTTCTCAGTAGTGAAGTCCTAGAAATAATTAATACTTGAAACCTTGGAGGATGGGATAACTGAAGGTGTAATTCAGTCTCTATACTTACTGTCAAGCTGGTGTCTATATATTTTGAATCTAGCAGGTATACCCGAACCCGTCGTGCTGGGGAAGCGTCATACACGTAATCCGCTCGAGTACTGCCATCTGGCGTTGACCCAAAAGCAAGTTCTGGACGAGCAGGGGATTGTGTGTCCCAGAGCCCATCCCGTTCTCGGAGCTCGGAGGGTATGTCGGTGTTATTAACCTTAACTTGGGTAGGCATAGATTGCGAGACCTTGTCGAAGTCCATAGCTTCCGCGGGATTGGAAAACAGGTCTGGGTCGTGACAGTAGTTGTTGGTACAATGGAGTTCAACTTCCTTGGCCTGAAATTGGGTTAATTAGCACTTCTTGCTCACGTATATGTCAGATCGGCTTGTAGGAAGAATACCTGCTTGTTCGCCGACACCTCCCCTACTTCGGTCATGGTTAGGAACGAGGTAAAGTACATGGTGCCATATCCCGAGTTTACGGAGATATGCTCTTCTGTAGCCGGGTCGAAAAGGAACAATTGCGTCCGTAGAGCAGCAACATCATTTCCATCGGTTGGCCATATGACATATTTGCGACGATTTTTGACTTCATCCTCGCAAGTTAACGAGAAGCTATCCACCTCGTCGGCAGACACGGCTAGAGCGACGTCTGTACCGACCATCATTCCCAATGGTTGCGGAGCCGTACCCAGGTCAACGATAGACGAATCGTTCGTCGCGACAAAAACACAGGACTTCAATCTCTTACGCTCAGCAGCATCCATACCAACGTGCGTAAGATGCTTCACGTTAACTTTATACCTGTCGGGGTTAAACCCCATATCCAACTAGCGATTCGAGACTCAGTTAGTAAAAGAAAATCCATATTAGAGGACCATACGAGAAGACAATCTTTGTCCTGCGAATTTTGCTTACCATGGAATATAGTGGGGTATTAGTAGAACCCGAAAACGCGAGAAGGGCGCCCAGCTGGAGGACTTGCACCTGTCGCTCTTCCAAAGCTCTTGTCTGGTGTTGTGCCAACGTGCCCGCAGTAGCTTTGTAAAGGAGACCTTTTCCAGTATGCATAAAGTGAAGACTGCGCGGGTAACCGTTCATCGTGCCTTCCCCCACTGGGGTCCATCTCTTCCGCGGGGCGCGAGAATGCAGTTGACAGTGCGTGGAGCAGTGTGGCTCGGCTTCCCAGTGCGAAAGCGGGGTAAATGTATGATTACCGGTATCGGTATCACGGCGGCCCACAAGGGGGGTGGTATCAGCGGCTAGGGACAACAGCAACCATTGAATGGTGTCCCCAACACAGCCCAGAAACGCACCATCAGGACCTGGCGTTACTATATATTATATGTATCAGTTCTTTTCTTTTGCAACTTCATATCATCCCATTTAAAACGCCATTATAAAATAACCTGTTGTTCCAACATTTAGAGAAATCCAAAACATTAACCGAGATAGTTAGAACAATTGAAAGCAATTGTGCAAACTATCTAAGTTAATTTTAACTTATTCCAAGTATTCGGGATAATTTAAATCGATTACCCTAAAAAGATAGAACAAAGAGGACAAGGTAGGTAGGTACGAGCCTGAAGTATTTACTGCTACTTTTGCTGTCTACCGCGAGGTTACATATATATGAGCTCCTCTTTTTCTGGAGAGAAAAGGGAAGAAGAAAGAAAAGAAAACTTACCATCGTCACAAGTCATTCCACTTGGGAGCTCCGTTTGGCTACCCGCGTACAAGACAGAGATGGCCGTATTCGGAGTATCGCTAAATTGATAGCGGTAGAAGGCCCCATCGCTGAGGACGTCATCATCTGTATTGTCATAATCGTCGAGTGTTTCCAGCTGACCGACATCATTGGTTATGGCGGTATTTATGCTCATGGTTGATACGCACTTATCGTCCGGACAATAATCGTGGCTACATGCGAAGTTGCAAAGCGGATTGTACGTCGTTTGGTCATAGCCAGGCCCGGCATATCCATCGATGATAGCGTCTTCAGTCCCAGCGTCGTATGTGCCCGTGGAAGCGCAGCTACATGGCGTGGGACAGTATCCGCGAGCGCAAGTAAATGCACAGAGTTCAGCATAGTCGCCAGATCCTGACCCAGAGACGCAGCCTTCTCCAGTAGTTGGTAGACCACTTCCAGCACCACTTCCACTTCCCGGTACGGTAGGCAAGGGCAGATAGCTCGTCATGTCGCTATCATCGCCGGTTTTGTCGCTCAGCCCACATCCAGGGGACAGGGAGGTTCGGGCCTCGTTGTTGAATGTACCATCGCTAAGATAGTGCTCATCTGCAAAGCCATCACCGTTGAGATCAGCAAAATATTCGCAACTGCCAGCAACTTGGCCAGCATAAGCAACAGTATTCTGGGCCGTCCAGCCAAATGAGGATCCTGCGGCTTGTGAGGGATCCTGTTGACCATTGTTGTACCAGACGTACGCATCGCCGGAGAACTTCTCGGTCCAGATCATATCTTCGCGCCCGTCTCCGTTCACATCGGCCCATTGCAAGTTGGCACGATCCTTCGCAATAGGGATCTTGATCTGAACATAATCACTGAACGAGTCGTCGTCTGAATGTATGTAGCCACCGACCGTGCTATCAGGTGAGATACACAGGTAATCCGCAAACCCGTTGCCCGTGAGATCGGCAAAACGAACAGCTAGGTCGTTAAGGCCGAGTCCGCGGTGCTGGAGACAGCTCTGGGTGAGGGGGTAGGATTTCTTTTTCCAGTTGCTCCAGCTGTTGGTGGTGGGGTAGTTGTTGATCCAGACGGTCACCAAACCCAGAACAGCTGTGAATTATTAGATTAGTATATGTTTTATGAGAGAATTTGGAGAGGAGATTGTAAATAAGCATACGTTCGGCGTAAATAATATCGCAGACCCCATCGCCATCCCAATCAGCTAGGTGCAAGTCTTTGCGGTGCATTTCGCTCGGGGGAGTCCAAATGGTGCCTTGATAATTCCAATAACCATCCGCATCAGAATCAGAAATGGAGCCCTTGCCTCGGTTCTGTTGAAGAATTAGAATTGAATATAGAATAAAGATGCATTCACGTTTTTGAAGGAGACTTCGACTTACCGCCCACATCTCCATAGTACCGCCTTGGTATGCCCACACATAATCGACCATGCCGTTGCTGTGGCCCATCATGTTGCAGTATTTGTTGCCGTCGCCTTTCAGCTTCGTCCCCCCAGCACCCTCGTTCCTCCAGACTTTCATGGTGAACCAATGTTTCGTTTCAAAGCCTTGAGCTAATATGTTGTGTTGCATAAAGACATAGTCCTGTCGGGGCAGATTCCCAAAGACGTTTACATTACCATAAATGCGGGCGAAATGGACACGATCCCGAAGATTTGTCTCAGTCGCGGACAGGTCAGCGCCCATCCCTGCGTAAGCTTTAGTACTAGTAGTTCCGGTATAAAACCCTTCTCGCCAGGCGACTTTGAGGCCATTCCCTTCCTTGCCCACCGCGCAACTTCGCGAGTTGGTCCACTGAAAGAAATTAGCATAAGTTTTTCTCGCTTGACTCTGGAGCTAAGAGAAGTGTCTCGCGATAGACACTAAAAAGCGGCTGCAAATACTTCAGGTTCGTACCTGCCTACCCAGCCCTCATTGTTCCAAATTTTTAGGGTAATTCAAGTAAATTATCCTACAACCTTGGAACAATTTGGGACTATTATTCTAGGTGGTTTGGAAAAATCAAGTTCCAACATAGTACTATACTTCTGCTTTAACGTCCACCGCAAGAGTGTGTAAGGATCAAAGTTGCTCTCAGAATAGAAGATAGGAGTAAAACGGGGGGGCGGGGATAAAGAGAGAAGTTGCATACCACGTGGCCCGCCGCTGCCGTGTCTAGCCACACCAGATCATCGCGTCCGTCTCCGTTGATATCTTCGAAGCGGGTGCCGATGTTCTCTCCAGTCCCGGACGTTTGTTCGTAACCCTTGCCAGTGAAGATTTGACCGAGGGCTTGCCAATATTCAGGAGCATCACCCGTCCCGCCGTTTCTCCAAAAGTTCACAGTGCCGTCCGAGTCGACAGTTCCATAATCTCCGCGCCCATCGCCATCGATGTCCGCCAACTTCACAAACTCCCTCGTAGCTTTTGCGTCCATGATCTTGGCCGTATTGCTGACCCGTTTGAAGGTGGGCGGGGTGCCAGAAGAAGCATCGCCATCTCCCTGATTAATAGATAAATAAGCATTGCCCGTTGCGTCGATGTACACCAAGTCGTCCAGCCCGTCCCCGTTCATGTCGATGAAATTGACTCCTTCGGGGTACTCGCAGTTCAAATCACCATTCATATCATCAATTTTCTTAAAGGTTCCTTTCCCGTCGGCCGAGTTGGAGAAGACAGCGTAAACCTGACTGGTGTCAGAAGTGCTAACCCACCCGAGAAGGTCGTCATAATTCTGATGGAAAAGCCGGGCAAACTTCCATTGACCACGATCCCATTCGCTTTCGAGCTCCCAGATGTACTGCAAAATGTTAAGTACACATCATAACAAATGACCGATATGTAGAGAGGTAACTACTTACGCCCTCGGCTGTGCTGTCGTGGTAGTAAATACCATCATCTGCAGGATCTCGGAGTCAGTGTACTTCTTTGGGGATGTTTGAGGAGTATAATTCATCAAGAGAAGATGGGTATTCACCATATCCACTACCCCGTTGTGTGAGACCACCAGCATCGGTACCGGTTCCAGCAATTTTGTCGCAGACCGTTGCGTTACTGTCGACCATTTCCCCAGGGGTAACGATTCTATTATCAGAGATAGCCGACTGGATCGAGTTGTAGAATACAGAAGCCATCATGGAATGTCCCTTGTCCTATATTTCTGCTTGTTAATCTCTGTAACAAAGGGGAAAGACTGTACGTACGTTCGGGTGAACGTGAGGATTTTCGCCCGCCAGATAGTCCGTATCGAAATTAAACCATGCATCATCATCGCCATTGGGCCACATTTCAGCCAAGTAGATACACTTGCCTTCGGCAGCTCGCTGGGTAACAAGTGCACGATACTGACTGTTAATGGTTGGTCCGCTAGTTATACCAGTGGGGTTTAGAGTAGGGATGAGAGTTGACACCATAATGCAGGTACCTGACATGTCCTCTGCATTCCAGAGCGCATTGAGAATGTCGTTCATACGATTGCCTGCAGTGGAAAGGCTCAATGCCGTGTTGGCATCATTAGTTCCCGCGTTGATGATGACGATATTGGGCTGTTTTTCAAATGGTAAGCGAGACAATTGAGTAAAAAGATAACTGACGAACCTTGTAAGCGAGCGAATGGGGAACTCTGGCCAGGACCTGGGTCAGAACATCTCCGGGAACTGCCTCTTGCTCCTAGAAAATAAATAGTCAGTACTGATCTTATGTCATACGGTACTCAAGTAAATTCTCTGCACAGATGGCAAAAGTAGATGCAAGGCAACACTAACATGGTCAACCATGGTGCCGGTATGTAAACTACCGACCATATCTACTTCATATCCATCTTGTCTCAATGCGTCTCGTAAAGGCTTTCGACAACTACACAGCAGTCAGTCAGTCAGTACGAATACGGCACCAGAAAGAAGAAAGAAAAAACACACCCGTTGCCAGTCGTTCCGCCAGTGCCGCTCATGATAGATGCGCCTAACGGTAAGATGCGCAAGGGAATAGAAGTATCGCGTGCCTTCTTTGCAGAGACCCCAAACTCAGCAAAGGGGTGGGAAGCATTATACAGCTCTTCGTTGCGAGGACCAGTCTGGCGTGGATGACTGGGAGCAGCCGAGATCGGGTGGACATTAGAAAAGCAAGAGAGGACTGTGGCAGAGAGCCAGAAGGCCTTTTTTGGCCAGCTGTCCATGGTGAGCAACTGTTTGAAAGGAATGTCTGATCCAAAAGAAGATGGAGTGCCCTTACCTTTGAAGGGGAATATGAAGCTTAATATACTAATACTTGCATTTTTTTGCGCCCCTCTCTTTTCAAATTTTAAATATCGAGGTCGATTCTACGCCTCTTTGCCCCTCTGTTTCAACCCATATCTGACAAGACTTGAAGATGGTATTCTTCGCAAAAGGGGAGCAAAGAGGCACGGAATCGCCCTATGCAATTACTGAAATTGATCCACATTAGCCTACTATCGAAAAGCGTTGGACAGTGGGCAAGGGGGGCAACGAAAGGTGAGCGTGATCGTAAGAGATCTTCGGTCGTGTTTTGGTAATGCCGTTCGCGGGATCGGAATTTCTTTTCTCCGAAAGAGCTACACTAAATAAAGTGGCACCATTACTTCAATCTCCAGAGCCTTTAACTCAACACAAGTATGATGAAAATCTTCAAGACTCTGGGTAAGGGTAAGTAGAGAACTGGCGCATATGTTCATATTTCTTTAGTATTTTCACATTAATTGTTGCTCATTTATCGCGTTGCGACTTCAGTACGGTCTCAAGTTGTGGTGCTGACTTTTTTCACGCGACCACTTTGCTCCCACAACAGAACCGTTCTATTGAAATCCGTCCTACGTGGACCAATTTTACCACGATCCTTCGAGCTTCGGAAGATCTCATAAACGACTGTTCTATTGATTCTTACTTCCTTGTAAGAGTTGCTGCTACAAAGATCTGGTGGATTTATGCTTAAAGAAGTAAGTCAATCGTGGCACTCGTGTCCCCCGTGGTAAGGCAATTCCCCACAATTGCTAGGGTTACGGAGCCAGTCGGTCGGGAGTATTAATTATAGGATCAATTAAGCTTATCTTGGCAGTGTTCTAAACAGAGGGTTTCTGACTATTTTAAATTATTACATTATTAATAGACACAAGACCGGGGATATATAAGAAGGTAGCGTGAGTACCAAAAAGGGTAATTGCGTCGCACAGTGGAGTCGCGCTTGCTTGAGTGCCGTTTATCCGTAGATCTGAATACTCATTCATTCCCTACTCCGAATATTAAAGTTGACAATTTGTACGCCATGATCTGGTATCCCAATTAGCTTACAATCACCATGTAAGTTGCTGGGGTGAAATACCCCTGTAAGTGTCTGATACCGAAGCAATTTTCGAATTTTTCCACGTGTGATGAGATGTTCAAAGGGGGAGATCCATTCTTTGGCAACTACTGGCATTTCGTATGACCCAGCACTCAGGTATTTGGTTATTCCTGTGATCCATATAACTTCCTATTTCCAGCATCAAATTCACGAATATTGCGACATATTCAAAGGAAGTATTAACCTTTTTATAACTGCATAAACTGATTTACAGAAATTGCACTAACACCTATTTTAACACCTACTTAAAACTTACTAAGAAGATACCAGTCTTCTATTTCACGCTATAGACCTAAATAATTCTAACGTAAATGATTAGAAGGATACAAATCCTCTCTTATTTGTAGCCATTACTATATCTTTAGCTGTGTATTACTCCTTCCTCTCTAAATTACAACAACCTCGGAGAAACAATGGGTCAACACCACCCCCCCCCCCTTCAAAACTTCCTCATTTCCTAACTATATCTATGACCACCTCAAATAAGAGATTTTGCTTCTATTAAAACTAGAGCTTATCTACCTGGTATAGTCAGTTAAAGCAATACCTCCGTGTTCCTCTATATGTTCCGAAAAGACAAAAATAAATCCTCTGGGGTTACTCCACACCGTCTTTGGACGGCTAGAGTTTTGCCAATTGTAAGTCTTAGAGTTACTTTTCTTTTGAAACTGGGAAGTTTGATTTGTTTTTTTAAGGATGATTTAGTACCCGGTGAGGAAGGAGAAGTGATATCCTTTCCAATGCCGATATGTAGGGGGAAAAACGTGCACTGAGAAGTGGGTAGAATTGGGTACTTTTGAGGCTCAATTGTGCTGAAAGTGGGTTCCATTGAAGGGCATCAGCCATATTGTAGTACGTGCGCAAGCTCAGAGTCGTTTAAAGTACTGTTTCGGGCCCAAAAGCATCCACTTTGAACGCACGTTTTTTCCCCTACATATCCGCATTGGAAGGGATATATTTTTAGACTTGCGGGAGCTCTTCTTCACTTTCAACCCACAGATCAAGGAGTAATTGCAAAATTAACACCCCGGATCAACCTTTTATACAGACTAAAGAATAGCTGTATTCATTTCTTAGGATGGACATCATAACAGTAGCCTATGATCTACAACGGAACGCATGGTTGAATCTCTCAAGCAAAGCATCCAGTTTTTTGCCTCTTAAATTTAGAGTAGGTAATGTCTGATTATTATATCATTGGCTTAATTTTAGGCTTCTGTCCAAAGCATACTCGTTGAATCCTGAATAATGTCAACAACAAAACTGAAGATTTCACTGTCCTCGGAAAATCTGGAAAAAGCAGTGAAACGTTTTCTAGAAGCTCGGGATAGTGGATGGCGAAGGCATAATTCCATCGCTTGATACATCGGATACTACCATTACAGTAGCACAGTGTACATTATTTAAAATCTGACTTTACATGAGATCTTGATCTTAACGTAGGACTCAAATTTTATTTCTGGTATACTTTAATCACGCCTGATAACATTGATCAATTTTATCCTGGCATACCAGTTCGGAATTTTGAACTTTGCTGGAGATGTATTGGGTTACACTGTAAAAAAATTCTCGAGCACTTACCAGAGTTAGTGGAGGAATGTGGGAAGGTGAAAGGAATGAGAATCAAAAACTGTAGACTGTATGCATGGTTTTTGTTCCTGATTAAAGCACAATTGTGTAGTAAATTCTTTCAGGAGGCGGGAAAATGATAAATCGGCCGAGACGTAAATCTAGCCCCTCATTTCCAACATGTTTCTTCTACTCGATTGAAGAAGTATTTAGTTCTCGTTACCAGCGTTATAACTTTTGTTTACTGGGACACGGAAAAAGAAATCCTTGCATAAAGCTCCTTGCATAAAGCTCGATTTTAATTTCTTCCGTGGATTACAGTGAAAATTATGTCTGAGTACTTTACTGTGGCGAATCCTGCCGCTCTCATCGCGATATTCGCCAGCTTGATTAGAATTAGAAGCAGTCAAATTAGAAGCGGTTACTTGAATAGTGAATATTTGGGTAGAAGCTTATTTCACACCCATACCAAACAGATCGTCAAACAAAAGTTGAGTATCGTTATATCCACTTGCATGGGTAAGAAAGGGGTGGGTTCTTTCACCTCTAAACTTCTTAAACGGTAAGTACAGAACACCTAAGAGAGTGAGATTGTATTTCCAATGAGTAAGTGGGAACTGGGTATTGAAGTGCTCAGTGAAAGGTCGTCATTTGGTAATTTGAGGGGTCTCCCAAAAGTGCATCTAATCTACTTGGGTTTTGTAAGCCAAGTCCATAAAATTTCCTTCCTCCTTCCCTCAAATCGACCACGATTTTACTCATAGCGATAGTCGTATTTGCATGCGGAACATCTTCTGTGATGACAACGTCGTTTGCACACATTGTCTTTCATATCATTTAGGACGTCACAAGTAACAGGAAATCTGTTACCTGTTTTGAGGCAGTATCCTAGGTGTGGGTCTGGTTGAGTCTATAAAAATTATTGTCAGCCTCGCATGTCCTAGTTTTCCAACATCTAGGCTTTGGGGCACTTACACATCGCCAGTAAAGAGTAGCTCCGTCAGGTGGTGTTGGAACCTTTCCATGGTAAGCACCAATTGTCTGTCCTCGAACAACCTTGACTACATCTTTTGAATTATCTCCGTTTTTCTGGTGGCGTTGTCCACGTTGGCCCCCATTGGAATTGGAAGAACTGGAGGCTAGAGGTTTACGAGGTGTGGCATCCGACTTTGCATCGCTTTGGTCAACTCTCCAACACTGAAGATTTGTAGGCTGCTCTGGAACAAGGTGTTTTTCCCGTGAACGCAGAATTCGTTCCCAGTACTTTCCGTCGTCATCAGGTTCGTAGCATCTGTCACGGGAATAAGTTGGAGGGCAAGGCTGAGAAAGGAGATCGTGTCGAAGTTTGGAAGACCCGTAATCCCACTCAGTTGGACCGTGAAATGGTGGAGTGGGTTTTCTACAGAGGAGTGAATGTAGAGTGGGAGCAGGATTCTCATCCTTTTCAGAAATTCCATCTTTGGTTTTTTGAGAGATGTCGAAGTGAAATCTTCCGTACAGCTCACAGCACTGCCTGATCCATGCAGAAGTGCTTGCTGGGTGACACGTGTCGTCTTTGAACTTTCGAGCTTTCAACAAAAGATTTTTGAGAAGTTTTGTCTTCTCGCCCTCTTTGCTAGTACCGTATTGGAGAGATGACCCTTGCATGCTGGATTTTGAGGCTTCGAATGAGTCCATGATTCTGGGCTTGGCTCTAGCTTTGGGCGGATGGTAAAGTTGAATTGAAGTGAAAAGAGGATTTGGAAAATGGCGTGGCCTTCATTTGGATGAGATGAATTCATTTTTTATACATTTCAAAACCCTCTTCCGCAGCTACTGACTGGAATGCCGTAACAGTACTGGCGTCGCAAGGATTGATTTGGAACTCATTGAACTAAAAATTCAGCCATGGCACACTCAGTTTACCATAGGCACTGATTGAATATTTGATGGCGTTGACAAAGAACAAAGTTGCACATGGAGTACTTTTTAATTCATCACAATTCACGTACCTAGGTACTAAACAATGGCAAACCTCCAATTGAGACTCGACTGGGGTTGACAGGGCCATCGGTCAACTGGAACCGGACAGCGAAAACGCAAGAATTCGAGCAGTTTTATCTATTTAATTGGACTTCATTCTTAGTCACTGCTCGTTACTTGTGTCCAAGAAGATATAGCATGTGAGTGTTCAGAACACTCTGTAAGTGCTTGAGTACTAGCAATATTTCAAATTTCAGACATAGAACACAAATGAGTAGTTCAGAGATACCCAGTTGTAGTACAAAAGAAGGACTCTTAAGCTTATGAGTCCAAGCTGGGGAAAAAAACCTTCAGGTATCACCCGATATGGTGTCATCATCGTGACTGAGGTGGAAATAAAGACTACACTTTAGACTTCACAAACAACCCCATTGTCAAGAAATTTTGACTCATGAGACGGTTTTTGCCGCAAATTTCAATATGTAATCATAGTAATCATCATTGTTCAACTTTTGTGGGTATCTAAATCTCAAGAGTAAGGAATGAGAAAGTTAGTCAGAAAAGACTTCAAATAATATCTGTTAATTAAAAACGTAGACAAACCGTTGCATAAAATTTCAATATGGAAAAAGAGACCGTGAAATTCATCGTCACAAATTTTGCTCCCTTGGAGCTTTCTCAGCTATAACCTTTTTTTTTTTTTTGGTTCAATTTAGAAATTAAGCCAGATTAGCAAAGGGCTTTCAGAAATCAGAACATGAGAAAAGAATGATTGGGTTGATACAACACTACCTTCTTACTATTTCTTACCGTTGGTATAACTTGGTGAAAAAGGGGTCCATATATATGGTTCCGAAAGTGGTGTTGTATTCTTGTCTGTCTTGCTAAAGAGGCTGTTCCATGTCCTGCTTATATAGACCTCATAGGTCACGTGAAAGCAGTGATATTCACCCTGCTTATATAGCAACACTTACTTTCCTAATAGAGAGACTAGAGGATATTTATTCATGTGAATAACTTACTAACCCTTGCTTAAATTGACAGGGAAGCGGTTATGAGAGGGTTTTGTTGGCCTTCTTTGCAGCGTCAATATGCTATAAAGAAGGCTACCATTTCCCCAAAACATTAATTGTTAGAAAGAGAAGCTCAGAATTTAACGATACAAGTACTGCAAGTAAAGCTCAAGGAATAAACAACTCTATCCCCTTCTCAGCTCGGAACAGGCCGAAAGGCGGTGGAACCCCCGCCCCGATATTTCACTAGCTCCGGAACCAGGTCCGAAAACTAAGCCATCTCCGGTGACCCCAACCTCCTCCAAAAAATGATCATCCCATCGTCATAACCAAGAAACTCTTCCCCTCTTCCCCCATTTTTGAACATTATTCGAATTGCTATTCCGTATCTTTCGCACTTATCAAACAATTGTAACGTCGTAACGTGGGACCCATGATCAGTACCACAATGCCATTGGAGTTACCTCAATTCTCAACCCCTTTATCAAGGTACGATAAGCAGGTACGGGCGGAGGAGTTCCTCCATTGTTATTATCATGGATAGCTCCATGCCATGCACCAGGTCTTTGGACCGAGGTCTTAGGATAAACTTCTAGAATGGGGAAATTGCTTGACAAGTGGGGAGCAGAGAGGCCCTCAAAAGAAGGACCATCCGCCGGGCTTTGGTGAGTACCAAGCCCGCTTTAATATTTGTCAATTCTTGCGCTTTTTTTCGTCTGTTTGTCGCAATGGTTTTCTCTCGGAATCTGTTGGCCTTGGTGCTGCTCCCTTTGAGGGCTTCGTGCGCGGCTTCGTATGTTGAGAGTATGCCGCTAAATGCTCAGGGATTGCTCAATGAGTCAATGTCTTGGATGGATAACTTTTACGATTCCGAGGCGGGGTATCTGTATGATGTGTCTGGAGAATCCGCTTTGCGACACGAGACGCGTAGCAGCGCGTGGTATGCGGTTGGGCTTTTGGCTAGAAATGAAGGAGAGGATGTGCAAGAGGCTTTGAAGATCCTGACGAATGTTGTTGATGGGCAGTTCAAAAACCCGGAAGAACAATGGTAAGTGAAATCTCGGCGTGGTATCAGTAAAAGCAAATATGCTAACGAGGAATTCGAACAGGTATGCCGATTATCAAAAAGAACCCGAAGAACCCATGGTGGGCTCGAAATACTACCCAAAGAACATATATAATTCATGGGATCCAAATTGGCGTGGATTCATTGGCACAACGATTATCGTGGGTCTCGAAGAGTTCGGACATCTGATTCCTGAAAACACCACTACATACCTCCTCGAATCTTTGTATAATGCGACTGTTGGGGACTCATACCGGGTCGGGGGTGTGGACGATGATAATTTGTATCCAGCATACAGCAATCCTGTAAGTATCCCCCCGGGAAACGCGAATTTGACAAACTTTGACAATTGAGCAGTCAATCATGCGAGCATTTGTCTCTGGATGGACGGGTCGTCGACTTAATGACTCCAACATGACCACCGCAGGCGAAAACTATGCACAGCAACTCGTAACCCTTTTCGAGCGAGCCAACACTCTTTCAGAATTTAACAGCGGCACTTACACTGGTGTCTCACTATGGGCTTTGACATTATGGGCGAAATATTTACCTATCGACTCTATCATGGGCGAGAAAGCACCTACCATGATCCAACACACATGGGAAGCCGTTGCTCAACTTTGGAACCCAAACTTAAAGAATGTTGCTGGGCCATGGGATCGAAGCTACGGATACGATATGAATCGTTATGTTAGTCTTTTAGCTTTACATTTATGGAATATCGTTGGAAAAGACAAGTCTTCGTTGATCTCAAAGGTTTGTTGTGTTACGTCCATTTCCAGTAGTAAATACTGATATATTACACAGCCCCAAGTGATGTCTCATTCTGCAGACTTTGCTTACGCACCAATGTTCGCTATCCTCGCAGATTTTCACAATACTCTTGTACCAGATTCTGTCATCTCGGCCTTGACAACCTTTATTGGCGAACACACATTTACTTCTAGCACATTTTCTCCACCATTCGACGTATATCCACGAAACATTACCGCGTGGATTGCCGAAAGCATTACAATCGGCGCTGAAACGTTCAACGAGACAGTCATTGGTGGACCAGCAACTAGTAAAGATTCTTTCAACCCCGCCCTCATTCAATGGGATACCGGAAATGGAGTTGGGTGGATTAATGTAAGTAGTTTCGCTTCAACCATTTTTAATTGGATACTAATTTCTGCATAGTACCGTACCACGGTTCCATCAATGATTGCTGTGGCTACCCCTGGCCAATTAAACCTTACCTACCCATACGGAACCGCATCATCCTCATTCTCGCTCCTCGTCTCTCCATTCGCGATGAAGAAGGATATCGTAGGATGGGAGGACATCCAAGGATTGAATGTTACCGTTTCCGGAAATGTCGATTCGAATTTTACTCTTGGGTATGCTGGTGATTATGGTGGAGCTTACACCACTGTAAAGTAAGTTCTTCTCTTCTTTTTTCAAGTTCTGCGTTGGTGATGATAAACTTGGTGCTAACCTTTTTGTGATAGTGACTTTGAGTTTTGGAATTTCACTTATTCTATGCCGAAGAGCTTTACGGGATTGCCTAATTTGGTCTTGAATGTTGAGTTGGTGTAGATATATACTCTTAACCTAATGCTTAATGGATAATGATGATGTTTTTAATTGCGTTCGATCTTTATAAGTTTCTTTCCGGGGAAATGTCTTCAAGTGAAGATGTTGAGTTGAGTTGGGGCTTTGACTCGAACTTGACCTGAACTTGACCAAACTTGTTGATTGGTTTTTTGTAACTCCAGTCCCTATTTGATAGCCCACTCTCGCGAGTGGCAATTAATACTTCAGGCTCGTACCTGCCTACCTACGCCTCATTGTTCCAAATTTATAGGGCAATTCAAGAAAATTATCCTGAACGTTTTGAACAATTTGGGAATATTAACTTGGAACATTTAACTTCAGTTGTCCTACTTCCGATGTTCCTAGAACAACAGATTATTCATTAACTGCCCCTGTGATTGTCAACTATGAGTTCCTATTCCGAGAGTCGGCTCAACCATATTTTCATTTCGGTTCGACTCAAAGCCATGTCACACAAGAATGAAACTTGCATATCAAGTAACCAATCAACCACCCCACAAATATAAACAATCAACAGCTCCCGGCATCTCGATTCTCGAACCCCTCTCCCTTCCTCTGTCGCGCAACATCCTTTCTTCTCTCTCATCAGCTCAAGTGTCACAATAGATGCTGACGATACCAACCCACGATGGCCTCGCGAGCTATGCTTCGTATCGTCGGTTCACAATCCATTCCCTCGACCCATAGAATACCCTGCAATCAATTCTCTCGGCGCTTCCTTTCTTCCCCTGGAGATCCAACACCACCAAAGTCGCCGAATCCACTTCTGCGGCTACCAATTCCGATACGAATGGGGATTTCGATGTACCACAAGAACCCATTGCCAACAAGGTCTCAAGGATAGGAACTTTGCATAGCGAGCGATCACCTCTTGTTTGGCCGGACAAATTGGACCACCAGACGGGCGAAGTGAGAAATTATGAGCTTCCAATCGTTAGGTATGAGAATTGTTTTTGGCGTTTTCAACTAGTTTCATTGGAACTATCTAACCTTCTGCCGTTCATGGTATAGGGTCCGGGAATAAATTACCAGAAAATACCTTGAGGCAGAGGACAAAGGATTGGACGGGGGAAATCCAAACGTTCAAAGATTACGGAAAATATTTGAGGATTTGAGAGCAGAAATTAGGGATGAATTTCTTGAGGAATGGCAAATTCAAGTATACAAAACAAAACGTAAACGTACTCTGGAGAGTCTATAGCAACGTTGACATTCTGGCATTACTCATTCCATAGCAAATTCCCTTTTTGGGCTGGCCAGTAAGCCCACTGATGGGCCTGGACTAATTATGTTTTCAACGGGTATGATGCGAGGATGCACCAATAACCACATGCTAGCATGCATTCTCGGGCATGAAATGGCACACCTCCTTGACGACCAGAGCTACAAAAAATATCTTGCTCACCCGAACCAAACAAAGAAGGAGAGGGACGAAATGTTCTATCAACACGAATATATCGCAGATGAGATTGGATGCCATATGGGTGCCAAGGCTAGTTATGATCCTCGAGGTCGTCTTCAAGTGTTACAGATGCATCAAGGTATGGAGTCAAGAAGATATAATGGAAAGGCCAGTCCACTTGAACCAGTTGGGGAGAGAACCCACCCCCCAGTATATATGAACACCGTTCTTTTCTTGGTAATTTCTAATCGGTCTTAGCTCGCCGATAGAATTGCTGCTATCAAGCGCATAATGCCAGCAGCATTGGAAGAATATAGAATCGCCCGTAGTATAATCGAGGATCCAAAGAAAGAGGGTTTGGGCTCGATGTCAAGTACTACTACACCTGCTCTCTCCTCTAGGGTGACCAGACCTAAGCTTCAGTCCAAGCAACTGCGTTTGAAAACTCACAACCAAGCAACGCGAAGCTTCTCCCACAGTTTTTCAAAATACCCTGGAACAAAACAACCCCTGGAACAAAACAACCTTCAGAGGAATGGGTTGTGAAAGTTGACTCCACGCATCCATTTGCGCCTTTTATCGGAGCTTTCTGGGATATGGCTCTGCGAATAGAAGAGTTTCTATAGCCGAAAGATTCAGGGTTAATCTTGATGAGGCTCTTGCAAGGCCACTTAGAAATCTGGGTACTTTGGATCTCGTTGATCATCTAATTATTAGCATTTAGTTAGGGACATCGAAATACACTACAAAGGAGGCCATGTAATTAAAGCCCATCCCTATCAAAGAAGGCTCGAAAAGGTGATGACCAACCTGACACCTCAAATCAAAGACAGACATTTGATCAACTGGGAGGTGAGGATCGTCAAATGCGGTCAGTTCCCCCCCAAATCCCGCCCCCCAAATACAAAACACAGACCAATAAAGGCTGCAGACTTCTCCCAAGCACTTGCATCGCATGACAATGATACAATGTATGTGACATTTTCGACAGAAAAGATATGAATCAGCTCCGATGCAGCGTTAGCCTGGACAGCAAGACATAAAAATAGCACATTTAATTATGCGGCACCAAATAAAAGCTGATATGTGGCGCTACTGGGAGCATCAAGCAGGCATTATTATGGATTGGGTGAGCCGTAATTTCAGCACAAAATATGAGGCAAATACACTTGGGTTGTTTATGATGGCATCGGCAGGCTATCATCCCCGAGGTGCCATTGAGGCTCTTGAATACATGGAGAGAACGAGACTACGGAGTGGATATAAATTTCAAAGCCAGGAGAACGAACACACCCATTGGTATGTTACACCTCTCAACTTCTCCTAACATGCCTCTTGTATTATCCCATACTTACGCAAAATGTAGCCCAAAGACAGGATCGGAGCGATTCAGCAATCGATGCCTTTAGCAATGGAAAGATATCGGAATGCCATGTAGGAAAAGCTGGAAAAAGAACAAGAATTAAATATGGGCAAGGAGTTGGACAAAGCCGAGAAAGAGGAGAGCATCGGGGATCTTACGATAGTTTCGAACGTGGTCGCGACTCTTGCGTCAACTTCTGGTGCAAAACAACCAGACAAAACCACACGCTCTATTGGAATGCCTGCTTGAAAAGAAAGCTCTGCTAAGTAAATGCAGAGAGAATAATGGATAGGTTTAGGATTTTGATTTTGGGTGGATTTTGGAAACGTGTCAAATATCGCTAGTTTGTGATAGGCCCACGAGATGGGATAATAAAGTGAGTTTTGATTAGAAAACTAGAGGTTTTGAATTGAGATAAATTATACCACTTAATCTATCACTCTCTCATTGGTACCTCTTTCTTCAAGTACTACAGAGTAAGTGATGTGATGGTTTCGTTTTGTCTGATTTTTTCTCGTAGTAGACAATAAAAGCAGCAGTAACTTCAGGGTGACACCTGCCTCAGTTGTGGTTCTTCCAATTGTTTAGAGTAACTCATCGCATTCAAAAGAATTATTTCACTCTCTTAAACAATTGAATAAAACAAATTTACATCAGACGATAATTAATAATATTCTTTTGCTTTTCTAATTACTATCGTCGAAATTTCATTTGTTGTCGAAGATTATTCAAAAAGACTAGAACAATTAAATCAAGTAAATTTATATCAGATGATAGGTAGGTATTTCTTCTTGTGTCTTTTCTTTTTATACTCGTTCTGAGTCTCGTAAATTCATTTATCGTTTCAAATTAGTTAGAATAATGAAATTAAGTAAATTTATGTTAAGTAATCATTGTCTTCTTTTCTATTTTCTACTATAATCGCAGGTTCATTTGCTATTTAAAATTATTCTAAATATCTAAAGTTTTATAGTGTTATATAAATTATTTGGAGCTCTTTTTGTTTTTTCCCTCGACTCGTCGGCTGCACTACCCCAAACGACTCGAACCCTTTGCTGAATTAATTATATTCTGCAACAACCAACCGTCGCAAAAACTTACTTTCTTTTTATTATCGTAGATCCCATTGAATCCAATTAGACGGTCAAAGGAGTAGTTAGTATTGGCAATGGAGAAATGTATGGAGGAGTTTCGGTGGTGGGAGGTTTTTTTGGTGGGGGTTGATGACTCCAAAAGCTAGAGGGTGTCTTACTTCAACACCACATAATACTCATTAAATAACTTCATACGATAACCATTTAGGACAATTAAATTAAATTAAATATTTGCTGCCGCTTTTATTGTCAATCGCGAGGCGGGGCGGCCTTCAGCCACTTCTGGGAACTGATCAAGGCAGCTGATTGGCTGTTTATACGATGAAATGTCCGATTCTCACCCGATCGTCACTTCGCTCTCTTGAGTCTTAGACTCACATTCATGAATTTGTAACCCCCAACTGCAACCCAAACTGTTTTGCTAGCCCTCATCTCGTCTCACCTCCCGTTCACAATTCTGGTTTATATCTCGCCTCAATGTCGCCACCCTCTCCCTCATACACCTTTCACAATGAGTCACTTAAAATCCACGACTTCAACAATCTCCCAGCCATCGTCCAAGAGCTGAAAACCAATCCATCTCTGGCATCCAAAACAATTTCTCTCGAAATCCTTGATCTCAATGAAGAAGATGTTGAGTACGAAGAACCGCTACGTCCGTCACCCTACACGATGGAGGTTCGCAAAAGAGAAGCACAGGAAAGTATCGAGCGTGGAATCGAACTCTCAAAATCTTTAGCAGAAATTGTGGATTTGATCAATGTTGCGGGAGTAGGATTGGAATTTTTCAAATGGAGCAATTCGTATGGTGTGAATTATATCCGATCAAATGCTTTTTGGGATGCACTTTGGGCGACGGTTGGGAATTTGAAAGGTCTTGAATTAGGGTTTTATAAAGATGAGTTGGCAGTTGACAGGCATGGATTGAAAGTGGTATGATTATTTTTTTCTTCTATACTCTTCAATTAGAATGAGGATACTAATATCAAATAGAATGCACCATCCATCAAGTTCACGGCTCTGGCAAACCTTGTAATCGACGCCAGCAACGCTCACGGGCACGATGGATCGCTAGTTGACAGTATACTACTATTTTGCCCCGTAGTCGAAATCCTCATCCTTCACCTAACAAATTGTGATCTCGAGGATTGTCGTATCAAAAATATCACTTGGTCATATACCTTCCCCTCACTAACCGAACTCACTCTTTACGCTTACAACTCTAACAACGACGCCCTTTCATCTTTCATAGATCGCCACCCCAATGTTACGAGCCTAAAATGGGGTATCGACTCAGAGTCCCCATTCATCTTCCAACCCCATCACCTCCCACAACTGGAAAAATTACATGTCCACTGGGCATCCGACCTCATAACTACCTATCGTAAAGTTCTACTTGCTAGTAGTCCAATATGGAAAATCAGAGACCTAAAAGTCTCATATCTCGAGAATACGTATGAGCTTATCCTCGCGCTCTCTTCCACCCTTGAAATTCTGGAACTAGATATTGGAGTTTTGAGTTGGAGGCAGGGAACATATGCTTTTCGTGCTGAAGAAAAAGCTGAGATCGAGATGGACAGAGAGGAGGAGAGGAAGGCGGGGGAGAAAGAAGAGGATATGACGCCTGAGTATGTTGAAGAAAAGGGGGAGCCATTGCAAGTCCTGTTGAAGGGAATTTTGGGGAAATTAGCACGTTTGAGGGGTTTGAGTATTGATCTTGAAAGTGGCAACACGTATACTAAGGATAAAGTAACGGGGAATTATGAGAATCCTGGGGCAATGGGCAGAGATGAAATGGTGCGTTTCTTGCGAACTTCGGCTAAGCGAGTGATTGAGCTAATGATGGTGTAGAAATCTATTATGGCTGCGCTAGCAAATAATACCTCGATACGGACGCTGAAGATGTCTGATTCGAGGGGGCATCCATTACCAGGGGAGATGTCAGATCAGGAAGTGTCGAAGAATGTTGAGATTGTCGAGTGGGATATCACCAAAGAAAAGGGAGCTGGGGTTTATCGCGTGCAGAGATCGGGTCCAAAAGTGAAGTTTATCAAGCAAAATTGAGGATGGGCACCAGTTTCCTCATTGAGTAGGTTGGTCTCAAGGGGAAAACGCCATTTTGAGCATTATCCTTGCCCAAGAAAAAATAAGGACATCTTGGCCTTTGCATCTCCACGATACTAGAGCCAATATGCAAACGGACGATAAAATACAATTACTAATTGGTGTGAAGCAGGCATAAAGTGGACTTGTTTCATCCATGCGAAGTGTTTTCAGCTTGCCGCAAAACAGTCACAAGCTTCGATTGTTATTTCAGAAAGGTGCATTTGCGGAGCAAAGGGGATGATGCTTTTTCTCCCAGAAGGATTTCCGAGAAAGGAAGTCGAAACGGCATGTGATATCTCCTAGGTATTTTAATATGTAGTGCAGATATTTCGGCTGCGGTGGGCTTTCTGGTAGGTCAGACCTTATTGTATTGCCACACCGTTACCTTATCATCATGTACACGCCTACCCTATACTAGTATTTCCATATCAAATCCTTTCAAAATATTTTATTTGAGCAAGTTATTATATATCCCGTTCTGTTTGGAACGTCAGGATAAAAATCTAGTTTGGAACCTAAAACTTGCAAAACTAATATTCTTTCAAAAATACATACCTCTTCAAAAGAACATCGAAGCCTCCAAATCGCCAAGCAGTGTACTTGTGATGGAGATTCCCCTGGTCTCGCCAAAGAAATGCGATGGCCAACCACCCCCTAGAAGTCTCAGAGCGCGGTGTGTTTCGCAGCCGGCTTCTCTTGTCATTCAAACATTGTTCTCGATTTTTCCAATATTGTTCATTGGCATGTTTCATTTGAGCATTCTCTCCATCGGATCTTCGACTAAAAGTTAGACTCCATTTAGCACTCGCTGTTTCAGCATCATCACTCAGCAAAAAAGCGCTCTCGGAGGGAGGGAGGCTAGCTTAAAAGGCCATTCGACTATCACCAACCGTATTTCCGATTATATTTGCTGCTATCACTGGCAAATTCCTGCGATCTTTGGGATTATACTTGGCTCAGAGAGGCGTCAAACTCGGTGTTAGTGTCTAGTTCCTCCGCGTCACAAGTAAAAGGCTAAGGAGACCGATTAGACCTTGGAACGACTATGCGGATCTCAGTCGCTCTTTGCTTCTATCGAACGACAAATCTCCCTCAAGAGTTTGAATATCCTCGGGATAGCAATTATACTGTTTCGTCACTCTCCCCTATTGGTGGCCAATCGGCACTCAACTTGCTTATTGTCGAGCCCATGAACCTTTTTGGGAACCAGACTGTGCGGTATCAACCCATGGAAGCGGATTAATTTTCACAATTATACCGAGTTATTGAAATAGAAGAGCAAATGATCGGTCGCTGGGCTAAAAAACGTCTCCCTATTTCTCGCAGCTCCCAGAACAACGGCCATATCTGGCGCTTCACCACTTGATATATTTGGGAACGTCAAGATACCGATCATTGCAGCAACTACCCAAAACTAGTGGACTACAATTGACCGTACTCGAAAGGTAGCCTATTCGTCCCTTCTGGGAATTCTCATGGTTAACATCTCACGCGGAAACTCGTCTTTCTACATTTTGACTAGATACCATGCCATCGACTATTATAAATCTGCTCACAAAGTCGATGCCAATAGGAATCCAAATGGACCCATGAACATATGGTCTCCACTGTTCCTGAGTATACCACATTCGGGTCACGATACATATTATTCATATTACAGCACCTCCAACTTTACCCCTTCAACACAGCGTTTTGCGTACCCTGAAGGACCAGTACCTTTCAATCTCGTTTCGTATGACACTCATCCGGCGATTAATGTGCTCTACTGTACTCTCAAACTGAGAGATGTTGAGTCACGAGTTGTGTGCATTGATCAGTCTTGCAAGGTCGATGCTGTAAGAAACTCGACTACACCACTACGGAGTAGATAGACAGCACCGATTCAGGGACTTGACCTAGCACTTATCAGCCTAGCGGTTTCTACAGGCAACATTGGAGCAATTTCTCGGGCAGCAGCTTGATTGAATTATGGCTTACCGATCCCGGTACCGATTTTACTGTTGACGGATCTGTAAACATCTCCGAAATACCACTTGATGAATTCAGCAGGAATTTGGAAGTGGTTTTCAATACTTTTTGGCAAGCCGGATATTGGACCGGGTTACTTACGAAGAATGGTAAACATGATGTGAGATTTTATGATAATCTCACCGAATATGCCCAAGCCGATGGGAGAGAATCGGAATGGAAACCTTTTCTGGGTCCACAAGACTCATTTATACACTTCAATAAAACTTCCGCTCCCTACACAAGACATATTGGAAAGGGATACAGCTGCAACAAAACATTCGCAATAACGCTTTTTCTCACATCACTTTTATTGCTACTGGAAGGCGTATCGACACTTTTCTTCATGAGCACAACACTCGCTCCCGATATATTTGGCTACGTGGCGACCTGTGCTGGCGATAGCACATCATTCGAAGATATTCCCTCACATATTGAAGGATGTTCGGTTTATGATTGGTGATATTAAGAGTGGGCCGGAGGTTGGGCGCATCGCTTTCGTTCTTCAATCAGAGGCTCATGAGTTGAAAACTGATAGGTTGTATGATTGAGAAGAATTGTGCTTCGAGTTTGTGGAGATGCGAAAGTTCAAGAGAAGAACATTGAGTGTAATCTTGGCTTAGGAATAATTTTGTTAATACTTCGTTACATTTGAATAGAGCATGTCTTTCTAGCAAACTTTAATTGTGGGGAACTTTGTATGAAATCATTGGCTTAACATTGTAAGACGCCCGGTTATTATTCTCCTGCAAAATTATTAATTTTTAAGCAACTATTATCATACAATGCAACAATTGTGAAAATTATTTCAGAGGATCTCGGAGAATCGAGAAAACAACATTTTCATTCTCCCCGTCATTCTCGAACAATCGAAAATAAAGTAGGTGCCGCCGTGCCCAAGGGCAATACTCACTTCTCTTACAGGAATTTTCTCTCTCTCAAATGGGTTCAAGACTAAGAAAATAGTCAAAGAAGGGCCATTTTAGCAATCAAAGGTCACAGGGAAAGATAAGTTAGAAGATTGATTGATTGACTTGAGGATCAGCCTTCATTGAGTTTTGCATATCACGCACTAACTCGAGTGCTAACTTTTGTTGAAAATATGAACTCCCCTCCAAGAGTACTAAAATGAAAATGTTATCATTGTTATGTACAAAGTACTGACTCCGCCAGCGGTAAGTCAGTTTTGTGTGATTTTGTCCTAGCCCTTAAGCAGCTCAATCCACCACAGAGTCGTGTTCTTATTGATCTCTTTCAACAGAGTAGGATCATGAACATCCCGTGAATCCGCTGCATTGCACCAATTATATTCTCCGCCATCTTCGAAAGGCTCTTTAGCCCAGCCCATATCGAAATCTATGTTGCAAATTGCACATATTCTCGGTCGTTGTATTACATCTTTCTCATCCCATTCTCGGATCCATTGATATAGACAGGCCTGACCAAGGATATGGCCACAGGGAAGTTTTACTGGACGGTCTACAATATATTTATGAAAGGGGTGATAGGGCGGGGTTCGAGGACCTTCCACTTGTTCGTGATATGGCTCTTGACAAACCATGCAATGCTGGTCCTCGGAGGGCAATCCATTTACCTTGACGTCAACAATAACTTGCTGCAGTTTTTCCCAAACAACATGTAGTTGAGGACTTCGGTCAGGCGGAAGTGGGTAGTGTTTTCGGAACAAAAATGGATTCATCTCTCGTAACGTGGCCCAAAATCTCTCGTGTGCCATCAATAATGCGTATCGAACGTGGCAGTAAGTCCTAATTTGCTCCTCCGTTGTGTCTGACTTCCAGGGTACATGGATGTGTCTGGCTGCTGTATTTCGATTCCGAAGACCAAAAAAGGACGGAAGATGAACTTGGAGCTCACGAAGAAAATTTGGGAGATGACAAAGACCGGTTCTGGCGACTGGCTCAGTAAAGACCTCTTCTTCCTAGGTTTGCTCAGTATTGCCCTCGCGCTGTCCAATTACATCGTCGTCATTTTCCGTCGACCCATTTTTTCTCCAGCCCCGATGCTCCCAAATACGCTCGTATAGAATTCTTTCCAAATTGGCCAGCCAGCGATAATCCGCGACGGTTAGTGGTTCATGGACTGGAAACACTGGGGAATACCACTGACACTGGTGCCTATTTTCAGGCGGACCAACTCCTCGAATCACCCATGCACCTCCATCAAGCTTCTTTATGACCTCTTGGTCGAATCTGATGTTGAAAACTCGATCTGCTTCTTTACGTTCCTTTCCGCTAAGGCCGTTGCTAGTAGTGTCATACCTCCGTACAAAAGGGCAATATTTTTCCACCACACTGCGGAACATATCAACAGGGCAAGTTTGGTAATACAAATTGGCGATATACTCCATTTGCCAACATTGGCCTTCTGGGTTGGCTAAACGAGCTGCACAGGACATCCATTGCGGTTCAGTCCCACTGTGACATGCCATATTCCCGCCATCACATTCGAAGTTAGAGTCCCACTGGATACACACGATGGGGTCGAGTTGAGGTATTTTGCAATCAAGCAAGGGTACTTCGGTTGGTTGTGTCGGTCTTTCTTGGTGGCGATTGTAAATGTTGAACTTTGTTGAAATATGTAAAATAGAGCTCGAGTTTTTATTTACATAGGTAAGTGTTTATATTCCTATCGGCTGCAGCTGACGTCAGTGATTGTGAATGCTCGCTCTTCTCTGTAGCTGAGGGAAGATTGTCCCTTGGCCATTGGTCGGTTTACCAAAATTGTAGCGAGGTTCACTTAGGAGCGTGATTGTATTTTCCCTTCAACTCAAGATTTACTACTGAGGGAAAAGTAAGAGACATGGCCATTGTTCTCTACGCCTATTTGCTCAAGACTGTACGAGACATTTTAGAACAATCAAAATTGTTGCTTAAGAAGGTTTAGGATAACTTGATTTCTTCATTCTGCTAGAACCTTTTGAATAGGCATAATCATCCAAGAATTTATCGTGCCAGAGAATAATGACAACCCTCTTACAAAGGATAGCTCTACGGTCTCCGTCCTCCAGCCTCCTTGGCAGGCAATAAATAGTATAACTCGAGGCAGCAAGAAGAAAACGCAAACATATACAAAACCATGTTCGAGTATAAATACTAGAAACATCGGTTGCTAAAATCCTATTCTTAACTAGACTAGAAATAGACTGAAAATAAACTGAAAATAAACTGAAAATAAACTGGCAAACAGCAAAATTGCGAGCGATGAAATGTAAGAAGCTGATCATGGTATATGTCCGCGTACCAGAACTAACAACTCCCATTACATCATCTGAAATAATAAGCATTCCCAAGGCCATGGTTGGATGTGTTGAAGAAATGTTGGACAAAAGAAGAAGACCGCGATCTCGGGATTTCCTTATCGCGCCAAGACCTTCGCGAAATGACCAACCTCCACTAGTTCCCCTCCTTTTCCAACTTCATCCCACTCTCTCCCTCTTCCCCTTGCAACCCCATCAACTTCCATCCCCAAAATCAAAATCAATAATGCATCAACCTAGGTGCTATCGAGGTACGCCCCGTACCTATTTAGGTACCGGCCAATGAAGAAGAGCCTCTAGTGAGATAACGTGAAATCATCGTCATCTTGGCCGTTTGCGCGTGTCACCCCTGTTTACATGATTCGGCTGACGCTGTCGAGCGGGTTGTGACTGGAGCTTCGATAGAGCTTCTCGACCGATATTTCAGTCTATGATTGGGCAGCTTGTATCACTTTCATATGTATATCGACCAGCATATAGCGATGTGTTTGCAGCTGTTGCTGGGATCAGCTTCACCGCAAGGTGGGGGGAGACGATGAGTATATTTTTCTAGAATTTCTCTATTCTTTTCTTTCCTTTCGTTCGCTTCTTTACGTTCTCCTTTCCGCTTCAATTCATTTAGAAGTTGGTAAGATCAGGCGCTGCCATTCGTTTCTGTTCTGAAAATGGCGAGCAAGATGTTCCGAACTGTCGTTGTAGCATTGAATTTCATTGCTGCAACCAGTGCAACCATCTCGGAAGCTGGAAAGACCGTTGTTGTGAATGGAATCAGCTACTATGCTGCTCCTGAAGCCGTTTCAATAATTGATGCGTCAACGGATATGCTGAACCGGGCGTCTACAAGTGGGGTAGACCTGATTCCATTAACCGTCTTTTCGGATTCGTCAAGCTCCTTCACTACTACCGTTTTTCGGTCTATCGTGAGTAACTATACGGCCTCCGACGATGTTTTCAACACCGGGTTCTTGGAAGGTAAGCCTTCATAAAACCTACCCCTCATAAGTTCTGGCCACTCATTGACTCTTCCAGCCATCTACCTGAAGCACACCGGGTCATCTCCAGCAACAGTCCAATATCCCCTTGGTGCCGCTCTCACTCAATACGGGACTAAACTGTTCATGCCCTCTCGCGCATACCAATCCTCTGTCGAAAGTCAAGGACAAACCATCACGGGATGGAGAACCGAAATCCCCTCCGGGCCATATTTCATGTCTGCCAAAACCGGAAATGTTTATCGGGCATACAGATTATACTCCGATTCACAAATGGCTTTCACTGAAGGACTGAAACCAAATGCAGATGGTAGCTATTCGGTACTTAGTGCAGCTGTTGCTGGAGATCATACTCCAACAGTGGGGGTTCCGTCAAGACTCTACTTCACCAAGACTGATGCACAACCCCTAGCTGGTGTGAGACTCGGCGTGAAAGATATCTACGATATTGCCGGTGTGAAAACTGGCAACGGAAACAGAGCCTACTACGATCTTTATCCAGAAAAGAATGTCACTTGCCTCGCTGTGCAGCGATTGATTGATGCTGGTGCCGTGATTGTGGGCAAAATGAAGACTTCCCAGTTTGCAAACGGTGAAACTCCGACTGCCGACTGGGTGGACTATCATTGTCCATTCAACCCTCGTGGTAAGTAAATATTCCAGATATCAGCAAAAAGCTTGAAGACTAACACATTGGATGTTAGGTGACGGATACCAGGATCCATCTTCTTCGTCGTCAGGACCAGGCGCTGGAATCGGTGCTTATGAATGGCTCGATATTAGTCTCGGTTCTGATACAGGTGGTTCAATTCGGGGGCCTTCAGGTGCAAACGGATGTTTTGGAAATCGCCCTTCTCACGGTCTTATCTCCCTCGACTCTGGAGTCATGCCCCTCTCGCCGGTCTTGGACACAGCCGGATTCCTCACTCGGGATCCCCTCCTTTGGCACGCAGCAGCCAAAGCCATGTATCTCACAAACATCACAAGCGACTTTCCTTCTCTCCCGAAGAAAATCCTCACTGCGGGGTTCCCAACAGCATCTGATATAGATGAAGCGTCATTAGTTCTCCTGAACTTTCTTTCCAAACTCCAAGCATTCTTAAAAGCAGACACCCCAGCAGCGATTGACCCCGCCACTATTTGGGCCGCAAGCCCACCCGCTGCAGCAAATGGAGCTTCCCTTTCTGCTTTCATTAGCAACGCATATCCAACTCTGATCTCCCAACAACAGTACAAACTTCTCACCCTACCCTTCTATGCAGACTACGCTGCTGTGAACGCCGGGAAACGACCATTCGTCGATCCATCGCCATTAATTAGATGGGCATATGGACAAAACAACGTGTCAAGTGAGGGTACAAATCAAGCCATCAATAATGCGACTATTTTCAAAAGTTGGTGGGAGGAGACGGTCATGTTGCCTAGTCCAGAAAGTTGTAGCGAAAGTTTGCTATTATATGTTCAAAGTGATGGAAGTCCAACTTACAGAAATGTTTATCGAAGGTATGTGCTCGCTAAACTTAATGAAGCGAGCCTTTACTGACTTATTTTAGTGCACCTGGTATTCCATCTGGTATCAGTACCGGAAGACTCTCCGGCTTCGCTGAAGCCCCAGACATGGTTTTCCCAAGTACGTTTTCTACCTCCTTGCGTTCTCAAAATCCCGAGAATTTTCACTAACATAATGACAGTCGGCCAAGCATCTTACAACTCCACCATCACTCTCCAAGAAGAGATGCTCCCAGTAGCAGTGAGTATCGTAGCTGCAAAAGGTTGTGATGGCATCGTTTTCACGCTAGCCGAGCAATTACTCGCCGCTGGAATTTTGAAAACCCCAAAGGTTGGAACACTCGCGTTCTAGTAATGTCTTAATAATGATAAAGCTTAAAAATAATATAATCTATATACACTACAAATCCCCCCTTTCACTGCCATCCTTCCCCTCGGTTTTGGGGATTGCGAAATGGGGCGTTTTGGGGTTTAGTGCAAGTCCTTAAACTTTCTGGAGTCACTGGCCCTGATGACTGACTCTGATGGTACGGCCTGCTAAGGGGATTGTGATGCTCGGGGGCACAGGAAACGGTGAGAAGCTGTAACCAACCTCGCGATGGACATTAAGAGGGGTAGTAAAAACATTAGGCCCGCACCTGCCTAGCATACCTACCTAGTTCGAGTCGTTCCGGTTTTTAGGATATTTAGTATTAATTATTTTAAATACTTAGAACAGTTTAAAATATTAACCATGGTGTTTTAAAACAATCAAACTCAATTACCCGAAAGTATTTGGTAATTGGAGTTGTAACCAATGAGCTATCTACCGTCACTTGATATTTTCACGCGATCCAATCTAGAGTCAGATACACCTAGCATCTTGTCCTGAACTACCGACTCTTGTGAAGCCGGAGGAAGTATGCTGATTAAGTATGTCTCGCGGTTGACAGCAAAAGCGGCAGTAAGTATTCCGAGTTCGTGGCTCTCGTTGTTCTAGATTTTTCGGAGAATTAAGTAATTATTCCAAGAACCCAAAAAAGTTGAAAATACTAACTTGGATGTTTCGGAATAACTGTACTCAGTTATAACAAAGTTTGAGAGCTATTTAGCCATAGTCAAATATGGCCATACTAAACTTAAGCGAGAATTTAAGAGAGAAATCAATCTCGTCAGGGTAAAAGAAAAACCGGACCCGTTTGGTTCACAATCCAGGATCCACTTCCAAAAAAACGTATTCCCATTTAAACACTAAAAGTAGAAGCCTCAATATTAACAAAAGAAACCCCAAGCCACCTCATCATGAAGCTCAATCCAACATCTTTTCGAAAACAGTCCCCATATCCATTTCAGCAACCCCCAGCTCTCTTTAAATGTGTAATCTAAGCACCATTACCATTATAAGCCAACAAATTTGGGCTCCCCTTGAGATCCGTAACTCTTCCAGTGGTAGCAAGTGCCTTTATTCTCGCAGTAACAGCGGCAGGACTACTCAAGCCCTCAAGGGAAATAAGATAAGCAGCAAGGCCGGCAACGTGAGGACAGGCTATAGATAATGAGCAAGAAGTTCTCATATACAGGTTCTCAAATTTGGATAAATGAGCATTGGGAGGAAACTTACCCATACTAGTTCCGCTCAAAGTCTTCGTGGCACTGGTACTGGCAATACTAGCACTTAGAACGTTCGTTCCTGCGGCAAAGATGTCCACTGCAGCACCATAGTTCGAGGCGCAAGGCTCTGCGCACACCCATACGGCTCGTGCATCGTTGGTACCAATTGCACCAACGGTGATAGCATTTGCAGCACTGGCGGGTGAGACGTTGCTTGCAAGTTGATCTTCGTTACCCGCAGCTACAACAACAGTGATGCCCGAGTTGTAAACAGCGTTAACCGCATTGTTGGTAGCGGTAGAAAATCCACCACCGAGGGACATAGACATGACTGATTTGGTTGACAATCCGAGGGATTGAGCGTTCGTTGCAACTTGAAGTTCCGATTAGTTTTTCGGTTTGGTAAGACATTTTATGTCTCTTGCAAAGGATACTTAGACTTACCCCAGTTCATACCCGCGATAACCCCTGAATTCGTTCCTTCTCCAGCTGAATTGAGAACTTTGACTCCTACTAAAGTTGCTGCTTTGGCGACTCCATAGGTCGATCCACCAATTGTTCCAGCGCAGTGAGTTCCGTGTCCTTCTCCATCTGTTGCACTCTCACTAGTAACAAAGTTCGCACCAGCTATGGCTCGATCTCCAAATTGCTACTCAAATTAGCTTTCTGAACAAGTCTTTCTTGGGGGGTGAAGGTGGCGGCGGGCACTCACAGTATGAGTTGTCAAAATTCCGGTATCAACGATGTAAACTCTCGTTCCAGCTCCTGCAGTGAGATCATAGATATAACTCGTTGTACTAGGTGCGCGATGAGAGATTCTACCTAGCCCGTATGTTGCACCGGTCTGGGTTGTCAAAGCAAAAGCTCTCATAATTTGATCTGGCTCTACGAATGCAACCTGTCGTTATAACGTTAAATTGAATCCCCTCGACTGTTTTCAAATTGAGGAGCCCGGAATTAAAAGACAAGAAAACTCACCTCAGGAGACGCAGCAATCTCAGCAATCGTGCTCTCATCAGCCGCGATAGAATACCCCTTGAATTCTTCAACTTCATAAAGATGTTCCACATCCGCCGAACTACCATCTCTTCTCCTCAGCGCAACCAGGTTCTCTTCATGAGCCGCGACGGTGGAAGCATTGACTGAAGGCTCAAACACAACAATATAACGGTTTGGAATGACTTCCGCTCTCTCATCCAAAGTTCTGATTTTGAGAAATCCCGGATGAGAAGATGGGACAGCGAGGACGAAAGGAAGAACGGCTGCGCTCAAAGCGAGAAGGGAGGTGAAGGAGACCATGATGTGAGATGAGACTAAGAACTAGAAGGAGGATGATGAAGGATAGGAAGGAAAGAAATATGACGATATACCTCAAGTCTTTATACATATTTCCTCCCCTGTCACTGTCTCATCTAAAGCACAAATTTCTCCCTGAAAAGATACCTCACTCATCCCATGACAACCCACCACCCGCAACCTGTTGTACTCCTCTACACGACATATCTCGCGCATCAATCGTGACCATCGGAAGCTCACCCACAAATCAGGAAGGTAAACCAAAGTACCACAAAGCTCTAGCATTCATGATAAAGCCTATTCCCTCCGCCAAGTGACCATCCAAGTTCCGCCGACTTGATCAGATACCGAGGATCTCTCTGTATGACACTTATCCCCGAGCATGCATACATACTCGCCTAAGATCAAGCATTCACACATACACAACCCACATGCCCACACCATATCACTCATCCTAGTAAGCACCTTCGTATTACCCCACACACCAATCAAGTTCCCCGGTGTGCACTATCTCTCGCACTCGTACAAGGATGGCCAATACCAAGCTCCTCCGAAATCCTTACCAATCCAACTCTCTACCAAGCTCAAGACACAAAACCAACAAAAATAAAGTTTAGAAAAGAGATACCAAGCACAATATTGGCACTTGGCAAGAACACAGAAAAGGAAGGAAGCTTAACCCCCCCCCCAAAAGCCGCCTCGGCTTCATCGCAAGTGTCCAATAAAACCATTAAATATACGTCCATGCACACCTAGAACTCCCAAGAAAACACCAAGACTTTATATATATTCGCCAAGCCCCATATTCAAGACGGGTTCAACAGCAGAGCACGCAATCCCTATCGGTTCGTACCGGTGAAAAGATTGAGGGTTAAGAAATAAAGAAAACGTCGTAGAACATTGGCAGTTACACAGAACCCAAAAAGCAAAAACCGAAAGAATAAACTAGCCACCAAGAAAGAAAGAAGAAAATTGTAACACCTCGATAACAAGCTTGAAGATTCTCTTAGCCCCACGGTGCGGTGTACAAAGTGAGGGGTATTCAGCCTCATTCCACTTAGCCTCCACCGAGTAAGCATAATTAAACATACCGAGGGAACCCCAGAGTGTATGTTATACTGAATGCCGACTTAGCCAAAAATGGCACTACCGCACTACGGCCGATAAATTGTAGACCCTTATTGCATCATCAGCCCAATCAACCACTCATCCTTCGGTAGTTTCCAATATTTGTCAAATCCCCAAGGTGAAAACAAGTTAGAGAATGATTATGCGTAAAGTTATGATGCAACCGTCGAATTCAGATCTACTCAAGGCAGTGTGGACGGTGTCGTTCCTTCCCTCAGGTTGAGGGACGAAGCGACCAGCTTCTTTCGAGAGGGAAGGCGCAATTGACACAAAGATGACCCTTCATCCTGACTCTAGAGAAAGGCCAATCCACAACTCCATCGAATTGCTCAGTAGGATCCAACTGTGGTTGTACGTGAAGTTAATTTTTGCCACTCATTCCTTTTCTTAATGCTCCCCGACATACTCCGTACTCGCTCGCAGTGACCTCGAAGATCAAGATAGCAAGAGTTGCCTCTCTATGAAGACCTGCGCACAGTACTCCTGCCTTCGAGAGTGGTCAGTTCGGTAAATTCAAACCTACGTACCTGCATCACCCAAGGAAACCATCACCCTAATGTAGAAACCATTTCGGCACCCCCCCCCCCCCCCACCCAAATCCCAAAAGGTCCAGGAACCGGGCCAACCGTGACGCGATGATCAAAAAATTTCTCACGAAAGCACAGAAGTAGTAAAGAATTCCCCAACTCCCAACTATCACTTCCCTCACCTCCCCATCAGCCCTTCAACAAAATCCAAGACCCAAGAGCCTCACCTAAAAAGGAAGCTTCTCACTCTCCAGAATCTTGGATCGCTTGGTACAAGGCTTAGATTCTCGTCTTGACCCGTTCTAGTGCCTCTGTCAATAGCTCAAAAATAGTAAAATTCTTGTTTGTCGTACAGTGACCACCAAGCTCCGCTCGAAGTCGTGACATTCACGTGACCTCCATTAATTCTAACCTAGTGCATCAACTTACCATCACCTTACTAAAATCTTGTAATAAATCTGGAGATCCGTTGAATCAAGTAGCATAATAGCAATAAAAAGAAACCTAATATTAATATCCCCCGGCGCGGCGGCGTCCTTCCATAGCATTGTCCCCCTCCTAGATCTTCAATACATTTTCCAATTCTCCTAGCCAACATTCTAATTTCCATTCCCATTCTAAACTAACACATTCGTGCTCCCCTTGGGGTCAGTGACTCGCCCTATAGTAGCAAGAGCCTTGATCCGAGCCGTTACAGCACTGGGATTATTCCATCCTTCGCCTGCAGCCGAGGATCGGGGGTCAGTTTACTTCTTTGAGAACGTATTTTTCAAGTACGTCTCGGAAGTCGGGCTTCTGTCTCGGAAATAAGGAAGCCCGACCCCGAAAGAATCAGAAGAGGGAAAGATTCCTCGAAAATCTCACTCACCTGCTATGAGATAAGCCGCAAGACCAGCAACATGAGGAGCGGCTATATATTCAGAATCAGTACTATTTTTCCACAGCAAACACCTCATTCTCACTAGAAAGAAGAAAAGAACCCGGAATAAGAAAAAAGAAAAGACGCACCCATAGAAGTTCCATTCATAACACTTAACGCGGTATTCCCCTGCAACCCTGCACTCAAGATATTGGTCCCCGCAGCAAATATATACACTGAAGGACCCCAATTCGAGCCACAAGGTGTAGGACGGTTACAGACCTACGTCGATCTCTGATCATCGATAGCCAAAGCCCCACTGTGATGGCGTCCGGTGCACTGGCAGGGAAACAAGTGAGGCATTTATGTCATTGTTTCCAGCTGCAACGACTGTTATTCCTGAACCAATCACGGCTTCTACAGCGTTGTTGGTGGCAAGGTTGTAGGGTGCTCCCAGAGACATCGATACTACAGATCTGGCGGTTATTCCATTTGCGGCAGCGTGCTTTACGACTATGGGAAAATAGGACATTAGCTGTTTACCCTCTCGCTTAATTGGCTGGTAGTTGCGTTGTTTAAGAAGGGGGATGTGGAGTACCAAACTGCAGCCCAGAGAGTACATAAGAAAATGCTCCTCCTGCCGTGGCATCGAGGACTTTGACGGCGATTAAAATGGTGTTTTTCGCAACTCCAAAGGTAGCACCTCCGATTGTTCCAGCACAGTGTGTTCCATGACCATTCAGGTCTGAGGGCTGTGCCATTATCAATACACATTCCATCTTCAATACCTCACCTCCTTGTGGTAAAAGAAAGGGAAAAACTCACACCTTCGGTTTGGACAAAATTTGCACCCCAAATTGCTCGACCACCAAATTCCTACTGGAGGTTAGATTGAAAAGGCAGCTGTTATTAAGGGAAATCTCACAGTATAAGTTGTCAAGATACCAGTGTCAAGCACATAAACAAGTGTCCCAGCTCCACCAGAAGTATCATAGATATAGGTATCTGTTCCCGGAGCACGGTGCGAGATTCTCGCTAATCCCCATACTGCTGGAGTTTCCGTCGCCAAAATTTCGTTGGCCGAAATTCTCATAACTTGATCGCGTTCTACATAGGAGACCTATATCACATCACCAAGTCAGTAAAGTAAGCCAATCTTCATATTACAGTGTAGACAGAAAAGAAAGAGTAATGAATGCAAAATGAAGGGATTGGGACAACCAACCTCAGGCAACGCAGCAATCTCAACAATACTTCCTTCATCTGCCTTGATAGTATAACCCTTGAACCCACCGAAATAGTAACGATCTCCAACATCCGCTCAACTCCCATCTGTCCCAGTTCTTTTCCAAACAGTAACTTTCTCGTGGTGAGCTGCGATGATGGAAGCATCGGTCATGGGATGAAAAACGACGACGAAAGACTTTGGGATGACTTCTGCTTTCTCATGTGGAATCTTGATTTTGGCTAGACCTGGGTGAGATGGGACTGCAAGAACAAAAGGGAGGACGACTGTCCAGATGAGGAGGGGGTTTAGAATCTGCATTTTGGGAGAAGGGGGGGGGTGAAGATGGTTTCAGGTTGGGGGAGGAGGGTTATGAGGATCTAAGGCATGTTCTTATACACCCATCCTATCCTCCGTCTTTCATATTAAAAAAAGGTAACCAAGTACGAGCCGTTGAAAAGGATAAGAACTCAAAAAGATCTCATGACAACCCAGCTTTGATAAAATGCAGTGCTCCCCTCAACTCGTACAAAAACAACAACGAATACCTAGCCCTCTGAGCGTGTATATGTAACCATTCATTGTGCCAGCAAACCGCCACTCAGTACGATTAACCCGTCGTCCATTGATTCTAGATGCCGAGGACCTTTTGCTTACCGGCGGTAAAGTGAGTCCATCGTATACTCAATTATCCACTTGACTATACAAACAACTATATGGTCTGAAAAGAAGGCCCGCACCTCCTGCGACTCAATGGCCAGTGTCGATAGAATCAGAGGTGGTTGCGCTAACAGACTCCAGATTGTTCCAACCATCCCAGGCCGCCGCTCCTTCCTACGTTGACTATGCTGTTTCTTCTGACCTGGAGGGTCGCACCTTTCTTCTCAACCTAACTTTCGACTCAAAATGCCGAGGCAGTCGCGTTCCAAAGAAAGCTCCTCCTCGCCCCTCCCCTCCACACCTTGAAAGGTATCCAAATTTCACAAAAAACAATTGAACTTGGGTTACTACTATTCCTCCAAATAATTCCAGACAATGACATCTATTCTTTCAACCCTTCTTAGAGAATGAATGTAATGGTTCTACCCATCTTCCACATTAATTACAAAGGCAGGAGAAAAAGTCTGACTTACCTAGAGTTCAAAAGCCCCTCCAAGTGGCTTTGGCTAGCGTGCCCTGTTCATCTACTCTACTGCATGCGGGACATCTACACAAACCCTAAATATCGTCGCGAGAATATCCCTAAGCCGTGTAAAGATACCCTCCCTCCCACTCAATACATACAAAGTACACAAAGTAGCTTCAACCGCGAGGACAAGTGTTCCAAATCTCAAATTGACTAGGATCCCAGACCAAGTACCAGCAGGTAACAAGCAATCTCTCCAACGGTCAAACCCCCCTGCCCCACTTCCCCCCCCCCCAAAAAAAAGCGGGGTATACATACTTGTACCGTCCCAAAAACATCCTCGGCTCAACTACCTTTTCAGAATCCTCGTACCCCCGTCCCCTTCTAGTGGTACCTGGCACCACCCTGCTGCTGACACCCATATCTGTACGAGCAACTTGAGGAAAAGCCCATACAAGTGAATCAACCACCTACAACTCCACAACAAACTTGCAACGTAAACAAACTTTTCAATAGCGGTAAAAAAAAATCCGATATGTAATAAAATACATGTCTATTTTGAATTCTACCTGTTACAAAGAGTAAGATTGCTAGACGGGGTTCCTCAAACCACCTATCTACCCCGGGCGTTCATGTACAAATGAAAAAAAAAAGCCTCAAAGCCCACTTCCCCTACTCAACCCTTAAACTCTGCAACCTAGCTTCAGTAGCGATAACCTATTTCTAGTTAGTATGGTTCACAAAAGAGCGAAAGAGGAAAAGAGAGGAGGACTTACATCCAAAGCCTGCTGCACCTCCAACACCTTCCTCACCTCCCCCAACCAATCCCGACTCAAAGTCTTCGCCCACCCCTTCAACCCATTCATCTCCCTCGCCGCCTCATCCAAATTTCCCTCCTCCAGGAATGTCTCCGTTCGTGTCAAAATACTCTCCACATCATCCCCAGTAGCAAGACCCTGTTTCTTGAACAGCACCTTGCTCAGGAGATAACTAGAAGCATGACTAGCAACACCCGCATCCTCAGGAAGAAGCGAAGCCTTTCGAACCTCAGTTGCAACACGACGGAAACGGTCAATAAGTTGAGAAGAGGACGCAACGCCACGCTGGTAAGCGGTGGGGTTGATTGATGCAATTGCTGCATTCACGACTGCGTCTCCAGATGCGATTTCCTTCAAAGCCGCAAGTTCACGAACAAATGGTCTTGGAACCTCGCTCTTCTCGAGATTGGCACGGACCGCCTCAACGGCAACATGTAAATGCTGAGTCTTAAGGTTAGAATCCACAACCGAGTTCCAATCTGTAGTCAATTTCTCAAGATCCGTCACGGTTTTCGACAGATCCGTAAGTTTTCCCAAACGCGAATCACGTTCCTCCTCAACACGATCCTTGATATCAGCCATGAATTGCTTCTTCATCTCCAAGGCCTGCTCCAGTAGGGCATTGCGCAACTTTTGCTCGTTGACTTCGTGAGCACGCTCGACCTCCGTCTTCAACTTCTGCTCGTAGTTTTCCTTGATTCTTTGACGTTCGGTTTGGTATTCCTCTTGCCACTCAGATTGTTGGGCTGCCATTTGGGCCTCGAGACGACGGATGAGCTCTTTGGCGGCACGGTCAAAGTCTTCCTTTTCGCTCATGATTTGTGTTGTGGCATCCTTTTCGGCGGTGTCTTTGAGGGCTTGGATCCTTCCACCGACCTTGGCGATTTCACTCTTGGCTTTATCGATAGTGTTGGAGAACTTGGCGTTGGCGTTGTCAGCGTTCACAACAGTAATTATGTCGTTGAGAATCTTAACAAGGTCTTGGACCAGAGGTTCATTAGCATCCTTAATATTGATTGGATCGATCCTAGTAACTTCTGGAGGGAATCTCGAAGGTTGGTCAACATCCGGAGCGGTAAATGCAACAGCAGCTGGCGTATCATCTTTTGGAGCAACTGCCTCTGGAGTTACAGGGTGATTGGGCTTGGCTGGTGGTGGTGCTTCAGGAGATTTTGGAAGAGCTGATGCTGGGGTGGTTGGAGCTGGTGGTGCAGCTTCTTTCTTTGCCTCGACTGGCTTAACACTCTCGGCGGGTTTTGGTTCTGGGACCTTCGCGGCTTCTTTTGGCTTAGGTGTATCCTTTACAGCGTTGGCATGTCGTCCAGTCTCTGTTTTATTATCCTCAGCTACCCTCCATGAAACTCCCGACTGACTCGGAATCTTGACCCTATCTCCAGTATCCCGTGGCTTACTAGAGCGGCCGATAGATGGAAAGCGTTTCCGGAATTCCCTTTCCTCAAAATATAAGACGGCATCTTCTCCAAATGGGACGTATTCTGTGAAAAAGTCGTGGAAGTTGTCGTTGATTCTTGAATAATAAACACCTCCTCCAAAACCCAAAGCCGTCAATAGGATAAGAGTCGTTAGGAATCTGCGAACCCTCCCTGTTCGTTTTGGTGGAGGTGGTGGAGGAGTAGAGCTTTTGGGAATGGCCTTAATTGTGCTGCTCGGTGGTGGCGGGGGAGTTAATGGTACGTTATTTGCTGGAATCGTTTTCGAGGCTGGAGTTGCAGGTGTAGCTGTCTTCGGCGAGGATCCAACTACGAGGGTTGGCTGGCCTGGTGGAGGCGGTTGAGGGGATGTCGAGCTCTCAGAGCCGGGAAGTACAACTGGTTTAGTATCGGCGAGGGAGGGCTTTTTAATATCGGCATATCCTCTCTAAGTAAATAAGTCACAATTAGTACCAGAATTTCCTCAATTGACTTGGAATGATGCGCTCGAAGCTTTCTCTAGATAGCCCGCACTCACCCGAATCTGTTGGATCCCATGCCATTGACGCCCAGCACTGGAAGCACTGGGTTGTTGGCCCAGCGCCCGATACGAGCGAAGAGAGGCGCGCAGCATGACGGGCTGCGTTGGTGAAAGGGAATGTGGTTGAGGTTGTCGATGCGATGTTTCTCGACAGCGCGTGAGGTCGGAGCGGAGGAAAATGTCGCTGAAGCTTGCGGACCGGGTCGCCAAGGATCGATGATGCAGCCTCAATCTACAAGGCTACAATGTTGGATCAACTATGGGAGAGTGGTAAAAACTACAAAATTATAATGACTGGAAATACTTGTGGTTTGGTATGTGTAAGTAATTGAAAATAGTTCATTTCGCGATCTTTTCGTACTATCAATTATTCATACCACGTAATCTACCTACATCACCTCACCAAACATTCAAGAAAATGATCCATATCACATTAGGCAAAAACTCAAATGCATGTGATTGTGCTCTATTGCAATATCGTACAACCCAAAGATGCGGCGAAACAGAACCGTTCAATTCAATAGAAAACCCTCACGCCGTGCAGGAGGAAATATTCCCGCGTCCACCAAACCCAATCCAGACAACGAGAAGCAAGCCACGTCAAGCTATTAAAAGACTGCTCTCATAAAAGGGGCATTATGATGCATGCCAAAGGTAGTATGTCGTGTCGTGCGATCATTCTGCCACCCATAAAGCAATTTCTCCGTGATGAAAAAAGAACAATGTTCGTGCTGCCCCTCGGATTATCCCCTACCGATCAACAAAACAGCACGCTGTAAGATATCTCGCCGCCAAACTATGCCCCGAATTTCGAAAATATGATACCGGTACTCAAAAAGATCTCTCTAACACGCACATCCGGGTCCTTGTGTTCCTGGCGCCTCGCTGGGTCGTAGTTCCACACCTCCTCGTCCTCCTGCTCTGGGATTTCTTGGTCCGGCTTGATCTAATGGTAGCTTCTTCGCAATCGATGTGAATAATTCTCGGACGTTCTCGGCTGTCTTTGCGGATGTTTCGAAGAAGAGCAAACCCGCTTCTCTAGCATACGCTTCGGCATCGGCCGTCTGGATGGCACGCTTATCAGGGTGTTCGGTGACTAAATCGAGCTTGTTTCCAGCTAAGGCGATGATTATGTTTTCGTTGGCCTGTCTCTGGAGTTCCTTCACCCATTGTTTTGCCTTATCCAACGACGACTGTCCAGAAACGTCAGCATCCATCATTCCACGGTTACCTAATCCCAGGGACACTTACGGATTGTGTAATATCATACACAACAACAGCACAGTTGGCATTTCGGTAGTACATTGGCGCAAGTGACTTGTATCTTTCCTGTCCTGCGGTATCCCATATCTCGAACTTTACAGTTGTATTATCGTCGAGTGATATCGTTTGCGTTAAAAAGGCGGCACCGATTGTACTCTCTCTGTATGAATCGAACTGGTCCTGTAGAGCGACTGTGGTCAGAATAGGGATCGATTTGGTGGTTCTGGGTAGGATGTATTTACCTTCACGAAACGCAAGACGATGGAACTCTGGATGGTGGTCAGTATGAGAGTATCGAGCTATCGGATGAAGAGAGCGCACCTTGCCTACGGCAGATTCCCCTGTACCAAGATTAGCAGTTGACCTTGACTTGGGGTTGCTATCATATCATGATAGCAAGAGGCTCAACATACCTAACAGCACCAACTTAAACTGCGCAAATCGAGAGCTTCCGACACGACCGCCTGGCTGGCCTCGGGAAGCCATATTGAATAGATTTCGTTGAGAGGGAGCGGAGATAAAGGGTTGATGGTGTGTAGAGGTTGAAGGAGTTGAAGTAGTGGTGGAGCTAGAGAGGGAGGTTGTTCTTGCAGTCAGCGGTTGCAATACGGATGTGCCTTAGATAGGTGACGATGGCGACTAGCATTCACACCCGACCTCAAGAGTGGATCCGTTGACTCCAATCGGGGGTGGCGGTTGAGAAAGCCGAGTATCGCGCCGAGTATCGGGTCATGACAGTTGACCAGCTTGTTTGCGCAGCCGCGTGGAAAGACACATCAACTCCAAGACATATTCACTACAACCACAACTCTCCTCAACTTCTGCCAATTGCCCTCCAAACTGCATCACAATCGCATGTCCATCTGAGACCCAATTCTCCAAACAGCAGAGCCGCTCTCGCTCTTGCAACCGCTCCTATCTCTGCCCACCATGGCCTCTCCCTCCCTCTACCGTGATATCAATGTTCACGCATCAGCCTCGCATTACGCTTTTACCTCGCCCTCGTCACCCTCATCCCCAGCCCTCGTCGTCGACCGTCCTTCGGGAGACGTACATCTGAATGATGGCGGGTCCCAAGGAGGCAGGCGTATTTCCAGTATTGCTGGAATTCTGGGGATGATCAAGTTGAGACTCGGTTTGTGCCCCGGCGCATAGAACCAGGTATAATGGGGCTGACATCATGGCAGACAAATATATCATTGTCATCAAGGAGGCCAAACCAGTGGGAAAACTAAAGGGTCATATGATCTACAAAGTCATCACCACCGAATTCCTACCACTTCGAGAACGTCCCCTCCACGATCAAGACGAAGACACCTATCTATCGCTGCTCAAGACATTCATTAAATCCGGACCTCTATACTTTTCTTACTCTTCTGATATCACCAATACTTTCCAGAGAAAGTCATCCATAGATAGCTCTCTGCCACTCTGGAAGCAGGCAGATGATCGATTCTTTTGGAACAAGTTCATTCAGTCGGATTTGATCGATTTCAGAACCTCGGGAGCTCGAAATCAATATGGGCAACAGCCAGGGGTGGATCCATACATTCTACCCGTCATGTTTGGAATGCTGGAAATTGAGAATACCACCATTAAGTCGACCCCCATAACCTTTGTGTTAATTACAAGACGATCTCGACACCGGGCTGGAACTAGGTACTTTTCGAGAGGGATTGATGAGCAAGGAAACGTTTCCAATTTCAATGAAACCGAACAGATTATTGTTCTGAATGATAGCAACAGTGGATTAGGTGGCTTTGCTGGAGGTGGTGGGATGCAGAACGGAAAGATTGGGGGGTCTGGTGGGAAAGAGGCACAAGTCATGTCTTATGTCCAGACCAGAGGAAGTGTTCCTGTATATTGGGCTGAAATCAACAGCCTCCACTATACACCCAAGCTGCAGGTTCGAGCGGTCGAGTCAGCTGTAGGAGCCGCCAGAAAACATTTCGATGAGCAAATACGGTTGTATGGGGACAACTACCTTGTCAATCTTGTGAATCAAAAGGGTCGGGAACAACGTGTTAAAGAAGCATACGAGCAACTGGTCAAAAGTTTGGTCTCTGGCAGTTCTGAAAAGAGCCAACATGATGGGGTATCCGATGAGGAATTCCGAATCATTGAGCCAGCTGGCCGTAAGCAGTTGTTCGATCGTCTACATTATGTGTATTTCGACTTCCATAACGAGACCAAAGGATTAAAATGGCATCGTGCCCAACTACTTCTAGACCAACTCAGTCAAGCCCTTGAGAGACAACAATATTTTCGAGGTGTTGATATGCCAGCATCAAGTGGACTTGATGTTCGAAACCAACAAACGAGCGTCGTCCGTACCAACTGCATGGACTGCCTAGATCGTACAAACGTAGTACAAAGCATGCTCGCCCGATGGACACTAAACCGTCAACTCACCGACGCTGGTATCCTCCCCCGCGGCGAAACCTTCACCACCGCAGATCCCAAATTCGAATTCCTCTTCCGAAAACTCTGGGCCGACAACGCAGACGTGGTATCCAACTCCTACTCTGGAACGGGCGCCCTAAAAACCGACTTCACACGCACCGGACAACGCACAAAAGCTGGCGCTCTTCAAGATCTGCAAAACTCCATTACGAGATATGTCAAGAATAATTTCCTGGATGGACCGAAACAGGATGCTTTTGATCTTTTCCTGGGGGCGTATTTGCCTAATACGTCTTCGCAACTGGTGTTTGCGGATCGCAGACCGCTGCTTATTCAGAGTATTCCTTATCTCCTTGCTTTCTGTCTCTTTTTTGTCTTCGTGGGGACCTTCACCAAACGTCTGCCTAATGCGGCGGTACTACCCGTGAGGGTGTTTATTCTTTTTTGGATGGCGGTGGGAGTTTATTGCTTGAATTTTATTTATGGGAATGGGATGCTTTATGTGAGTTCCTCACCCCCCCCCCTCCTCTTTTTGGGATGGAATTGTGATTTGGTACTGATGTTGTGAACAGGTTAATTGGCCGAAACTCAATCCTAGACCTTGGGCTACGGAGGGCTATAATGAGGCGATTGTTAAGGCAAGGAAGGATAAGGTTATTGGGTCTTTCTTGGCGGTTGCGAGGCATGAGAGGGGGATAAGTTCGGTGAAATATACTAATGCTGAGGAGGGGAAGAAGAGAATTGAATGAGTGGGCGGTCTCTTGTTACATTATCCATGGCTCGAGGCCTGTGGGAGGTTGGGAGGTGATGGTTTAGAGGATAGATGCGAAGTTTTGGGGGGTTGTAGTATTATAGATATGATATCATTTGGTACACTCACTCTCTTTTGTTTTGTTTTCGTCTTGGTTGATGTTTATTTTTCATTCGCATTGTTCCTTCTGATCTTTTTTGGAAGTCTCTCGGGTTTGGGAATTCAGATCTTGGGATTTTTTCCCTCATAAACATCTTGAATATCTCGACACTTTCCATTCTCATCCATGCCCTCCCATTCTTTTTTCGAACTCTCTCTTTGCCCTCCCCGGTCTCGTTTACCTATTCCCTATCGCGTCTTTGGTAAACTCGTGATTCATGAGCCTTCTCGGAATGGGAAGTTGAGTCTCCTACGCTATATCTTGTATCTCTCAATATTCAGGGGTGGTATTTTGTGAAATCATCGGGGGGGTTGAGGAGCGCTGTTGGGGGGAGATATTTTTTGCTCGTGTACTTTGGGGGATTTAGTGAGAGGTTTGGAGGGTTTGGGTAGATGGGAGGAAATGTGATATCGAGAGCTGATGGTGAGCGGAATGGAAGGAAGTGGTGAGGGAGGAAAGAGGGGACTGAATTACTAGGAATTGCGATTTTTGAGGTGGGAGGAGTGGATGTGTATACTATGTTTAGGTAGAATGGAAGGAATGTTGGAGAAAGGGACTTAGGAATTCATAATATCGGAGAAAGAAGAAGTGGAGCTTGGAGGATAGAAGGATATTCTCTTAAAACCCCTTTTTTGGCTCTGATAACGACTCACGAGGAGTTCGGGGGAGTTAACATTGTCACCCTCATTTTATTTAACTTTTTGCGAGGAAGGGTTATGAGTAAGCTGCGAGTAAACGACTAGTGAACCACAGCCAGAAAGTCACAGCCACTCACGTGTCGTGTACCGCTCTCTTCTATATTTTATTGCGATATAATTTTAACGAGATGGTCCGCGATAAGGAATTTAGATCAAGCACTGTCTTACATATCGCAATTTAGAAAGTGCTCAAGACTTGTGAAATAATGAATCTTTAAGTGAGAGGGTGATAAGTGAAGACTGTTGTTTGAGGTTCTGTTTTTCTAATTCTCTAAAATAATATGAAATAAGGAGTGTATCCCAGATGAAATCTATTCCCTTTAGTAAGTTTAATAAGAGTGAGCATTTCGTCCAATGTTGGTTTTGTTGGATGTCGCAGTTTGGAAAATGTCTCAGACTTTTTAAAGTAATGAATTGAGATTAAACGAAGAATATTTAGAACATTTGGGTAAGGTGAATATTTCCTCCGATGTTGGTTTTGTTGCACGTCGCACTTTTCAAAATGTCCCAGAATTTTAGGATTAATGAATTTGTCGTTACATATTCCTGGTGAATAGCACCTTCCACGACAGCCTAGTTGACCCACATGCTTCGGCTCATGTAAGTGGCTTGCCACTCACATACTTAAGCTCACAGGATCCGACCCCTCTTTACCTTTACTCTTCATGCAATAAAGATATAGGAATACAACCACTTATTGCATCGCACTTTATGACTACCAAGTCATACCAACAGAATTAAAATCATCTGGGATTTTCAGGTGATGCAATAAGAAAGGTTAAGAGAATTAAAAAGTTAGATATTTTAAGGTACAATAATAGTTGAGATTCATTTCAACACATGGTTTTAAACAAGAGAGAAGTCCAACTAATTTCTAGTATATCCTGTTGTTGAGTTGGGGAAGTACTCAGTACTGTAGGTCATGGAGAATTGATTGTCCTATAAAGGTAGACTAGCTAGATCTATATATAAGGAGTGTATGCTGAAAAAAGAAGGTATTACGCTATGGTAGCGCTTTGAACATGTGACACAAAACAAGTGATCATACCAGTCATCATACAGCTGATCAAGATAGCAGATAAAACAGTCGATGAAGTGGTAAATTAAACAGTAGATCATTATGAAAATAAATAATGAGAAAAGCCAGGTGATGTTATGAATCCAGCACAACACTTGTCTTAAATTGGGAGATAGTAAACTCATTCTTCTTTTTGAGTCTCGTCTTGTTCTTTGTTTTGTTTTTTCCCTTCACTTTCCTAAATAAACTAATATAATTCGGCGTTGAGAAAGCGTTTAAGCGAGAAAGTAAAAGTAAGAAGGAAAGAAATAGAACAAGAACTGTATACTAGTGACACTAAGTAAATCTTTCAAAATTAATTTAAGACGTAGTGAGTTTAAACTATTCGTAGATGACCTGTAAAATAGATAGAATTAATTACAGTGCTGTTGTTGGGTGACCTACTAGTAGATGGAATCATCGCTTTTGCAATTCATAGGTGACCTAAGAATAATTACAATTTATTTTCAGGTCTATTAGTAAGTGACTCACCCATCGTTCAATTTATGTTTAGTCCTATTGGTGACCTACCACTAGATACAATCATCTTCCGCGACATTTGCAAGTGTAAAAAGGCAATTCGCCTTCTTTATCACGGGAAACATTAGGCCTCCCATATATTTTATTAATTTCAATTCTATTGACCCTAGTTACACCTGGTTCTCACTACCTCGGAAATCCTCATGGTCTGGAAAGAAGGGGGGATAGTGGCTCCGATTGAGAAAAGGAATCATTTATGTAAGAGGGCTATGGAAGCCCACGACATGAAAACACAGGTTTCGGATCGACCTTGTATCATTCTCGGAGGAGATTTCCTTGTCTTTTTGGGTTTCAATTTCTTGTCGGAGAATCTGCTTGTTCTCTAAGCAGGGAACCCAAATTCTTCCTTAACAACCATTTCCAACCCCACATCCAAATCCTCTTCTTTGGAACTAGTTCCCAGCCGAACTTCATATGTGCCTCCCCCAACCATCCACCCACCACTCTCCACATCCCAAGATGCAACTGCGTCCTTTTCGAAATTTAAGGTGACAAGTCTCTTCTCGCCCGGATCCAGGAAAACTTTTGCAAAAGCCACAAGTTTCTTTCCTGACCCCTTGTTTTGTCCATCCTCAATCTTCACATCCTCCCTATCCCCATTCTTAGCAAGCTCAGCAATGCTAATGTCAGGCGGAGAAATATAAGCTTGAATCGTTTCTCCACCTGCCATGGAACCCGTGTTTTCGACAAAAAGAGAGATCGTGACTCCCTCATTTGACGTGGGCTCGATTTTACCAAAGAGGCGGGGATTAGAGATCGCGAATGTGGTGTAACTGAAGCCATAGCCGAAGGGGAAGCGACACATGCTAGTCCCATCCTCAAAGTTCTCAGACCAAGAAATAGGCAGTTTCCCCGAGGGGCTAACGTAACCAAGTAAAACATCAAGAATTGCATCACTGGTTTCTTGACCTGTATACCATGTCTGCACAAGAGCTGCAACATCCGGTAACCATGGGGTAGGTATAGCTTCATCCGTTGTATTCACAACAATAGTATTTAGATTCATTTTTGCGACTTGGGAAACGAGTTCACATCGTGAGACCTCAGTGGAGAAATTCTTCAACTCCAAGTTTCCAAGCTCGGTGTTGCCTATGAAAATTATCGCGTAGTCGGCTTCTTTTGCTAGAACTAGAGATTCCGAGACTGTTTCTTGTTCTTTTTGTTGCGCACTCCTACGTCCAGGATGTACTCCTAAGAGTGAAATTAGTGGTACTCGAGAGGAAGGGTGTGCTTGGGGGTAGAAGTACTTTGCGAATATGTGATCTCTACATCTTTACCAAGTCTGCTGGTAAAGGCATCGAAGGGCGAGACGTGGGAAGCTGAGTATTTCGCCATGGGACCGAGTATAGCTATTTTCTTCAACTTGGTTTTATCGAGCGGTAAGATGTTTCGCTCGTTTTTCAATAAGACGATTCCTTCCGCTACTGCTTCCCGGATTAATTCTCTATGCTCCGCTTGATCATCGGTGTTTTCGGGTACCGCATCTAATTGATCTGTCGACTTCCCAGTTCTTTGAAGAAGTTGGAGAACGGTTCGGGCTCTGTCGGTAATGTTTTTCTCAGTATTAAGCCCATCACTAATGGCTTTAAATAAAAATTTCTCGGAATCCGAATCCGTCGTCCATGGCAAATTCAAATCAATTCTGGACAATCTTTAGCTTCGGTGGGGATATAATTTTGAATATTAATTACCCTGCATTGAGATTTTCAACAACTGAGCTTGCTGTTACCCCATTTGCCATCACTAGACCATCAAAATTCCATTCATCTCGCAGAATGGGTTGGAGAAACTGCTTGCTGAGGGGGATGGTCGTGATGCACCAAGGATGTGAGGTTTTGACCACGATCTCGAAGGGTCGTAAATCTTTCTCCCTGATATTCCCATCAGTCCCTCAGATATTTATACCATACAACAAATACATACCTAAACGGAGCCTCTTCCACTGTTCCACTCCCTGAAAACCCTCGGGTATTTTGTTCCTCTGAAGGAAAATACTCTAACGTCGCACCGACATGCTCAGATTGTAACCCCTTGACAAACCCAGCTGCTATTATCCCGGAGAGTAGAGGGTCCTCGGAAAAGCGCTCGATACTTCGACCACCGAATGAAGACCGATATGAATGAATCGTAGGCCCCAGAAACACATTTATCCCCTTGTTCCGTAGTTCCTGCCCCATTGCTTGTCCTATTCGATTCGAGAGATCGGGATTGAATGTTGCGGCGAGAGAGATATAGGAGGGAAATCCGGCAGCTTTTGTGCCATCGAAATGAAATCCCTTGTGGGTGCCATTGGAGCCGTCCGAGATCTGGAAAAGGGCAATTAGCTATTGACCGTCTGTTGGAGCACGAAGGAGCCATAAGGAGGCCGAGTACCTTCAATGACGGGACACCAAGTCGTTCGATCGGTGTTGTTTCCCAATTGGCATTGGTTGCTAGTAGTGAAGTCTGCTCTCCTAACGTTACTTTTTCGAGGAGGGCATCGATATCAACCTCGACTTGAGGCGCTGATCCTTCTGCTAAGGCCTCTGCCAAAGTTTGTGCGGCCATGATGGAGCCGTTGTGATTGCGAGAACTACTCAAAGATGGAGAGACGGAGATGGGGGGAATTCAGGAGAAAAGGGGAGACTAGAGAGAGAAGGAAAAATGGAAGAAAAAAGGACTGGAGGACGCGGATTCTCATTTGAAGCTTTCCTTGACTTTAAATGCTTAATTCTGGTGTTTCATTCAGGAGCTTGATTTCGTTTTCGATGTAGCTGCGGGGTCATTGTTGAACCTCGCACCCCACAAGTCAAAAGCGGCACTCTCTACAATAGCTAGACCAATTGCTTTCTAATACCGGTTTTTCGACGCGGGAGTTGTTAGATTTCTTTAAACCCTAACCCTTACGCTATTAATCCTAATATTTGGCAAGAAGTTCCATGGCATCGCGTTGATCAGGCTGCATCCCCAACCTCCTCATTTTCCAATCCCCCCCGATAATCGGGAAGCTCAATCACTACTCACACCCGCTTTCCCGCTAACTTATATTTGAGTGATAAGCTGCGAGTAAGCCAGTAATCAAGTAAGCCAGGGGTAAGCTGTTCTCAAAGCAGTCACGTGTCGTGATTCGGAAAATGCACCCGACTGGACATTGCAAGTCGATAAATTTATCTACTTCCGTCGCACTTCTCAACCCCCTTCAGTTGATCTTTTCCCCAAGTAAAGAATCAGCTAGTTCATAGTTAGAGAATGATTTCCATCTTCAGGATATGCATACATAATTCCTTTATTTGAGAATCAAGTTGATTGCGAGAATGAGGGCTTGCCTAGGTGTTTTGTTATCGAATAACTACCATCTCGGAAGCTTTTGACGAGAGAAGTCCTTGGAATCTTGCAGGTTCGAGGTCCTTCTTCGAAAAGAATGAAGCAAGTCCTGCCGTGTGGGTGTGTCAATGAGGGAAGGAACGACGACGACCCAGACCCGACTCCATCGTTCCTTCCCTTCTTGCCAGGCACAACACCAACGGAGCAATTCTTGCTGCAAGCGCGCCCACCAGACATCTCTGGCAAGGAAGGAGCGACCAGGACCAATGCTCTAACAAAAGTCTTCAAAACCCTCGCCCTCCCTAGCTTCTCTTCCTCTTCCTTTCTTCAACACCATTCTTCTCCCTCGTCGACATAACCCATCTCCCACCCTGAACCCGGGCAAGGCGCTCACCATCACTCACCCCCCTGACGGTTGAAGCATCAATAAGACTGTTTCAATAGTACGAACACCACGTTGAGAAGTAATAGCCTCTTCCTCGTTGGCACATTCTTCCTATCACGGCACCATGGCGGATGGTTGCAGGTTCAGTTTCAAGGGGTGCGGAGTTGGGTTAGGGACTCTTTCTTCTTCTCTTCTTTCCGCCTTTTGTTTTTCGCGGTACTGGTTTAAGCTACGCCATGAACGAAGTCTTGCGCAGTAAGTCAACCCTTTACCAATCTCACTTCAAGCCCACTGACCGAATTCGAGTCGTCGCGGCACACATTTCATCGTCCTCCTCGTCGGACCCGACTCCCAAGCGTTCCAGTCCAGTCCTTCGGCAATGCCTCCAACGGCTAATTCCTCGAACCAGGCACAAAGTCCCTGCCCGAAGACGAAACCGCAATCATAAACATATGGGTCAACTACCTTGTGGTTACGGCGTGAATAGGTCTTGGGTGGAGGGGAGGTGTTGCTGGTGAGTTCCTAACTTTGAGCCTCGTGACAGTTTGAAAGCTATGCTTTGCGAGGTCTATGAATTCCTCCATAGAAACGTTGTCAGGTAAATTCGATCCTATGGACTAACTTACCTGTTGACGGGCTTGCAAACATCATCGATATCTCTTTCAGTCTCTAGTTTCAAGTGGGAGTCGACGGATTTCATCTTTTTGTTGATTGTTTTGCTGCGTTGCCATCCAAGTTCCAGCCCTTGACTCATCAGGGTGCCTTCCATATTGCTGGCTATTCATTCACCCCGAGGTATCTGACGCAATTCAAGCGAGACGCGTACCGGATTTTCAACGTGTTTATTTAGCTGGAGATATCAACACGTACTCACGTGGTCACGATTTTACTACACTGATCGCGATGGACGTCAACAGGTTCGTCCCTGTCTACGTAGCTCATTGTTCCAACTGTTTGAGGTAATTCAAGGCAATTATTCTAGATACTTGGAAAAATCTAGAACATTAGCGCATTTGTTTTGTTCTAAAGAGTTTGGGATAATATTGAATTGTACTAGAAAGTTGGAATACCCTTCCTTTAAGCCTGTACGGTCGCTTTTTCTGACACTAGGAGACTGGCCAATGGGCAATCGATCCGAGTCGATATATCTTGGGTGGTGATATTTCTTCGTTTTCTGAATTATTGGTTGATCTGGTTTTGTTGAGCAGCGATGGGACCTCAATACCTCTTTCTTGTTTTAACTCTTCGTATCGTCTGAAAGTTCATCACATTCGAAATCCCACTTTTGGTAATTTCTCATGGCGTCAGTTCATGTTTTCACCTGGCCGCGAATATTAAGTTGGTATTGCGCAAGACAAGGGCTCAATCACCAAATCGCGACCCCTTCTTAGATGGCAGGGTAGGATACCCATGGTTCCGTTATAACCGACCCCACCATAACAGATCGAGTCGAGTCCTACGCGATGATAAGATATGGGCGAGCTAAAAGCATACTCTATCTGCGCTAGGTCACATCCCACGCGGAGGACTTTGTTGTACATGAAGGACTCTTGTGGTTGGGTGTTTCTATTATGAAAAACAGTCCTGATTATGAAGCTATTTGAGGCTACTGTTTGACGTAATGGTGTACTTGGCTAGGTCATTTTCAAACATAAATACAGCCAAAGCACCCATTTCGTTGAATTCTGCATCATCCTTTGCATTGCTGCTTCCTTAGCTCAACCTCACATAAATTTCCGCACGCGAGATATTACAATGGCGCCTTCAGCCACCGAGACAACTACTGCAACTACAATTCCAGTTTCAGCTGGAAAAGCCAATCTCTCGTCCCCAAAGCCATGGGTCAAGAGCACTGGTGTGTTGGATCAATATGAACACATCGAAGTTACCCCCATCATCGGGCGAGAGTATCCTCATGCCAAATTGGCACAATGGATTCAATCACCAAATTCTGATGATCTTATCCGAGAATTAGCACTCACTAGTAGGCGTTCCAGTTTCCATTCTCACTCATTCGAAACTAACATATGAATAGTCTCCCAACGAGGAGTAGTGTTCTTCCGCGCCCAAGACGACCTTACAGCAGAACTGCAAAAGGAGCTTGTTCAAAAACTTGGGCTCCTCTCTGGAAAGCCCAAAGACTCGGGGCTCCACATCCATCCAATTCTCAACTCCGAAAGAGAGTCGTATCGGGTGACTGATCCAGAAATCAGCACCATTGACAGCGAGCTGAACAAAAAGCTCTACCTCAACAACTCCCGTATCAACCAGTCCGGCAAAAAGCAATCTTCGGCAATCTGGCATGCGGACATCTCTTTTGAACCTGCACCAGCGGATTATTCAAGTTTGAGACTCGAGATACTGCCAAAAACAGGAGGCGATACCCTTTGGGCAAGTGGATATGAGATTTATGATCGTATCTCGGAGCCATACCAGAAGTTCTTGGAAGGCTTGACCACGACTTTCCATCAACCGGGTTTCATCGAAGCAGCCTCTCGCGGTGGATTTTCCATCTACGAAAAACCCCGCGGCTCTCCCCTCAATGTCGGCAAAGAGTTGACAGCGATCCACCCGGTTGTACGAACCAACCCCGTGACAGGCTGGAAATCACTTTTCCCCGTCGGAGGACACATTTCTCACATCAACGATATAACCGATCTTGAAAGCAAAGCCCTACTCGAGTGGTTCAACCGCTTGCTGGTGGATAACCACGATTTGCAAGTGCGATTCAAGTGGCAGAACAAGAACGACATTGCGATCTGGGATAACCGCTCTGTCTTCCACACTGCTACTTATGATATTGAGGATCAGGGGGAGAGATATGGTGTTAGGACTGTGAGTGTGGGGGAGAAGCCGTTCTTTGATCCGGAGAGTACGGGGAGACGGGAGGCGTTGGGTCTTAAAGCTAAGGAGGCTGAGAAGGGGAAGGTTGGGGATGAGGTTGCGAAGTAGGTTTGGCGGTTGAATGTATTGGTTTTTTGTTTGTGTTTCTTAGTAAGGAAGTTTGTTTGAAATGTACATGCTTTAGGTTCTACCTTTCCCATTATTCCAACTGTTTAGAGTAACTTAGCACAGTTAACCTAAATCTTTGCAACAATTTAAATTTAACCCCCATGGCTAGAATAACCAACCTCAATTACTTGAAATCACGAGATAAGGAGGAAGGGACGGCCCGAAGTATATACTTGTTGCCTACCGCAAGGATGGAAAATGGTGAAGTATAAAGCGATTGAAAATCTCTTCTTCCACATTCAAGAAACATCACTTCAGTAATTTTGAATAGATTTAATAATTATAAAAAACAATAGATTTCCTACAATCTTGTATCCAAACTCGTCATGAACAGGTGGGGGAAAGCGGCACGTGATATAAGGTTACATTAAGCGAAAGCACGCCACATCATGGAAGTCTTTCATCAACGTCCTTCTCCTCCAACAACAACACCCAATTCCCCATCTCGAGTCAGGGCTCGCTCATGCGCGATTGCTTTATGATTATCTTGTATGCGTATCGTTCTCCTCCAATTAGAAGTCTCTGATAGCCAACTTCTCGGCCCGGTATGATATTTTTTGATAACGAGGATTTGATGGAGATTGCTAGGTAGCACGTTGGTTCGCTTTGCTCGCGTGGCCGGGATGCTATACTTAGGTCGGAGGGCGATGAGAAAGCGGGGTTGATGTTCATGATGCGATCTCGTGTAGTATTGTCTCATATGCTGTTTGAAGAACTTGCACGAATTATATGAACGGGGAAGAGATGGTCTGCGCCGTTGGAAAAATAGATACGTGAGTACGGGGAGGGTTCGCAGCTTTCTTCACAGGCCTTCGTGGGGGTAGCCTTACGATAAATTCGCCACCCTCGGCTTGTGGCATGTTTTTGTGTATCTTTTGATCTTTTGGTGGATGAGATGGCGTATATTTCGGCTTCAATCTCGCGTATTTTTGCTCGGAGTATGGACCTTTCAGTCACTATATTTGTTATTGATATGGCGAATGTCTTGGAATGGTCTGAATGTGAGTTCTCGACCGAGATATTCAGGAGAAGCTTTCCTTTTTCTCTCCGTTTATATCACTCGTTTTTCGCGGTCTTCTTTACTAGCTTGTATAACCATGAGATTATTGGTTGGCCACAGGATGTATGCAGAAGAATTCCCGGGGTTTGAACCTGATAGAGGGGGAATTCTGCAACTTCAAGGTTTTCACCACCTCAGTTTCTCTCTTCCCTTCGGGTTTCCTACCATTTTTGCAGGAAGAATTATGGTTTATTGGCTACCACTATCATTACCCCCTTGCCATTTCTACTATGAGCCCGGAAAGTTCAGGGTCTATGGCGGGTGTTGAATTTCCCACTCTTGCTCAATCGTGATCAGCATAAAGATTTCATCATTTCAATTTACTACCCTGTCCAAAAAAATCCATTCAATCATAAGAATCGAATACCCTCCTCTTGAGTTCCAAGCAACCAGGAACTCGGGACAAGAGAAGCTTGCCTCAAGCCATTCCGTCTAAAGATGTCGAAACAAACCGCTGCTGGCGCTTCGGCCAAAAGCGATGAGTCTACTAAGAGACTTAGCGAGGCGGATAATAAGATTCATTATGATGAGTTGACGGCTTTTGGGGATCCGGTACCGAAGGATCGGGATTTTGCTACGGCGAGCAGTTTTGGATCTGATGAGGAGGGGGAGGCGTTGTTGAAGAATCCTTTTTTGGATCCTGATGTTGCGGATCATTGGACGACTGTTTATGAGAAGTCGCAGTATGAGTGTCGACATGTTTTTGATCCTACGTTGACTTGGACGGAGGAGGAGGAGAAGAAGTTGGTTGTTAAATTGGATTGGCATGTTTGTCTTTGGGCTGTAAGTTTTATCATCAATTGATGTTCTTGTGTAACAACTAACAATTTTCAATAGTGTGTCATGTTCTTTGGACTTCAAGTTGATCGTGGGAATTTGATTCAAGCCAACGCGGATAATTTACTCAAGGATTTGAATGTGAACACCAATGGTATGTTTTTGAACTTGATTTCGTTGGCTTTATTAACTCGGAATGGATAGATTATAATTTCGGAAATGTCATCTTTCTATTCTCATTTTTATTAGCCGAGCTTCCTTCTCAACTTATCTCGAAAAAACTCGGACCCGATCGATGGATTCCGATGCAAATCAGTCTTTGGTCAATTGTAGCCATGTCTCAATGCGCCATGCACAACCGAACAGGGCTTTACACAACTCGTTGTCTACTAGGGCTTCTCGAGGTAAGCCCCTCCGTCCCGCGAAATATCACTTGACATCTAACATAAATATCCAGGGTGGATTCATCCCCGACATCGTCCTCTGGCTAAGTTACTTCTACACCTCCCGCGAACTCCCCATCCGCCTCTCCTTCTTCTGGACTGCCCTCTCCACAACCACAATCGTCACCTCCATCCTCGCTTTCGGTCTCCTCCGCATGCGCGGAATTCGAGGCTGGGCAGGCTGGCAATGGCTCTTTTTAATTGAAGGACTTATCACACTGCTCATAGGCCTCGCTTCGTTCTTCATGATGCCTGCCTCGGCGACACAAACCAAAACTTGGTTCCGACCTAATGGATGGTTCACAGACCGCGAGGTGAAAATCGTGGTTAATCGTGTTCTGAGGGATGATCCTAGTAAAGGGGATATGCATAATCGACAAGCTATTACGCCGAAACGACTTTGGGAGGCGGCGAAGGATTATGATCTTTGGCCGCTTTATGCTATTGGACTTGTTGCTTATATTCCGCAGGCACCGCCGAATACTTATATTACTCTTACGCTTAAGAGTTTGGGGTTTAGCACCTTCAACACTAATTTGATGACGATCCCTTACTCGGCTGCGCATATCGTTACACTCATTGTACTTACATGGTTGAGTGAGAGGACCAATCAAAGAGCTTTAGTTGCTATCCTTCAACCTATTTGGACATTGCCTTGTCTGTTGGCGTTGAGATTCTGGTCTGGGGCTTTGAAGGATCAATGGGGTACCTTTGCTATCACGACTGTGCTGCTGAGTTATCCTTACTGTCACGCTATCCTTGTGGGGTGGACGAGTAAGAATAGCAATAATGTTGGGGCAAGAAGTGTGTCTGCGGCATTTTACAATATGGCAGTGCAGTTGGGGAATATTTGTTCGAATTTCATGTATGTATCCCCTTTCCACTTCCCCATACCTTGGCCCCATCATACCCTTCTCCATGTGATTCTTTTTTGCTAATGCGCGACCGCTACAGGTATCGACAAGACGATAAACCTCTTTACAAACGAGGGAATCGGAACTTGATTATTGTTAATGTTTTATCGTTAGTTTTGTTTGTGTTTACGAAGTTCTATTATATATACCGCAATAAGCAGCGGGATCGTGAGTGGGCGAAGATGACGGTTGAGGAACAGGTTGCTTATAAGAGGAATACTGAGTTTAGCGGGAGTCGGAGGAAGGATTTTAGGTTTGCGCATTAGACTTGTTTTTTGGCTGAAAGAAGAAAGGAGCCGAGATAGGGGAGAGGTTGTATATATGACTTTTGTGTTTGGTGGGGGTGCAAATAAGGGGGCGATGGAATTGAGATCTGGGAAGATTGAGACGGGGGAAAGTTGTAGATTTTTAAGATAAGAGAAGAGCAACACATTTAGATCGTCAGTATCTTTGGAAATTACTACTACTCGCAGTAAGACTTGTTGATTTAAAATGTTATTGTCTCCATTTCAGTTATTTTGAATTCTGGAAGACACTTAGGGTGCACCCAGTTGATCGGTCGTCTCTCGCCAGTCAATGTTTATTTATAAGTTACTGATGCGATTATAGAATGTAATTTTTTAACCTCAGTTCCGACGATAAAGAAAGAATTGTGTATATAGAATAAGGAACTTTGTGAAAGACAATTCTCTCGGATGTTTGGGGGAATTGATATTTTTAAATCAAGTTCGGTAAGTTGAGAAAGTATTCACTCAGTACCCTCCCAGCTAATACACAATACAACATTATTCCTAACAACCACATAGCCCCAACCCCCGCGACCAAATAAGTACCAGCCTCATAAAATATAGAAATAAAGAAAAACTATAGATTAAAGCCCCCTTCACAAACATCCCGTCGTCGCAGGAAAAATACGTCCTTTTATTATGCAATTCAGCAGATAGCTATCCATGTAATCCTAAAGATGACCCCTCCATAGGTAGGAAAATTCTCCACAAAAACAAAACCCAAAAAATCAACCCCTCCTTATATACTTATTTATAGCAATTGTATAGTTTCAGATTTGCAAACAATAATAGTGAATTTATTGAGTTTTACTGGATTGTGGCCCCCACTACAAGACAGACCCCTGTCCTTTATCAAGCCCCATCCAAACCTGGGGTAAAAGCAACACCAACCTCTCATTTACAATATCACAATTGAGCTTCCCACATTGCTTTTCGCGCCTCCCGCTCCCTCCATATCACCAGCTACCCAATGCAGCATCCATGAGGGACATCTATCTCCTCCCACCGGCCCTCCGTCGCACAATTGCAATCTCAACATTCTCCTACCTCCCTCCCCCACCACCACAATGCCCCTTCCATCGATTCAAATCGTGCCTCCGCACCCCACCAGGAGAGTTCTACCGAAGGGAATATACTCAAAGCTACCAGGCTTTAGACTATACATGGCAACAAGTCCTCGCCCTCCTCTCCACCCTGCAATCCAACCGCGCAATTCGCGCCTCCCTCTCCGACGCCTCGAGTCCCCAGAAACAAGCACAGAGCAAAGATGCGATCCCAGAGATGCTAGAATGGCTCCGCAAGGCGGGGTATGCGCCGGCGGATATTGCAGAGAGGGGGGTGAGGTGTATACATGTTGCAGGTAGTAGTGGGAAGGGGAGTGTGTGCGCGATGGTGGAGAGTATATTGATGCAATACCAGGGTGGTGGGGGGTTGGAGGGGCGGATTGGGACGTTTACTAGTCCGCATCTTGTGGATGTTAGGGAGAGGATTAGGATTGATGGGAAGATGGTGCCGAAGTATGAGTTTATGAGGGCTTTTCAGGAGTTGTGGAAGGACTTTTGGAGGGCGGGGAGAAGAATACACAGAGAGGATGAGAAGTTTATGAAAGTTGATGATTCGCCAGAATTACGACCGGGATATTTTCGATTTCTTACGATACTTGCGATGAGGATATTCATGGAGATGGGTGTTAAGACTGCTATCATCGAATGCGGGATTGGGGGAGAATACGACAGCACAAATATACTACCTGCAGAAGCAGTGTCTGTTTCCGCAATCACGAAGCTGGAGCTGGACCATGTTGAGATGCTGGGAGGAACAATTGAGGAGATTGCATGGCATAAAGCGGGTATCATCAAGAAGGGTGTCCCAATATTCACAACACTTCAGCCAACAACGGCCTTGAAGGTCATCGACGAAAGAGCAATTGAAAAGAACTCGTATTTCAGGATGGTAGAAAGGCTACCAGCTCTGAGCTCGGACAAGATCAAGCTCAGTCTGCTTGGTGATTTCCAAAAAGACAATGCAAGTTTAGCCATCTCAGTTGCAGCAGCCCATCTCCGAAGTCTCAGCATGCCAGAAAATCTTCCTACCCAAGAACAATTGTGCAATGGCAAAGTCCCCCTGCCACCAAAATTCATCACAGCATTAGAAACCGTCAAATGGCCTGGCCGATGTGAAATTTACAACCACGACGGCGTGCAATACTACATCGACGGCGCCCACACTAAAGAAGGAATGCAATCAGTAGCAGCCTGGTTCGCAAGCCATGTCAAGGAAGCATTCGAGCAGGACGATGTCCCTGAATCCGTGATACTAATTTTCAATCAAGATCAACGAGATGGAAAGGCACTTCTTCGACATCTCATGCTCCAACTCACACGGGAAACAGGTCGTCTAAATACGGCTCCCACAATAAAGGGCAAACTTTCAAAGACAATTCCACACCAATTGTCGCTCTTCCCTCGAATATTTAGTATCGCGGCTTTTTGTCCGAATCAGGCTTTTCCAGCACAAAAAGAAGGGGATGATCGGGATTTATCTGCCCAGCTGGCTTTGATGAAGAGCTATACATCGTGGGATCGCAACCCACTTTCAGCTGTATATGCCAGCGTAAGGGAGGCAATCGACGTCGCGGAGAAATTCGCCTATAACGATGAAAAAGATAAAAAGCCTCGGACGAGTAAAGTCATGGTCCTTGTCACGGGCAGTTTACATCTCGTCGGAGCATTTTTACAAAACGTACCTGAGAAGCAGAGAGGTACTGGTTTGATAAAGGGATTTGTTGACATGGGTTGTCACACTTTCAAGAGCTGTCACGAAAAATCTGATTTACAAGCTGGGATCGATTCTCCTATTGAGACGCCCATAACGAAACACATGCCTCCATACTATCCCAGGACGCCAAACCACTATGGGTGATGGTAGAGGTTTTAAGAAGTTCTCTTATCTAAGAGAGGGCGCAGTTTGTTTTCAATTGACTTTTTTCGTTGGATACCCAGGGTGTTGTTTTGGTGAAATAAGGCCCGTTGGTGATATTAGGTCAGTAAGAATAAGAATTTGAGATTCATTGTGTCTGCTATTTTCGTGTGTATACCCTCGTGTCCCTTTTATTCGAAATATTTGCCTGCAATTGTAAAAGAAGCAATGATATGGAAAAAAATATTATTTTCCAATGCCCTGGTCCTCTACGTATAGATACAAATTTCCGTTTCACACTCCTATACCATGTCACTCACTTCTAATAAAGCACAAACACTCAGCATATGAAATCCATATTCAAGCCGAGTCAAAATCACAAAGCATCAACGCCTTCTAAAGATCCCAAAGCCGTACCAACGAGATGAACACTACCCGTGACGAAAACTTCTACCTTCTTCCCTTCCTCTTCTACTTCCGGGCTGTTATCGACTTTCATCGTCTTAGTTAGGGAACGCACGTATTTGAATGCGTCGTCCAGACTTGGAAGGACGTTTATTTGTGTTAAAGGGGGACCTGTGGTTATGGATGAGGGTTGGAATCTTGATGCGAGATCTTTCCATTTTGTTGCGAAGAGGGTTTGGAGGCTGAGGGATGTTATTGCTTGGGTGTCGTGCGCTGCGTTTACGAAATCTGTTTTGGGGGGGGGTGTGAGCTCGTGATCCTACAAGAGGGAAATTTCAGGAATTAGAACCTTTCTTGTTTGATAAAGATGGAAGTACTATGGGACAAAATATAACATGATCGAAAACGATGTTATGGGCTTCAATGGCGTGGTAGAGATCTTCGAGTAGTTCTACAGCTTCGCGATGACCTTGCTGGTTGAATATCAAAACATGGGTTGCCTTTCTATTTTCAAATTTTGTTAGCTCGCGGAATGAATAAGAAGGAAAAGCGTAGAAAGCTTACTTCTTCTGCGTCTCCTCGCTGAACCATGTAGATGCGACCACAATACTATCAGCTGTATGCGCACCATCCATATACCAAGTCACACCCCCCTCAACCTTCTTCTCGAATCGCCCTCTCCAAACCACTTGTTCAATGCCATCTCTGAACGCCTTTGTTAATTCCTTAGACAGGACCTCAAACCCGGGATCCATCTTTCTCAAAAGAGTCTCCGTCATGGCAATGGCTAAACTCGCGTTCCCCTTCTGGAACTGGGCATCAGGCCGTACCTTCACATCTTCCAGTCTGGGATCTTGTTTTACAACTCGAAGAGACTTAACACCTCGTTCCTCGGCTCTGGATTTGATAACATTTAGAGCTCCCTTCCTTTGAGGCACTGTAAAAGAATAGACACCCGATTTCTGAATCCCTGCTTTGTGCCATGCGATTTCTTCAATGCTTGACCCGAGAGCGAAGGTATGGTCAATCCCTAAAGTCGTGATACCTGTAGCTACAGGTCTTTGCACAATATTCGTGGAATCATATTCACCTCCCACACCAACCTCGTAAATCGCAGTATCCACCTTCTCGGAAAGGAAAACGTGATAGGAGAGAAGCGTTAGAAAACGGAAGTAGACTGGTTTTGGGATACTAGGCGAGGAAGAGAGGATATCCCAAAGTTCGAAGAAGTATTTTGCGAAGAGGGGTGCTGGGAGGGGGAGGGAATTGATTCTGATGCGTTCCCGGACTGCTATTAAGTGGGGTGAAGTGAAGAGTCCGATTTTTTGAGGTGAGGTTGGGGATGATTTTTTGTGGTGGGCGAGGATTGAGGAGATGTAGGCGCAAGTTGAGCCTTTGCCTTTGGTGCCGGCGACGTGGAGGATGTTGAGGCGGGAGAGATCGTTTTGCTGGGGAGAATTAACTTGCGGTACTTAAAAGCAAACAAACAGCTAGAAAGACAAGAGACAAAGAGAGACAAAGTGGTCCAATATGAGAAATGGAGTAAAACATCAATAGAGTTTGAGACGAGATGAATAAATCAGAGAAATGAAAATTTGACGCTGATAAATAATAAGCTGATAATATAAACACGAGACACATAGTAAACTAAAGAAAGAAAAGAAAAGCGAAAGAAAGGCAGACTTGAAACAAAAATAGGTGGTTACGGAAAGCTACCTACATTATACCCAATCTTCTCCAGACACCTCAAAATCTCATCATTGGCAGTCTTATCAAGTCTAATGCCTTGATCCCTTCTTTCCTTCAAGATACTGTATGGAGTTTGAAGTGTATTAAGAAGTCCCACGGCATCCTATCGAATTTGTAAGCATGGGTCGCTGAAGAAAATATACATCCGGTGTACTACTCACATCATAAGTTCGGCTGGTGACCACCGAATTCCATCTTTTGCCTGATGGACTTGAGCCTGGAAAATGTTTCCGGGTAGGGATTCGTCTACCTATAGCCCATATAGGCAATCTTGAGAGGTGAATCTTCATCCCAGATATATGGTGTTGGGATGAAAAGAGATTTTGGGTTGCGTCGCGGATTTCCAGGTTCGTCCCGAATCGGCTAAACATCGGGCGGGCGCAAATTGTGGGACTTTAGTAAAAGTGGGTCATGCCCTTGAACAACTTACTTTCATAAACACTTTTAATTGATAAATTGATGGTCTGTTAGTCTGCTGATTGCATTGATGGCTTGAATATTTCAATCTTTTAATGGTGGGCTAATCAGCATCTCCGACTATTTTGAATCATGCGGTAGTAGATCTAGTTATATAAATCATCAAATTGCATAGACGTTGCAACGCGGTAGTAGATTTTTTCTTTTTTTTTGACCTCGATAAGAGACAGAATTGCCACTCTTTTATTTTTCCCACGACAAGAATACCATTGTTACACCACTCGTTTATCTAGTGGTACTTCCAGTACTAAATGAAAGGCCAATGCTGGTTCTATGAGAGCTGTGGAGAAGATTCGTGGCACACGTGCATGTTTGGTATTTAAAAAATTAAGAAAGTTTCGGGTTCTCATTCACAAGCTTCCCAATCAGATTTGGAAATCTCCATGAATGTCAGAAACGAGAAGAAGTGGAGTAAGAATTACAATCACTAGAGAATCTGCTTGCATTTTATACTAATTGAGAAAGACATGACAAATTGGACCAATTTTCAAATTGCAGAAAATACTTTTATTGACTTTCCAAAAAATCTGCCTCAAATCTGTCCGATTTTGTAATGATGATTGACCGAGTCTCGACACTACGTCGGGCTGGCGCCGAGGGCGAAGCCAATGGATTTTCCTTTATCGGAGCATGTGGACAATCTTAAATCATTAGATCACCATCAACATAGTTTTGGAAATTTGGTCAGAAGAAACTCACATCGGGCCTGATTTCCTGGAGCTGAGTCGTACACGATAAACAAGAAGGGTTCATCTGGCGTCATGTGGTCAAGCCAATACCTAAAGTGTTCAGTAAATAAGCGAGGTTTGCAATCTCAAGGACGAAATTACCATTTCTGTTGTGGGTTATATTTTAGATAGTAGATTTCTCCTGCTCTCGTTGGAATCACTCTGTCGCATGAGATGAGGTCGTTTTTGTCAACACTCCGAAAGTCACAAAGCGCCAAAGGGCTGTCTTCGATGACTGGTAGAATGGATCTCCAAGTGCTGTCTAATATTAGTATTTGCACTTAGAATAAAACCTAATGGATGTTCAGCTTACTTGACAATACGAAACCTATTGCCGGGTTTCAAGTACTCTGATTTGAGGTCCTCTGGTAAATGGTAGTCAATCAACGACGGCCCACTTCCAAAGCTGACATCATTATGTGCTCCTTGGGCTGGAATATCCGATGCTGTCTTATCCCTGAGGTCCATAAAATCGCCCTTCGGAAGCCGATTCAACCTCAACTGTATTTTTCCCGTTAGAGAATACTGCTTTCAGGGTAGGAATGTAATACCTTCACATCAAAGCAAAATACTTTCAATGCTCCAAATTCATTGGTCAACATTTCCTCTGTCTCCAAACGATACTTCTCAATTTCCTCTGGAGTATCAAAGCTCGAGAAAGAAGACTTGTGGTGTAGAACCTTGAACCCGGAGGTCCCAAGAGCAAAATTTTCCTCGATTCCGCGCAGATCAGTGACGTGGATTCCATGATGAAATTCAAATTGTAAATTGCTAGTTACAAGAGAATCGTCTCGATCGGCTGCTGAAACCATCACAAGGTAAGGCTTCTCCTCGTTATAGAGAGAGAGGTCAGAAAGATGCTCGATAGAAGTAATGATATTAGGCATTATTGCAACAGTAACCGATAAAGTTTGCAAACTAGTTGAGATATTGTGGAATCAAAATCCCCAGAGTGAAGCATGGAGAGAGAAAACCTCCGAAGTCGGGAGTTTCGGTTCATAAACCCACCGCCCATGACCACACATACCTAATTCTTGTGCCCAATTGAATACTAATGTAGTAGCCATCCTTTTCTGGACTCGACTAGCCAGCTGCACTGAGCGGCAAGTGCATGGATTTAATTGCCGTAACCCCCCACCAATATTTCACACCACCAACACGGGATGTCGATCGAATCACACACACCTCGCCGCCGTATCGTTTATATGTAATTGGTTTGATGTTGAAATCCCCCTCCCTCTCGGTCGTTTGCCACTCAACTATGCATGATGCCCCCTTCCGTAAAAAATGGCTTCCGCAGGCTTATAAAACCGTCTTCCTTCCCCCTTCAACTGATTCAGATTTGTTTTCGAATCCAGAAACCTACTGGTACTCAAAACTCCATATTCTATATCCAAACTCAACCACGGTATGTATTCCTCTGTTTTTCTTTCGGAAAATCATCGTGCTGAGAGGTGTCATACAGCTACAACCCTTCACACAACATGGCACAACAATCTCTCATCGTTGCTGTTGCTCCCATTGAAGCCTACCCCATCGAAGGCGAGAAGGCTCAACCTTGGAAGAAATGGATGAAGTTCATTGAAGTTACGGATAATGACAAGGAGCTCATTGTCATATCCAAGGCTTGCGAGGGTGGTGCGGGCGGCTTGGGCGGTTACTAAAGGTAAATTCCCATTTGAGCAAACCACGTCACAATCGCACTAAAATTGATCTAGTCATGGAAATGTGGATCATATGGAAGAATGGGAATTGATCGATGAGGGCGTGATATGGCAAATTGGGACGAGGGGAAATTGGAAGGCCAAAATCATCATTCCTTCAGAATACAAGTCATTTCAACACTCCTCATGATTTGAAAACCGTGACTTCACGTCTATTATGTCAAAGAATTACTCATGAATGACCCATAACCCTGCCTTTGTTTGGTTGAGCGTAATATAACTGTGCTGCCGTCAGAGCAAGTTGTCCGAATCCAACCAATAGTCCAAGCCCACCAATAATTGTGACTACCCAGAAGGTGTACCTAAAATTGCCATGAGCAAAAATTCTTTTGTTCCAGAAAAGCTGATTCCCTTACCATCGTAGCATATCTCGTCGATCTTGCCAGAGCATTGTAATTGTGCCACAATTTCTTGTCTTCATGTGTGCTTGAAGTTCAAGTAAACGCGAACCGAGGATGGGGAAGTCAGTTAAAGTGCTATATGTATCTGTCGAATCTCGACTTCCTGAATTATCTTTACTAAGTTCGCTGAGATAAGGATCACGAAAGCCAAAAGTGAAAGATGCCCCTCGAGAAATTCGATTGAACAGAACATGACCTCTCTTATCATCGCCGAATAATAAGCGATAAGAAAGCCGGACTTCTTTAAGAAAACCGACCACGGAGAAATTATCCGGTTTGGAATATTGATCATAATAGTCAGACACAATGCTTGCGCATTTTATTAGTTGGTTAGAGCACAGAATAGTAGAAAGGGAGAATGACATACTGGGAGAAAGTAGTGTTCTCGTGCCTGTTCAAGTGGCAGAACGAAGGAAGGGAAAATAGCAACAAGCATCTACGTTCCTTATCAAATAGTAAATGTGAGCTGACATTTTCAACCCATTTGATCTCCACATGCCCAATGTCATTTAGGGTTCTAGCATTCAGAAGCGATACGTAAAGTGTATTTTTCTCGAAAGATGAGTCTGATCTTTGAATACCAAGAGTAAGTCTCGGAGACTTTACCGGCAGTAGAGTACCAAACTGCTGGAGTACCTCGCATATGGGGTTTCTGGCTTCATTGATATCCTGTCTAGTTGTATTTAAATCAACAAATTGCTCCTCGTCGAGTTGTAAAGTCCCCAAGGCACCAATTTCAGACGGGGAGTATATCATGCAAACCCACGAAATAGCAAGGTAAACAATCTGCCGAGCCCTTGAAGAGAGTTCCGGGATTTCTTTGACAGGAAGAAAAATCCCCGTACTGATAAGATGATCAACGGCTCGATCGATACTCAAATGATCACTGGAGTTCGCAATTTCGCTGATGCCGTGTAACATTCGGAAGACATCCTCGAGCGCCGCGGATCCTGTCCCGCCTTGGGCTACGAATAACCCATCCGTTTTATTTGCTGGGAGCCGCCGCACCTTTGCAGAAATGAAATCAAGGTATGTCTTTTGCTGAACAGAGAGTGGCTCTACAATGTTGGAATTCGCTGTGAGAATGGACAGATACCTCTTGGTGGCTATCGAATAGGATGTTGCAGCTATGCATCTCACCAATTTTGGATTAGATAAATCAATTATGTTATCTTTCAATTGGAAACCTACCAGGGACATCCTGTAGTTGCATGGCTTCAACATCGGGAAGCCGAGTTGATGAAACGCGGGTAAACAGGTGGCGCCAATAAAACATAGCTCTTGAGAAAATGTGACTCTTGGTGAGTGGCACCCCGGGATTCATGGCCAGCGGTAAGCAATATCAGATCATATGCCTCCTTCAGAGCCCTCGAAGAGAAAACACAAGACCTCGCATGATTTAATATCAAAACACGAGCACAAAATGCCTGGGGTGCAAGGCTTTGGGCTGAACTCAAGGCAATCACATTGGGCCGGGCGATGGCCGGTTATGAAGCCTTAAGCCCATTGATGTTGGATTTTTCCAAATAATTGAGACGATCCCAAAACAGTCATTGGCGGTGGTCGTTTGCAATCGTGGGTGGGGGGCATGTGGAGAGGAAAGATGTGGGCAGCGGCGCTTTGACGTCTTAGGGCGGCGTGCTGCAAGGGATCCAAATTGCGGCTCTGCTTTTGACAAACAGGTCAGAAAAATTCTTGTGTAACTTTGCCCCGCCCAACGTTCGCCCGACTCTGGTGGCAGGACAATATTGGGCGTTTATGCAAGCTGTGGTCATCATCTAAATGGTGCTAACCGAGCCAATCTTCGACTGCAGTCAGTTTTATTCTATTTGCACACCCCCCCCCAAACATTTCCCCACATCCCACCCCCAGCCTTAAACATTTTGATCACAATGAGGCACGAATCTCAATTGGCCACCTTGACCGGTGGTCAAGCGGCAACCATAGGAGTCAAAGACACCTCTGGCTCAGCCATACGCATGCCCCCTCAAGGCAGCTCTAACAGGCTCGGCAGTCTACAGGGCAGCCGTTTCTTCAAGATTCAAATTGCCATCACCTTGGTCTCTTCAACTCATTCCTTTCGTCTCTTCTATAGAAGCCAATTTGTGTCTTCTGATGATCAACCTTTCCAATCTACTTTCCCTGCGGTATCCATTTCTTGCACTTTTGCTGGGTATTATTGTTCCTTGGATTATGACTTCCATCAAGATAGCTCGTCCAGCGTATCGCTACGCGTGGAGGCCAGGCAACATTCCGTCAGGTGTGAGTCCGCAAAGAAAGAGCCCTCCATTGTTTAATGCCCTGTCTGCTACTGCACACCAATTGCAGGCATTGATGGCAGATGGCAAGCTTAACAGTACAGACCTAGTTGAAGAGTACGTTTGGCGAATTGAAGAACACAACCTCTACCTACATGCAGTCTCGGAATATGCCACTGGGGTAATGGAGAGAGCGAAAGAGATGGACTCAAAGAGATCATCCGGAGAGATTCTTGGACCCCTTCACGGAATTCCCGTAATTATCAAGGTACACGACAATCTCTCTCGTGATATCCCAATGAACTGACAACATCAGAACAACATGAATACGATTCCTGCCATGGGCATGGACACGACTGCTGGCGCAGTGGCCCTGCTAGGAGCGAAGGCTTCCGAAAATGCCGATGTTGTAGACCTCCTTTTGGCAGCGGGCGCTGTAATTTTAGCGAAAGCTACCGTTTCGGTACGTTTCATAGCTTTCAATGTGATTGCGTAGCGAAATCTCATTGCTAACTTGATTGTTGAAGGAACTGAATTATCACAAGTAAGCTCATTTGTATTACTGCTATTTGAAAGAGACGTTAACACTTTTCAAAGAGGGGACGGCTTGCCATGTGGCTGGTCGGCCATCGCTGGTCAGAGCCAATCTGCCTATGTTCGTGGCGGTGTACAACCCGGTGATGCTCCAGGGGGACATAGTGTAAGTGTATCAATATTCCAATTGAACATGGCTTACTTCTTCGAAGAATCCGGGTGGATCCTCTTCAGGTTGCGCAATTTCAGTCAGCGCAGGCTTTGCCCCAATAGCGGTTGGCTCTGACACGGACGCATCAATCACCGCGCCATCCATCCGAGCAGGTATTTATTCAATGCGACCTACTACTGGTATTTCATCGGCAAAGGGTATTGTACCAATGGGCCGCTCTTTTGACACAATTGGGCTCATGGCAAAGGATACCCATGATCTGGCTGACCTTCTCACAATACTTGTCGACTCTCAAAAGACTCAAGTTCCAACTGAAGGCTACGGATCAGTTCTCAATGCATCTTGGGATGGTATCAAAGTGGGAACTCTGGATCCACGTGCTTGGCAATACTCCGAGGGTTTACTCGGATCCAATTCAGCAGCTATGGATCAAATTGTATAACTAGTTTTCATAATCAAACTTGTTGAATAATTGCTAAGAATGTGTAGGTACGGGAGACAGAGAAGGCATGGGCTAAGATTGGCACACTCGCTCAGTCATGTTCCCAGAAAATTTCACTACGTCTGGCAGATGATTTCGTGGTCAATGGTTCTCACTCGCTCTATACAATAGTTGGTAAGAATCCCATCACAAACAAACTATGTACGAATGACCAATGCTGATTCACCTAGATCACGAGTACAAGCAAGATATGGATGACTATCTTGGTGCACTTCAGCATTCCAATGTCAAATCGTTACAGGAACTCGTTGATTGGAATATTGAACACGCAGAAGATGCTTTGCCATCAGGTAATCCACTATCCAATAATACAAGCACAATCATGCTAATCTCTTGGTAGACCACCCAGGACAAGAGCAACTTACAAAGTCCCTGAAAATTAATTTGTCGGCCGATGAAGAGCAATTCTTTCGAAAGCACTACGCCGATGTAGGGTCCAGTATGGATAGCATGTTTGAAAAACATGATGTCGATATTATTCTTGCGCCAGGTGATTGTTTCATGACCCAGCATGCTTCTGCAAAAGGCACGCCATCGTTGTATTCATGATATCGTAGATGGGCTAACTGTTATAGGCTATCCCATCATTGCCTTGCCATTGACCACACTTGAATTCAATGGCAGGCCAATTGGCATTCAAGCTATATCTTCGGCCCATAATGAGGCCCTCCTACTCAAGTTCATGAGCGCTTATGAAGCCTCATTTCCCCCAAGGCCAATCCCTGAGGCGTATATAGCTGGGTCAGAGACGCTGAAAGGCATCCCAAGTAAAGTGTGAAACGGACTGCAATTCTCGGAGTTTAGTGTTTTTCAAATTGACGTTTTCCTCTTACAACACTTGAAAGCCTTGACCTTAAAAATGTGTAATTCTCAGCCTAATTTAAGAATTTCAGAGTATATCTCGAGTAACGTTTGGGTCAGTTACCCGAAAAAGAAGTTTGTCACTTTTTCCATCCTCATTGGAAAGTCTTCGCCCACCTTTGCTCCTCTTTTGTTATGAATGAACAATTCATGTCCAATTACACGTCCAAATCCCCCCACCTCTAGTAACAATATCAGTACCTCAGTACTGGAATAGCGAGCGTTCTTGGAACAATAGCCGAGTGGCTGGCTAAATTTCCCCGCAACCCCTTGCTATGATAATCGTTTCCCTGGCAGTCCTCCTAGCTGAAATTGGAACGCTGACTGATCAAGAGCTATAATTGTACAATGTTTTGTCATACGAAGACATACAGTTAGTGGTACTTTCTGTAACTGCAACCTTCCAATTAAAGCCTCTCCTCGAATGAAGATTTGAATCCGACGCGGGATTTTTGATCGTGGCATAACGGGCTTGCATGAAGTATCACATGTTATTACTTGATTGGATTTTGTCTGAGGCTCAGTGGGCGTTCGCACAAATATGTCTTTTCTTGTATGGACAAGATCAGCACCACGCCTCGCATCATCCTACCCATGAATTATTGATTTTTGGGGCTCGAATCCTTTTGATACAGACACTCCGAATGATATGTTGTTACGTGGTAAGGATCCAGTTACGAAATCGCGTTACCGCACAAGAAGCATGAGGATCGCGGAGCCTCAAGGGATCTCATTTTCGGGGTCTTCTGCACCCCCCCCCGAGCCTTTAGATGGCTTTCAGTTGCGGGGTAGTCCTCCGATTAAAGACCAAGTGATCTCTTGGAGCTGGTTTCTCTATACTGTATCAAATATTGCACTGCAAGATGAATGAAGGAATTGAAAGTTCCCAAACAGTTATGTAGGTTGACCAAGTGAATCTTAGCTTGAAGTTAGCTGACACTTAATACCCAAGGTCGTCTTATGTGGCCGAAAGATGGAATGATGCGAGGGAAATGTGCCGGAAAAACCTCAACCAGCATGATCTAAATTATTTGGATGAAATTGAGAGTTGTGATGACTTTCGCCAAAGTCTTGTGCAACTTCATCATGCTTTCCATCATATGTCAACACATACTCTGCTTAATAGACTCAATCCATCACTGGAATCACTCAAGAACTTCATGACTCTGCTCGCTGTGGCAATGGGTAGTACTCCTATGAGAACTGCCATTGTGTGGGGTATTTTGAGCTTGGCTGTTCAGGTACGTGTTACTTTCTATCCATGTTTATGTATTATATTGATAAATAAATTGAGGCTGCTGGTAGTATGACCACAATTCTATCCGAGACCATTGAGATGCTAGGCACCCTGGGGCACGACATTGAGATACTGCAAATATACGAGGATTCTTTCATAAATAATGCTCAGATGGGCCGGGAATTGGTGGACATTTTCTTAGAAATCATCTCATTTTGGACGAAGGCAATCCACTTTCTTCGGCGCAATAAATACGGTACGCTTTTTTACTGGCTCGATTGGCATAGCATTGATGTTTACGGTTTTACAGAACTCGCAGCCTTACCCTACTGGCCGCAGGTCAGGAGAGACTTTGAAGAAAGCAGCAAGAGAATCCGAAAACGCACATTGCAAATCAAAGAAAAAGCTGATGCAATAGCTTCGGCTGCTCGTAGACCAGCGGTACTTCTACAAGCCATGGATGGATTCGGTTCCACTACTGCCACGAACAACCCATACACGCCGGCTACCAGTGAAGCACCTTCTATATTCCCATGTCATAATATCTCTCTCCCTCGAAACTCGCACTTCATGGGAAGATACGAGGAGCTCAGCAGTATCACATCACATCTTTTTCAAGATCACTTTTGTCATCAGATGAAGAGCTTTGCCCTGTGGGGAACGGGAGGCATTGGAAAAACTCAGATTGCTCTTGCCTATGCGTACAGACAGTCCGATGAGGGAATTGATACGATACTTTGGGTTAATTGCGAAACAGGATTGTCCATTGCGAGAAGCTTCTCTGATATCGCTGCCATGCTACAAATCGAAGGTTATTTGACAAGCGAGAATCCTGACCAAAATCGTTTCTTGGTTCTGAAGTGGCTCCGCAATACAAGTGAGGAATAAGTTTAGTTGTTTGGAAGTGAGAACTGACCGTTTTTTAGGCATGTCTTGGTTGATGGTCCTCGACAATGTCGAAAACAACGAATTGGCGAGGGATTGTTGGCCAGTGGCTTCCCATGGAGCAATCCTTGTGACATCGAGGAGAAGCATTGTTGCAATCGACCCCGCAGCTGGTGGAATAGAGATCAAAGAATTTGATGTAGCTGAAGGTTCCGATATACTTCTGCACCTTGTGAATAGGCCACCTTATGACGAAGACGAGGTGATGGCTGCCAAAGATCTCTCAAATGAGCTTGGTGGTCTGGGTTTAGCTCTCGGAATCATGGCGGCCCAGATACGACTGAAGAAGAAATCCATCAGAAACTTCTTGGATTTCTATCGAAGACATTCCCTGCAACTCCATCGAGAAACCCGTGGCTTAGGTTCCTACTACAAAGGCTCCCTTCATAGCTGTTGGCTTACGACTTTCGACAACCTTGACTCAAATTCTTCAGTAATTCTTGGTATCATGTCCTTTTTGGCCCCTGACATGATACCCGAACAGTTATTTCAACCCAAAGCTTCAACAACTCTTCCAAAGCTTCTCAAATTCTGCGAGGATGATCTCGAGTAGGTGTACTTCTTTGATTTCGGATGACGTTTGCTGATGATTGGCGACACGCAGATTTGAAAATGCCGTTGATGGCCTCCTAGAAACCTCCCTTATCAAACGAGAACCGTTCACGAAGGGACTTTCAATTCATCGCCTCATTCAGTTTGAGTTCCATACACGAATGGATCTTGCAATACGTGAGAAATACTTTCGTGTCATAGCCGAGCTTATATATGAAAGGTTTCCCAAACAGCTGTGTGGGGAAACGATGCGGAATGATTGGGATCGTTGTCAAACCTACGTACAACACGTACTGGTTCTCTGTGCATGCTGGCAAACATACAAGTTCAGACCAGCTGACGACCCGGAATACAACGTAGCTTTCACGAAATTGCTTTCAAACTGTGCTTGGTATGTAACCCCGAGTTCGATGTAATGTCCTTTTTTGACATCTGCAGGTACTTGCTTGAAACGGGGGCATGGAGCGAGGAACTTGAGCTCATGAAAACAGCGCTCGAAGTTTGCGAGGACAAAAGCTTGGAGTATGCACACCTCTGCAACACATTTGCTTGCGTAGAAACGGAAAGAAGCAACGCGAAACATTCGTTAGAACTCTTGGAACCCTGCATATCCATTCGAAAGGAGTTACTGGGAGAGAGACATGAAGAGCTTGCACATTCGTTAAGCAATTATGGAAATGCAACACTTCAAGCTTACGCTACACCCGACGCTGTTGAAAGAGCACTGTATTACACCAAGAAAGCACATGCTATCGATGATATGCAGCCCGAGAACGAGAGAATAAAAATTGCTTATATTCGATACGTAAACCTCAGCCGAACATACAGGTATCTTGGCAAGTATGATGAAGCCATGAAATTTGCTTTACTAGCTAGGGAGAATGTGAAGACAGTGTTTCCGCCCGGGAGCCATTTTGAGGCTACGTAAGTTTATACCTCTCTCCACACTCCCCTTGTAAGTAAAAAAAAAATGTTTCCACCACTGACAATAAACTTAAACAGTGTGGATGTTCATCAAGCCAATATTATTTTTGATTTAGGGGATGTAGCAACTGCAGAAGCCATGTGGCAACGGGCTTTTGAGACATTTAATAAATTAAACGAGGTTCATGCAGCAACTATTTCCGTACAGATGAAACTAGCTTGTTTAAAAATGAAGAAAGGACTTGAAGAGCTTGACGAGGCAATGTAGGAGCCTTTTTCTTTTTGTAGAAACAATGCTAACGAAGCATCAGTGCCACGTTCAAAAAATTACTTGTTACATGCAAACTTCGCGAGAAGGCTAAAGGGGATAAAGGGGAGATAGCGAGGGTGACTCGTCGTTTTGCCGAGGCCATGAGATTAAAAGGTGACTACGTAGAAGCAGAAAGACTCAGGCAAGAAGCGGAGAGTATGAGACATGAGATACAGAAGTCCAGGACATGGAAGCTACCCGATGAAGAGAGATCATATGACGTACTTGTTTATAACGAATTCTGGTAGTAATCTAAAGCAATGTGGCCATATTGAAGGTAATTAAGCATTGATTTTCTTGGTCTGTATGCACTCCTTACACAATTTTGTGAAGAGGTTTAAGGACCAAAAGTTGATGGTGTTGCAGAACTTGAACCAAACCGACACACGCCAAATATGGACTCCCAGAGACAATACCTCAATTCGTTCTGCTTACTTTCTCTCCACAACCAATTCTCAAACATGTTAGCATCAAGTCCCTTCGGTACCATCCACTTATCAGTCCTCCACCTTTTGAAACCGAGCAGGAAATTTGAAAGTGATACACACAGAATCTGGAGTTCTAATATTCAATACCTCACTTCATGGGACTGTCGCACATTCCTCCTCCTCCTCCTCCTCCCTCCTTTTCCACAACCACTTCTCAAACTGTTTAGAAGTCAATCCCTGTGGCACCATCTTTTAGTTAGTCTCCATCTAGCAGAAAACTTTTCGAAGCTTCCAAACTCCTTTGGTTTTCCAACCAACTTCTTCGCCTCCACCGTGTCGGGGCTCTCCTCCCCCTCAAAAAGGAATCTTGCTTGGTATTTTCTCTCAGCAAATACACTTGCTCTAGCTTGATCACCATGCGCGATGGCGACTTGAAAAGCATGGAGGTAAGTCCTGGCTTTTAGTGCTATGCCGGCTTCCCCATGTTCTTTCTCGATAATTTGAAGTAAACCGTAACAATCTGCTAGACAATATTTCGGCACCTTCATTGCTCTCTCTCCATCCTGGATTTTCTTGTCGAGGTGCAAAATTTGGATTCTACGGTCATTGCTCTCCTTGAGGAGGCCTTCTAGAAGAGAGCAAATAATACAGGTGCAGTCAAACCTTTTTTTTTTGAGACGGGTCTGGCGTGCCTCGGCAGTACCAACATGCGTGTAAGCAATAGTGATTTCGTCTCCCGCATTGATGTAGCTGACAGCATGGATGGTTCCGGTTTGATTATTGTCGTTCCAATTGTAATGAGCATTTGGGAGACAGCTGTGGTTTATGAGGGAAATTGTTGGGTAGACCGAGCTAGTATCGTCACCGTGACCACATGGGAGAAGGTTGGTCTTGAAAGGTCCACTGAGGGGGGATGTCTCAGGAAAGTTGTTTGCGAGTGAGCGATACTTCTTCTTCTTCTTGGTGTTAGACAGTGCTTCAAGTTTCGTTCCAATATAGTCTCCCATGTCGCTGTTTGAATCTAAGTTATCGGCGGTGAGGAATGGTTCCTCGGAAATAATACGTGTGCCATTGTCGATATTGAAGCGAGCTATGAGGCCTCTACCATTTCCCGGTATCCGCGCTTCCTCGAAAACTTTCATCCTACTCATAGTGCCACTTACAAACATTGACTCTGATATCCGCATTGGGTCTTGGTGATCATCATTCTAGTACAGAAGTATTAGAAAAAATATACATAAAACCTCGATTATCATGTAACAAACCTCTTGATAACTATCGAGGGATTCATGGACATCTGACCATGTATGGGATCCCGATTTTTTCCATTCTTGGACACTATCTCCAAAGATGTATTTTGAAATGCGGGCAACTGTAACAATATACTCGGGAGCCTCGCTTGACTTAACGCAGATTTTTGAGCTAAAGCGTAGAAATTCATGACCTTCGAAGGGAAGCTTCGGACTCTCGGGGACATAGAAAATGATGAAGTTAGCTCCTGTCTCAACTCGTTCATCATCTTAGTAGCATTCTTTGATGATTCGGATGAAAGATCTCAATTTTTTCTTATCCGCATCATTATTTGATAAGGGGGCTACCATATCAAACCCGACATGTTCTCCCATGGTAGTCTGTGGTAGTCGTGGGCGAGAAAATGTAAAGTGGAATAATCAAAGGCCGGCACCATGTGTCTTTGCCGTGGGTGGAATAGGTATTAAATATAAACTTGCTCTTCACAATTGTCATGTTTGTTTTAGTTATTGAATCAAGAACAATCTACTACGAAATATGTTTGTTCGAGCGCATTTTAAAGGGAAGGGTCAGATGAGAACATACAACTGACCTTATTTAGATGGATCTCTTATTTGAATATGGAGATAGAGAGAGTCAGGGAAAAACATCATCAGCCGACCCTATCACATTATTTTTGTCAACTTCAAATTGACATTTATAAATAACGAGAGTGAATGAGAGCCCAACTCTTAAAACCCAACAAACTTTGAGCCATCAACCTACTTCCTCCACATCCCCTCATACTCTGGCAAATCCCAATTCTTAACATTCTCCGCTAAAAAATACTTCGTAACATTAACTCTGAAAAAGCTCGCAATCCCCAAAAAAACATTCAACAAAGAGATCCCCGGCGCAGTCCCCATAACCCAATCCCAAGTCTTCTTCTCTTCTGCTTCCAAAATGCCATCTTGGACTTGATCCATGAAAGGCCTAAATTTTTCCTCATAAACTTCAAGGGCTTTCGTAAGCCCATCTTTTACACCAGCATCTCCTCGTCCACAATATTTCCCAATCTCCCCAGCAAGGATATAAGCGCCCACCACAGCAGAAGTGGTACCCATCCCCGTATTCGGACTTGGACAATAAGCCGCATCACCAACCAACACCACTATCCCTTTCGACCACTTCTCCAACTTCACCAACCCCGGACTTTCACAATAAAAATCCTCATCCTTGACATTTTCAATCATCGCCCTACAAATATCTTCACTCTGCCATCCCGCACCTTGGAAAATCTCCGCTATAGCGAGCTTCTGCTCTGCAACATTTTTATCTCGACGAGCCTTGTTAAGTCTTTCCGATGAGGGTTTACCGCCAATATAAACTTGCATGTGTGTGGGAGAATGTCTTCGTGTCATTATCCCCCGATTGCCTGGGGCGTTGTAGAGGGTGGCGATGTATTCTTCTCCTGGGCGAATGGGGAGAGGGACGGTGAAGTATGCGACATACATTCCTCCCTTGATGCCACCGAGTGAATGGAAGAATTTATCGACTTCGTTTGGTTGTGTTCCGAGCATCAGTTTGCGGGTACGTGAGCCCTGAATAGTAACATGAAAAAGTTAGTTGACTTGTACAAAACATGTAACTGAGAGTAATCAAGAAAGCATACTTGTCCATCAGCCCCAACCACAAGATCAAAACCCTCAATCGTTCCATCCTTAAACCTCACCTCAATCCCCTCCCCCTTATCCTCAAAGCCCACGACCTCCCCCCCAAAAACAAAGTTTGTCCTCCCAACCTTCCTTACAGCCCCAACCAAAACCTCACAAAAATCCCCCCTCATAATCTCAAACTCAGAAGTGAAACTCTGCTCCTCCATCCCCTTCCCCTCTTCATTCTTCGGAAACCAAGATCTCCGTCTCCCCCTCCGATCAACAACCTGCAACCCCTGCTCCTTTGCCATCCTAGCACGAATGGCTTCCTCAATACCCATTCGTTTCATAACCTCAATACCATGACCGCGGAGATCGATTTGCAGGCCACCGGTTCGGAGGGAGGGGAAATGTTCAAGGACTGTGATGGAGTGGCCAAGTTTTGAGAGCCAGAGGGCGAGGGAATTCCCGGCAATTCCGGCGCCGATTATGAGGATTTTGAGGGGTGGCATTTTGGTTGGCGGTTGACGGGAGGATGAGTAAAAAAGCGTTTGAAGGTATGGTGGGACTATGGAAGGAGGTATTGGATTATTTATTGCGCTGCTATCGACCGAGAGCTCAACTCCGTCTCGGCCGAGAAAACACCTAAAGAAATACACAGGTCCATTCATTGTCCGGAGTACAGCTACTTATCGAAACATGCGTGAAAGACTTATGTATCCTCATAAGTGCTATCCGAAAAAGTTGGAGTGATCAAGAAATCCACTTTCTACTTCAAAACAAGCTCGGAAATAACTTTGGAGATACTTGAATTTGTCCTCGGATTTCCACAACAGCACGAATAAATGACCAACTCATACAGTAACATTGCATATCCTATTTGATATAACACGAGAGCCATAAATAGCGAATTCGAGCAAGTCAACCATTGAAGTGAAATGCGGAGATCTTTGGGAATTAACCATACACGTGACATAGCCCCTGAAGCAAAGGAAAAGTAAAGGGTCGACGGAAAACATCGCGTTAAGATGGAAATAAGCCTTTTGAATGGACATCGAGTTAAATCGTATCCTTGCAGAAGATGATGGGGTGTTTTCGAGCGAATTTTTTGTAAAGTAGTAGAGTTGTAATAATAATACATCAGAGTAGGGTTCTACAAAAATGAGATAAAAAGCATAAATATAGATAGCAGAGCAATAGTAGAAACACGAATTAAACAATATATGATTTGGAGCGAACCATTCAGCTTATCCCACTAGGAAAAATTGGAACCTGGAAAGAAAAAGTCTGTATCCATATCCAAATCCAAATCCAATCCATAATCCTCTTGTCCGCTAACAAAGTTCGTGTATGTGGAGCCAGTACTGTTCGTTTTGAGAATATCACGACAGATCTGAAGGCTATCTCTTGCACTCTGCGCAATCTTGAGTTCTGGAGATGTACCTGCTTCTATCGCCTCGACCTGCGCTAAAACCATGCAGAGAAACATGTGGCTTTTGATGTTTGTCTCGCCTTGCCGAATGCGTTCTAGAGACAGTGAGATCATATCTTTCAATGATTTCTTGAAAAGTTCTCTGTACTGAGAGTTTTGGTGAAGTGTTCCGTCGAGTTTCTGAGACTCAGCTTGAGCGATGAGCTCGAGGCTGATGGCGGTACCTGCTAGCCTGAACCCCTCTCTAAAAATACCACCACCAAGGGACACGAGACGAGAGAAGCCCTCATCTGGTTCGGGTGAAATAATGGCCATCGCTGCATCTAAGCTTTCTTTGAGCGAGTAGTAGAACAAAGGATTGGTTCGCGCTTTGCTGGCAAATGGAAAGTGTAGAGGAATCATGAATCGACGCATAAGATAGTGCATCAGGTTGCGATGAAAGGGTGTTACATCATTTCGTTCTTTTCCCGTCATGAAATTGTTTACTTTCCGGTATGCTTCGGTAATGTCTGAGCTCAGAGAAAGCACATCTAGATAAGAAAGTTCGGAGCGCAATCCATTCAACAACTGGAGAATCCGAAGGCGTATCGGTCGAGATTCAAGTAGAATAAGCTGCATTGAAGTCGTGGTAAAAGTATCTTTATGATAAATCTGGAGTGTGGTACTGGAATCGTTCATCTCATCGTCGTTGACATTGGAAGGCGCTTCGGTGTCAAATTCGTCCAGAGAAATTCTCGGAGGCATAGCTGAGTCCAAAGAAGACTGTAAGATCATTTCGAGGATAGTAGACCATAATCTCCTCCGGGTTTCGGCTTGTAGTAGGGACATCGGTGGGAGATGTTTAGGATCCCGATGAAGACCAATCTGCATAGCCATATGAGTGAGAGACCCCAATGACATCCAAACCAGATCGCCTCCGATTGAGAAAAGCTGTCGTGCTAAAATTGTCAGGCAGTAGATTTGCACCCCTGTGATGCTTAGACGTCTTTTTTGCAATGGTTCGGCAAGCCATGCTTGAGAAGAATATATCCATTGACGAACCATATCTGGGAAACCAGGATCGGCATCTCCATGATCCGATAGACTTGATCCTATCGCTATGACAATAAGTACCTTGTGGCGAATATCAGCCATGGCACTTTCGGGATTTTCCCAATATCTTCGGTACTCTTCCCAGAAGGTAGGTACATGGAGGATTCGGTACATCGACTCAAATGATCCAAAATATAAGGACGCCATTCGGTCAGCAACTTTGCGGGAAGGGAGTGGAAGGCCAAATTGTGGATATGAGAGGCTAGGTCGTCCTCGTTTGATGCAACTCGCAAGACTTTTGCATTCTTGAAGAAGAACAGTCATTTGATCAACCAACTCTCTGGTCTCAGAGGACTGGAATAAAACATCATTTCCATGGCCACAAGCCTCGGCATAACATGCTATCACAGGCGAAAACTTGGAATATGATCAGTGCAAAGTGCGGAGTACGGAAACATTAACGCAAATCGGATTACCTCTTTAGCTGTGCCCATCCAGTCACTCCATTGGAAAATCCTCGTTTTTTTCATGATTATCTCTGAGTCCTGAAGTCCTGCAGCCTGGGCCAGTAGATCTCGACTAGTCTCAGCCAGTCCATGAATGGGACTGGAAGAGTCATCAACCACCTGTATCCGCTGAAAAGAATTATGAAGATCAGATGGGTCAGGAACTGGGTGTGCCAGTATCTCCAGGTCATGATCAGGGGTTGGTTGCTGAGTTGTAGGCGGCGTGTCGTTCTGTCCAATTGTTACTTCAGTGGTAGCTTGGACTTGAGCCCCAAATGAGTGATTGCATTTGCTCTTGGTAGAGATACATTGTCCACAAGGATCTTTTCGATCACACTTGACCTTTCGACGGCGGCATTCGAGGCAAGAAAGCGCCGGTCGCTTTCGTCGAAGTGGTTGTCGCTCCATGAATGCAAGCTAGCTACCCAGGAGCTACCCTGACGGCCAACTCTCCCTTCTTGACCTTGGGATAAACACGAGACGCGACGGATGGGAAGAGAGGAGGAAGAAGCGACCTGACGTTGCTGCTGGTGTGCGAAATTAATTCAGGATGGAAGAATGGAAAATCCCCGAGAGACGGCACTGTATAGGCGAGAGTACCTCTTGATATGTAGTTCAAGAATCAGCTAACAAACAATAAACTAAAACAGAATGCAAGACAACTAGTAGGTGCTTCGTGATGGAATGAAGAACAATAGGCAGTGTTGAGGCATGGAATTAAAGAGGTTGGGAATTCAGCGCACGGTGCACAACGCCAAGGTCACCCACGTGACTGTATTCGAAGGACTTTCGTTTTCGGCGATTTATGACCGACTCCCAAATCCCTTCTCTTATAAAGCATCAAGAATGAACCCAACATATTTCCCTTGCGTTGGCCGGTTCATTGGAACTCTGTTACTGTTTCCAAGACAATATAATAGCCAAGTACTAACGGTAAGGACGGCATCCACTTCCCCCGGCTTCGGCCCCGCAATAGTGGGGTGCTTAGTGGAGGTAAAAGTTCGCCATTTCCAATCTTTACTCATGAATTTTACACCTCGTTCTTTTTGAAGTTATTCCCATGTAAATTGTTTTAACACTGCGCTCCAATGCCGCTAACAGTAGATTCAAGCGATGATATCGCCATTGAGAAAGTCGCGTTACCAACGGAACTTGTTGAACCAGAAAAAGCTTTGATGACTCAATTGTCACCGCTTACTGTTCAGAAATCCGCTGTGGACAGTCATTTCGAAAATAAAGTTGTTACTATTCGTCAGGTTGCTCCGTTGGTTCTTGGTCTTACTGCTGCAAATTTCCTCAATGTATGTGGAATAACTTCTCCCAAATTATTTTTACAGTCAATTTACTTACATTACGTAGACACTTTCTATTCAATGTGTTGTCATACTTCTTCCCGAAATGACCAAGGCTTTGGATATTCCAGCCGTGCGTCAAGAATGGGTCGTATCCGCCTACGCGTTGACTGCTGGCTCATTTCTTCTGCTGTTCGGGAAATTGGGTGATGTTTACGGAAAGAAGATTTTGTTTCTTGTGGGTTGTTTCTGGGTTACTGCAACGGCACTTGGTACTGCGTTTTCCCCGGTTGAGGTGTGCTTATATATCATGCGGGCGCTACAAGGCTTGGTAAGTTCAAAATACCTCACTGTTCCGAGAAAAATGATTTACTAATATTTTTAAAAGGGAGCGGCTCTCACAATACCCAGTGCTATCGGGATTATTGGCTACACCATACCCCCAGGGCGCGTCAAAAATTACAGCTTCGCATTTTATTCCGGGGGTGCTCCGACGGGCCAAGTCATGGGAAATCTCCTGGTAAGTTCTCATTGCTTATTATTTTTCATTGACTGACAAAGAGTTCTTAGGGAGGTATAATTTCACAATACGCCAAATGGACTGTTGTTTTCTATGTCATAGCCGCCACATCATTTGTCATTGGAGTTGTATCAATCTTCGCAATACCAAAAGAGCCATCTAAGAGCACCGCAAACGATGACCTGCCTCGAGCTTCTGGTGTCGACTGGTCTGGTGCCTTTCTGTTCACATCCGGAACACTTCTCTTACTCACAGGGTTATCCGAAGGAGTTTCTCAAGGCTGGAAAACGCCATTTGTGATCGTGATATTAATTCTGTCCGCCATTTTCCTGATTTTGTTTGTTTTCTGGCAGCATTATTTAGAAACTAAAACCATCCGAGAACCTTTGATGAGAGTTTCCACTTTCAAGACTGGAAGATTTTCTGTTGCGATGGCTATTGTATGGTTATTTTCCGGTTCATTTACAAATTTTCTAGTTTACTCGACATATTTGTAAGTCACAACTAACGCCCATCTCCCCGGCCAATCAGGTGCTAACTATTTCCCAGCTACCAAAACTACCAACTCCTCTCTCCTCTCCAAACAACCCTCCGCTTCGTCCCCCTAGGAATCTCCGGAGGTACGTATCCCCCCTCCTCCTCCCATTCAAAACTAACCCCCCAAAGTCCTCTCAACAATAGCATCAGGCTACCTCCTCTCTCGCATAAAAGGAAACTACATCCTCATCCTCGGCCTCTCCGCAGCCGCAATCGCAAACCTCCTCTTCGCAGTTCCCATCCCACCCTCAACATCCTACTTCGCCTACGGCTTCCCAGCCATGCTTTTAGCAGCCATGGGCGCAGACACAATCTACCCCTGTCTCGGTCTCTTCACCACCCAAGCTTTACCAAGGAAAGATCAGAGTGTTGCTGGTGCTATGTTTCAGACTGTTGCTAGTATGGGGCGCGCTATGTTTTTACCTGTTTCAGCGGCTATACAGTATAGTGTGCAGGGCGAGAAAGAGGTGGGAAGGGAGAAGCTGTTGGAGGGATTTCGGGCTGCGGAGTGGTTTTGTTTTGCGCTTGCGGGGGTGAGTCTTTTGATGGGAATTGTGGGACTACGAAATATTGGGAAAATTGGGCTGTTGAAGAAGTTGGGGAATGTGCAGAGTATGGCGAAGGAGAAAGATAAAGAGAAGCTGTGAATGAAGTAGTGAATGTCGACCAATTGACACTACCGATCCCAGATCTGAGAATAATAGGACTACCGGATAGTCTACATCTAGCTCTACCCCCTCTCCTCTCGCGGACAATGCATCGCTCCATTCCAAATATTCCGTGTCTCAAACTGCCTTCTACACCTTCACCACCTCTAACATGTGTCTCTTCTGGGCTTTCAATCACAAGGAATGTCAACGCCGTTGAGGACACTTTGAGGTCTTCCCCCATCCCCTTGTCCGCTGTTCCTCCAGAGATTTTGGTTTTTGTTTAACTTACGAAAGAATCGACTGCAGATACTTCCAGTGTTGCGCAATCTGTCTACTTAACACAACGAAAGCAGAATTCAAAGACATTCCTCTCGATCGTAAATACATCGGTCCACCACTCAGCAAAAAAAAGCGCACAGAAGCAGATCGTGTTTTGAGTCTCGATTACAAAGAACCCATCCTGCGGCGTCAGGAGGATATGGATGAGAGAGCTTGGCTTCATTCCAGACCTGTGACTCGTCATCTGAAGGGCCTTTTGATACATCGACCAGATGAGGGAATGGCATACCATAATCCCCCGGTATTTCCTGTGGAACGACCGTTGTCGATGGAGGACTACCGTTGGAAGCCAATACGGATCGAATTCTTTACGAGCGCCTTTGGGAATTGATGAGTGAGCAAGCAGAGATCCTCGAGAAGAAGTCCTTTCAATGGATAGTGATATAGTATTGCCTTCTCAATATTCTCTCTGCGCTCAATGCTACTTACTTTATTGTTTGCGGCCTTTGGTGGGAGTGGTTCTGCTTTCTCGTTCGTGGAGTAGGAACGACCAATGCCCAAAACGTGGATCACTACCCCGGAGAGGACCAAAATCAACGAGAGAAAAAAGGCCCCACTTATGATCAACAAATTTCTCGCACTGAACCTACTGAAGACCACTTTATGATTTACTACCATGTCTGAAGCGCGTTATTGGTGACAGCCCACGAATTCTGGCTCAAGGTACGACAAATAAACCCAGATCTCTTCTGAAAACACTTCCCATTACCCCGCAATCGAAACCCGGTGTGTTACATAGTATGGGCGAGATTAATGGTAACTGCCATTGACGTCAAGCCCTCTGATCTAAACCCGGAAGACAGAACATGCATGATCTGTCGAGAACCATTCAGGGAATTACCAAAAGAATGCTCCTTCAAGAAGCAAAAAGTATTCGTACTTTGAAGACTTGATTGATACGCCAATTAAGCTACCTTGTGGACATGTCTATGGACTAGCATATTTGCGGGAATGGGTTTGTGGGTGGGATGAGGAGAGTTAGATATCTCTTTGTCTACTTTGCGATACAGATTTTGGGACGAGGCAGACCGAAGAATTTGAGTTTGCGGAAAATATAGTTCTTGTTGCTCCTGATCCGAGGGATGTCGATGATGAGGAGATCCTTGGGGAAGTTAGTAAGAATACCTCTCCTTGGTGGCAGAAATTATTGAAACCTTGACAAATTGGATACAAAGTAGTTGTACGAGGAAATGGAAATGGAGGGGAGGAGTCAGACAAGGTGGTTCGGTCGTTACTATTCGGTACCCTGCTGAATTATTTCTTCAGGCATTGTCGGGTAATCGGGGATAGTATTCAATTTAACTTAAGAGAATTAAGACGTTGCATGCCTGCTGCCTCTAAGCTATCTCAACAAATGGTTCTAATTTTCCTAGACTGTTTCGCACACCAATCTTAAATTATAAGCGTACGGAGAGAAAGCTCCGGGTTTAATATAGGTAGTCACATGCTTCCTTCTGCGGGCTTTCTTCTCCGAGCTTCAATTGGGAACGCAATCTTCTTTTAGCTTTTAAGGAAATGATTCTCCGACAAGATTAGGAGAGTTGAGATTCTTAGAGAATATCGGAATAGTTTCGAATGCTCAAAACCGTGTCGCTCAATACCAAATCGAGGCATTTAGAAATCAAATATGTGTCTGTGATTGAACTCTATAAGAAACATAGTAAAGTTCTATTCACACCTAATAGCTTTTGTATCATGTCTCTGGACGGGTTATGTTCAATCAATTTAAGCGCCTCGTCGAGGCTTCCTACTATAGCTACCTAGGTCTCTTGCACTTACAAAACACAAGTTTGGTACATAGCGCTCTCCGAATGGCAACTCGAGAATTCTGCATGAATATCAACCCAACAATATACCGAGAACACTTCCCCTTCACAAAAACATCATCTTTCGGCTTCATAACAACTAGAGTTTATAAAATCATCGAAAGACCCAAGCTCGCCGATCTGGCTCCAGCGCACCAAGAATGTCTTATTTGCAAAGAAGAGTTCACCACAGATGGACTTCCCTCCACCCAACCACTCAAAGGTCCGGAATCGTCGATGAAACTTCCTTGTGGACCTATCTACGGAAGGACTTGTCTCTATCACTGGCTCTACGAAGAGTATCATCATTGTTTCCCATTGAAAATAACAGTTTGTACATTGTGCAACCTTGATTTCGATGTCAACCGACAAAAAAGTACCTTGGGAGATAGAAGACGAGCCAGAATATATTTCGGTTAACGCCCCCAATCCTTTAGACGTTGAAGAGGCCACCGCTCTTGGAGAGATCAATAAGAACTCTTCTCCTTGGTGGCTGGATTTACTTCGTGAAATTGGGAGACTTATTCCTGGTTTGGGCTACTTCGCAAAAGCATTGAGCCCCTTGGTAAATGGATATGGCACACGGGAATGGGAAACGGGAATGAAATATCCACACCTCCTCGTTTGGAAGTGTTTTCGCTTACCAAAATGCACACGGTAGATACATAGAAAATTAAACTTCTTTTCCTCTTTATTTTCCTCTGATGATATCTCCATGACATCGCACAATAGATTTCTTACTAATTTAACTTCCAACAGCCTCTATTAGCTTCGGAAATAGGGGACCAAGTCGAGAAGGGTGTTTGTGAGAAGTCTAAAACACCACTGCGTACAAAAACAACACCCCAAGACGAACTCCCGACGCGTAACCACGAAAATCAACAAGAATGTCTCTCAACTTTCACACTCCCACCCCTCCGCCCCACCTTTTATGAATCTCTGGTTTCTTCATTGGAAATTCTTTTTTACTGCAGATTTGGAAAGTTGTAGAGTTTTGGGATGTTGTGGCTACAGTTTCAAGCATAACGGACAAGAGAAAATCAAGAGGAACGCAGAAAATATATCGTGTGTTAGCCAAATGGTATTTGTCTTTCTTCAAAGCCTTTGTATTTCCGGGGTAGCAATAAAGCATTGTTCAATGGCTACCTTCAGACTATCGACATAAGTTCTAGTAATTATTTATGAGTACTCTCTATATTAATTTGCTTCACAGATGTGAGTATCAGAATAATCTACAATAGTTGGGCTAACTGGAATGAACCATCCAATTCATTGGCGATCATCTCAGCAGCTTCTCTTTAGAAGACCTTACTTCACTCGACAAGGTGAGAAATTACTTACAAGGAGGAGCACAGACAGTATTTCAACAGCAAGTCATGTTTACTCGCTTCATTCATGTGTGAAGTCTAATACTTCGCTTGCTTTGTATAATGTCTTGCGATGCCTCTTACTTGTTTTGTATAGGATTCCTAAATTGTTTTGTATAGGATTCATATCCTCGCATCGTATTCGGCTCTCTAAGTCAGTACTCGGCTCTCTGAGTCAAGTGTTTTTATCTATTATCTATATAATAGGTCCCTTTTGTATGAAGTACAAATTCAAGTCATTTTTCACTACTCCTTTACTCCTATATGCTCTCTTTTATCCTCTGCACCTCTAACAATTCAACTTGTTAATTCTTGTCCATCGGGTAGCAACTGTGGTCTCCCTCGGAAGTAAAAAATTCAGGTTCGTTCACTATTATTGTTTTAATTTAATTTAAAAATTATTATGCGATTGATCTGAATCGTTTCAAACAATAAAGTCAGATTTTTATTTTGCATTGTACTTGAAGTTGGGAGTTCTCTGGGAGGCCCCTTTCTTCGAGTAGCAGATGTGGTATAGGGGCTGTCACGTGATAATTAAGTTTGAGGTATTGACGGGGATCGCGCGTTTTTCAAGAACAAGAAAGTGTTCACCCATACCTCGCATGAGGAATGGAACCAAGGTCACTGGTAAAATATATACATGTGCGTGTGTGACTTGATAGCTAAGTGCACGACAGATAAATTGTCGATAGAATTCATACCCAGTTGGCTCAAAGTCGACCAGGTCAAAAATGGACAATTGTTGCCTTAGGAGCCTCTTTTGCTTATATGTTTGACTTCATTCTGTCAAACAATATAGGGTAAGTCGAGAGGCTCGATTCAGAGGTTGATATTGCAACTGAGGGGTCGTTCCTTTGCTAGCATGCCTTGACCTCGAGACGCGACGCGAGGTATGGTCGCTCCTTCCCCCTTAACTTACCTCAACACCCCGACTCCCGAACCCCTTTCTCGACTCTGCCCACATCCAGCGTGCAATCTCGAACCCCCCACCTCCCGTCTGATCCTCTTCCATATATACGATTTCCCATCTTCCCAAACGTATCGCAGGGGGTGAGAGAATTATTTTCAAGGTCCATGTTTTTTAACATCATTCTCTGCTCCATAGACATCTCTCGTAGAAATGCAGAATTCGCATACATGCGAATTTTTCATCACTGGAATAGAAATAAGCCTCCAATCGAGATCAAGTAACAGAATACCGTTGAGAACGACAGGCTACTCTATCCGAGTTAGCTAAGGTCTAGAGAAATCCCTTCATTTCTAGTTAATTATCTGCTGTAACCGATTTTTCACTGGGGATGAAGGGAGTTATTAGTGGCGGTTCTTTCTTTTCGCCCACCCATTGTACGAAGGAAAAAATAATGAAGTCAAAATATTAATTGTTCAAGAATGACTCCCAAACATCTTCAGATTGTGCGAAGTGGTTTAGAATAATATGTAGTTCTTCGAGGTGTTTCAATAAAATGCATTGATAGCCGCCACGAATCCGCTACTAGCACTTGTCAGGAAACTTAGCTGCAGTCATTTTTAGCAAATTTGCCTTGCCTTCCCAAGGAATTAGAACAACGCTATTGTAGTTCATTGTCTTGATAGAAACCCAAAAGAATTAATCTCTACTCTTGTGGATTCGATGAATAAAGGAATTGGAGTGTATTAGATCAAAGACCAAGAAGAACAACAGAAAAGAGGTGAACTTATAAATTCAAAAGTCAAGGAACACTTGTCTCTACAAGTTAATATTACAATATCATACTCATCACTACTTTTACGAATACTTTATTCTACACAAAATTACAAACACTTCGGACCTAGGAGTGAATTATAACCACAACCATGTGTATCGAATGGAAGGCTACTCACCGTTCTGGAAACGGTACCCGTGCTGGCAATGGTCTTTGTAACCACGAATGATATAACGAAAAAATAAAGGTTTGCCCGGAAAAAGCTGCTGATCCTGATAATGATTGTGGCAGATATGAGACTGTTATTCAGAACTTTGATCGGCCTTGCCCTGTTTGTTTGGGAAACGCCGAAGTGTCAGACTCAGACTCAGACGACTATGGACTTTGGGACTCTGATAATTCTGACTCAGATGATAACTATGATTACGAGCGAATTGAACGTCGAGCCCCGTTGAAAGTTTGCACGCTCCGTGCGAATGACTTCAATGTGTGCCAAACAGGCTTCGGGAAGCAGGGTCATCTGAAGTTCGGAATTTATGAGAACAGTTATAGTTTCGATCTAGGCACATTACCGGCAGATTTGGATCTGAATGCTGCTACACCTGGGTGGATGGCGATAATTGAGGACCAACGTAGTGGGTGGGAATCGTGGAAGGAGCGCTATTAAGTGCGGCGCCAGTAAGAGCCTTTTTTATTCTGAGGCGTTTTCGGTTCGTAATAAAAACCTTAGTATGAAAGTATAAATATACTACTTTCAAAATAGATGCCAGCATGGCGTACATAGCGAATAAGCTATAGTGAATTAAGAATGAAAGTAGAAAAATCAGCTTAAATCCTTGAAACTAGTGTTCGACGTGTGCTAATATGAGCTTTGAAAGGGGGCATGAACCCACCAGAGATATTATTACAAGTTAGGTAGCAAATGAGCCCCCAGTGCAGTGCCATGGTGAATAGCAACAAGACAATACACACTGGAACCTTTCTGTAGAAGACGCCTCGCTTCTCCTCCCTCTGGCGACTCGTAACATCCGATGTATTTTCTACAACAAACCAAAATTCAGAAATAGTACAGCTATGTGTATCGAATGGAGCACCACCTACTGGGAGTGCTGGGCCAAACCTGGACACAACTTTCGCGATGAGAATATCGCCCACAAAGGCAACCCGCCCCGAAGACGAGTGCGAAGACGAGTGCGGCAGATCCTAGACAGTGAACGTCATTATCTTTCAGCATTGCCCTACGTGTTTACACGCTGGCGTCGAAGAGAACTACAAGGCGCACCAAGCGGAACGCACCCCAAGAATGTTCATAGGACCAATGGTGAAAGTGATAGCCTACCTCGCCTGCGTAAGTAACTGTTCTCTTTAACCCATCTGAACGCTTATCCTTCCTTGGTAGTTGGGATCAAACTCGGCTACCAATTCAACCAAATACACATATACTTATTTTTTTATTCACCGGTAAGGAACGTGCTAAGTCCGACTGAATTTTCAGCATTATGCCTCTCCCTGCAAAGTTAGACAAGAGTATCTGGTTTCATATTGTCCCTAAAAGTCGTGATAACAGGGAAGAGTACGATATACAACATAGCCATGTTCCCTCCCTCGCAGTCGATGCACCTCTACCTCTGGGAGATTACTGTGTACTCGCAAACACCGATGTCGATGGAGGACCTACGGAGAAATATGATTGATACCTATGAGTAGCGTGCAGCTAAAGTAACACCCCCGTCATGATAAATGGCTCCCCTAGCTCTCAAGCTCCACCAGCTCCCTCGCCGTAATCTCCCCGCATCCCCAACGCAACCCCTCTTTCTTCACAGCTTCAACAACACCTGTGGAAACGAGAAAAGGCATCCAAGCTCACCATGACGACCCGAAATGCCTCGCACGCGGGGTCCTGGTACAAGAGCAGTCGTTCTCTCCTGGCGAGTGAGCTACAGGAATACCTAGATGCCGTTCCCTCTGCCATTGAAGACCAGCCATTACCGGTGCCTGGAGCCCGAATTATCATTGCGCCGTGAGTGTCTGGTTGCATCGTGGTTCTCCTCTGTTTTTTTGCTTTGCATGCTTCCAGATTGATATCTCAATCCAACAGCCTACTAACCTTCTCCAGTCATGCCGGATATGATTATTGCGCTGATAATGCGGCCTGGGCATACAAATCCCTCGATATCTCGAATGCGAAGCGCATCTTCCTTCTTGGTCCCTCGCATACCATGCACCTCACGGGCTGTGCCCTCACCAGCCATGCGAAATATGCGACGCCGTTTGGGGATTTGATCGTGGATAAAGCAACCGTTGACGAGCTTCAGGCGACGGGCAAGTTTGGCACCATGCCACTCGACGTGGACGAGAACGAGCACAGCATGGAGATGCACTGCCCATACATCTACACCATGATCTCCCAGCACTTCAAATCACCTGCCGATCACCCAACTTTAATACCCATCATGGTTGGAAATACCGCAGCCGGAACCGAAGCTGACTATGGAAAGCTCCTTTCCTCGTATCTCGCCGACCCAACCTCCGTCTTCGTGGTATCCTCAGATTTCTGCCACTGGGGCGCCCGATTTCAATATACTTTTTACATGCCAAACAAACCCACAGCAGATGTTGTCCGAAGAGGGGGTGGCATTTCTCTCCACAGAAGAGACCCAGTTCCCAATGATCCACCAATCCACGAAAGCATCGAGAACCTAGATCGTATGTCGATGAACTCGATTGAAGCCGGCACACACAAAAGCTTCCTGGAAAATATGCGGAAGACCGAAAATACCGTTTGCGGGAGACATCCAATTGGAGTTGTATTGGCTGCGATCGACCATTTGAGAGAAGCCGGAAAGGTGCCTGCGGATCGTGGATTCTTCAAATTTACTCAATACTCTAGGAGCAGCAATCCGGTGGATGCAACGGATTCTTCTGTCAGCTATGCCAGTGCGTATGCTGTCATCTGAGGGAAATTTACATGGGTGGGGTCCAGATCTTTTACATATGCAGCATTCTAGAATTGAATATTGATATAATTCCATCTCTTGCTATGATACGTGCCTGCACATGTTGCTTCCACTGTTCCCCTCGAGTATATTTGGTGAACAATTTCGAAATTGCATTGATTTCCAGCCAGCTGCTTTAAAATGGCGGTCTGGTTGGTTAACTGCAATTTCTAATTCTGGAGGTGGAGTTTCTGATTACCAGCTATTACGTTCGACAAACCCCATCTGCGGTTTTTGTTTGGAGTAGGAAATAGCACAGAAGCACGGCAGCTCATTTTTTGTTCTGGTACACCGTGTTTTGGGAAGCTGAGAGTCCTAATGTCGGATTCTGGGTGTAACCGATGCTATTTGGTTCGTACGTACCTTTTGTTGAATTCATTCCCCGTTCCTTACCTTTCTGGGTACTTTTCAGTCACTTGGCATGCTCAATTCCCAAATACTTGGGTAATGATGCACAACCCCAGCCCTCTCTACCTCCCCGCGCTACCAAGGTTTTATAAGCTTCCTAATCCGATGTCTGTTCCACTCGCAGCACACGGTGAGAGTTTGGATTGGCTAGAACCAGTTGCCATAATTAGGTATGTATGCTATGCAAGGGTCTTGTTGGACCCCCATGTCTTCGTCCGTTTCCTTTTTGAGATGGACAGGCCACGATTGTTCTCTCTCTTCTTATCTGTCTTCGTATCCGGCAACCATTCTCCCAAAATCTCACTGATTTTCAATCACGGTACACAGATTTCTTATCGCATTGCCATATAACTTTGTCTTTCGAACGTCCCGGAAAATTGATTCTTACAGCTGCCCCCGCCGCCGTAAGTCGGTGGGATCACGTTTGGTAGTGCACACTGCATGGAAGGTTACACTCTTGACCACGCTAGAAGTTTTTCTGTGGGCCCCGGACCGCGAACGTTGAAGTTTAGCTCATGTAGTGCAGTCAAGCTTTTGGGCTTGTTGTTATCGATGCGGGGGAGTCTTGGGCCTTCGGGACAAACTTCATTGGCGAGATTGGCATCAAGATCTTGTGGAAAAGAGGGGGCGAGACCTGATCGTGTGTTCAATTGGGTTGATCGCATGACAATCAAGAGCGGCTGGAATATATTCCCGGCGACATTCCACATGAGGTTCATCAGCTCAAACACCAATTGATCACCATGAATGGAGTTTTAATGTAACCCAGGGAATTTAGAGATAAGGAAGTCGTGGAACTAACTATACATGCAACCGAGGATACCCCATCTATCCCCATGTATTTGCAGATACACCCGGCCAATAAACGAAGTCAATTCAAATGGACTAGGTCATGAACCACTGTTGTGCTCTTCATCCGGCAGGTAGAATATGGCCGTCGCTGATCCAAACATCATCCATGCCTTTATTGGGGATATATTTTTTGCCTCTCCGTTGGTTGGAACATCTGAATTGGAAGGTTCTTCGTCGGAGGTGGGGCGCCAGTGGGGTATCAAATTCTTATCTTTCCTCCAATTGATTCACTACCCTCACTATCTTAAAAAGGTCCCGAGCTTTGAGTGTGACGATAACCGTAAAGTATAACTTTGCCTGCTCGGCTTCCAAAACTGCATCTTGGTTTCAACTTCTCGTGGAACAATCCATTCGAATTGGACTGACATCGCTAACATGGCGTTCGGTTTGTTCAAGCGAAAAGAGCAGGCCGTGGTCGAACCTGCACCAGCAACCGACTCAGGCGTTGCTTCGAGTCTTGACGGGTAAGTGATATTGAGGTTGTTTGAGTTTGCTTTGCTCACGATGCTCCCTACAGGCCAGATCCAGCTGCGATTCAAGCCGAACTCAAAAACTTTCAAGTCGAGCATAAATGGGATCCTAATCTGCCTGCGGAGGATCGCGTTGCTGTTGATGAAGCACTTGTGGCTGATGATATCGAGAAGAAGGCTGCGGTTGAGGTTCATCTTCTCGAGGAGGATTCGCCTTATCCTGAAGTTCGGGCTGCTGTTAGAAATTACGATGAAGATGTACCGGCCAATACTTTGCGCGTATGTTTCTCGGCTTCTCACTATTAGGAAGGGAAAATGCTGACAGATTTTGAAAGGCATGGGTTATCGGTATGATGTGGACTACAATGCAAGTTTACTTCCATTCTTCACTTCCGCCAGATCTTGTCGGGTATTTTCGGACGAGCAAAAGATAACGATTTGATTTTCTAGTGGTTCTGCCATCAACATGTTGTTTTCGTTGCGAAACCCGTCGATTGCACTTACTCCAGTTGTTACTTTGCTTCTCTCTTATCCCTTTGGTGTCGGTTGGGCTTATGGTATGTACTTGGATATCTGCTACCCCACAACTATCACCTGAGACATATTTCATTTCGCTAATTTTTTATTAGTTATGCCAAAGAGAAAGTTCAAAACATTCGGTTATACCTGGACTCTTAATAATGGACCTTTCAACCAAAAGGAACACACCTTGATTGTGATCATGGCAAATGCTTCATTCGGCGGCACCTTCGCTTACTCGACTGATGTGTTGCTCGCTCAACAAGTTTATTGTATGTTTACTTTTGGCATCCAATAAGCGTTCTTCATGCTTACTCATATGTCGCAGATGGACAACACTTTGGTTGGGGATATCAATTACTTCTAACTATTACTTGCCAGATGCTTGGTCTCGGTCTTGCAGGACTCACGAGAAAGTTCTTGGTCGAACCAGCTGCGATGATCTGGCCATCCAACTTGGTAAGCCCCTATTTTCGCGCAAGGTCAGTAGGAGCTAACGAGATTAAAGATCACCACCACGATGTTCGAAACTATCCACACCAAGAAGACACCAGAAAAGCTCCAACTCAGTGGTTGGAAAATGGGTCGTTACAAGTGGTTTCTCATCCTCATGGGTGCCATCTTCGTTTGGGAATGGTTCCCACTTTGGATCGCACCTTTTCTTGCGACCTTTACATTTGCCTGCTGGGCTGCACCAAATAATGTCGTTGTGAACCAGATCTTTGGGGGGCAATCGGGGCTGTCTCTCATTCCTATTACTTTCGATTGGAGTGTACTTACAGCATTTATTTTGTCGCCACTGGTTTACCCCTTCCATGCCATTGCGAATACCATGATCGGAGTAGTTATATTCTTTATCTTCATAGCGCTTGGAATTCACTTTTCTGGTTCCCTGTATGTTTACCCCCACACCATTCCACCAACCAAAACTAACTTCTCCTTCTCATCTAGATACTCAGACTACCTCCCCATGTCAACCGGCGGATCTTTCGATAATACAGGAGCAGCATACAACGTCTCAAAAATTCTTACACCTGAATATACACTTGACCCAGTCAAATACGCTAATTATTCGCCGTTGTTTTTGAGTACTACTTTTGCGTTGGCGTATGGACTTTCGTTCGCGAGTATTATTGCGGTGGTGGTTCATACGTATCTTTATCATGGGCAGGAGATTTGGCATAAATATAAGTCTAGTCGGAGTGAGGGCGCGGATATACATATGCGGTTGATTATGAAGTATAACGAGGCTCCTTGGTGGTGGTGAGTTTCTTTTTTTCCTTGAAAATGTTTGCACTTTTGAGATGTGGTTGGTTTTGGGAAGAAAAAGTGGGCTCATTTGGAGTGGCTGTATTCGTGGGCTCGCTTTTATTTTAACTCTCTTTTTTGATCCTTTGCTAATAAGTTTCTAGGTATGCTATCTCTTTTGTGGTTATGGTCGCTTTGGGTCTCACTACTTCTTTGGCTTGGGATACGCATCTTACTTGGTGGGCGTTCATTATCTCTCTTCTCATTGCTGGATTCTTCTATCTTCCAATTGGAATCGTGCAAGCGACGGCGAACGTACAGTTGGGACTAAATGGTTGGTCCCCCTATATCCATACTCTACGTTTGAACTCGAGCTAATTTTCACTACTATAGTCATCACTGAGTTTATTATTGGTTACATGACACCTGGGTATGTTTCCCCTTTCCTAACCTCTCATGGTGTTTGAGAAAAAGTACTAACTCCCTTACAGAAAACCACTTGCCATGATGATGTTCAAAATGTACGGCTACATAACCTGTTACCAAGGTCTCTACTTCACCCAAGATCTCAAACTGGCGCACTACATGAAAGTCCCCCAACGGGTAACATTCTGGGCCATGTTCGTCGCAACCCTCTGGTCGTGCTTCGTGCAAATCGCCGTCATGAATTGGGCACTTGGTTCCATCCCCGAAGTCTGCACGCCCGGTCAAGAAAGTCACTATACCTGTCCCCAAGCCCACGTTTTCTTCACCGCCTCTATAATCTGGGGAGTCATCGGTCCAGAACGAATATTCGGAACTAAAGGAATTTATCACCCCATGATGTACTTCTTCCTCATTGGTCTCATCGCCCCCATCGCAATCTGGCTTCTCGCTAAGAAATTCCCTCGTTCGAATCTTCGTTACGTCTCCACACCAATCATCTTCGGAGGAACCGCCTACATCCCTCCTGCAACCATTATGACCTACGCCACCTGGGGATTCGTGGGTACGATGTTTAACAAGGTTATCAAGGGACGACATCCGGGTTGGTGGGCGGAATACAATTATATCACTAGTGCTGCGCTTGATAGCGGGACGATTATTTGTATCCTGTTTATCTTTTTTGTGTTGCAGTTGCCAGATAAGGTTACGGCGCCTAAGTGGTGGGGTGGGTTTGATGGGGGGTTCATGCAGAATGCGGATTGGAATGCGTTGCCTAGGATTAGTTTGACTAATGGGACTTTTGGACCTGCCACTTGGTCTTGAGGTTCTTGATGGGTTGAGGGATTGTTTGCCGTATAGAGGATGATGTGGGTGATGAGAAGGGGCGGGTTGTTAATGGATGGTGATTGATAGTTCCGATGGTTTACGGTGGCAGTTCGCTGAGCTTAGAAATTGATTACGATCACCAGAAAGTCTTCATTTTGGTTCCTTTTCTTGCTGTTGTGACTTGTTTCAAGGGACTTGAAATTGGCGAGTGAACGATTTTGTGATCACCCCGGTTACTTTAGTCTGTCATGCGAAACAGAAATGCCCTCGACTCGTATAAATGGAGCACAAAGCTTTTTGGTCGGATCACTGAGAAGTACGGTCACGTGCTTATCTACCTAAGGCAATTGAAATTATCCTAAAAACTTGCAAGAATTGTGTTCAATTGCCCTGAAACTTTTGAATTGCGCTAGATGGTTAGAGCAATTGGTGGGTGGTGATTTTTGGCTTCCGCCTTCGTGCTTGTTTGTCCACAATCCATCGGGGCTTTTGATAACTAGTAGCCCTGCATTTTAGGTGTATTCTTCGAAATGGGCGTTTCGAACCTGAAAGATTTTTTTTTTTGAATTGTGCTTTTTTTCGGGGTTGCTGGCGTTAATGGAAATAAGAGCGAGAATAATTAGAGGAATTGAAATCTCAAAGGTGGAGTATTTGAGAGTAATGGGTGAACGTCATGATAATTTTGTGGAGTAATACGAGCCATGGAATAAATAGTAATTTATTTTAACATTCGGTATAGTAGAACAAAGTCTGAAGTTTTAATTAATCGATTTTTAACTAACTACTCTTCGGAATTTTTAAAGTGAAATATCCTTCAGGACCTTGTCGATACACTTTTCAACGCACGCCAGATCTTCTCTGTGTTAGAAAACATGTGATTCATCCATATCAAAAGCATTACTATTAAATATTCTTTGTTACATATAATTATATAAGGAGAAAGAAATCTGGAATAGAGAATATAAGGAATTCCATACCTCATATTTTGACACTCCTGCCTCTAACTTTTCTTCTTCTAAAAGCTTCTGGATCCACGTCTCCATAGACTCTCTCTTGGACAATATTTTCTCCGAATGCTCAAACTCTTTCCTCAAATCCCGAATAAATCTTCCGGTCCCAAAATACGAACCCGTAGCGCTTACGAGGTATAAACACATAGAAGCCCAGGCACCAAAATAAATCCGGAGAATATTTACGAGGTGAGTGTATGGCACTATAAGCCCACCTGGATGGGCATCTAGGCGGCTCTCGTGTTTTGGAGTGAGTGCGTTCAAATAATCGGAGCCGAAAGAGCTTGCAGCGAGCAATAAGCTGTACGCAAAAGAGAGGTTCCATAAGCTTCGATAGACACCATCTCTGCAGCAAAGGGCGACGCCGTCAAACCCTTTGGAGTTTGCAAGAGAGTGAGCAATTTCCAACTTGGTTGTGTAAACATCGATACATTCATTCCTTTTGAAGCTATTCTTTAGCCATCTCAATTTTGCATCCCCGGATAGATTCCCATCGGCAGTTTTATATCCACATCTTGCGAAAAGGTAGGCCCACAAGAAAGTGCATAAACAAATAGCGATATATGACCCGTAAATTAATCTGGTGACCTTGCCTCTGAGCAGTTCTTCTTGCCAATTCAATGTTGGCCAAGAGATCCTTGGGAAATCGGCGTAGTAGTATTGTCCACGTTCTGTTTCATATAGAGAAGGTCTCATGTTGTAGAACAACCATAAGAATATGAGCTTGACAGACCATTCCACAAAATTCCAAAGTTTCGGGTATTGCGAGAGTGGTGATCCTTGATATTGTCGTTTCTCTTCTTTGGGGAGAGGGGGCTTGCAGCGAGGACAATCTTTGCATGCCATTTTCGCTCCTGGGGCTGTAGCATTTGTTATAGGTGGTTCCTTTTTCAGATTGAAATTTCGAATAGATTTGTGCGGAGAGATGAAAGAGGGCTAATGAGGTTTAAGTTACTAAACCTTAGCTGGAACGGGCGACTTACCATCCCTTATCTAGCTGTCACTAAACAGCAGTCAGGAAACTTGACTAAATTAGTGAGCCCTTTCCGCCCTCGCTATGGACAATTAAGCCACAACCCCCGATACGACTCGTTGATTTAACTTTCTAGGACAATTAGAGTTGATTCTTTCAACTCTCTAGGAGAACTTTAAATTATTCCAAGTGTTTAGAATAATTCGCTTGAATTATTCTGGAAAGCTCGAACAATGAGCAGGTAGCTGGGTAGGCAGGTACGAGCCCGAAGTATTTAATCCCACTTTTCTTGTCCATCGCGAGCCACCTGTCTAATCCACGATGACCCTCGCTTAATTTATGATTGATTCTGATATAATATGTGTTTGACAGATAGACGACTATGAAGAATAATTTTTGCAGGTACTCCAACGATCTTTAGACCAGCCATAGCTATGCTATATTTCCAAGGTTTCCCTAAAGTAGGTTGTCGTCCACTTACATTTTCTACCTAACGCCGAAAGACAAAAACTAAGAGAAGTTCAGCTACGACAAGTGCCTGAATTAAAAGGTATATGGGCAGCTGATTATATGGGTTATGTCAATTTCTCTTATTCCGATTACTCACAGTCGCAGTTTTAATTTATGATGGAGTGGAGTATTTGTTTGATTATCTTTGATAATATTTTCACATTTTCAGTTTTTTGCTATAGTTATCAATTACACTTGAGAAAATCTTTGCACACTTTGTGAAATCATGATAGAGTATTTTAATTGTTGTTTTATTTTAATGTTGGTAATTCGGGGGTATAATGTAGGGGATTAAGAAGCGGAACCGAGTTTCCCTATGTGTTTATAAGCTGCGGCTCAGCCCCAACTTCTCACAATGCTCAGTCTTCTACTCTCTACTCTTCATCCTCATTCTCTTCAGGCTTCTCTGCAATTAGCGACATCCACCACGGTGACGGATATTGATCCACTGCCTCCCATACCTCACGGTTGAAGACATCTGTGGGGTCGGTTTGACGTGAGAAGAGGGTGAACTCTTCGTGACCGTGCTCAAAGCCTCTTGCAAATAGAGATACACCGAAGACCTTGTCGCAGAGACAATACATCTTTAATGGGGCAAGCCGATGTTGGCGTGGAAAGAAGTCCGGGATGAACTCTCCAAGGTCTTCGTCATGGTCTTGAGCATCTTCGGTTTCTAGAGCATGTTCAGAATCCTGTTCTTCATCCTCTTGGGCTGCTGCTTCGAAGGTTTCGAATTCGTCTTCAAAATCATTTTCAGAATCCTCTCCGTACCCTTTTCGAGACCAGTCAGACTCTAGCCATTCTGTTAAGCAATATTGGCAATAAATATAGCGGCAAGGCAATTGGAGTGGAACTCTAGTCCGTCCGAGCCATCGTCGCTCGTGAGAGCGTCTCCGCAGATATTGCAGATTCGGTCCTCTGGCAGTAGATTGGTGGGAACCTTGGAGATATCCAGGACTTTGTCCCAAACAGCCTCCCACTTTACGGTTTGACGCGGGAGCCCAAAAAAGGCTGGAGCAAAGGGGCTGGTTTATTTCGTGTACCTTCAGCCAAAATTCACGCTGAACCGATATGAGTGCACTGTGAACCTGGACATAAAAGGTAACCTGACCAACAGTTGGCTCACTGTCCCAGGGTTTGCCCTGGTGGTATGATGTCATATCCAGGTCTTCCACCTCGGCACTACTTGCACGCTCTCGCTCCTCCATAGCCATAGCCTGCAGACCTGGCTTCCCCCAATGTCCCACAAACGCTCGTAAAGAATGTGTTCCACTCTTCTGAGTTTACTGTAGTCATCCATGCTAAGGGGTTCGCTGATAGGAAATAGAGAAATTTCATAAGTTTGCGAGCCATCGCAATCCTCAGAAATCTTGTGCACCCAAGAGACAGTTTTCATCGCCCCATCCACGGGTTTTTGCTGTTCGGTAAGCTTGAAAAGTCGATCCGCCCACTCACGAAACTGATTAAACAGAAGGATATGCTCCGTGTTAGCAATAAAACACTGCTGCGGGGTAAGCTCGCTAGAGTCGTCCTTAAGGCTGTTGAGTAAACAGGTAGAACAGGGTCTATCAATAAATTGATTGATGGTTTCATATCTTCCACAATCGACATCGGGATTAGCGATTTTTGCGGGACAGAGCTTTACGTTTTTGTCATTGCAGCCATGGTCATGGTTGGCGCTGACTGTTTGGTAATTAACTTTCCGCTCAATACACATTGTGGCGTTTATGTATGAAATATTTCTCCAAATTCGAAATGCCGTAGTCTGTGTGGAATGTAATCTATAGTAGCGGCGCGGAAAGGTAGTGATGAATAGAATATTAAAAGCCTGGGTATTAGAGGTTATACTTAATCACATCGAGACTATATTGTTTCTTGTCTGTGCTGCTGTTTTTACTAGTGTGTGTACCTACTACTGCCTTGAAACTCCACTTGTTTCTTTTTCAGTCTTTCAATGAGCAATTCATTGTTAGGAGGGGTAATGTTTCGTTTGTCCCTCTCAACAAAGAATATTGACATAATTGTTCATTCACGTTATGAGTTGAAAGGAGTGCTGGGCTCATTCACGTTATGTTGAATCCTAGTTGTCTTGTCACTCACCCTGGATTGGTTTTTGGCATGCAAATTCTTTCAAGATGTATACCGAGGAATAAGGCAATCATATTTACGAATAAACATGCAGATCTCCGAATTATTTCACTGTTATCGAAATCCAAAAAAATTCTTTAGTGGCATTCTAGCATATACCCTTTAAGCGCTCCGAGCATTATTCAATAAACTTCAAATAATACAGTCATTTAAATGTATATAAAATTGATACTTGGTACGGAAAAGAATGAACAAAGCATACTACTTGCAAGTCTTAAGACTCGTGAGCAATACGGCCGATATTTTGCAAGACTCGACAGCTGCACCCGGAACTGGAGTGATAGCGAGAGGTTTATCTGGGATAAAACCTTCATTTTGAACTTTTTCTAGTTGTAGAGTACCATGAGACCAAATCCAAGCACGCACTAAGTGTGCGCATCGTGGTTTACTGATATCCTCAACCACTCAGGGTGAGCACAAACTATTCAGGTACTCAAGTAGTACTCTGAGATGTCTGAGTAGAGTAGAGTAGTTACTTAAGACTACTCAAGTAGTACTCTGAGTAGCGAGACAATAAATATATAATTGATTAGTCCATATTTCTAGAAGATATATAAGGTAAAGAACTACTATCTAATCAATCATAAATAAAGTAGTTACCGTCAAAATTAACCTCTTTAGACTCCATCCTCTCTTTTACCTTTCGTTACTCTTCCCGCTTAAGCTCTCGGCCATTCTCAGCGCCACTTCCGACGCCACTCCGAGTACTAGCCCGACTCGTCCTTTCTCGGTCCGGCTCGATCCGGACTACTCAAGTACTACTCTGAGTTACTCAGAGTAGCGTAGAGTAGAGTAGAGTAGTAGCCACTACTCTACTCTACTCTACTCATTTCTCACGCTGCAATCACTTCTTCAAAACAATATCCCTGCCAAATATGAAAGCAACAGTTCAAAACGTGCACTCAAAGTGGATGCTTTTTGGCCAAAAACACCACTTTACGCGAATTTAAACATGTGCAGATCATGGGCACCTACTGCATTGAGCTTGATGCCCTCAAAATGTACCCATCTAAACCCACTTCTAAGTGCACGTTTTGAACTGTTACTTTCAAACTTGAAAGGGATACTCACCGATGATTTTAGCCCCCTCATATCTTTGCTATCCTTCTTTAAAGAAAGGGCGAGGGGATTTATTTACTTCCGAAATACACTTATATATAGACAAAAGAAAGAAGGCTAAAATAACCTTGGTTCAACCTAGATCTTTTGGAACAATGAGTCTTAATTGTGCCAAGAAACTAGAGCAATCTCTATTCTCCACCGCGAGGTACTCTCAGTTTTGTGTACGTAGTTATTGTGATGCATTAGCTTAATAATTTCAGAATCAGATTAGTACCGCTGCTTGGAACCGTTTTGAAAAATAAGTAAACTTTAATATAATTCTCAAGTAATATATTTGTTATTTTATTCTGAGGGGTCGAAAAGGGGGAACAGTTTTTCTATGTGATTACAAAGACTGCTTATCAGAAACTGGGGGTGAAATATAGCCTATTGTAATAGGTGGTCTGAGACAACAGGCTTCATTCTCAAACAAACCCTCCAAGCACCAATTTCCGACATTGCTCAGGAGTGATTTCCCACAACATCTCGTCTTCTGTCTCCACTCCCCCTCCTACTCTCCCTCGGTCATTCCGTCTTCTCTTGTAAGTAACGACATCCACCAAGGTGTGCGGTTTCCCTCAATCGCCTCAGCAACAGTCTCGTCAAGCACAGCTGAGGGTTCAGCGCCCCCGGTGGGAATGTAGAACTCTTGCTTTGATTCTGATACAAGTACACATAAATCAAAGTCCTTGTCGCAAAGCAGGCAGACTTTCAAATGAGGAAACGACAATTCATTGGGATCTTCCTCATAATCTTCTACACCTTCTCCATCTTCCCCATCCCCATCATCTATGAAGTCTTCGGAGTCTTCGGAATCTTCCTCAGAATCTTCTCCATCCTCTTCTCCATCTTCGGAGTCCTCGGAGTCTTCGGATGCTTCATCTAGCTCTTCAATAGAATTCTCTGAATATTGTCCATATCCTTTTCGGAACCATTCAGACTCCAGCCATAGCTTCAAGCAATCTTTTTCTGTTGATGATCTTAGAGTCAGTATTCCCTTTCTAGAAGGACGTTTAAGGGGAACGAGGAGGAAAGAGATTATAAGAGGTGTCACAACCCTAAAGAAGAGAAAAGAACTTGAATATTACCCACCAACGGCGTGAAGGCAGGGTAATCGAATAGGCGTCTCTTGTCCATCCAAACCTCCATCTGTCGTATAACCCTCCAGACACACTACAACAGATTAGTCTATGTTTTAAACGTTGGACCAGGAGCCAGTGGTAGTAAATCAGTTGCTGCCGACCACTAATAATAAGGGCTTGCTAAAAATAAAGGTTGCTTACTCACACATTCTCGATGATTGGGCTTCAGGTCGGTGACTTCCACAATCTTCGATACATCCAACAGTTTGTCCCAGACAGCTTCCAACTCCGGGTTAGGAGTCTCGCCCTTAAAGTCTTTGTCGTAAATTGTCGATTTGTATAGTTCCAAATTTACTTCGCGTACCTTTATCCAAAATTCTCGTTTTGCTATTATAAGAGCACAGTGGGCCTGCACATATAAGGTAATTTGATCGACAGTTGGCTCACTTTCTCCGATTTTGACCGCGTTCTCGCTGTCTCGGTCCTTGCCTGGGCCCTCTTTTGCACTTTTTGCAAACTCATGCTGGATCCATTTTCCCCGTAAACCATTATAAAGCACAAACTCCACTTCTTCCAGTCGTTCATAGTCCTTCTTTCTGAAGGGTCCATCCATGGGTAACAGAGAAATTTCACGATCCTGCATTTCCATGCAGGGGACCTCGTGTACCCAAGACGTTGTTTTCAATTTGGCAGAATCTTCTTGAGGGCTGTGCTGTTTAAAAAGTTGGAAAATTCGCTCCATTTCTTCTCATACGTCGTCATAGGGTTCGTGGCGGAGCGTATCGTCCCGATTATCCATGAAAATATGCTGCAGAGTATTTTTGTTGGAATTCTTGAGATTGTCGAGTAAAAAAATCGGGCAGGGTCGTCTATATTTCTGTACAATAGTCACAGATCTACCACAGCTGGATTCGGGATTGGCGGCTTTTTCGGGGCACATGGTTATTTTGGTGTCATGACAAGCATGATATGGGTAAAGTTGCTCGATCTCCCTAAAATAGGCACTATGCCAGTTGATACACATTGTTCGGTTTATGGTGTCTCGGATTCTTAGTGGAATAATGTATGGTAGGTGTCGAAGAAGGGCAGCGAGGGATGAGTACGACGCAGAAATATTTATAGCCGGACATGAGACTTTGCGCCGTTTTGCCAATGCATACTCACTAACATATTGAGATAACACCTGAAATTTCTTAGTTTTGTTCTCTAGGCCAAATGAAATTCACCTCAAGACAGTCTTTTTATCTGTTTCAGTTTCAGAGAACCAATAATGAGCAAGTAGAGAGACCCAATCAGACCATGGCCGCATCGAAAATAAAGTGGAAGCTTCCGTTTATTTCTTCAATACAGATATTCTTTTCTCTTCCCAAGTTCTACAGGGCCGGTTCACTAGCCAACCTCCATGGAATCGCTATGTACCAACTGACCAAAACTACTGGTATCAATACAAATGACCTAACTCTGCTCGCCTCGCGATAAACAAGAAAGCGGCAGTAAATGGCTCGTTGTGCCACACTTTCTAGATATTACCCAAACGCTTTGAGACAATCTGTTCTGAGATATCTAGATTTATATTGCATTGTCCCAAGTGTTTAGACAATAAACTTACACTACCCCAGAAATTTGGAATAATGAGCTAAGGAGGCAGGTACGAACCTGAAGTCTTTTTATTGTCTAGTATGTTCTACCGCGAGCTCGCTCAACCAACATATTATAAACGCCCATCTCCAAATTCTCGTGTTTTCCATTCCAAACCATCTCCCGGTAATTTGAATTCTTTGTAATAATCACAAAAATTACTCGTTTCTCTTTTATTAATAATGTCTCCGCTCACCACTTCCAACTACCAATCAATGGCCATTCTTCTAATGCTCTATCATCTGAAACTTTCTCGCCCTATCCCTCCTTTCAGTTCCCAGCGAAAACCTCCTGCGCACTAACTTCCAAAATAAAATCTCCAATTCTACTAGGATATTCACTCTTAATCCTCTCAACCAATTCCTCCCTCCCCTTCGCACCTCCCTTCTTCCCAACTTTCCCAACTTCCCTCCCCCAATTTTCAATATAACCTCTCGTCTCCTCCAGATGATTGGCTCCAAATCCATCCCCCTCTTGCATATGACTAGGCACCACAATCTTCGGTTTCAACCCCTCAATCTCATCCAAAGCACTTAACCATTGTCCCCTCAACTCAGTCGTATTTGAGTCAACAAAATACTGGAAACAAGAACCGTAAACCGCATCTCCTGTGACTACCATGTCTAGCGAGGGGATATGGAGAACAGTCGTATTGTAGGTATCTGTCTGTCCGACTTTCACAGCTTGAACCTCATGTTTCTTCTCCTCGTCTATGTAGAATTTCCCATCCTCGGGCAAAGCAGTAATTTCTTCGCTCCCATTGACAACAGGCAAAGGGATAGTACCAGGGAAAAGCGGATCCCAGAAATTATTGAATACATCCGGGAAAAGTTGTTGATTCACATGATCGATTGTTTGTTGAGTAGCTACTGCTTTCACGCCCGGGAACCGTTGTTGTAAGATAGGAAGACCGAAGAAGTGATCTCCGTGGCCATGGGTTATGTAAATGTGTGTGAGCTTTTTACCGGCGATAGTGGTTTCGATCCAATCCGCCAGTTTTTCGGTTGTGGAAACGGTGATGGGAGCATCAACGAGAATCGCGTGGTGTGCTGAGTGAATGAGTGTAAAAGCTGTTGGAGAGAAGCTAAGGTTTGAGGGGAGACCAGCTGGAGAAACGACTGGGACGGGAGGTTGTAGGTAAACGTCCCATTTTAGGGGGTTTGGTTGGTGGAATGAAGTAGCCATCGCCATGATGAAAAACGTGGTGAGGAGTGTGATTGACTTCATGATTCGGATGTTTGTGGAATGTGTTGTGAGTGAAAGGGGATGTGAGGAAGGGAAAGGTGATGAGATTTTCCTGGCCTTTCTTTTATATGTACAACAATCTGACGGCTCAAATTTAATTACATAGCTGCAACATGGATGATAATCCGCATTTTCTGCATCATGCATAAGATGCAAACAATTCCTAACGCCGACATGATTGGAAAAATGAATTTGGAAGATGTAGTCAGAGTTTCCCGCCGTGAACTGTTGATCAGTAATCTGCGAAGCGAGTTTTGGAGGCCCCACCAATTTCCCAAAAAACGAACGATGGAATATTAATCATCAACGTACCTGCATACTTAAGGTTCTACAGTGATTTGTAAATTGAAAGAATTATCCGACTCGTAAACTTAAAAGCGTAATTTAACAGTTTTAAACACCGAAGAAGCCCGCATCCTTTCGGCAATAAGCTCAGGAAGAAACATCCACATCAGCTTTTCTATCACTAAACAAAACCATGGGGGATAGATTCTCACTGGCTTACAAGGACCATTGAATTTGATGTTGCAAAAGTATACAGTGAGCGGATTTTGAGGGGTCGTGCCATCATTAAGTTGTCTACCAGACTCCACCTAAACAACATTCGCTAAATGATATTGTTTTAAAACTTTTAGGACAATCTATTCAATAAAATAGAGTGACATCGCAACAATCTATAAGAGATATTCGGTTTTCGTACTCCCCCTATAGTTTCATTCATCAGACGCAGATCGGATAAGGAATCGTCTTACGAAGAAAATCTTCATAGGTCTTTGCATCTTATGAGCACGTTCTCGAAAGTTAGTTAGTAGACTCGACTCGTGAAGCTTCCATATTTATTGCAAGTGTTGGCTCGGAATATCGGCTCTCTTCTCATCATATTTATTTCAGATAAACGCCGGTTCCCCTTCTCCAAATACCAGAATCAGAGATCAAAACGTTAGGAAATGATGGAAGTTGCGTTCTGTGACCTTGGAGATATGAGCTATGAGAATAAACCAGTGAAAATAATACTTTGAGGGGGTTAAAAATTTTCCCTGACCTCATGAAAACTCAGACAGCAACAATAGCGGTAAATATATGTCGTTGTTCTAGATTTCTGGGGCAATTTAAAATTATCCTAATAACTTGGAACAATTAAACTTTGTTGTCCTAGAACTTTTTAAACAATCAGTTCAATTGTCCCGTATATTCAGGTTAATACTTTAAATTGCTCTAGAAATTTGGAACAAGAGGAACTGTTTATTGCCCATCATAATGTCACTCAGCCTCGCCATGAGGTGGAATACGATCATAGACAGCAATAGACCAAGGAGCTTTATGAGAGGCATATTTGACTGTTTTCTAGAGAATGATAATATCACTAACAATGATTGGCCCTAAAATAACTCTGCTTTAGACGCTCAACGTTGCTCAATATAAACTTTTAAATGGCAATAGGTTTCGTGCGAACCGACCTCCGCTCCGGTTCTGGTGAAGCTTCCAATGGTTCATCCGTCATGCTTCATAGTCTGCCCCATCTACAACGACCAATCGAGTCTCCATTGGCTCAAGAATCCCTTTCATCTTTTTCGGTATATCCTCTGCCAATTCAAGATCGTCTCTCGACATCAGCTTTTTCGGACATCTTCGAAAGTGCATCCCAAATCCACACAAAACGTCATGTGGCAAAAATTCGTCTCTAAAAACGATAGCGGTTTCCTTCACGTTCGGCATTTTCTCCTTGGCGTGGATGGCTTCTCCGTAAAGGGCGCCATTCAGCGGTAGCTTGAAACCCAGCCATCTTGACATCGCGAATTTTTGTACATATTCTATGCCTTGGGGTTGGAGAAAATGTTCAAAATATTGTCGGCTGAGTCTGAGGTCTTGCATACCCTCAAGCTCTACTTCCTCGGTGCCTGTCTGCTTCAGCCATTCCTGGTTCTCGTCTGGAACCACTCCCCTCATCCGGTCAATCACTTCTTCGCATCATGATTCAATGAGAGGTAGGTAGATGGTGTCACTTTCGTGAATAATGTAGGTTTGGAGTGCCATCTTTCGGTTTCGGAGGTAGAGAGAGCGGGACTCGCTGCAAATTCGAAGAAAATGAGAGGGCCAAGTTGTAGTCGAAACAAATGTCTGTTTGATATGGTGATAGAGAATGCAGTGGATACTAGGTTTCTCCAAATGTGCCATGGCAAACTTCCAGATGGCAATTTTAAGCTCGAGAGGAAGCTTGGAGAAAGGGTGGAATGTTGCTTTGCTGACGTATTCTTCCACATCGGTCGAATGCCACGCGGAATGGGACATGCCTTGCTCAAGGCTTTCAAGGTGTCGCTTTCTTGCTTTTGGTGTTGAGTGGTCTTTTTCGAACTCATTGTTGAACAACTTGCATTCAAGACGCGTAGTCTCCTGTCGGACAAATTTACCGGGATCATCGCGACCTTAATTCGAGCCTAGTTTTAACGTGTACAAGCAACAATTACAGAGTATGGGATCCTCAACAAAGACATATACAATTTTGACAAGACAAGCTTTCAAATGAGAGTAATTAGAACAGCAAAGGTAGTTACAAGCTCTAAGAGGCAAGGCAGGCCTAGGACTACCCAGCTAGGCAATTAGGAATGGGTTATAGTTATTAAAGCAATTGGTGTAAGTGGTATTGTAATACTACTACTAGTCATTTTTGAAGCTATAGTATACTAAGCAGCCTAGTACCAGGATAAACTTATACCACAAGACTAGTCAATTGCTGTGAGTGACAATAGCTAGACTAGCGATGAGATTAGGCTACACTAGCTTGAACACATTTTCAACAAGCATACTGCGAGCTGTACAGTTAGTACACATAAGCTTCTGGTTCTTGATGGTCATAGCAGCCACATTACGCCTGAGTTTAACCAATACTACTTAGACCACTTAATTATTATACTTTGTATGCTAGCACATTCATCACACCTACGACAGCTACTTGACGTTAGCTGCTTTACAGAGCTCAAGCAGTTGTACAGCAGCCTTGTTAAGACAAAAACAGGCCTTTGTGAGAGGCCAGACCTCGAACCACTCAAAGGTGTGGTTTCAAATATCCAATTAAGAAGTGCATGAAGACTACATACATGCAAGCTCTTCCTCTATACAGAGAGAGAGGAAGAGCTTCTGGAATATTCTAAGAAACTGCTTGGCAGTGGGGTAATGGCCAGTGCTGAGCAGGGACTTTGGTCAATGCTTAGCGAGAGTGTTAGTGCTTAGCGAGGGCATGGCCCGAGCCTCTATCATGGGTTCCTACCCTCACAGGTTTAAAGGTTTTCACAGGCTCGGAGAGGGTCTAGGGCAAGCTTAATTAAGAGGTCGCAAATTGTTGAATCAAAAAAAGCATCTGCTAGGTCGGAAGGGGGGCAGAGGTTTCGAAGTTGTCTTCTCGAAAGAAGCATCTACTAGGTAGGAAAGCAGGCAGAGGGTTCGAGAGTTGTATTGTCGAAAGAGGCATCTGCTAGGTTGGAAAGCAGGCAGAAGATTCGAGAGTAAGGTGTTAGATCGCGAAAGATGTTATAAAGGCTTTGATTCAGGTGTCTTCGCTGGCTCAGAGGATTCATGACTGGCTTAATTAAGAGGTCATGAATTGACATGATCAAGGGAAAGTGTCTGCCATCTCTAGGTACTCTTTTTGTTGTATTAATTATTGTCAAAATGTATTCTTATGCCTCTACAGGCTCGAGGTATCGAGGACTTTATCACATAGATCGAGGATCTTCTTAAAACTCCCTCCAAGGAAGCTAAGGGTTGTGTTTTGGTGTCGTCTCCGGAGGCCTTCTCAACTCCTTCTGAAAAGCTCTGCGGCTAGGCAGTTGAGGATCGTGGGGTCCTTCTATCTCGCTGGATAGACAGGCAGGGATATTATCTATGGCCTTCCTGGGCAGTGAGGTGAGCTTAGAATAATGTGACGACACGCACAGCTGATGGACCGCATAAGATGCACGACTACGCCAGGTATAAGCCAGGCACTGTGGAACTGTCTATTCGAGGATTCTAAGCTGAGGAGAGAAGAGAAGAGGAGCAGAACTCAGGAGCCTGGGGCCCTTATATACATGAGTATGGGCATAGTCTCGGCTAATTAGCCAAGCATTCCAGGGGAAGCGTTCCAGGGGAAGTATAGTGGCGGTCAGAACCGTCACAATACTCCTCATTCTATAAGCTTACAAGCGGAAAGACTTTTGAGGTCTTTCGGTTAGCAATAACTACGGATGCTTTAGGTTGGGAGGGAGTCTCGACGGGGCCTAGGACGGAGGCACCGGGTGGGTGGATGGCCATACAATAGAGGGAGGAATCATGACTTCTACTGGCCAATCAGAACAGTTATTACTTTGGTTTTTTCCCTTGTGGTTTCCCAGAGTGTGCTACTAGCCTAGCTAGTAGTAGCAAATGCATAGCTACTGAATTTATTTATTTAAGCATAAGGGCTGTTCCGAAAGTGGAGCTTCTCTTTAAACTGTCTCTTGTAAATAGCGTTCTTTCTTTACACCTCCTGTAACCTGGGGTACCCCCCCAGCGTCATGTGCCCTAATTGAGACTTTTTAGGACCTAGACCACGCGATCCAGACTCCGATTGACGTTAAATAGCAATAAATTAATAAATAAATATAAGTAGTTATCTTATGTCTTTATATACTAGTAGTTAGATATATTTATAATATAGAGATACTTCTAGCAAAGTATAATCTTAGTAGTAGCTAGTAACTAGGTAGAAGAGTACTCTTTATATAAAGACTACTTAATAGAAGAGGAGCTTAGAACCGCGGGGTAAGGCTTTTAATACCTCAAGAGCAGTAATAGTAGATTTACGGAAAACTTATTACTTGATATAGATCGGCCTCCCGAAATATAAAACACGTGACCAAATGCATTCGCCAACTTCTCAGAAATGAGTCTTCTGTTAAGATCAAGAGCCTATATAGCAGTAAAAGACTTTGTTTGCCAAAACCCCCAAACAGAAGTCTTCTCTTCAGCGGCGACTCAACAATCTTGACTTTCACATGTGACCCACCCTCCCGATTTTCTCATTTGCAAGACATCGATCTCGCCTCTTGGCATCCACATCTTTCAACAAAAATGCGCCTCTTGCTTACTCCTTCCTGTCCAATGCAACATCGTATCGCTTGAAGAGGGTTGTATCAAAGTATCGAAAACCAACCAGAAGAAGGGCCGTTGACATCATAGCCAAGATAGTACGAGGCTGGAAATACAAGAGTCTTGAACGTACAGAATTATCATTTATCATTATATATTTTCCCAACCAATGAATCTTTATCATTGAGTCCAGATAACCTTACTCCCTTTCCATGCCATGAAATATATACCACAACGCCGTAACCCAGAACCCCTCCCCATTTTGTACACCGACCCGCCATCTTTTTAAGGTGCAGCCTGGGCATTCCCAGCCACCCACTTGAAGAAACTCGTATCATGCGTCCCGGAATATTGGGACCGCTTCCTGAGCTGAACTTCCATTTCCTTTGGGATGCAGCTCACTCGTTCGCTGCTTAGTTCAACAGCTCACGTAAGTCCTCCCACTATCCCCACTATCCTCAGACCGCCTCAGTGGCCAATCCTCCTCCTCCTCCTTAATAATCTCACAACTCGATTGCTTACCAGAAGAACCGTAAATCGCATAGAGCGACTCAAGCCACCGATCAAGTATCCCCTCCATATTGCACACGTGACTGTCCACTTCCTTCCCTGCAATTGCGGCGTCGTGAATTTCCTTGCGAACATGTTGCTGAAGTGTTTCGTAGGCCTCAATCATGAGGAGAACCTGTAAGCCAGAAGCCCGGTCTTGGGTTTCTGAAGGATGTTGCTTGAAAAGAGCGGTGGCAAGTTCGTTTGTTAAAAGGTCCATGCAAATTCCGAGGCCTATCTCATCGTGGAGATCGTTGATGGTATCGACTGGCTCTTTCTCATTGAGGGTAGGGGACTGATGAGAAGATTTGTCGATTAGTTGTAATTTTTCTACCTCTGGGAATTTACTTTTGATGGGTGAACTTGGCGAGTGCGGGGATTCAGAACCGACGAGGGTGTCGCAATCAAAAGAGCTATGTGGTCGTGACTGCTGCTCTTTGACTAGATCTCTTAAACTCTGTTGACACTTGATTTTCCGGATAGATTTCCGGCGCGGCTTGAAGGCTCCATCTTCCACACATGGTGTAAATGATCGAGGAGGTAGAACATCGAGATATTCCTGTGCAAGCATCCTTGATGGGTCACTTCGAGGGTTTTTCTTCTCTTCCAGCTGGCCGACGAACAAGATTGGTGTTTTGGCTCGGCGTGGCATCCGGATTGCCATTTCGTCGCCTGGATAATGGATAAGCGAGTCGTTTGATGGATGAGATAGATTTGCTGAACTGGGTGAGAATAGTGATTCGTTTGGTGAGGATGGGTTTGATGAATTGGATGAATTGGATGAATTTGATGTACACGTTGAATCTGCCGGCGATGATGGATTTGATGAAGTCGATGAGTATGTTGACTGTCGTTTTGGGAGATTGGTCGAGTATGATTGTGCTGATTGATTCGAGAGCCGAGTATCTAGATAACCAATATGAGGCGGTGGCTCAATCATGTTGTGGTGGGGTGAGGCTGGTAGAGTTTCTGACATGACCGTCAAGCACGACTGGGCTCGTACAACATCAAAGATATCGCTACGAGGTAATGGGCGGAGATCCTTTTTTCCACACTTTATCCCACGAGGCTTCTGTAATCTTTTTCGTTGTTGCTGTTGATCTTCAAAGACAATTGGGGGGGCTTGATCGGATTTCCCCAGGAGATATAAGAACATGGACATGGTGTTGGAAAATCAGCTTGTCGTGGTGGTGGGGCGGTGTGAGTGGTTTTCCTGGGTGGCTTGCAAAGAGGTTGAAGATATTCTGTAAGACGACCACACACAGCTTCTCTACTGCAGCAGGGTGACGATAAATATTTTGCTTGCTGCATCAGAACTCCCTCTCTCTCTCTCTCTCGCTCTTTCTCTCACACCAGCAGGCGAGGGGCTGGATCTTATCCTTATCATCTGCCCGTCTCGCCAACCTCGTATTGCCAGCCATGGCGGTTGGCTCACACCAAGTTCTGCTGCACTGCACTGCATGGAGACTCCGTAACTGGTTCTCGCACCCGGGGAAAATCATCGTAAGACAATTGGGGACGATGCACTCCTGCCCTGCAGATTGGCGACTTCGCGCGCGGACATTGATTTGATGACGACAGTGAGCGGGTTGGAGGGACATTGTTCTGGTGATTTCCAGGGTCTGCCTTCACGAACGGGTGGGATGATTGTGGTGTGGAGTGGAATAGTGTTGGTGGCGTTCCAGGTTCGCTGAAAGCTGGTGCGATGACGATGATTTGCCCACCCAGTTTCAGCGCTAGCCAACTCGCCTTGGCTGCCAGCACAAGACTAAGAGTTCCCCAACCTTCTTTCTTTCCATCCGCATCGAAAGAACAGACGGGAGAGAAGGGTGAGTGAGGGCTTGCAGACATAGACGGGAGTCAAGCGAATTATCGGTTGTGTTGGCCCTCTCCCAGCCTTCGAACTTGGGCGACCCGCCCCCTTGATTTTACTGCCGGGGTTTGCAGAGACCGGCCTACTAACAATCTCATTGTGAACATCTGGTGTTTGCCCCCGTGATACCACAATATCAGGTGAAACAAGTCGTCTTTGTATATCCCTTGGTTAGATGGGGAGAATGTGGGGATGGCTAACGAATGCGGGGATGGCTAATGAACGTGGACTTGCTGAAGAACTTCTCTTTGGGACTCTTTCCAGCTTCGTAATTTGCCTACTTCATCGACCCGTGCTGCTCTTCATGCACATTGAGCGCTGCCGTGTTTCTTTTTTCAAGGAGAGCTCTACTTGTCATCAGTCTTGCTGTGCTCTGTATCTTTGGAAATGTCACATATTATCATATCAATTTCATTATATCGATTGATTGTATATCCCAGTCGATGTAAACGAAAAGACTTGCAGATACGAGGTATTTTTTCCATCTATGTTTTCGTTTTCCTCATCCATGAATTCTACTAGTTGTATTATCTATTATCAAAACAATCCCCAGACGTAGGGGTATGTAGTAACATTATCCTATTGATAACATTGTTCTAAAAATTTAGAATAATCTAGTCAATTGAACGGAGTTCAGATGAAAACCGTTATTCATAATTTTGTTTTAGACCTTACTATGGTTTCGTAACAAAATTGTTCTAAGTTTGTAGGACGTTCAAATTTCTTACTTGAAGTAATGAGACGAAACCAAAATTCACACAACAAATACTTTACCTCTTGACAAATAACACGACTTCTCCCAAAGGAGGAGGTGCCAGGATGGCAGCTTGGCAGTGAGAATTTGGAATGGGACATGATTGTATGTTTGAATGTTACATCTGACATTCGATATTTCATCCTCACAAGTCAAGAAAATCACGAAGCATTCTTAACCTAAGACACCCTCAAAATCAGCAAACCCCTCGTATCCTCGCATTCAAAAACATACTCACAAACTCATCAAGTCTCTTCCCATCTAAAATCTCGTCCTCAACCAATCGTCCCGTCTCCTTCACCTCCCCCTCAACACGTTGAAACCTCACCAAAGTGGGGACATTATGAACATTCCAATTCACCCGGTAAATGTTCTTAGGATCTCTCCATCTATTTCTTGGTCAGTTTATCCCATCCCTCCAATCCCATCATAAATCCCCCACTGGTTTTTGAGAATCGAAAGGGGATAAATAGAGGGGTGAAAGACATACTCAGGTCTCTGCCCAACCCAAACCAACGCAACCTCCGGACCCTCAACCTCCTCAAACTTCTTCTCAATAACCGGAAGCGCGGCCCTCACATCAGGACACCAAGCTTGTTTCGTGACCGGATCTAGCGACGATAAAAACGCGATGAAGAAGGGAGCTTTGGTATCTTTAGGTAATGCAAGAAGATTTGCGGAACTGGGCTCCGTGAAGGATTCTGAGATGGGCATTTTGGTGTTGGGATTTGATTGAGGCTGGTGTTGGCTTTGGGTATTCTGGTATTGGTGCTGTGAGAGAAGCCGGAATGCTGTTCGTTGGTGGAGGGAGAATTCTTGTTAAAAATATGGTGCCATAGTTGCGGCTCATTGGCTCATTGGCTCATCTCATCGACTATGTGGGGTATGACAGGGTGGGGTGAAGCTCCTCGATGAGCACCCCCATTTTGTTGGCCGCAATATAGTCGTCGGCAAATGTCCCCGTCGCTTCATTTCATGGTTTCTCAGAAATCAAAAGTGGAACATCCGTAATGTTAAGGAAGGTTACAAAATACGACACGAGAATGTGGAACTCGTGCAAAAGTTACTGACCAAGCAAAGCCGGCGAGTTTACTCGTATGCTCACCTAGGTCTCTGATTATATTTTTCAAAATCTGAAGGCTACAAAAACACCAGATCGAGACTCACAATGGATATCATCAACCGCCACCGATTATCTGCTCTAAATTTCGGCAACGAACCCCTCCTAGTATCACCAATCGGCAAAATTATTACTCTATCCCAAGGCTACATCCCACTACTCATAAACTTCACCACAGAAGACAAAGCAGCAAAAGGTCTCCGAAAACGCAATGCACAAGATAAACCCGTAGCTCCAGTCTACTTCTCAGCACTCGAAGTCGTGCGTGACAACAAAGTTGTGTTACTGAGCGGCCCAAGCGGCAGTGGGAAAACGACCTTTGCAAAACATCTTGCCTTCAAGCTGGCAAAAAGGGATTCTATAGAGCGTCATCCCCTTGTTCGTAATGAGGAGGGTGCCATTCTTGACGAGAAGTGGGAAAATGCGAACTTTTCGCCTTGCTATGTCACGATAGATGGCCCGGAGACTTTGAGAGCGTTTATCAAAAACGACCTACCTGAGATTGCTGCATCATTCCCAGCTGAAGAAACCACACCAAAGCCAAATCTTTTGATCATCCTCGACACAATTGAAAAGGCTGGCGAACAAGGTCCTATTCTTGCTGAAATACTCACCTTGGTTAAGAATCATGAGAACATTAAATTGCTCCTCCTCGGAAACACCAACAGTGTCAAAAACTGGGTTTTATCATCAGAAGTCGTCCGTCAGGACCTTTTCCCTCTCCTCCAAGCTCAAAGACGACAGGTAGTAAGCAGTTATACCAATATTGCGCCATCCGAGGTTGAAATTGGGATTGGCACAGCAGCAGCAATCCCAGCCTATTTTGCTTTGGCATCGGAAGCAAGGAATGGAGGCGAGCAAGCCGAGGAACTTTTGGATGCATGGTTGGATGTTGTAAGCCCTGGAAAAGATGCTTCTGACAGATTGATTGCTCAGGCATTTGACTATTTCGGTCAAACCTCACAAACCATACAACCAACGAGTCCCATTTTATATTCATCCAAGGCTGTACAGCAACTGTTGGCAGCCAAGTATCTCATTTACTCCCCACCAGAGACGGCTATCACGCTATTTCATCATAGCCCTTTGAATTCGGAGCTAGTTCTACGTAGTCTGTTAGCTCGTCTGGATTCCACCAACAGATCGACCGAGCTCATTCAAGGGCTCATACGTGGTTCGGGAACCAATGCGCAACTTGGTGCTTTGCTTGTGTCCGATTTTATCGCTCCATCTAGCGAACTGGTAAAGCAGATTTCAAATCAGATGCTTGCGATAATCGAGGAGAGTACGCTGCCGGCATTGCAAAGGGAAAGGGCTGGTCGTATCCTCTCTCGGTTGGGTGATACAAGAGATCTTACGGCTCTTGCCGCCGTACCTGAAGGAGACTTCATCCTTGGCTCTAAAGACCATCCCAACTCTGAGCCTGTAGGAAAATTGTCACTCAGAGGATTCCGAATTGGCATGTGCCCGGTTGTAAACCAGGACTATGCCATTTTCGTACGGGAAACAGATCGGAAATGGCAGAGTCCTGATGGATTCGACCCGGAAAAGCTGAACGCGCCAGCAACAGATCTCTCATGGTATGATGCAGTAGCCTATTGCGCATGGTTGACGCCTCGTTGGCAAGTGAGTGGGAAAATCGGCCATGACGAGCATGTACGCCTGCCAACCGAACCTGAATGGGAACGTGCAGCTCGTGGGAACCAGAAGCATGATGGTACTCATAGTGATAAAGCAATCTATCCATGGGGAACGGAATGGCAAGACGATGCCGCCAACTATGAAGAATCTGGGTTCAACGCAAGATGCCCTGTAGGCTTATTCCCAAAAGGGCGCTCCCCTTATGGATGCTACGATATGGCCGGTCAGATCTGGGAATGGTGTACGACATTGTGGGGTGAAGATATGGTGACCCCGTCCTTCCAGTATCCATGGAGGGATGATGGGCGAGAAGATTTGGAAGCATCGGGATCAATACGGAGAGTTCTTCGGGGCGGCTGCTTCTCGAGTGGAAGACTCAAGATTTCTTGCACCTACCGTGGCAGTTTGGAGCCGGGGGGCTTCTGGCGCGGGAATGGGTTTCGAGTTGTAGTTGCACCGGTTTCTCCGATATAAAAATAGCGCCATCATCCGCGCAGAAACCTGAGCTAGGACACATATCCCCTCAGGGGGTGATGCCCGCTGCAAAGTATCGAGCACCAGGCAAGATCGAGGTTATTCCTGTAACGTTATACCCAACGCTGTCCGGCTGCTCAGCCATGCATATTACTTGTTGCCCGTGTATCCCTTATCGGGCTGGAAATACTTGCATTCGTTTGTGGGGTTGTGGAGTCAACCCGCGAAGCTTGGAAAGTGGGATATACTTGGTATGAAGAGCTTCTATTCAATATTGAGCACGCCTTTGCAATTAAGGCTCATCCCCTCTAACCCCAATCTAGTAGCAAATACCTCAACCGGGTGTCCAATATAGAGCCACGGTGGGTTCTGTCTCAATCGTCCTAAACAATGACCGTATGCTTCCCGACGGTCTCTGGTCTCCACAGCATGGTTTGCTACCTGAATAAGCCGGTCCACTTCAGCATCGTGATAACCTTGCCACCATACTGCTTTAGTCGTGCTCGAGATCTTGTCGTCGAGCACACGGTATGTGCTGTGAGGTGAGGAATCAAATAAGGCCAAATCGCCAACTTTCTTGTGGAGTCCAATTTGACGAGCATAATCCGCGCGGTCGGTTTCCACTTCCACTGTCACTTTCAGCCCTACGGCTTCGAGGGATGCCACAACGAAGTTTGTGGCAGCTTCGGCACGCTCTGGCATATATGTTGGAGTGCGTAGGATGATGAGTGTGCTGGTGTCTATTCCTTCCAGGAGACGCCGTGCCTCGACGACATCGTAGGGAATGGGCTCCAGCGCGGCCTCTTTTGCGCCAAGGTGAAAAGGACTAACGATAGTAGCCGATGGGACTGCCAGGTCGTGAAATACTTCTCTCGCCAATGTTACAGTATCAACAGCATGATTGACTGCGAGACGCGCATCAGCTGAGGCGAAGATACCCTCATGACAGTTCAGATAGTAGATGATTGACAAGGTATTGACTGCCTTGCCCCACTGGGGGTCCTTCTCAAAGGAAAGCTTCTCCTCTACTCGCTCCAAGTTCAGCGCAACATCGACAGTGCCTTGACGAAGCTGTTTGAGCCTTTCTTCCGCACTTGGTTCGGCAGTGACCACAATTTTCTGCGGACTGTAGTCTTTGCCATTTCTCGGGTTCGCATACTCCAATACAGCCACCCCTTTATCTTTGTCGAATGCTGTAACACGATATCGTCCCGTTCCCAGTGTTGGCTTGCCATCAGGGGTAATTCGGCAGAGGTAGAATTCGGTAAAGATATCGAGGATGTGTGCAATCGGCTCTGGGCTTTCAACCCTGACAGTGTTCTCGCCTTCGGTAGTGATCTTGGTATGGGCGAGGTACCGATGGTAACTCCACTTCATACCAAAGGTATCTCTGGAGTCAAGAATGGCACTGATGAAGTCGACGACGTCGCTGGCCACACAGGTTTGACCGTCATGAAATAAAGCAGCTTCGCGGATGTGGAAGTGCCAGTCGCAGCCATCAGCAGAGTGTTTCCATCGATCGAAAAGTCCTGGCAGTGCCAAACCACCGGGCTGCCACTTCAAGAAGGGCTCGAGGACCAGGTTTTTGAGCGTTAAGATGCTGGTGTCGTCGGTTACTTGTGTGGGTTGGCGGAAATCAACCTTTTCGAGGCTGATGCGAAGCGTATCCATTGCCATGGTACCGGTAATGCGCTACTCGACGTCCCGACGAAGGGAGCAGCTTCTTTGACAATACCCGAGTACTCGTACTCGAGCTCGAGTAGTACCAGGGGAGCTAGGAAAGGTTAACATAGGTGTATGTCGTTTTCAAGTTGGCCGTTAGCTGTCAAGCTCTCCGCATCTAGCCCACTCATGTACTCACGCACTCTCCATGAAGCTCCACCAGCTCTTCCGGGGGTCATTGCCTGGAGGTCGTATACCCGACGGTCCATATGCAGTAATGATTGAGCATTTCAGGAGTACGTCTAGGGCATGGAGAGTTGAGGTTGTGGTTCCTGGAGTCGAAGAGGGGGAGAGGGGGAGATTCCCCACTTGAGTAGGTTACGAACAAGGTCGTTGTGGTGCGCCGTAGTTGGGTTCCTTTGCCGCTCACTGAACCGATCCTATTCATCCCACTTCTTCTTCATAGTGGACCATTTTAAATCAATTGCCATGGGACCAGCTCCGTTCGATAGCCATTTGATAAAGTCCAAAGCTCGAAGGTATAATATGGAGTTACGATAACGCCATCAGAACCACCCCACAAGTTCTGTCTCTGTGCCGCAAAGCAGGCCATGGTAGAAAATATGATAACTACCTGCAGTGGAAACAGAAGGGGGTATAAAGTACAACGGCAGGTATCTTGCTGCATTTGCTTGGTCTGGTCCTCCTTCCATTGCGTTAAACTCTCCTTCCCAAATTGAAATGTCCGTTCCCAAGGAAGTGACCTCTGCTACATTCTCCGAAGCGAGCAACAGCACCAACCCCGAAGTCAAGACTTCAAGATGGCGCAAAATCTTAGGATACGTTTGGGAATCAGCCGAAGCAGAGCCACGGGATAGAAAATATGTTCAAAAAATCGATGGATTCATGTTGTAAGTACCTCCTAAATATCTCTTAGCGAAGCAAAACACTCACTGTTACTCTCAAGTACAACCATCTGTCTAGGATATTTCATCAAGTATTTAGACCAGACCAATTATAGTATATACTACCCTCCCTTTCAACTATAATCTAAAATCAAATAAAATTCTGATTTTTGAAAAAACCAATAGGCAACGCCTTCGTAAGCGGCATGAAACAAGACCTCCACCTCTACGGCAACGAAAGAAACTGGCTCAACACCTGGTTCAGTCTGGGCATCATCCTAGGTAGTCTCCCAGCAATGATGTTCCAATTATCCTGGGCGCGCCCCTCCTATTTCATTCCAGCCTGCGAACTCGCATGGTCCGCTCTCGTAATGGGTATGGCGGGAGCGAAGAACATCAAAACAATGTACGCACTCCGCTTCTTCATAGGAATTTTCGAAGCCTGTGCTTTTCCCGGTTATATCGCTCTCCTGGGAGGTTGGTACGGACCTAAAGAATTGACTAAACGAGTCGCTATTCTGCTGGAGATTGAGGCGATTGCTAGTATGTTTAGTGGGTATTTGCAAGCGGGCCTTTATGAGAGTATGAATGGACATCTTGGGCTCGCGGGGTGGAGATGGCTTTTTATTATGGATGGTGTTATTTCGATTCCTATTGCTGTTTGGGGATTCTTTGGGATTCCGGATTTGCCGCATACGACGAGGGCGTTCTATTTGGATGCTGATGAGAGGAAGTATGGGGTTGAGAGGATTGAGAGGTTGGGAAGGCAGGCGCCTGTTAGGCTTAGTTGGAAGATTGTTAGGGAGGTTTATTTGGATTGGAAGATTTGGATATTTGTCTTTTCTTATGTGTAAGAGCCCCCCCCCCCCCGACTAACAAATTAACGAAGGCTGACATAGATTAGAATGTTGGCTGCATGCCATACTGCGACCAGCTATTTCAACCTCTGGTTGGTTGCTGCTGGTTATAGTGTCTTCCACGCCAACACTCTACCAACAGCAGGTAATGCCCTTGCCATCGTAGTTACATTTACGTGGGGTATTTTGGCGGATCGCACTGGGCAGAGATATATTTTGATTGTGAGCTTGTGCCTTTTGATGATGGTGTCCAATATTATGTTGTCTGTTTGGGATATTCCGAAGGCGGCGCTTATGTTTGCTTATTATATTTCGTATGCTGGCTCGGCTACGACTCCGGTTCTTATTGTAAGTGCCCCTCACCTCTACTCTTTTTTCAGGAATAGATAAAGTGGTATGCTGACCAGTTTACAAGGCCTGGGGTAACAATCTTAACGCCGGTGATCCCAATTTGAGACAATTGCTTGTCGCCACTTCAAACATTTTCTCTTACGTTTGGGTTCTCTGGGTACCATGTAAGTTCCAACCCGCCGAGCTTGGTTTTGGGGTTGTGGAGTAGAGATTGATATATTCGGCAGTGGTTCTATTCCCGACTTATGATGCTCCCAAGTATGCATATGGTTATCAAATTTTGATATTATTTGGTGGCATCTCAATCATTGGAGTCACGGTAATGGCTTATCTTTATAGACGCGAAGAGTAAGTTGCTTTTCAAGACTGCCTTGCGGAGATGTGGAGCTGATAATAATGCAGTAAAACTTTGACGCGGACATATGACGTGGAGACAGAGGCTGTCTCGGAGGAAGATGTTTTTGCTAAGTAAGGAGAATGCAGGTTACATTAGGAAAGAGAAATTGTATAAATTCACTAGTCTTGTCCCAGCTGCTGTGCTTGGTTGCGCAGGCCTCCAAAAGATTGAAATCCCATTGAAGCTTCACGAGAACCAGGCAGTCTTCTCCCAGACTCTCGATGATTGCGGTCGGAGAAGCAGAATGGTAGGCAAACTTCGCGGCCCACTCACCTCCCCAGACCCACCCAGACAGCCAGTATTCTCAATGTACACAAATAAAGCAACTTGTGTTCATAAAACAAACTCGGAGGTGCACTCGTTCTCAAGATGAAATGCATTGCTAACTCCAAAAAATAGTCACAAAACTCATTGAACGCGGCCTCCAAAGGGAACGTTGCGAGATCGAGGATGATTCAGTTGAATGCCCTCAGCCAGTATTGCGGTCCATTTGGGCACTTGCTGTGCCAGTATCTAAATGCCAGTCATCAGCAGAAGCAGATGATAGTGGTTCTTCGGAAGAAGAAAGGGATCTGAGATCTTTTACAGAGGTGTAGATCTGGTACTAACGCAAAGGTGACCTGGGTTAGGATCGTTTGTGGCAAAGGGTGAGTTCTTCCCATTCCAACACCACCGAGTATTTTTTTTGGGAGATTCTTCGAGAGATGATAGTATAAGACGGATTAACTCGTCTTCAGAGGTTCTGTCGCGTCAAGGTGGTGAGGGTCGCATTCTGGAGGCACAGAGCACCTCAATTTCCCAAACCACATCAACATCAAACAATTTCTTCAGCAGTCAAATATTACAGTTTCCTTCGCATGGCAAAAAGCTAACTTCAAGTCCCCAACTATCAAACTTCATCACTTTTTCCGGTACCCAGGATATCCAAACGCGCGCAATCATCACCATTAGACATGCCCAGAGACTCCAATCCTCTCCCCTGATTTTTCCCCAACCCCTTTTCCCAAAGCAATCTTAATAAAGTCTCCAAGCTAACACCCGCGTCTTCTCCAGGATCCAGAGATTATGCTGCTCAAAGCTGTGAAAGCCGAATTCTTCGAACAGTAACCCAAGAGCTCGTATTTCCAAAGTCCGCCGGCGCGCAAACTTGTTAATATGCGGGGCTCGATTGTGAGAATTGGAATTTCAAGCTCGCGAGCGGAGGATAGGTAGACTTTGTTCCTTCTCTTCCCACTCTCGTTGGCAAGGCGTGCAGCCGTGCGCGGGAGGAAGGAGCGACGAGCTTGAGTCTCTCCTGTAGTATCGCTCGGAATCGGGTCTAGGTTAGGTATGGGAAGGGATGACCTCGTTCCTGCTCAGTCGCGACTGCCTCTCGAAACTTCCCACCACCTTTCTTCGGCAAGACTGTGCAGCTTCCAAGTGGATCTTCTCCAAGACTGAGAGAACCGTGGAAGCAACGGCGACACGAAAATGAAGAACGATACACTGAAGTTGAAAGGGCACATTTATCATCAAACCAGGAAAGCAGTGCATTTCTCTCCCCTCACTTCTAAGATTTTCATTTTGTTTTGACAATTGTGAAATCTCAACGCATCAATTGAAGACCACGCCGGGGGAGCGGCGGCTCTGCTATTGGCAATGAGTGGAAGGAATACGTTCCTTTAACACCAACACTTTTCGGGGCGAGAAATATTGAATTCTTTGGAACGAGAGGTGGCGAGATGGGAAGGTTGGAAACTTGGGCTAACTATTGGCAGTATTGAGCTGGCTCGGGGAAGGGGGGAGAGATTGGCTCTTGTGCCACAACGATGCGCCAAGTAGCATACGCTGAAGAAACCTATCTGCGGGAGAAAATGAGGATTGAGGAAGCCAGTACAGAACCTTTGGATGAGTCGTCAGGGTAGGAACGAGGAAGTGGGGGAAATTGTTTCAGTGTCACGAATTGGTGGTTTCAATGGTTGTTGGATAAGCGGCATGGTGTTATTATATCCCTGTTTCCAAGGTTAATGTATTAGGGGTATTAAGTTTCAAGTTCTCAGTGCAGACACAGATCACCTTCCTCAGTCACTTACTCAAGCATCAGGTCCAAGATCAATTCAAAAGAATTGTCGAAAAAGGATCATAGGCGAACCTCGAAGACTCCACTCAGGGCTCAATTAACAATTCAATCTCCTCAATCTCCTCCCGAATCACCTGAGCAACAGTCACCAAATCCCAATCTCGTACCCGTCTAACATCCTGAGCCTCCACCGTCGCCGAGTTGTGGGGGTCGAAGCCCTTCCCTACCCAGACCCGGATATGAGGTTCTGGGAGCACATTCCGTCGTTATAGCGCGTGGAGGAGGATCTTGATGTCTTTGTATGCTAGATCCTTCTCATCAACCTTGTAAAGAGTTGAGGAGAGACGTAAAAGCTTTCTCTTCGTCTCCTCACATGGAGGGGATGATGTGAAGGAAGTTATTTGGGTGCTCTCTACCCCCCAAGATCCTACTAGGTCCGCAGTGCCGGTTTCTGGGCTTGTGGCCAGTTTTCTGAAGTACTGCGTTAGTTCTTCTGTGGTGGCGAAATTGAGAAAGAGGGTGTTGAGAGTTTGGGTTGTTACCTCGCCAGCGTTCTCTCCTTGGGATTCTGAGAGGTCGAACTCGAATTCTACTCGGAAGGTTAGGTCCGAGGGGGAAATCTTGGTTCGTTCACTTGGAATGGTCGTGGTTTGTTGGGTTTGGGTCATTTTTCTTCTGGTTTGTTGGGGTTATGGATGAGATGGAAAAATGAGAAATGGCGAGGATTTGAAGAAGGCAATCATACGATGGTTTGGAAAATTATATGTTACTATTTTAGTGTTGTTTAGAGAGTAGGAGTAATGCTTAGACTAGGTTCTTTTGTGGGGTTGTTTGTGGGTGACAATGGGCTTTGTTGCTGGCTTTCACTTCTTCAATGAACCATGAGGTTTCGGGAAGAGATTGCTCGCCGACACAAAGGGTAGTGAGTTTTGTGTCACAGTAGTATTTCACTCTCGCATAGAAGAGACCAGCCCCAAGTTTTGATCGTTCTGTATAACTCACTTGGAGCTTTTGTCCGATCCTCTCAGGAAATGTCGTCGCATTGCAAAATATTGAAGGATCAAGATGAAGAGGGAAATAAAGGGCTTGGCATATTAAATAGGGCTATTAGTAAGAAAATGAAAGAGATCATGACACATATGACAAAGCTTCCTTTTACATTGAATGTCACGAAAGACCGGAGTATACGATTATAATGAAACGAAACTTTTGCTTTTTCTGCTACCTTTAATAGATCTTGGAATTTAGAAATTTCAAAGGTCGGAGGAGGGGCCTCCTCCGAGATTCTAAGGTTTATAAAAGGGAATAATAGTGATTATTGCTTCTATTTTTGAGTGCTTTTTTGAGTGAACAATTAGACAATTAGGAGATCAGGAGAACAAGATTGAACAGAGTCGAGAGGAGAGAGTTATCACATGACTATAGCCCCTTTTTCTAAATTTAGTGAATAAACATTTAGTAATACGAAGTCTCCTTGCAAACCATTGCGATGATGAACGCAGATCGCAGAAAGAAATTTGATTTCCTGACTGTGATATATCTATTTATACACTTAAGTTTTCGTCAGTGGTCGGGATTGGATGGGAAGCGGGTTCGTTTGGTAGCATCAACCCTATTGCAACCCGTACTAGAGAAAAGATCAACATGTCCACTCCATTTTTAAGTGGGCATTTGCATTTTACAACAAATATAAACCTCAAACAACCAGAGTAGAAAACCAAACTGTATTTCATTTCTACCTCTTCATTATTTGCTCATCTGCGAGTTGTTCCTTCGACGGGATGTAGAATTTTACTCACTGCATAACATAAAACAGGCTTCATTCAATGATGGGTTTTACTTTGCGGGAGCGGTTTTAAACTTTAGCTCACTTCCCGACCTTCGCAAGTGCCGTGAACCTTGCTGTTGCCAAAATGCCACGTGGTTGTATCCACCCTACAAATCCGCACGCGTAATTTGTGTAGGGCGTAGGGCTTTTCAAGTCCAAGCGGCTTCCTTGCTAATTACAACGTTCACCTTGTGAGATTGTGGTTTTACACGAATCAAATGACTAATTCGACGTCACAAGTCGACAGCAGAGCCACTTTAAAGGGGAAAGACGGGTGGTAGCAATCATTTTGTATTATCCAAGCTCGGGATGGGACATTTTCGATGCACTAACGTATTTCCCGGTCGAGTGGATCACCCGGTCGAGTGGATCACGAGAACACCAAAACGCGACAACAAAAAATATATTATAACACTATTAAAAAAACACTAGCTACTTATATTAATCATTTCCTAAGATGCCTCGCATGTACGAGCATTATGTCCAACCTGATTGCATAAGCCACAACGTCGCCGCTTACCTTCTAAGCAACGTCGT